>JACMZG010001913.1:29748224-29888192 GCA_018340805.1 Microvelia longipes
TAACATTTAGTTTAGCACTTGCGTATAAACTCTTGCGGTTTTTCTTATTTCTGACTTTTGTCAAAGAGTGCTGAAAACTGAACCCGCAGCACATTATTGATCGCTAAAATTCTGCGGACGCCCATGGATTACATAATTGTGAATGTATTTTTTTTTTTAACAAACTTATACACCTAATTCAATAAAAATGTACCAATCCTGATAAAGAAATGAAATTATAAACACATTTGTTGGTCTTATATATAACTACAGTCGAACTAAATTTTAAATTGATCCAAACATATTTCCCTTTTTTAGAAATGTTTGCTGAGTCATTAATGGTGGACAAAATATTTCGAATGGTACAGTTAGACCTAAAAGTTTTGTTCAGTACATGTACTGCAGTACACTATTTTACTCTGCACTATTCTTCTTTACATTCAAATTTTTCATTTTGAAGTAATTTAGAGTAATGTAGATTAAACTCTAAATTAGATGTGTGCACAAACAGAAAAAAAATCACCTCCACCCCTTCATGACCCCAATCTCATAAGTAAATTTTCTTTGAAAATTCGTTAAAAGGATGAAAAGTGTGATAAACCTTCCTGGGTTATCTACCACAAGTCTAATTGACTTGTCAAATCTTAAAATCAATGAGAATAATGATTTAATGTACACAGTAAAGATGCGGTAATTAAGAAATAAAACAAAAACTTTACTAGAATGTAACTGTATTTGACTCTAAATTAACAAGATACAGACATTTAAACAATCGTTTATCAAATAGATATGCCCTCAAATGTAAACAAGGTGAGGCACTAATTTTATAGTAACTATGTGCCTTAAAAAATCAGTTGTGGAGTTTCAAGTAATGAAATAAAACAGAGTCTCTCCACTAATAATGTATATTTGACATAGCCAGCCTTCAATGTCAACAAAACATCATCAGTCAAGAGAGCGGTCACAGTTTTGTCTAGAGGTTTGTCCAAACTCTTTTGTTCGGTACTCGCCGGCACTAATGATGATCTGTTAGGACTGAAAGCTGGCTATGTCAAAGATACATAATTGTTGGAATGACTGGTTTATTTCATTCAAAGATATTTGCTGGGTTCACTAATGACAGAGGTTGGGGAGGAATTATAGAAGAGGGGACCCCTACCTCTTGTTTCGCCCTGGACAGACCGCACAAAAACGGTTCCATACAGAGCCACGGGAAGCTACGCAGACTGGAATGAGCTTAAAGAGGTCTTCTTAAAGTCGTAGGTTTTCTAAAACGGTAGGTACTGGTTTTAGCTCGATCGGACCGTCCTAAATGGGGCAATCGGCAAATAACTTATTTCAGGCCTTTGAGACGACGGGATGAAAATTCACCATATAAATGGCAAAGTACTGTGTAAAAAATAAGACTTAACAGCAACAATGTGGCCGCGAAACGGCCCAGAGAGGACTCCGGACTGTGAAGCGGCCCGAGGTAGAAATTGTTTTTGATTCATTAACGCTAAATAACGGCATAACAACTTCTTTTCTGGACAGTAGAACCAAAACCAAAGGTCGATTTTTTTATCAAATTCTAACTCTCATGCATAAACCCATTGTAAGCTAAGCTATGATAATAACAAACATATACACAAATTCATTAATTTATTACACTAAATTAATTTAGTATATTAATTAGATTTTTACAAATTAATTTAGTGTATTAATTCAATTTAATACAAATTAATTAAGTGTGTTAAATAGATTATATCCTTCTATAATCTATCATTAATAGATAGTAGTATTAATTAGATTTTTTACAAATTAATTAAGTGTGTTAAATTGATTATATCCTTATATAATCTATCATGAAATAGATTATTTCATTAGAACTAAATTAATAGGCAAAATTTATTGGTGTAAAATTTATTTAATACAGATTTGACACCAATTAATTAAATATCATATTGATTTTACACCAATCAATTTCGTCTATTAATAAGGTTTTCTACAAATTAATTTAGTGAATTAAATATATAACCTTTAACGGCTATGTTTTGAGTGATGATCTGTACCCAACACTGTCTGGTGCACTTTAAGGGCGGAGGCTTCTTTTGAGTGACCTGAACTTTAAGATATACAGTCATAGAGAACTAAGCTCTCTTTTAAACTAATTTGAGCGCCACCTCACTCAGCTTTTAACAGTATGTTCAGACGAGTAGACACAAAAGGTGACCAACGTATGTAAACAACACTGGACAGACAAATGTGGGGCAGAGGAGGAATTGAGGAATAGGGGAGGTTAAGGTGTAGATTGGTGAACGAGAAATCCATTCTATTAAATCTTATTTGGGAACAAATAAAGGTATACATTTGGATGCTGAAATACCTAACTCTAGGTATCCAGGAGCTGGCTGATTCAAGCAGTAATAAAGTTAACCAAGACAAATATTTGAATTTAAATAAAAAGTTAATTCTATATTTTTGTTCAGGACAGTAGTTCTGCCCAGGAATCAAAATTGATAGAAGAGATTAAACACATAGAAAAAGGTGTTCCGGCCTTATTGTGGCCTACACATACTTATTTCATGTTATAGTGATGTCCCACCTTAATTAATATTATGCACCCCTATTAAGGTTATTTATGTTTTATATGAATCGCGCCTTAAACGAATTAGTTAGTTTTAGACCCTCGCTACGTTTGGGTATTGTTTGTTTAGTATCTCTATTTACAACGGTCAACCTCCAGTCTTCGAATCGAATGCTACATCGTTCTGATTACATCTAAGTCAAAGCTATGATGTCTCACAAGAGTTTATCTGGAAGCATAAACTTCGCCTTCAAGCATTTTTATAAATATTTTACCCGTTTATAGGACCCTGAGCGCTCTATATTAGACCTACTCTGAAGTTGGTAACTGTCAAAAAGGCAGTTAAAGTTCCAAATCTGCAAAATTTGTGTGTGTGATAAGCCAACAAGTTAAGTGTGGACGTCCTAAGTTTTTATTAAGTTATTTAACATCATCATGAGGCCTCACATCACCATATTAAGTTATTTTACATCCTACGTAGCCGGCAAGACGGTATAAACTTCGTCCTACGTTTAGGGACCCTCCCTGATGGGTTATTAGCTGTACTTAAGATGATTAGTTAATCATCTTAAGTACAGCTAAGTACCCTCAGCTAACAACTTCACCAAAGTCATATTATTTCGCGTTTCGATATTTATGCTAGCTAGCCCAGCTAGGAGACCTCAGCTTCATCTAGGTTATTTAATATAGTATATTTCATTATTAATATCGTGTACCTTTTCAGTTACATTTATTACAGTCTTGCGAGCTTATTTAAGGATTATTTTAAGAATAAGTACTTTTAAAGACGTGCATAATTATATGTATTCACTTTATTATGGTTTATCGTTATTTAACACCCCTGGGCTAAGATATCCATCGACATATATCACTAAGAAATACAGTCCTCATTCAGCTATCTATTTCATAAGTTTGGTGAGCCGGTGCACTTATTACAAGTCACTCTCGCAGCTTAACAAAAGATAAACTATACTGAGGATTGAAATACAAAATAATTACTTGAAAACAAAATGAAAAGAAAAGTCTGCCTTGATTTTTAAGTGATCCTGTCTAGCTGACTGAAAGTAATTTAAAGGTATATACATAAAGATCAGCCTAATAAACTATTGGACCCATTACATTGATCCCTCCTTATGCACAGTAGTCTTCTACTGGCCGTTATTGACTTCCTAGGGCTCACAATATATGGAGGCTTAATATTAATAAAAGAAAAATAAACTTCTGATAAAATAAAAAAAAATGATGGAAAGGCCGTCCGATTCGAGCGTCCAGCTCGAAAGGTGATAAGGTAAGAATTTGCGGTATCTGTTTGACCTGATATTGATAGATTGCCAAACTAAACTAGTGAGAACAGTTTGCAGCAGCAACTGACTTAAGGCACCAGAACACTCTAAGATTTGTGGCTAAACCTCAGCACAAACATAGTGGCACATCGTCCAGTAAGCAGGTACCAGGAGATTAACTTCGTCAACCGAGCAGCCTCAAAGTTGGAAGTTTTTATTCCCACTAATCCAGAAAACCTGAACTACCCAGATAATCCCTTAAACGGGTGAAGTTAAACTTAAACTAAACTTAGGACCAAAAAAGCAACTAACAGAAAACGTGTTCACCCCGGAAACACCTAGAACAATCTGTTCCTGTTTAACCTTCCCCCAAAACCCTACACTTGGGTCTATACCTAATATATAACAAACCCAAATTAAATAAGAAAACTCTAAACTAAAAATTAATCTTAATTTAGTCCAAAATTAAATATAACTCAACAATATAAGAATATTTTTAACTTAATTAATAAAACGCTAATTAAAATAAATATGGCGGTCCCCTTTCCCGCCAATACAATTCAGAATTTAAATTTGATGAAATGATAAAACTACTAACCTTTTAACTCACACCAAAATTTTAACATAAATTAAAATCCAAACTGGTGAGAACAAAATATTGAAAATATATGTTACAAATAGATTTAATGGTATTAATTAGATTTTATACAAATTATTTTCCTGCGTTAATAGGTTTTTACGCCTAAATTATTTGACTAAATCTATTTTGGCCCCAAAATTAAAGAGCTGTATAGAAAGACTAAATTTAATCTAAATTAACTTTAAATAATTAGTTTTTATTACTTAATTAATTTGATTATCCAAAATAAAATTTTAGGAATATATATTAAACGTATGATGGAAAATAATATATATAGTAGAAAATATAGTGTATAAATAAGCTCAGTTGTATAGTAGTATGTACGACTGGTGAGAAATGAGTGTGGGCAAAATCCAATGTATTCTTTAAATTTAAAAGGGGATTTGTTGGAATAAATTTTAACATAAGTTGACATAATTAGACATAATTTGTCATGTAATAAAAATATAAAGTCAGTCGTCTTTATGCCATCAAAGAATTATTTATCCTTTTATCCACTGGGAACAACAGTTTATTAAATAGATTTAACACCAATTAATTAATGAACTAAATAGATTTTTAAGTATATTTATTCAGTATATTAAATAAATTTTACACCAATTTATTAGAGAATTAAATTTATTTTACACTAATTAATTGGAGTATTAAATAGATTTTATACCAATTCATTTAGTGTATTTAAGAGATTTTTTACGAATTAATTTAGTGTAGATTTTATACAATTTAATTTAGTGTATTAATTAGATTTCATCCCATTCTATTTGGTGTATAAATAGATTTTCTAAGAATTTAACTATTTACAATTTATTCAATATTAAACCGTCAAATTTAAATGAAAATGTAGTCACTTCATATACTCTACACTATAAAGTTAAAATGTCAGAACGTGGATTTTCCATTAAAAAAACTCCGTTTTATTTAGTGTTTATACATACTAGATATACATTCATTTTATACATACTATACAATATATATACATTCTAGAAAATTTAGAATATATTTTTACTTTTCCTCATTTATACCATAGGTAAATAGGAAAAGTATTGTGTTTGCAAAAAAATTTGAAACCGGGATAAATACGGAATTATCCGTTTCAGGCGTTTTTGAGGCCTCCTGAGTGATTTTTGCAAAGTTGTCTGTCTGTATGTGTGTGTCTGTTATCATCGTAGCGCCCAGTATATTTATGCTAGAGAGTTAAAATTTTGTACAAAAATCAGTCTACCGCTGTAGTTGTGTTATTCAGAAAAACATTTTTGACGTCATTAACCTGCAGTAATGACTCAGCAAAAATTTCATAAAAAATCATAAAACACGAAAAAATGATGCGATCGGATTGATCGCAGTTAACTAAGTTTCATCTCATTATCAGCATTATTATTGAATGACTTGAGTACGTTATTTATAAATTGTTCAAAATTGGGAAATGGTCCAATTGAGTTGAAATTTGGTACAAGTGTATATTATTGCCTAATGAATAAGTCACTACGTTTCGTTTCAATACGACAAGTATATCCATGATTTTTGTTAGACCATACAAATTAAGGATCATTGAGCGTGGTCAGTGCTGTATGGGTGACCCCTGAGAATGATACAGATGCATTTACAATCTGAAGACGTGCGTAGCGAGTCCAAAGGCATGTTGCAGTATAAATTTGGGGAACTGATTTCTGAGGACGAGTGAAGCGAGTCCGAAGCAGGTAGAATGAGCGTAGCAAATCCGATGTAATGAGGAAAAGTTCCGAAGTACCCCGTACCCGATTTTTTAAATTTCTTTCACCAAATGTCTTTCGTGCATGTTATAAGTCATTTTACAAGTGCTATAACTTCTAGTTATTAACTTCTAGGGTTCTAGTAATCTGATTATGACGAATGAACACTTTATTGTATTGTAGATAATGGCTTAAAGCAGTACAAAATGTGTCACTTTTTTCAGATCTGGCCCCTGGATTATAGGTAAAAAATTTCATTTGCTTTGATTATGGGTGTTAATCGAAGTGATATGTTATAATAATGATATTACCCTTAATAGTGCCTTGCGCCTCATCTAAGATAACCTCAGCGGGAAGCACCTCAAGTGGTAGTGGCAACCGTTACGTTTAAAGTTGGTGCCAATTTATTTGAACAATAATCTTATAGAAACAAAGAGCGTAACATGGGATGCGAACACCAGACCTCCGTGGTGTCAAAGTTCAGTTTAATAACTGACGCATTTTACGACAAAGACCATGGAGGCGGCTAAGTGATATTTATTTAAACATATTTGTATTTTTTTGAGTTGCAAATTTTTTTATTAATTTATAATGTGTAAATAAAGAATTTATTATTATTATTATTTATTATATTATGGTTACATTGACCAATAAGGTTAGACAATATGCATAATGACTAGTTAAAAGGATAATTTAATCTATATTTATTATAGATCATTATCGTTATCAAGAAAATTCACCTGACATGGAGACCATCGCGCCAGAATTTTATATATTCTAGAGAATTAGTGAATTCGGCCGGGTTAAAAATTGTAAAATAAAGAATTAAAAACGACTACTTTTGTTGAAGCTATCAAACGATTACTTAGTCATGTCACGTGACTAGTAAACCTTAACATTATAACCCTAGTCTGTATTGCTCAGTGTGGAATGCTCCATTCCTGCTGCCTCCTTATTTCCCCACTACACAGCATCCCTGGATCGAAACCATCTCTCCACGCCTCTGACCTAATTCCTCACGAGGACATGAGGTCACCGACCTCCAGCATCCCATGCCTCAATACTCCTCAATCAAACTTACTATAATAACCATTCATAAAATAATACCTTAAAAATACTCACAATTAACACAACATCCGTATGTAAATAATAACCTAAAAAACTAATCCACCAAAACCCCCTAAGAATACTTAATTTAACTATACTTCTCCCCAAAAACCAACTTTTAAAGCGTGACATATATACAAACATTTACTTTTGATGAATCGGTGATACCAACATACCAAACCAAATGATAACAAACATAACCGTTATGAACGATTTATATCATGTTTTTTAAACTCCATTTTTTATCTTTTTTTAGGAAAACAATAGAGTATAACACTATATCTGAAAAAAGATCCAACCCCACAAAACGTATACTATTATGGTATGTTAAATCAACAGAACGTAAAAAACTGAATCTGACCAATAGAAACACAGGATTTGATATTATGCAGCATAGTATTTCTCTTACATTCCATTGCGTGTTTTTATCATTATAATCTATTTACTTTTCCTTACCTACTACAATGTGGAAAAGTATTGCGTTCCTCCTAAGAATTCGAAACCGAGGATTCATCATAATTATTCGCTTCAGGCATTTCCATTACGTTCTGAAGGTTTTCATCGAGCTGTCTGTTTGTGCGTTTGTGTTTTTCCGTCTTAAAAACACAAAACTCTCGCAGTGTTTATGCTAAAGAATTGGTACTTGGACACATGTACATCTACTATCCTGCATACAATTTATGATCAAACGTAACCCGAAGATATACTTAAAAACGTATTGAATCGAATTAAGGATGATCTTTACTAAATTTTAACTCAATTATATTAATTAAGTTTTTATAATTATATTAATAATACAAAATTTAAAAAAAGGGCATGTTTCGCTCGCTAGATTACTTGTGTTTATTAAAATAATTGTTGAAAGGGCTCGCTCCACTCGCTAAATTGGATTAGGTAATACTTTAATTTGTGGAATAGAGACTCGCTTAGTTCTCTAGGTATTTAAATTAAAATACAATATACCATTAACAATGTAAATGAAGTGAAATACCCGTTGTAGGGCTTTTCAGTCCATCAGGGTATTCACCATGCGGGAACCACCTTAGGTGGGTTACATCTACAATACTCTAAGAATTAATTCTCAGGCTCCTGGGCCATCATGAGCAGCTTATCTTTATATTATTTAGTTAATTTGTAATTTATTTAATAAAGAATTTATTATAAAAAAAAATAAAAAAATTGAAGTTGGCAAAATCTTTTTAATACAAATACTATTCATATAATCTTAGAGCATGGCCCGGGCTGCGAAACCCGGATTTCTGGTGCCAAAATCGAAAGAATGTAAATTCTTGAAATGTAAAAAACAAGAAGTTGTAATAACAATTTTTTTTAAAATCGAGGTGGTCATGTTATTTTTAAAAAAATAAAAAATGTGTCTATAGGGTTTTTCTCTACAAATTCTATTAATAATATTTATTTTAAATAATTGTTACATTATCTGGCCTCTCTATAATTATTATTATTATTATGGCCTCTCAAGATGCTTCCTAACTTTTATTAGCCAATAATAACCGTAGATATACTTACCGAATTGAAACTTAGTATACGTATGTATTACATAAAAAGAAATACTCAATTGGAGTACTTTTCGATTTTTTCAATTTTTTAAAAAACGTGCACATGTCTAATTGAACTAATGCGGATTATGAGATGAAATATAGCACATATGTTCGTCTTATATATTAAGAGCTAAATCTCAAACTCTCGAAACATTTTTTCGCCATTTATGAATTTCCTAATTTTTTAAAAATTATTATTGGGGTTAATGACGTCTCAATTATTTTTTCGGAATAAAATACAATATAATAACTTTTGTACGAAGTTATTATATTATATAATATATATTATATTATACAATATAATAACTTCGTAACTCTAGCATAAATACGCTCGGAGCTATTATTAAAAAAAATATTTGTGATATAAAGGAAACTGATCACATATCAATTCTAAATAATACTTGATACAACGTAATGTACAATGTAAAGCATAGTGAAAGTATTACATCACTATTATGTAACTGAAGTTGAAATTAATAATTATTTAAGTAACGTAGAGACTATAGAGCATACAATATACGTACATGACTTTAAAGAGGACGAAATCAGTAAAATAATACAAGGGTTAAAAACCAAACGGAGTTACGATTTGTACTTTTTAAATAATAAAATTATCAAACAACTATCTCACGTAATAGTAGGACCATTGACATTTTTAATTAATGGTATGTTTAAAAAGGGCGAGTTCTCGGACATTATGAAAGTAGGTAAGTTAACACCGTTAGATAAAAAGAAAGCTAATCCTACTGATATGGGCAACTACAGACCTATAACCATGTTACCCATTATATCTAAAATCTTAGAGAAAGCTATTCATAATAGGATTTACAATTTTTTAGAAAAATTTAAGGTACTTACTAATTGCCAATATGGTTATAAGAAAATGAAATCAACTATAAATGCTCTCGGTGTAGTTACAAACAATATGTACGCTAGTATTGATAAAAGACAAAAATCGGTTGCCATTTTGATCGATCTTACTAAAGCTTTCGATTTAGTAGATCATAAAATTTGTTAAAAAAACTATATCGTGCAGGAATAAGAGGAAACATGTATAATCTGTTAAAGTCTTATTTAGAAAACAGAAAGCAATTTACTGTTGTTAACAACCAAATGGGGAATTTCAATCTGAGGTGGGGTACCTAAAAAGAGGAGTGCCTCAAGGATCAATTTTAGGTCCATTACTGTTCACTCTTTATATAAATGACTTACCTGAAGTCCTAACTGAAGCAGACATAAAAGTTTTATTTGCGGACGATTTAACGATCATCATTAGAGCTGACAGTGACAGTAATTTAGAAACTAAGTCTAACAATGTTCTAAAACAGCTAGAATCGTGGGTTAGGTTAAATAAATTAAAACTTAATGAAGCAAAAACTGAGTACTTAAAGCTAGGTTGTAGTCCGAATAGATCCGATGAAAAAACAGTCAAATTAAAATTAACTTACAACAATAAAATCATCAAGGAAGTAAAGGAGGCAAAATTTTTAGGTTTGTATATAAATCAAACGCTTGACTGGGATGTACATATAAAGTCGATCAATAAAAAACTTAATTATAGCTATTATATTATTAAAAATTTGAGAAATTATCTAAGTGAGGATGAACTAGTTAATATTTATTGGTTTAGAAGAGGCTAAGCTGTATTGAATTGAATTTAAAATCAATAAGAGCTAACTTGGACCAACTACAGACACACTCAGACGTACATACTTACAATACTAGAAACAGACATGACTTGACGACTAGAAAGCACAGTACCACTAAGTACCAGCAAAGTCAGCAATACTTAGCTATAAAACTGTATAATCACTTACCAAGTAGTATTAAGCAGATAGAAAGCACTAAGCTTTTTAATAAATTAGTTTCTGAACTGCTTACATTGAAACCAATTTACAATATAAGTGATTACTTTAAAAAAGATTTCTTTTAATTTTATAAATAATTCTGAAAATCAGACTTTTTTAAATTTAAATTATAAATTCAAAGATTGCATTAATCTAAGCATGTTTAGTATGTGTATTTATTCGTCAGATTGTTGAATTATGTTAGTTTGTTTGTTTTTATGTATTTTTATGTAATTTCTGTCTATTTTTAGTAATTTTTTTTTAGTAATAACAATTGTACACGAATTGTACTTACTTGTTAAATAAAGCTATTTATTTATTTATTTATTTATTTCATCACGAACCTATTAAATACAAAAGTGTGTAATACAAATGTATTAAACTTAAAAAATAAATTAAACACATTTATCAAATATACTAATTTAAAATATGATAGAGCTTGCAATTAATTATTTATATTTTATGTAGACTTGATTTTATAAAATTCGTTTATGCCGTTAAGGGGATTTTAAATAAGCAAAGATTTAATATATAAATAACACCAACAACCACGTCTCTCCACTAAAAATTATCTATTAAATTGACAGAGCCGGCTTTCGGCAAATAGCCATCAACAGTGCCTAAAACAAGCGAAAATCATAAACTTAAAAATATACAAAATAAAATAAAATAAAAAGGTTACAACATAAAAACCAAAATACACCTACAAAAAGTAACAATGTAAAAATTAACAATATAAAAAGAAGCGAGTCGAAAAAATAAAACAAAAAATAAATTAAAAAATTACCGGTGAGATGTAGAAGGGAGGATCTCGTCCAGTGACTGGTAGCGGACTGGTTGAGGGCGGGTAGAAGTGATCAGAGCTTGGAGAATCACTGATCCCCCACCGTCAGTTTTATCATTAAGGCAATCCTCACCGTCTTCTTTGAGGGCTCTTCTAATTTCTAAATTTTCCAACGAGTTAAGTTTGGCACCTTTATTTTCAAAATGAAGGAAACCAACCTTGTGTCCCTCTTTCCCGTGATTTTCTTGAGCAGTATGAGTATAGAAATTAGTGGGGCCCCGTAAGTGCTCACGGAAACGAGTCGCGAAATCGCGACCTGTTTGACCTAAATAACGCTTATTACAGCCTTCGAAACCGCATTTGATAACGTAGACGCCGCTTTTATCGATAGGGTCTACCAAATCCTTAGGTCGAGATAACTCTTGCCTTAAAGTACGGTCAGCGCGAAAAGCAGTACGAAGACCAGCTTTCTTAATGCAGTTCGAAACCTTGTCAGAAATAGGTCCAACGTACGGTATCGAACACCATTTTATCCTGGTACTCTCAGCTCTCTGCTGAAAATCCTGAGAGTACATATGCCCTAATAACTTCCGCCTGCGTTTCTTCTCTATAAGCTTATCAACCATGCGGGTATTATATCCATTATTTTCAGCGATTTGATATATTATTGCTTTTTCTTTGTCAAAGTCGTCTAAAGGAAGAGGGATATCAATGAGGCGTTGAGTATAACAATGGAAAGCAGCTAATTTCTGTGACCATGGGTGCCTAGATGTAGCATGAAGAACCGTATCGGTGCACGTAGGTTTTCGATAGATAGAAAAAACACAATACTGTCGTTGGACTTGGTAAGGGTTAGATCTAAATAGTTAAGAGAACCTGAACTGTCTTCAATTTCCATAGTAAACTTTATGTGACCGTAACATCCGTTCAGATATTCCAAAAAGTCATTAAGTTGAGCAACAGAACCCCTCCAAATACAACATACGTCATCAACGTATCTTTTCCAAAGAACTATATATTTTCTAAAAGGATTATGTACGTCGTGCACGAATTCTTTAACAAAAAAAAAGGGCATGAACACCTCCGCTGCCAAACAGCTTAAGGGGCTACCCATAGCTAGTCCTTTTGGATTCGAATAAATGACACCGTTAAAAACAGCATAGTTATGCTCAAAAACACATATTAAGCATCTAACATTTCAGCATTAAGAATTTTATCAGTGGACGACTTTTCAAGAATAACCCTCATCAGATTTAAGCAAGCTGCGGGTGGAATGCTTGTGAATAGGTCAACTACATCAAATGACACTAGAAGGTAATGTTGCCGCACTGTTATATCTTGCACCGCTCTAGTAAGCTCTAAGCTGTTCTTAACAGAGTCACACGCAATAAAACCAGTGATTCTTTTATAATCATAGTTCAGAGCTTTAGCTATTTTCTCGAAGACTGAACCACAGCAAGGAACAATAGGCCGCATTGGCATATCTGTTTTATGAACCTTTATCGCACCATACAACCGCGGTGCTCGCGGGTTCATATTAAGAAGCTTGAAATTCTTGACATAAAGGGATTTATTAATTATTATTTTTTTTAAAGTCATTTAATATATATTTTTTAAATTTATTTTTTTCCATCTCACAAATTTGAGATGGGAGATAATTGTATAAATGGATGGTTACTTGTTCAACATGATGTCTTTCAGTCTTGTGGAGTCTTAATTTTTTAGTGGTACGATGATAACAGGGACACACACTTACATACAGACCAACAACTTTGTAAAAACTACTAAAGAGGTCTTATAAAAACACCTCAAACAAATAATTCAGGTGAAATCTCGGTTTTGAAAATTTTCCAAACACAATTGCTTATGTTCTATATACCAACAAACAACGGTTTGAATTGTACAACATACAATCCAGTGGCAGTGCGAATAGGGTCTATTCTCGACTCCAACCTCAATCATTAATTTGAATGATGAAAAGAAAAAACAAAAACTGTAATACAATAAAAGAATGAAAAGTGTAATTAGGAAAATACCATTCATAAAAACGACAGAAGAAATTCCTCAAAAACTTGGTAGGAAAAGCATGTAGAAACCAATGAACTGAGTGAATTACAGTAATGAATGAGTGAAAAATTCATGCCAGAGCTGAGGGGTGGTTTTCCTGTACATTATCAAAACCACAGAAGTGGGTGGTGGGGGCAGAAGTGGGGAGGTGGATGCTTAATAAGGCATTATTACGTAAAAAGGGGAAGATTTTTAACTTTTCAAGAGTAAACATCACTCTTACATCATTAGTGTTGCGGTGAATTAAACAATAAGCCTCTACTGCCACAAATTGGGTAAAGTCCTTTCAAATTACATTCACTTAATATTTTTAGTTAAAAGCAAAGATATCAGAATTTTAAAATATTATATTAATATAACATTAATATGTTATATTAAAATAAATGTTATGTGTTATATATTATTATGGCAATATTACATGTTCGTACTAAGTAAATTTGCGTTTTGATAATTCAACTTATTAACAATATTTATAATTAATGAGTTCGTAATTTTTCTACTTGTAGAGATTCTATTTGTAGAGATAAAAAATAACTTTCCGCTCTTTTATTGAGGGAGGAAAGAACCGTATTACAGTCTGTTAGTAAAAATACGGGCCTTCGGCCCGTAGCCGCTACGGGGTCTCGGCGCTTCGCGCCTCGTCCGCTCCACGGCGTAGGCCGACCGGGAGCCTCCCAGTGCCCGCTTCGCGGCCACATTGTTGTTGTTTTGTATTATGTATGGTTTCATTATCGTTTCTTGTTACATGGCATTTTGCCACGTATTTAGCGAATTTTCACAGCCTCGTTTCACAGGCCCGCTTGGCGGGCCTGAGAGGCTTTCTCACACATTTGATTTTATTAATCCTCTATTATTAATAGTAAGCAATGATATTACAGTTAACAAGCAATATAAAAAAATAATAAGTATATTTAAATACATAACTAATACGTTTTTTATAGAGGTATAAAGAATACAAGAAAGAAATCCACACGTTGCAACTGTTGGAGTAACCTTGTATAAAGGGTAAGAAAAGATTATAGTTTCATCTTTTATCAGTTTTAGTTATCGTCTACCATACAAAAGGGCATTAACTCTTACATACATTTATAATTGTTTATGCAATTTAAAGAAAAATGTCAAATTTTTTTTGTAAACAAATTGTTTATTTGAGTATAATCTTTAGGTTGAAAAAATATATTCATGATTTTTTAAAATAAAAATTCCGTTTTCGTCACTTAGGATTGTCCGATTGAGCTGAAACCGGTCGCAATCGTTTTAGAATGACTTCGACTATATAAAGATTACCTCGAGGTTTTTCCTCTTTACAGGCCTGCTTAGCTCGGCGTGGATCAGTGGAAGCCATTTTTGTCCTGTCTCTCTGGGACAGTAGGCTTACCAGGATGGAGCAAGAGGTAGAGGCCTCTCTTTTATACTATATCCCCACCCTCTAACACTACTGAACCCAACAGATATCGTACGAGTCTTTGACCTAGACGTATACATATATACAAGATATATATATAATATATATATATATATATATATATATATATATATATATATATATATATATATATATATATATATATATATATATATGTATATACCGTTTGCGCCATTTGTGATGGTTCGATTGAGCTAAAATTGGTCTTAATCGATTTAGCTAGCCGTCTACCTAAACACGAAATACCTTGTTTTAAAGCCATTTCAAGTTTCAAAAATTTTTTTTTCATGACGTCATAACTTTGATTTATGACGTCATAATGTTTTTATAAACAATAGGCCCCGTAACCTCCTCAACATCTCGCGATTTGCAACGTTTCGTTTCAATTTGAGAACGCCTTCAAAAGTTATCGTTCGCCATACGAAAAGGTAGAAACTCTTACAAACAATATATATATATATATATATATATATATATATATATATATATATATATATATATACATACATACATATATATACATATATATATATATATATATACATACATATATATACATATATATATATATATATATATAATATATATATATATATATATATATATATATATATAAACTTTTTGGGACATATATTTTTGTTATCAGGAAGCCAATAGGATCCGATTCCGCTCACTCCCACCCTCAACTTCCGCCATCTGAACAACCTCATAAGCGTCATTTTCATAATGAAAATTCGCTAATAAGGGAAGGTTCAAAAATCAGGGGGGAAAGTAAATTATTTTTTATTTTTAGTGTTTGAGCTGACGGTTAGACGCTTGCCTGGAATCTAAGGATTTATATTTCAATTCCAGGCTGAAAACTATTTTTTTTTATAGTTATACTAAAAACTGGGGCAAATAATAATAATTTTCACAACTCATACATGAATTTTTATAATTTTACTTTTAACAACTCATATATGAATTTTTATGTTTTACTTTTAACTATTAATAATTTTCACAACTCATACATGAATTTTTATGATTTTACTTTTAACTATTAATAATTTTCACAACTCATACAAGAATTTTCATAATTTTACTTTTAACAACTCATACATGAATTTATATGATTTTGCTTTTAACAACATGAATTTATGATCTTTGCTACGTGCGGTTTAATAAAGTTACTAACTTAAAAAACAACATATCAATTTTACTTACGGGCGGTAAAAATAAAAGTGGCGTCTCTACCTTTTTTACCTAATTTTTTACTGTACACAACTTAATCTCTAGATCAGGTATTATAATGTTTGCTATTATTATAGCAGAATTAAAAAAATACATTTATCATAATTATTTTAAAAATACATTTCAGTTTTATAATTTAAAGTAATCCAAATAATTTAAACAACAAATTACAAAAATTATATTAAAAAATAAATAATTTATTTCGTTTCTTCACATTATTTGTTTTGGTTTAAAAACCTAAAAAACTTCTGGGTTTAAAACACGATGGTTCCCATCGGTTGGGTCAGAGGAACCAACAAGAAATCAGACTCTGTTTCCTCTCTTGGTACGTAAATAACAATTACGGATTTAAAACCGTGGAAAAATTTGGTTGAAAGACTCTCTACTCCAAAGAAGACGAGGAGGAAATAAAGAAATGAGATGCTCAAGGAGATAAGAGTGCAACAAGTTTAGCTGATACTACAACTGCTTATGCTATGGATGTATCAGTGCAAGTTTGTAATGAACCAGCTCCAACAAGAAGTGTGGACGACCACTTAACCTTTTATACAAACTCCAGTTAAAAATAAATCTACAAAGAAAAAATGTCAACGTAAATCAATTCCAATATTCCAAAAAAGAAAGAGTCAAAATGAAATATAAGTAGATGATTTCTGTATAGATTTCCTTTGGGTTTTAGTAAATTATCAAGAATTAAGAAACTTATGAGGTTGTTTGAATGACAAAAGTTGAGGGGAGGAGAGGGGGATCGATTCTATTTAGCTTCCTAACACCAAATATACGGGACTACGGCCCGAGTAATCGCTACGCCCAGAGAGAATTCGCTAAAAACTAATGAATTCTTGTAGCAATTGGGAGAGTAAAAATACAACTGATATTATAAATAATTATTTATAGCCTAAAGCGAAAATCACTACACCTGCCTCTTTAGCATATTTCTCATTTGAACTGTTGCTAAAATTTATTTTATTAATTTGAGTTATTTAAATGGGATAATATGCTCTGGTGAAATATAGGGGAAGAAATGAATACGTGTAGATATAAATTGAGTGCAGTGGAAATTTGTATGGCAACTAATTCTTCAATTGTTTTAAAGGACCTATTTAGAAGAATTTGCTTGGGTATGTTTACAGGGGATGAAGTTATAGGGCCAGTAGGGCGGAGGCTGTAATCACCAAGGTAACCAGAGGGTTGGTTCTGGTTAGTAGGGTGGGGCGGCGAACAGTCCAAGCCAGCCAGTTCGTTCCGTACACCCGACCAAGTGACACGAACTACATCCCCGCGTCTAACCCCACCCGAATATCACCCGCGCTTATTCCTTATCACAAATTTCGCGCGAGAGTGATATCTACAATTTTTTTGACGGGAGGCGAACGATAATATTCAGTCCCCCGTCAAAAAATAAACCGATGGACTCACGACCGAATTCTGTTTCACCGTTACCGGAAGTCGCACCTTTAGCCGAATTAGACCCGACACCGCCCGAGATGGAGAGTACACCTGGACCGGACGAGCCCTTACCCCCACCACCTCCGGGTCTAGCTACCATCAGCGTCTCGGAAAAACATCCTGAAAAGTAAGACTCCTTACTCTTTATATAATATAAATTATTTATTAGCAAAATTGAAAATGTCACGCATGCGCAAATCATGTTATTAGTAAAAAATAGTACGCGCCCTTATCTACACCAAAAATGTAATATATTTAATAATTATAAACTACCCTGAAACCGTAGCAGACAACGTGTCCAGCCGATCCTTAACAGTTCAGCTCCTGTCTCAGGACAATTAAAACATCATAAAATTACTTTATAATGCATTCAACACAATTTAATAATTTAATGTAAAAATTAAATTTCAACTTTAATTCAATTTCTCTAATGTAATAATTTTAAATTGTACTAGTTTTAATTTATTTTTGTGATGCCTAAACGGAAGAATTAAATTAAATCTCGGTTTTGGATTTTTTGGTACCCGGAATGATTCACTCTGAACGATTTTAATTTGTCCCTACATGTCAGTCGCCCAAGAGCCAGAATAGAAAAACGTAACCTCTTTTTGTACTACAAACTTAAATAATTTTTTTCTGAAAAAATCTGACATGACTAAGAAAAACAGTCGGCCTATCCAGAATGGAGTACTTCGTGTATTTTTGACGCTCAAAAGTTAGGAATTCGTACATGTTGGTTTTTTTTTTAATATGCGGTGTTTTCTGTTGCTTGTGTGCAAAAATATTGTACACGAAATTTCTATATCGTCATCTAAACAATCGGATAACCCCATGATTTTCTTGTGAAAATCCACTAAGAGACGAATGCTCATCAAAACCGTTCCTTGTCTTTTTAAAAATTTAATTACCAACTAAAAATGTTCTCTTTGTACGTTTAGCACACGACTAACAGGTAGTTTTTATATAAAGTAAGATTTATGAAAATCTAACTAGCGGATTTTCCAAAAAGTTTTGGGGTAATAACTTATACTAATTGCTCAACTCTGGATAGGTGGATATGTTTTATTTTCAGTTGGATATGACTTTTTTTCATATATACCATGATGTATGGTAGATATGGGCATTGTGTTCGCGTCAATTATCCTAAACCAGGATTTCACCTGAATCATCTGTTTTAGCCTTTTAAAGACTACCTGTGCGGTTATAGTAAAGTTGTCTTTCGATCAAGTTAAGTATTCAATTTATTATTAAAATTAATAATTAATTAAAGTAATTAAATATTAATATATAATTAATGCTACATTTATGTATAACAGGAATGTAATAAACGTTAAAGTTGTAATAAATAATATAAAACTTAAAAATAAATAAAAACTATTCGAGTAATAATAATTATTCCAGTAACGCTGAGCATATTATTTTATTAAGTTGTGAATTTTTTTTCTTTTTAAACTTTTCATTTCTCGATCAACGTTTGTATTGATTAATTCTTTTTACATTATTTAGTCTGAATCTATTTTTTTTATGTATTACCGATCTATACTTATAGATTCAGATTTATTATTTAATTTACGTATGAATTATGTAATGTTTAATCTCTATTCTCCATAATATTTAGTTTAGTTTTCTTGTCTTGTTCTTATATTTTAGTTTAGTCTTTAATTTAGGCTTCCCACCTACTGCCTGCGGGCCATTCAGTCCGCTTAGAACAAGATTTCCTCGTATTTGTTGTTATTTCACATTATATGATGTTACTTGGCATTTGCCATGGTGCTTGCTAATTTTCGTTGAATGGGCCGCTTTGCAGCGTACTTGCCTTGCAGACCTGCTTTACGAAATTCTCACTTAAGCACTATACACACAGGACCAACCGGAAGAGGTTTTCTGTTTTAACAAATAAGTTGAAAAGGAAATTAATTTGGCACTTCTTTAGATAGTTACTCCCTTTTTGGGGAGTACTATACTGCTTTTTTTATTTATGTGACCTTCTTTAGATTGTTACTCCCCTTTGACAGATCAGACTGGTTACTCCCTTTTTTGGTTACTCCCCTAGTTTTTTGATTTTATTACTAATCTTTATATATTTTACTTTATTATACGCTCTTACCCGGGGATGTAGAAAAGCATTAGGGCTTTTGTTGGGGTTAGAATAGGGGAAAGACAAAGATCTGGCATCTTGACTAAGGCGAGTAACCATTTAAATAAGGTCTCTGAGTAACCTTCTTCATATGGTTACTCCCCAACAATGCTATGAGGGGAGTAACCATTTAAATAAGGTGTCTGAGTAACCTTCTTCAGATGGTTACTCCCCAACAACGCTATGAGGGTAGTAACCATTTAAAGAAGGTCTCAGAGTAACCTTCTTTAGATGGTTACTCCCCACCCCGCTATGAAAGGAGTAATCTTTTTCAGATAGTTACTTCTGTACATCGCTATCTTATACTATATACCTCATGCTCTATAGTTAGGTTTGTACCAAGATATGTATTTTTTCCATATTTACAATTATTTAATGTCATTTGTCATTTTAGTTTGACATTTCATTTAATTTTTAACAAATACCTTAAATCTATTTATATCTTTAATCTATTAGTAAAATAATCACAGTTCATTTTTATTTGACCGTGGAAATCTCATTGTGTACGTTTTATCTCAAGTAAAATCGAATTGATATTGATATCATAACTATACAAGTGTTTTCAAAGTAAGTAAAACATTAGAATGTCTTTACTTTTATGTTTCTGTAACTCTTAATTGTTGTGCTTTTATCAAATATGCTTCTCTGTTGTCTATGTATATTGCTCTTAGTTTTAGATTTCAGTGTTTTATATTTTTACTTAAACTCTTCATATATTACTTACACATTATTTATTATAGTTATTTTCACTTTATTATTAATTTTAAGTCTTATTATTCTATAATTATTATTTCTATTTTCTATAAATATTACCTATTTATTTATGATTTTTACTACTTATTTATTTTATTTCTATACGTTTTTTCCAATATTCCTTTCGTGGTACTTTTATAGAAAAGGTGTCCCACATGTGTCAAATCAAATCCTGCCCCATTTAAGGTTGAATATCACTTTTAGAGGATCCTTTTCCTATTAACTTTCCCTTTTCTTTGTTTTTAATAAATATTTTTGCCCTTCAACCTCTCCTTTTCTTACTTCGTTATTAGGAAGCAAATATCTACATCAAATCCTTGGTTACTCCCTTTTGGGGAGTAACCATCTGGGGGAGTAACTATCTAAAGAAGTACCATTAATTTAATATATAAGTTAATAGAATGATATAAATACGACCCATTATGACATCTTCAAGATAAGTTCAAGTGAGTCGTTTTCGGTTTTTACGGCTAAATAGTTGCTCCGATTCAGCTGAAGGAGTCTAAATCGATTCAACAGAATCATGCAAAAAATTTACTACAATTATTACCCTCCTTATGGCAAACAAATTATATGCTGAGCAAAGCATCGTTTTATATTTGGACCTTAGAATATGTTGAGCGAAGATTCGTTTTATATTTGGGCCTTGGAATATGTTGAGCGAAACTTCGTTTTATATTTGGACCTTGGAATATGTTGAGCAAAGCATCGTTTTATATTTGGACCTTAGAATATGTTGATGGAATTTCGTTTTATATTTGGACCTTGGAATATGATGAGCGAAGCTTCGTTTTATATTTGGGCCTTGGAATATGTTGAGCGAAGCTTCGTTTTATATTTGGACCTTGGAATATGTTGAACGAAGCTTCGTTTTATATTTGGACCTTGGAATATGTTGAGCAAAGCATCGTTTTATATTTGGACCATAGAATATGTTGAGGGAAGCTTCGTTTTATATTTAGATATTAAAATATACTGAGAGTTTCATATTATATTTGGACCTGAGCTTTATTTTATTACCCTTATTCTTAATCCGTTTTATTATTTTACCTTAAAGCAGAGAACACAATCTAATTAATTGAAAGATAACTGAATCAAGACATAAAACACAGATCATGCGCAAGGCATCTTGTTCATTTTCATTTAATCCAAACTTCTTTTTAAAGCCGAGAGGTAAAATATTAATAATTGATCACAAGACTAAGATAATCCCTCTCTGAAATTCCTGACTTTATCTCCCCTCCCCCCTCGGACCTCTACTCCCTTGAAAATGAATAATTCATTTAATTTACCGTAAAATTCCGATAAAGAGAAAGACAAAGACAAGCATAGAATCCAATTTATATAATTAAAAAATTAGGAGGTGACAAGTTTTATAAAATATCCCCCCTCAGACTTAGTTGTCGACTCCGATCGTAGTTATTCGAGTTAATAATTTCAATTATTGTTTCTATAGTGATTAAAATTAAAGTTAGATTATCAGAAAAAGAGAAAGAGATTGTTTGACTATCAGACCTAGGATACATAGGATTTTAGCAGACGAAAATTCAAACATTATAAAAGGGCCAATAGGAACATCCCTTTATTTATTTATAGGGAAGTAATAGAGGTGTATAATAGTTATAATATAATCAACTATAATTGTATATAATATAAGGTACATATATAATTATATATATATATATATATATAAATATATATATATATATATATATATATATATATATATACATTAACATTTCAAAGATAACAGAAATTCAAAGAAATGTACAATACACAATGTTCAGCTGTTCCAATAAGTACTTGAAAACGGGAAAGGTATAGGCGATGGAAACTGGAAAATGCGAAGCTCCAGATGGTATTATAGAAACTGGGCTCTGATCCACGGCCATGTGACTAGGCGATAAAGGCTTCTTTTAGAAAGGATGTGAATATATTTTCCTGTTGAGGGGTGCCATAATATTCACCTCGTCAGATGCCCAAAGCTCTGACGATAATAAAGACCCTGGTATTCGATTAAGCATGTCTAATGCTATAAATAATATAGCTTTAAATTTAATTTGTTCTTGCTTAAAATAAAAGCCTAAAAAGCAAGAACTTTCGCAAACTTTAAATGAAACTTTTGCTCATTATCTTGAGAAAAGATTCAGAAAGAGAAGACAATCGATTACCAGGATTTAATTGGTGCTAATACATCCTAATTCTAACAAATTAATGTCTAATCTGATATAATTTTGGCTACAACTTAACTTTACC
Source organism: Microvelia longipes (assembly GCA_018340805.1). Lineage (NCBI taxonomy): Eukaryota > Metazoa > Arthropoda > Insecta > Hemiptera > Veliidae > Microvelia > Microvelia longipes. Next base: position 29,771,017 of record JACMZG010001913.1, read on the forward strand.
TAATTGTCACATTTATCATTGTTTCCCTGTCTCTCTATATTTAAGATAAAGTTTAACTTTAATTAGATAAAATTATCACTAAATAATTTTAAATAAATTAGTATTAAGTAATCAAAACACTAACAAAATTACATTTGTATTCGTTAAGTTAGCAAGGTTGAAGGTGTTTCTAAACTCGGTTATAGAAAAACCAAAACGTAGCTATCGTAGTTATTAAACGAATTACAAGAACAGATTTCATTTGATGGACAATTTATGATATTTTATTTGCTCGGGGAGAAGATCTGTCCAATAATAGCTGCTGCTTTTTGTTAGCAATCAAATTACAGAAATATATATTATTGCATTGGCAATTGAATAGTAAGTTATGTTAAGAGTATAGTAAATTAGAGATATAGATTATACTATAGTCTTATTAAATCTGTATAATGAGATTTTATTGCCACGGAAATTTGTATATTGATGATCAAAGCCAGTCTATAATTAATTACTCCAACAAATTATATTTACAAAATTATATTTACTTTCCTCATTTATACCGTAGGTGTCAAATAAAAGCAAGCACTAAACATACGAAACCGGCATTTGATTTTTTTATTTTTATTTACCATAACTGTAGCTCTGTTGTTGCAAGCTATATAAGCTCTTATTTTATTAAACATGCTCCGCTTTCACATAACATGTTCTTTTATTTTCATTTTTCTATTTTGCATTTTCATTTTGTTTCTAAAAACCTAAATGTAAATAAGAAAAACCTTTAAAGTTTGTATTGTAATAAGGTGATGAGAACTAGAGGACCAAAATATTGATAATTCGTTACACATTTTTATAAGAGGCATTATTATTTGAACTGAATTGTTCGTTCAAGGTGTTTAAAGGCATCTGTCTGTATGTGTGTGTGTGTCTGTTAATATTGTACCTCACAGTGTGTTTTGATTAAAGACTTGAAACTTGATAGAAAAATCAATCTTTAATTGTCTTTTGTGTTAATTATTTTTAAAATATTTTAACCGTTGTTTACCTATTAATACCTCTACAAAATCATGGATATACTTGTATTGAAACTAAACTTAGTGTGCTAATTTATAACTCAAACGTATACAGGTGTACCAAATTTCAACTCAATTTAACTATTTTCTGATGTTTTATAACTTTCCAAAAGACATGAACTCGATAAAAAATGAACTAATAAGATAAAATGAGCTGATAATGACATGAAACTTAGTACATATATTAAACTCATATATGACTATATGCGTGCTAAATCGTAAACCTTTAAAGCCATTATTGCAAGTTAATATGGTTATAAAAATATTATTTTCTGAATAGCATAACTACAACTAAAGATTAGTTTTTGTACCAAGTTTAAAGTCTGTCGCGATCTCTAAGGAAACTCGATTTAATTATTTGATTTTGTTCTTATTTTTTGTAAAATATAGAAATTTTAAAAACCAGTCTTGGAGAGGACACCGAACTGTTTTGCTTCTTAAATTCAAGACAAAGTCTTTAGTATAAATAAGCTGAGAGCGAAACTCCACTTGTAGACTGATTATGTATGGATACATGCGTGACAAATCTTAAATTGATCGCAACATTTTTACTCGTTTTAACATTTTTCGAAATTTTTGCTGAGTCATTATTGCGGGTTAATGACGTCATAAAAAATAAAGAAAACTTAGTTAAAACCAATTTGGAGGCCTCAAAAACACTTAAATAATTAGCTAGATAATTCAAGTGACATCCCGGTTTCGGATTTTTTTGCTAACACAATACTTTGCAACTCCTATAGACCTATGGAATAAATGAGGAGGAGTAAAAAATGTGCCAATTTTTTTAGTTGTTTGTGTCTATATCAAATTCCACTAAATTCCACGACTAAGAATAACTGTTGCTGTAAGGTATAAAAGGAATTACAGAAATAGAACAAAAACATTGTTAAAGTTGGTCTCCTAAACTTGGTTTCACTAAGTCCCTGAAGACTTGTAACTTACATAAAAGGGTCGTCTTATTTTAGACAACAAGATCCTCAAACTTACTACAAACCTTAAAGGAAAACAAAGTTTTATTCTCTTTTGGAATTTTCAAGTCTAATATTATAGTAATAGACAACAATAGTACAATGTAGTTATTTCATCGAAATTTATTTTTGATCTTACAAAATAATTGTTTAAGGAATGGGTCAAGTTATTGGCTGAATTTACTGTCGTCTAGGTAGAGTCCTTCAGATGAAAAATGTGTCTGAGAAAACGCAAGGTACAGGCCTAAGCCTGTATCTTGTCTAGGATTTCTCAGGTAGGATTTCTCAGACAAGGTACAGGCCTAAGCCTGTACCTTGTCTGAGAAATATCGTGCCTAAGCTTGATGTTTTTCAGACACATTCTTTCATTTGGGTGGACTGTGCCGCATAAGCCTTATTGTCGTATAATAATATGCCAATAATCCAGTATTTAGTACATATCCTAGCTTCTTTTATCCTACTAGGACAGACACATTTGCAGTCATTCACACACACACACACACACACACACACACACACACACATATATATATATATATATATATAATATATATATATATATATATATATATATAATAATATATATAATATAATATATATTAAATTTATCCTTCTATAGGCTAAGTGATCTAGGAAATTAAATGAATAATACATTATATACTTATTATTACTTAACTTATAAATAAGGGGACACAGTTACAAGCCTTGAGTGTACGAGGAAGAACTTTCTTTCAACTGGAGAATTATTAAGTATCTTGTAATTACAATTTATTAATATTAAACTTGTCGACCTTTCTATTACCACTAGTCGGCAAGTACAATCAACGTGGTATAAAGATTTTATTCTACAGACTATTCATTTCAATTGTTAAATGAATTCTTTATTTAATCTGTAAAATATAATTTGCAGTTTGCAAAAAAAATTGCCGTAACAAAATAATTTAGTGACTACAGGATGAGCCGCTTGAAATGGGTGATTAAAATTTAAAGCAAAACACCTCCTGTCACAAGTAAAATATTAAAAATGTATGGTGAGGTGATAGTATTTATAATTTTAATTTGGCTCGAATAACGTCCAGTTTTAACTTTTTTGGTCCTTAAGTAAGAGTGCAAGTCAAAAAACAAGCCTAAAATCGTGCTTCTGAAATTGAGCCCATTTTGTTACACAATGGTAAATTACAGAAAAACCTAAAATACAGGTTGTATACCGGAAAGAACGTATTTCAAGTGAGGAGTCGTTTTCGACGTTTTTTGGGCCTGTGAGTTGTATAATACGGGCCTTCGGCCCGAAGCCGCTACGCGTCCTCGGCGCTTTGCGCCTCGTCCGCTCCGCGGCGTCGGCCCCCCGGGCCGCTTCGCGGCCCGGGGCCTCCAGTGACCGCTTCGCGGCCACATTGTTGTTGTTTTGTATTAATGTAATGGTTTCACTATCGTTTCTTGTTACATGGCATTTTGCCACGTATTTAGCGAATTTTCACAGACTCATTTCACAGGCCCGCTTCGCGGGCCTGAGAGGCTTTCTCACAAATTTGATTTTATTAATCCTCTATTATTAATAGTAAGCAATAAAGAATACAAGGAAAAAATCCACACGTTGCAACTGTTGAAGTAACCTTGTATAAAGGGTAAGAAAAGATTATAGTTTCATCGTTCATCAGCTTTAGTTATCGTTCACTATACAAAAGGTATAACCTTACTTACATTATGATTGTTTGTAGAATTTAAAGAAAAATGTCAAAATTTTTGTAAACAAATTGTTTATTTGAGTAAAATCTTAAGGTTGAAAAAATATATTCATGATTATTTAAATAAAAATACCGTTGCGTCACTTAGGATTGTCCGATTGAGCTGAAACTGGTCGCATTCGTTTTAAGATAACTTCGACCATATAAGACTACTTCGATGTTCTTCCTTTTTACGGGTCTGCTTAGCTCGGCGTGGTTCAGTGGAAGCCATTTTTGCCCTGTCTCTCTGGGACAGTTGGCTTACCAGGATGGAGCAGGAGGTAGAGGCCCCTCTTTTATACTATATCACCACCCTCTAACACTACTGAACCCAAGATATATCGTACGAGTCTTTGACCTAGACGTATACATATATACAAGATTATATATATATATGTATACCGTTTGCGCCATTTGTGATGGTTCGATTGAGCTGAAATTGGTCTTAATCGATTCAGCTAGCCGTCTACCTAAATACGAAATACCTTGTTTTAAAGCCATTTTAAGTTTCAAAAAAAATTTTTTTTTCATGACGTCATAACTTTGGTTAATGACGTCATAATGTTTTTATAAACAATAGGCCTCGTAATCTCCTCAACATCTCGCGATTTGCAAAGTTTCGTTTCAATTTGAGAACGCATTCGAGAGTTATCGTTCGCCATACGAAGGGTAGAAACTCTTACAATACATATATATATATATAATATACATATATATATATATATAATATATATATATATATATATTATAATATATATATATATATATATATATATACATATATATAAAACTTTTTCGACTATTTTTTGTTATCAGGAAGCCAATAGGAACCGATTCCACTCACTCCCACCCTCAACTTCCGTCATCCGAACAACCTCATAAGCGTCATTTTCATTATGAAAATTCGCTAAAATGGTCCGGGGTCTATACGAGCACTTTAAGTACTCACTGCCAGAGTACCTGGGTTATACTCCTGGTAAGGGCGATAATGTTTTATCGTTTTGTTTGCATTATATTAGTTTATAACTATACAAAATAATTCTGGGTATATGGTCTACATGCTGGGAGAATTTTCTTTGGAATGTGTCTTTCTATGATTAACAATTCATTTATTACTTATGGTTCCAATTTACGCTTTATAACTAGAGCAGTAACTTACTAAGCACTAATCATAACACATTGTTCCTGTATTTTTCAAAGGAAATGCGCATAATTATCCCGTTGGTTAATTACTTTGCCTCTAGCACAAAACTATGTCTCTAAAATTAGCAGTGCATACCATTATTTGCACTAGCTAGAAGCTGAGTTAAAATTTATTTTTAAAGGTTTTAGCGCATTTCCTTTGAAAAATATTGAAAAAAATAGTTACGAGTCGAGCTTCATAATTGAGTTACTGAACAACTTATAAAGCATAAACCGGAACCTTAAGCAAGAATATGTATTGTTAAGCACGGAAACACGTTGAATTAGGTTCACATACGTTTAAAATTGTTTTTTTTAATTAGGTTATTATTTTAAACCAAAAAAAAATCAAAACCTGATTTAAATTGAACAAAATATAAATTAGATTTTTTTATCCGCAGATTTTTCCCTTATTTGAAGCAGAAGATCTTTAATAAATAAAAAATGAGTAGTCCCCCAGGCAAAGCGCTTTCAACCTAGAAAGAGACCATCATCAGCGCAAAACAGTCAAGATGTTAAAAAAGAAAACTTTTTTAACATGTTGATGTTAAAAAAGATTTTTTTAATATAACGGTTTTACACAGATGATTAATTGTAAATTAGAAACCGCATTTTGAAATAGTTCCATTGCAGAGCTATTTCATTGCTTAAAGAAGTCTTTTAGACGTACTCCAAGTTTATTTTATAGGCTATTTAATAATTTACTAGACTGTAATCGTTTAAAATCATAAAAGCTCAGTTTAACCCAAATATTATTGTGTAACTTCATGTCCTAAGTTAACCTTTAACAATTAATTTTGATAAAACTTCGCATAAAAAAGATAAATTAAATCCTGCGTGAATTCAGTAAGTTCCAATGCTAAGTGTAATTAACCAGGAATAAAACAAATAATTAGAGAAATAACAACTAGTGAAACAACTAATGAAAGTGTTTTTCGATAATTCCTACACGAATGTTTATTGATACATTTAAAGTTATTATATAGCATAATAGGGCTTTGGGGGGGGGGAGTGGTAGGTCTAATATTACTCTACTCTTGCCATTGACCCAATGTTGTTAATTCTAAATCATTATTGATTAAACTCATACTGTCTCATAGGGTATGTATTTTCCACTGAAATATCACATTTTGTTTTGCATATATTCTTCGGAAATTCACTAGAAACCACGTAAAATAAAACTAAACTGGAGGGAACGAACTTTATGAAAAAGCTGATTTCTTGATTATTCTGTCTAAACTACGACCTATGTACATATATCTCTGTTTAACTAATCAGAAACTAGAAGTTACCAGAAGGTTTTCTTTAACCTCCTCATCTGATTATACGTAAATTAATATCTCTTACCTATCTATGACAAGAAATAATAAGACATTATATTAAATTAATTTTTATTACTGAATTATCTACTGTATTTATGGAATTCCATTCAGTCTCAAGTTATATACCATACAAGATGGAAAGTACAACAAACAAAATATGTAAATATCCGGGGGTTCTAAGTTAAATAGGAAAAATCTTTGAAGGGTCGTCTTTTCTAAAAATATAAGCGGTCGTTTCTGAAATAATCCATTTATGTTAGAGATGCAAGAAATCTTAAGGGACCTTATATTAATTTTTATTTGAATTGCATTTCGTGATTGTACCGAATCATGCTTCAGGAGTATACTGTGAATTAGTGTTGATCAGTGTGGTAATTTTTAATAAACTAGAAAGCAGTTAATAAACTAGAACAGCTTTAAGTTTTCTGTGTTTCTACAGCATCGATATAGCTGTTAAAAGTAAATACGGGGTTAATCCTATAACTTTTTCCATTGTCACACATATGAGTTCCGTCTGCAATAGAAAGATGTATATATTGACATGAAAAGTGACGACATCAGGGACCATTGTCCCATTTTTTGGTGGGTACAGTGATCGAATCCCTCTGATCACTCTTTGTGCGCATATAGGAATTCATCTTTTGGGCTTAAAGTAAAAGCATGTGTGATTAAAACCATTTGTACCAGACTTGGTAAATTTGCAAGTACCCGACAAGAGGTACATGTATGAGGATCGAACCCTGATCAGGATCGAACTTTTCTCTGGTCGATACCACAAGGCTTAGGATTTAATCATAATAACGATTAAATATATAATAAAGATATTTAAGATTAAATCTTGCACTAAAAGTAGAGATGAACTAGATAGCAATAAGAGAAAAAACCCTTATGGCCTGTCATAAGGTAATCCGCAACGAATTCTGAAGTATAGCCTTTATTGATACAAAAATACTCGAATTTAGAGAGTGGTGTTGTGCCAAAAACCACGATTGCTATTTTCGTACCTATAACTATTAAGTTCATTGCTCACAAGTGGTTGATACCTATTTATCATAAAATTCTATAACAGAATGTTTATGTTCTAAAACCCTATTAGTCATAATCTAAATCACCTGAATACATTTTAAAATAGTTATTAACAGTAAAATATTAGTTATTCGAGGCAGCCGACCCGACCTCTGCTTCTGTAATTAGTCTCTAATAATTCATCTGCTTGTTCTAAACTATTATAAATTCATTATATTGCAAATAACCTTATACAAACATCTAAAGCATGACATAATGAATATTTATGGCATTAGAAAGGATGAGATGTGAAAAACATAAACAAGATTCAGCGATATAATTGGTGAATCTTTAACCTTCGTTTCAGAATGCCAACGATTTTAAGAAAACCTCTTAGACGGCTTAGAAGCCAAATAGAATCAAATACGTCCGTTTCAATTATCGTGATCTGAAAAACTTCATAACCTTCATTTCCACTATGAAAATTCGCTAATAATGTGTTAGTGTATGTATGTTGAATTTTATTAGTAACAAAAAATCAATGGATCCATTTCAGCCTAGTTGAGTATTGTGCGTTTGGCTTTCAATATAATCAGTTTCTATCTTTCAGGAGTTTAGGAATAAATAGAACAATAGAGACTAGAAGTTGTTATTGCAAGGGCTAACACAATCCTCTAAAGCTAGAGCAGCTAAGTGGCTGCTAGAGAAGGCGAGGCACCTAGAAGAATACTTATTAATATTTAAAATGTTTGATTTTCTATTGCGAGGAGGAGGAGCACGAGAATTCCCCCCTTCGAGGGAGAGGGAGGGAGAGGCTAGTCCAAGTATTACCTGCCGGTTCCTTATAACGATACCCTATATCTATATTTGATTAGGTATCATTTCTTATTCAATCTTGTTCTATAGTCGTGCATTATGAGTATAAATGAGAAAAGAAAGAACTCAAGTCTTTTCTTGTATTATTTAAGGGCAAAGTAAATAATAAGAAATAAACGAGGAAGATAACAAAACGGAAAATTCGGTATTTCGGTATACTCGTATGGTTACTCCTTTTAACATGCGGAAATCAAGATATAAAGGGAATAATTCTGTTGTTCGGCTTCTTTCTCGCTTACAAGTTTCAGGACGAAGTTCAAGGACATTCATATTCATTCACACGGCGAATAAATATTAACAATTAATAAAAGTATTTCTAGATCGAAACATCACTGTTTTAAATTATATATTGCGTAATGAATAAAAATTTTTGGCGCGGTGGTCCGCATGTCGGGCGAATTCCCTTTAGATGCGTGTTTCCGTGATTAACAACAATCCTTGTTCGAATGATAATTTTTATAGTTTTTTACATTATATAAGTTTACAACTACGAAATAAATAATTCTGGCGCGGTGGTCCGCTGTCGGGCGTATTTTATTTAGATGCGTGTTTCCGTGCTTAACAACCCATTTCTTGCTTAAGGTTCCGGTTCATGCTTTAGAACCTAAGCAGTTACTCAATTGTTAAGCACTGCTCGTAACTCATTTTGTCTGTATTTTCCAAAGGAAATGCGCATAATTATTCAGTTGGTTTCTACAAAACTATGCCTCTCAAATTAGAAGTACGCACTATTATTTGCACTAGTTTAAAGCTTAGTTACTTATCTTCAAGCTTAATCAGTTATCTTTAAAGGTTTTAGCGCATTTCCTTGGCAAATCATGACATTTCGATTATGCAAGTCCGAAGCCATTACATCCTAGACTTTAGACCAATAATATATTACTTTGATACCAAAGAAATTATACTTTAAGCTTTGGATAATCATGGCATTCTGAGGACGAGCGATTCAAGTCAGAACTTATGAGGAAAAGTACTGAGGTGCACCCCACCTGATTTGTTTCATATTTATCATAATAGTGTGTTAATGCAAAGAATTTTTAATTTAAACAAACATGAAACACACTTTATGCTTAGATAAATACTGGAGATTATAATAAAATAAAGAGAGCATTTGCTAAGCCATAGAGCTAAATCAAAATGAATTTAGTACCAAGGTAGTAAAAGGATAGAACTGAAATTTGGCCAAAAACTGGAAAAACCGTGTAATTTGTAGGATTTTGGAACCTCTCCAATCTGGGAGGCACATGAAACGGACTTCTCATTACTGCTTCTGCACTCAAATTGAAAATAATGAAACGAGTATTTTAAATAAAAAATTTTTATTTAAAAATTAGAGTCTGCCTCCGTGGCCGTGATCGTAAAGGCGTTCGATTTCGGCACCGGAGGTCCGGGGTTCGCAGCCCGGGATATGCTCTAAGATTTTATGAATAGTATTTGTATTAAAATGATTTCCCCAACTTTAATTAATTCTTAGAGTGTCGTAGATGCAACCCACCTAAGGTGGTTGATGGGCCGAAAGGCCCTAAAACGGGCATTTTATTTATTTATTCTTTTTTTTTATTTTAAATAAAATAAAAGGATTTTTATACTTCCTCATTTATACCGTAGGTATATAGGAAAAGTATCGTGTTTGTAAAAAAATTCGAAACCAGGATGCCATCAAAATTATGTAACATCAAATTTTGTGTTTGTTAGCATATTAGAATACCAAGTTTGTAGAATATTCAATAGTTGCAGAATATTCTAATTTTATATTTCTATCTCATTATTATTTACATCTTTAATATCTTTTTATAACATTTACTTCCTTTACCTTATTATTTTGTTTTATTTTATATTTATTATATTTTAATCTTATTTTAATTATTGCTCTAATATACTAAACCATACAGTTTTGAAATCGAAATTATTAAACTTTATTTTACGTTAATTTGTACCTAAATTCCGTTTTCACTTTTAATGAGTGATATATCACTCATATCAAGTCCTTGTAAGGGTTTTAGTTATAGTGCAACAATATGTTTTATAGGTTTATATAACCAGAAATAGGGTTTCATACGATTCAAAATCAAAAAAAAAATTAAAAGATGAAGTTTCAATAAAAATGAGATCAATAAAGTCGACCAATTTAGCTTCTATTCCAAAACATGTTGATAAAGTTTTACCCTTTTTGGGACCACTTTCATTCGAATGAGCAACATGAGGCGCTATTTTCTTAATCATTTAGACACATTATTAGTAGTCCTTATATATTCATAATAAAAAATCCTGATACGGCCAAACTGCAGCGGACTAAAAATCGCCGAAGCGCCGAGATCAGAATTTTAAAATTCCTATAACGTGGCCACAAGCTGCGGGACAACATAAATGTGGCCGCCTTAAGGCCACTTTCGAAAAGACTCGCGAGGTGGCCCATACGTTAAATCACTAATAACATGGCAAATATCATGAAACAACAAATAATACAAAACATCATCTGATACACGATGGGCTTTAGGACTAGCCAAAGGGCTCCCTAATCGCTGAGGGCTTTGCGAAACGGCCACACCATAGAAGTAATTTTTCTTCAAAAAATCGCTAAAATTGAACTTCTAAACTTCCTTTTTTCCTAAAAGCAATAGTGTTGTAATCTCGATAAACATTTCTCCTTTAGGAGGGGTATAAACGCACTGATATAGGAGCTGGAAAATCTCTAGATTTCTGTATCCCCTTCCTATCTCTTGATTTGTCTCGCCAGATATCTCTCTAGCAAATATCCTATAGAAATGTTATCTCCCTTTCAACCATAGCAACCTCGCTGTAAGTTGCGCTACTCCAAACCGAGATGAAGCAAGCAATTTCCTCTGAAACTTGTTTTCCCACACTCATGTTTCCCTTATATGTTAGTTTTTCTTTCTAACTATAGCGTCAAAGATATTTAGATATTCAAATGATTTCATATATAGTTTATTTTAAATTTTCTTTCGTTTTTTGCTGTCTTTTAAAATTTCCTCTCTTTAGAATAAAAAATACGTTTTTAGACACAACCGTTTACATATACACGTTTTTACACTTAATACACGTTTACATTCACATACACGTTACACTGATACACGTTTTACATTCACTAATACACGTTATACATACACTGATACACGTATTACATACACTAATACACGTTTTACATCGACTAATACACGTTATACTTACACTGATACACGTTTTACATTTACTAATACACGTTTTACATACACTGATACGCGTTTTACTTTTACTAATACACGTTTTACATACACTAATACACGTTTTACATTCACTAATGCACGTTTACATACACATAACACGTTTCATTCACACGTTATACTTACACTGATACACGTTTTACATACACTAATACACGTTTTACATACACTAATACACGTTTTACATTCACTGATACACGTTATACTAACACTGTTGCACGTTTTACATACACTGATACACGTTATACTTACACTGAAACAACAACAGAGTGATCCCTTCGAAGCCACTCCGTTGATATTTTAGTATGTAACATTGCATTTCGTTATGGTCTCTTCGAGGCTATATGGACTTATATAATATGCAACAGTGTATATGTCGCGTTTAACAATTGTCTTGTACCCACTGTTAGTAAAAGAAGCCTTCTTTTTACTCATATATATGACGTCATAATTAAGTTATTTGCTAATTACGTCACTTATGATAGCTGAGTGGGCAAAGACTGGTCCCTATCATTAGTATCGTTTTAGAATGCCTAAGACTTTAAGAAGATCATTTCGAGGTTCTTCCGCTTTGCGGGTTTGCTTAGCTTTTAGAGGTTTTGTAGAAGCTATTTTTGTCGGGTCTGTCTGGAACAATAGGCAAACCAAGGCAGAACGCAAGGTAGTACACACAAAGCAAATTTTTATTGTTGTCACTTGTTTCTAACTGTATAGAGCAATGGATTTCTTTCAAGGAATCCTTAGCAAGCGCTAGCAGTCCTTAAAAATCAAGTGTCTCACGTAAAATACCATTTTCACGATGGAAACTCGCTAAAACGAAACATTTTAACAATCAATATTCGCTAACAATCTTATTTTTATAAAAATGTTTCACCTTACGAATAACAAACCATGGTAACTGTTTAATCAAGCCCAATCAAACTTAAAAGTTTTCAAATCAAAGGTCTCATTGGTAAGTTTTCTTACATGACACAGAAATTGGAGAAAGTTCCTTTTTAAGCCTATAGGTTACATAACAGATGTTATCGAGACTGCTGTATCAAGACCGAGTTGGTAATAAAGGGCAGATCCTTTCTACTGCCATCTCTTTTACCAAAGGCCAAGATAGCCAAGTAAGATAGGTTTGGGTTGAAACCTTTAAGAGAACCTACGTCTAGAGCTGTCATTTGTTTCTAACAGTATAGAACAATGATTTCTTTCGAGAACTTCTTAGCAAGTGCTTACAGTCCTTAAAAATCAAGTTTCTCATGTATAGTACCATTCCTTATCCGTGCCCACGTCAAGCCTTTAACCACATAGTTGCCTTCTTCACGGAGAAAGGAAGGGAAGGTGTTGTAATGCCGTTTTTCTCTATATTTCCATCCCTAGTGTGTTTGTACACAGGTTGTTCCTAATAATCAGCAAAAGCACATTGTTTGTATTCGTATAAACTAGAAAACTCTTAAACAAGAAAGAGGCGGCAATACGAGGAAGTGACACTTGAGACTAGATTAAACTACCTAATTTTCAATGAAACAAACTAATACGTTGATTAAAAATATGTCAATATGTATTATGGGGTGTAAAATAAATTCTAAAACATAATGAAAACAATTGTTTTAATTTTGATTAGTATATTTTAGATTTGAATCTAAATTAATTGTTACGAGTTGTAGAGAGTTGGATTTGAAGAGAGTTCGGTGGATGGGGATATAGAGATGAGAACACTGCCATATGAGGGGATAATACAGAGAGAATTCCAATCACTTATCCCCTTACAATACACAACGAGATTAATCAACACTGATATCTTGTCAAGTGTAAACCACACTAAATAAACGTGTGCATTAGAAAATAAGCTCAATTGATTTTGTTGTAAATGTTCAAATTCGAATGACAAGGATGTTATTTAAAGTCATTGAGGAGTCATAGTGTTGTCATGTATTTGCCAAATAATTAATGGTGTTTAAGGAGAGATCGGTTGGTTTATCATTTCAACAGATTTAAAGAAGAAGGATAAGAAGTAATATCATAAGATGTGATAAAAGATACGAATAAATCTCTCCATAGAGTATATTTCATCTTATAGAGTCGGAGAAAAGAGAATTTTGAGGTTGTTGAGTCTTTAGATAGCATGACAAGAGTCTTTAGATAGCATGACATACGTCTTTAGATAACATGACATGATCTTGAGATAGCATAACACGAGTCTTTAGATGACATGACATTAGTCTTTAGATAACATGACATGAGTCTTGCGGCGGAAATTTGTTTTTCCAAGTAATAGAATCGCTTTATAACCATGCTGCATATACTATTTATGGGGGAGCGCAGTCAATTAAAGAAAATTTAAAAAAATATATATTTTACTTATATTTCCTTTTTTTCCAATTTTCGTAGCGGCTGTAAAGTAAAATTTAACTGCCGGCGGACGTAAAAATGTTATTAATAAATTATATATATTATATATATATATATATATATATATATATATATATATATATATATTATAAAAATGTTATACGTTATTATACATTAAATTTTATATAATAATAAATAGAGTATCCTAATATCATCTAAACAATTATATTCTCTAACAAAATAATATAAATGTATATAAATCTTATCAAAATATGCTATAATATACCACAATGCATTACCAATTATATTGGTTTAGATTGGAGTAATTTCCTTTAACATTTCTATGTTCCTCATAAAGGATTAGTTTGGATAGCACTATTATTTAAATAAAGTTATAAAAGATGAAAATCGCTCCGTTTGAAGATTAGAGTGTGAAAATCGTTTGAAATATTCCAAAAGGTAATCTTTCTTGACAGTAAAGATTGCTTAAGATCAAAGGTCTGTTTTCACAAGGTTATACCTTTTGAAAATATATTTAACTTGATAAAAATTAATTATGCAATGACGTTTGAATGTATCTCTTGTCTATCTCGGTGACACTGCTTTCTTGTACACTACATAGGACTTATGTTGGATCTTCAATTTAGTAATTTATATATCTTGCTTAATTTTACTAAGCTTGTGGTTGACTAACCTAAGCTCAATGGTGAACCTTGAGCAAAGGTTCACCATACACGATACTACGGGGGGCCGCTAGGATTGCTTAAGCACTCCCTATAATTTTTACCTTTGATCGGCTATGATCTCTCAAGTTATTGTTTCATATGTATAATTCTTTATGCATATGCTGCTTCCTTATCTCCTATATTATGTGGCAACAACTTTTCTCATCAAAATCAACTTTTCAGCATTTACGGATCCCAAACAGAATCGAGTTGAATAGTTCCTGCTATAATAAATATAATATAATATAATATATATATATATATATATATATATATATATATATATATATATATATATATATAAGTGGTGTATTTTGTGTATTTTGTAAAGACGGTAACGGACAAATGGCTATACTGGATGGTGAAACTTGGTTCATAAATTTGGTGAAACTAACATAAGTTTAATGTTTTATGAGGTACTACAAACAACTAAAAACAGCAAAGGTTATTGAGCTGCTACAAACAACTAAAAACTGCAAAGGTTATTGAGCTGCTACAAACAACTAAAACTATAAAGGTTATTGAGCTGCTACAAACAACTAAAAATAGCAAAGGTTATTGAGCTGCTACAAACAACTGAAAACAGCAAAGGTTATTGAGCTGCTACAAACAACTAAAAACTACAAAGGTTATTGAGCTGCTACAAACAACTAAAAACTACAAAGGTTTATGAGCTACTACAAACAACTAAAAACTACAAAGGTTTATGAGCTTATAGTAGAAACACACTAACACTTCAAAGGTTAATATTGAGAGACAAGACTGATATAGACAGACGTGTGTCTTGTCATTTATAAGAATATTATTAGAATCAATCATTATTGTTTCATTCAAATTTCATGATATAATAATTCCTTAACCTACCATAGTTTATTGGCCCAGACCGCGAAATTAATTATCATGAGAACATTTTAATATTAGAAAGCAGAAGTAACTATTCAGCATGGTTGTTCAAACTACAAGTATATCTTTAAGAAATTGATTTAAAGGTTTACTTGAAAAACACTGCACAAGAAATAATCAAAGGACTAACAAGACCTCTGCTATCTACAGAAGGTGAAGAAGAGCGTAAAGAAATGATTTTAGGTGTAACAAAATCTGAAGGGGACATTATTAATTGTCTTGATGATGTATTTCAAATGAAGGGTATAGCTTGTCAACTGTTTGAAGAAAACAATTATTGATGTTGAAATACAATAATACAGATAATCTAGACGATTTTTTTTAAAATTTGATACTTTCATGAGACAAATAAAATAATGTACTAGAGCTTACATCGAAGAGCAAGATACTATATGTCATGTGTTAATAACTATGTCCAATTAATTTGAAGCTGTAGTAACATCTATTGAAAGTCAAATCGAAGTCAGTCCTGATTTTCTTTCAATAGGATGTATATATAAAACCCGGCTACTTAACAGATTTAATAAAACGATATATGAACTTCAATCATGTAAATTCAATCATAATGAGAATAGGCGCTGGTTTAAGAAGAACCGACAAAATAAAAATTATCAAGAAAAAGATGCTCATGTGAGACAAGGCGATGAGCCTAATAATAATATAAGCTTTATAAGTAATCATAAACATTCGAAGAATCAGCTACCGTCGATACTTGCTGTTGGATATGAATATCCCTGGACCGGTTTCGACATAACGCCATCATCAGCAGGCAGGGCAACACTCGAGCTCTCAACTAATAAAGTTATATCAGTGATTCACTTCTGGTCTCAATGAGCACGACGAGCCCTCTGCGTACAACTCTGCCCTCTGCCCTACAACCTTTTTAATCATAAACATTGTTTAAGTGTGAATACGAATGGTAATTTGATGGGGTACTTAGATAGTTGTTCTACAGACACCATGGTAAACGATATTATTTTTACTACAAGAAATCAGAAAACCTCATCGTGTAGGAGTTGCCAACGACAAAGAAATGATACTGGCAACTCATTCCAGCAATATAAAGGTTTACAAAAGCTTAAATAATGACATTAGGCAAATAATTATTAAAGATGTATTGTTTCTACAACAATTTAAATGCAATCTGCTCTCGGTAAGATAATTAGAAGGAAAAGGAAAGAAAATTATTTTTTACAGAGAGAAAGTTTAAAAATAGTAGCAAAGGAAAGAAAGAAAAATAACCTGTACATAATAGATCTAAACGTCAGACGAGAAAAGTACCTTCGGTTGCTATTAGTCCTACGAATTTAAACTTATCCAATTCATGGCACCAAAGTTAGGGACATTTAAATAAAAATTATTTGCTTAAATTAGCCTACAATAATATTTTTGAAGGGATGCCGAAATCAAGTTATGCAAGTAATCATAATTTTTGTGAACCTTGTATTCAAGGCAAACAAAAGCAATTGCCTTGGAATAAATACTATGAACCTCGATCTACTCGGGTGTTTGAGGTTTGCCATTCTGATGTTTGGGATCCTACCAAGACAAGTTCTCATGATGGTAAACATTATTTTATTACTTTTATTGATGTATTTAATGTTCACAAAAGTATTCTTAATGAAAAATAAAAACGAGGTACTTCAACACTTTAAAATTTATTACACTGTAGCTACTGCTCAAGTTGGTACTAAATTATCTTGGTTCAGATGTGATTCTGGGACAGAATATAAGAATAAAGAGTTTATTCTATTTTGCAATCAAAACGGTATCCATATAGAACTTACTGTTCATTACGCTAAGCAGCAAAATGCAACAGCTGAACGAATGAATAAAAGTTTGTTGGAAAAAACACGTTCTATGATACACGATGCGGATTCACAAAAGTATCAATGAGGTGAGGCAGTGTTTACTGCTACATATACATTTCAACATATTAAAGTACAATGTATGTATTTTAAACCCTTAATCTACAAGGCATGTAGGTCGAGGTTTCTTGCTAGATAAAGGATTCGACTACAATGAAACTAAATCACCAGCAGTAAAATTAACCGCTATTAGAGTGTTGTTAAGTGAGGCTCTTCAGATAAACTATCATATCCATTAAATATATGTGTATTCAGCATTTTTCAATGATTTTCTTGACGAAGACATCTACTTACATCATCTTACTTACATCTACTTATAAGACATCTACTAAGCCACCAAATAGGTCACGTTTAAAAAATGATGAAGTGAGGATAAAGTCTGCAAGCTAAATTGTTCACTGTACGGGTTGAAGCAAGCAGCAAGACAATGGATCTTTAAGTTTAATAATTTTAATGTAGGAAAAATAAAATTAAAGAGAATAGACTGTGACACTTGCCTGTATGCTAAATTTGAAGGAGATAGAAAGAGCTTTATATTGGTTTCGTAGATGACGTACTTATATATTCTCCAAATCTGAAGATTATATTAAAAAAATAAAGAAGAATTTTTCACGAGTGATATAGACTTAGATTACCAAACAAATAATGAAGTACTGAGTGAGGTTCAGAATGCTGGGAGTATAAAATCAGGATACTTATTTAAAGTTTACGGTTGTCTGGTATCATATCACAAAAAAACAACCGTCTGTAACGTTATCCTCAACTAAAGCGGAATATGTTGCACTTGCAGGAGCTAGCTGTGAAGCGAGATTGTTGCAAAAAATACTTTAAGAACTGCACGAGACAGTTGTCTTACGATGATAATCAGACATTTTATTATATTAATCAGATATATTAAGGTTGCATCCAACCCGAAAACAACACAGAGAATGTAACACATCGACATGGACTACAAACAACTAAAAACTATAAAGTTTTACGCGCTACTACAAACAACTAAAAACTACAAAGTTTTATGAGCTACTACTAACAACTACAAAGGTTATTGAGCTGCTACAAAAAACTAAAAATTGCTAAGGTTTGTGAGCTACTACAAAAACTTCTATGACAGAAAGAACTAATAAGATTTAAGGAGAATTTCAACATAGTGTCTTCAAATACTTTACGTAAAATAGTTTCAAATAAAGATCAAACATATTTAAACAATCATAAACTTAGGAATAATAATGCAGCATATCCTTGAATCAAATGGGGCTTATAACGTTAATATCGTTCGATGTTCTACATAATGCTTCGAATATCACTTTTTACTGTTAATAGAAAAAATTCAAAAGAGACTCGACGCATTCTACACATCTAAATTTACGTACGTTAATTTCGATGCGATTCTCGTAGCAATAGAGGCCACTTTTTATAGGGAATAAAACATAATTGACGTATCAAATCCATGCGGTAAACATAAGAAAGATGCAAGATCAATTGAAAAAAATTCAAAGAATTTAGGAGAATAAAAATATATTTAATCAAGGTATTTTTCCTTGTGACTCCCTATAAATTACTTATAATAAGAAGTCATAGTTAATCAATTAGACAAATAAATAAATAAGGGCTGAAGAAATTGGATTCATATTTTATAATTCAATTTAATTTTCTTTTCCAGAGATAAAAATAAAGACTGAGTGAACTGGGAAATGTTTTTAATGCTTCAAAATGTTTTCTGTCAGCTAAGAGAAGTCAGTAAAATTATAAACGAATAATTTCCTTCCACATTTAAAATTCTTTCTTTATTATTTACTTTTTTTCTCTCTTGATTTTATTTATTAGTGTAGATTAAATAGGATTTTATAGCATCATTTAATTAAAATAATGCAAAACAAGAATTTGAAATTTCGAAACTTTTAATTAAAATTTTCTAATTAAAGCAATAAATGAAAAAAGGGACTTGGTGATTTTTCCTTACACCATTGGACTCTTATTGCTAGTTCTCATAGTAAAAAGAAATCAATGTAGTGTATTAAAACATATGTCTCGCTACCCTTATCGGTAGAATATAACCGTGATCCTAGACCAGGGGGGTTTTAACTTAGACTCGAAATAAACATAGTAAATACATTCGTTTTATTTCTGGCGGTCGCCCATCGAGGCACTGACCACGCTCGATACTGCTTAACATTTATGATCCAACAAAAATTATAGATATACTTGCCGTATTGAAACGAAACTTGGTGTACTTATTCTTCAACTCATTGGATGATTATCTGATTTTTTTGCAAGTCATTTGATAAAAATTGAACTAATGCGAATAATAAGGTGAAACTAAGCACATTATGTTAGTCTAATACGTACCTACATGCGTGCTAAATCTCACATTGGTCGCAACAATCTTCCGCGTTTAATGGTTTTTCGAAATTTTTGCTGAGCCAAAAAATATTTTACGAATAGCGCAACTACAGCGGTAGACTGATGTTTGTACAAAGTTTTAACACTCTAGCATAAATATACTGGGAGCTACGATGATAATAGACACACACATGGCGTAGCCAGGGTTGCCTTTAGGGGGGGGGGGCCATCATATATATATATTATATATATATATATATATATATATTATATATATATATATATATATATATACATATACACACACATATATTATATATATTATATATATATATATATATATATATATATATATTATATATATTATATATATATGTGTGTGTGTGTGTGTGTGTGTGTGAGTGTCTGTGTGTATGTAAGGTTTATGGTTTTTTTAAATAATTCTGGCGCGGTGGTCCGCATTTCGAGCGAATTTCTTTTGGCTGCGTGTTTTCATGCTTAACAACAATTCTGGTTGGAATGATCATTTTTATAGTTTTTTACATTATATAAGTTTACAACTACTGAATAAATAATTTCGGCGCGGTGGTCCGCTGTCGGGCAAATTTAATTTAGAATGCGTATATCTGTGCTTAAAAACCCATTTCTTGGTTAACGTTCCGGTTCATGCTTTAAAACCTAAGCTGTTTCTCAATTGTCAAGCAATTGTCTCATTTTGTCTGTATTTTTCAAAGAAAATGCGCATAATTATCCAGTTACTTATACAAAACTATGCCTCTAAAGTTAGCAGTACGCACTATTATTTGAAATAGTTTAAAGCTTAGTTACTTATCTTTAAGCTTAGTCAGTTATCTTTCAAAAGTTTTAGCGCATTTCCTTTGAAAAATACAGACAAAATGAGTTACGAGCAGTGCTTGACAATTGAGTAACTGCTTAGGTTCTGAAGTATGAACCGGAACCTTAAGCAAGAAATGGGTTGTTAAGCACGGAAACACGAATTCTAAATGAAATTTGCCCGACAGCGGATCACCGCGCCAGAATTATTTAGTAGTTATATACATATATAATGTAAAAAAAGAATAAAAATTAACGTTCCTACCAGGATTGTTGTTAATCAAGGAAAAACGCATACCAAAGGAAATATTCCGATATGCGGACCACCACGCCAGAATTATTTTGTAGTTATAAACTTATTTTATGCAAAAAAATGATAAGAAATATCGTCCCAACCAGGATTTAAACCCGGGAGAGAGTTTGAGTAATTGTATCGACTCCGGACCACTGCCATTCAACACACAGGCCCAAAAAAAACATGGAAAACGACTCCCACTTGAAATGTTTTATTTAGGGTTCAAAATTTAGGTTTTTCTGCATTAACCACCGTTTTTTGACTTTATGATCACTTAGAGTGGCCGTATCGACTTCAGACCAAATTTAATCGATTCGACGCCCAAAAATACATAGAAAACGACACCCTACCCAAAATTTTTTGTTCATCAACCGTAATTTTGGTTTTCAGTAATTTGTTGTGCTTTTTCGACTTTTTGGTCATTTAGAGTGGTCGTATTGACTTCAGACTGGTTTCATTCGATTCAGTGCCCAAACATACATAGAAAACGACACCCTACTCGAAATTTATTTATTTTTTATCGACCTAAATTTTGGTTTCCGGTAATTTACAATGGTTTTTCCGACTTTTTGGTCATTTAGAGTGGTTGCATTGACTTCGGACCGGTTTTATTTGATTCAGCGTCTCAAAAACCGTATACATTGACCTTTTTTGCGGCGAAAAATATTAACCCTGAATTTTGCCGATTTTTTGAAAATTTTGCTGACTCAGCAAACTGGGTTAATGATGTTACAAAAACCTTGTTTTCAATAGGGTTTGTGTCCTCCCAAAGGTTGATTTTTGTACCAAGTTTGATTAAAAATATCCGTTCGAAAGATAGTGTTTTTACAAGAAACTGATGCCTATCCCATTAGCGAATTTTATTCCCAAAGGAAATTCGCTAAAAAACAAAGCTCTTAGAGGACAAATCAAAACAATTTTTTTTAAATAGTCTTAATGAAAAACAAAAACAATCCCCTAAAACAAAATATAAATTATTATTGAACTGAACTGAACTAAATATGGTTTTTATTTAATAATAATAAAACCACAAAGTTAATATGTCGAACTAAAAAAACAAATTTAATTTTTAAGACAAAAGCTACCTTTAAGCTCTGAATTATTATAAATAAAAATTATAAAATTAATTAATTATTTTATAAAATTAAAATTTAGATTAATTTTATAAAAAAAAATGTTTTTCCTTCCCTGAACCATAGTTTTATATAATTTTTGCAAACACCCTGCTCGGCTAGGGGGGGGCCCGGGCCCCCCCCTGCCCCCCCCTGGCTACGCCCATGGACACACACACAGACAACTTCGTGAAAACCACTTCCTAAGCCTCCTAGGCTTTAGAAATACCTGGAACGGATAATTCCGATGACATCCCGGTTTCGGGTTTTTTTTGCAAACACAATACTTTTCCTATAAACCCACGGTGCAAATGAGGAAAAATTAAAAAAAAATTGAATTACCTTGTAAACTCTATGAGCTTAATTCATTCATTAAAATATGTAAATATTTACACATTTACTTCCACAGGAGTAAAGTTGTAAATATTTTGACGGAAAACAAACTTTTTGATGTAATCATCAATATCGCACCAATAAGCAATCAATTTCGTTGTAAACTTTTAAACCAAATGTTAATTAGCTTTAAAATGAATTCCACTTACATTCTTTACTTTATAAACTTTATATTTGCACCTAAAAACAATGAGAAGTACTTCGTCAAACAAAGTTTTTAAATTATTAAGTTTTATTTATCAAGGAGTGGCATATATTTAAATTGTAGGATACTTACGATTGACCATTTTTTCAGCACAGCATTACTACGCCATACTTCTGATTGTTTTGCCAATTTTTAATTTTTTGGCGTTATTACAGCGCAGGAGTTATGCCTGACACAGACACACCAATCACCCAGAACGTCACAAAAGTGCCTGAAACAAATAATTATGAATAATTTTTAGTTTCAAATTTCTAGCGTTAATACACAATTCTTTTCTTTGGGATTTTAGGTGAAAATGATGGTGGACATAATTCGATAGTGGATGAGAAAACATATAAAGCTGTGCATTTGCGCTTTTAGCTAAAAGAAATATTAGACTGTTTTAAAAATATTATTTTTCCTTATTTCGTAAAAAAAAATTTGAAAAAAAGTAAAAGGTTACAAAGAAAATAATAAGAAAACTTGTAGCTTCGTAAAACTAAGTTTCAACTAAACTTTCATAAAGTAAAACCGCTGTATTAAATTTCTAGTAAAGTTTTCTGTTAGTCTAAAATTTTAAGTAATAAAACTTAAAACTTTAGGTGAAGCGTATCTTAACATTTTTATGTACAAGAAAAACGTTTATAAATATTGTAGAAGATTTAAAAGAATGTAAATGGGTAGAGGATACCTCGTAAAGTATTTTTACATGCAATACAATTTTATTAGGGATTAAGTTGTGTTCGAAACAATTAATGAAATTTGAAAATCAGGCGTGTGAAGCTCATAGGCCTAATTGAAGGATCCCCTTTCTTGGGAAAATCAGTCTTATTGGAAAGTCGATCGTATATTAGATTATCAGACGCATGAGAAAACTGTCGTGTCCGGATTGGGATACGACATTAAGAAACCATTCGTCCACTGAATAAAGAGTCGCATGGAAAAATTGTAGAATAAGCTGCACTGAAAAAAACCGGTGGATTGAAAACTTAGTTTGTATCAAAAAACAAGTATCAAACCTATTGAAAAATGTGTCAGACTAATCAGGAAAACATCTGTCGATAATTAAACAATTCGAACGAGGAGGTCTGCAAACGGGGCGAATTTCTTTGAAATGCGAGCTTTCTTGCTCATCAATCTCCATTCCCTGCTTAAGATATCGTCGCAGAAGTATCCACAAAACAATACTTTATTGGCAATGCTGTTTTCATCGAAGTAGAGGCCATTATTGTCGTTGATTAGACTCCAGTTTTTCACCTATGTTAACCAGCGATTTAGGTATTATGTCGAATTTCTACGACTATACATGGAAATAAAGTCTGGAAGAATGTCCAGGGCATGTGCGAAGTATCCCTCAAGTAATATGACTTATTAAGTTCTATAATTTTTTATAAATTTTATACGGACATCCTGGAATCATATTCCTCAACAATACCCAATCGTTTAATACTTAATAGAAATGCATTTAGTGATTTTGCTTCCTCTCTGATGTACAATATGCATAGAGAATTACCTCATAAATTTTGATAGATTAAGTTTAGAATTATATTGACATAATACTCCCTATCTAGTTATCAAATGCATTGTATTTTAGAATATCAATCTAATTGATCCTTCAATGAAACAAAGATACATTTGGAATAATACTGTAAAATGATATCAAGCAATAAATGTGAAATACAGAGATAAAACAATGTTATAATATCAAATTAGATATATTAGCAATTTTATTGAAGGTAATAGGGTGTGTAATTTCTTACGCGTTTATCCCATCAATCAAAGTATATAATATGAGGGATTATTTATCAACGCCTTTAATTTCCAATTAAATTTTGAACAAATGCTTACACTACAAAAGAGATTAAACCATGTTGGACACCGGATTTCATCCAGTATCGAATCCTTAAAAATACGCTATACAGAATGAAGTTTAATCCCAAATGGTTGGATTGTAGAGTCACAACTCTACATTCACGACTCCCGAAATTTTTATAGAAAAAACAGAGGTGTCCTTTGCGGGTTCAAAGGAAACACCCTTTGTTCAAAGCATGGTTTTTACTCGCAGGTTTTTAAGGAATCAGGAATCTTCTAATGCTCAGTATACATATTCGATCTTACTTGACACTCATTTTTAATATGACACTTGTTGTTTGAAAACTTATAGATATTAAGTTTATTAACCGTAATAATCCGAACATTACGGTCGGTAACTCCTTTATGAAAACAAAGTCACAACTATTTTAATGATTCATATGCACCTATCAATTAATTCTATTTTCTGAGGTAAATCTAAAATAATTTATTAATCACTCTATTGTAAACCTATTTTTTAGAACCGGCGATTACTGAGGATTGTTGACGGAATTACTTTCCATAAACAATTCGGTTCTGGAGTTCCCATGAGCTTGATTTTTTATTTCAATTTGTGATGTCGGAAATCGTATGTAATACATATTACTGGTAAATAAAACTTGCATTCCAGAAGATAGATAACGAGGATTAATTGGACAAAGATAAAGGAAGAAGTAAGCTACTAGTTCATACCCTAATAATTATCTCATTTATTTGGGGCCTAATTTACTTACTCCTGTACCACCGAAGCTAGACAAAGCTCATCCAGACTTAGATTTGAACTTCGGTCAGAAGACGCAACAAGTAACCAAGGGATGAGAGACTTAGTCAATCCATTATTCTAAATCCCTGTATTCCGGTATTTATAAATTATGTAAATACAATTCAGATGTATCTTTAGTGATTTCGTCCCATATTTCAACATAAAAAATTATTGTTAAGTTTGGAAGCTATAAGCATTCACAAAGTGGCACGCCTGGAAATGCTACGGTGTATGATTTCTATGAGCGTCATATGACGTGCGTCTGCAGCTGATAGCCTTAATCAACTAATTTCCCTACACACGACCCTTGCTCACTTAACCGTGTCTACAAACTAAAATATCTGCCTAGCGACAACCTTTACCTAGTGAATCATAAAACATAACAATACTCAAGGAAGAGTGACGTCAGTCTATACCGCCTCAAAAAGAACACAGAATCTATAACATGTAACAAAATAGAATCAATCCTGAGACAGAATCTAACCAAAAACTCAAAAATTGTGGTAAATGACCGGTAACCGAGTACTCTTGCTTGTACTCGTGCTTGTACTCTTGCTTGTACCCGTGCTTGTACTCTTGCTTGTACCCGTGGTAAGCAATCTTTCGAGTAAGGTGTCGTTTTGGCTGTTTTTACTTTTCCTCTATTATACCATAAGTATATAGGAAAAGTATTGTGTTTGGAAAAAAATCCGAAACCGGGATAAAACCGGAATTATCCGTTTTAGGTGTTTTAAAGGCCTCCTGAGTGGTTTTCACAAAGTTGTCTGTCTGTATGTGTGTATGTGAGCGAAGCGAGGAGGAACCGTACCGTATTTTTATTATTATATTAGACACTATATATTCTGTTAATTATTTATATTTGGAAGAGTAACACTTCTACTTGTTTGACAATTTTCTTAAATTTTTCTAAAGAAATGCGCATTTTTATATTATAGATTGGTTTTTAGTAATTACGACTTATTGATTGCCATTGCTTCTTAAATATCTATGGGTTTACTCTTGCTTGGGTGCTTACTTGCTTGTACCCGTGCTTGTACTCTTGCTTGTACCCGTGGTTGTACTCATGCTTGTACCCGTGCTTTTTACCCGTGCTTGTACCTTGCACCTTGCTTGTACCCGTGCTTGTACTCTTGCTTGTACCCGTGCTTGTACTCTTGCTTGTACTCTTGCTTGTACCCGTGCTTGCACTCTTGCTTGTATCCGTGCTTGTACTCTTGTTTGTGCCTGTGCTTGTACCCTTGCTTAATCTGTTCTGCACAACATTTTAGGCCCTCACACATTCTCAGTTAATGCAATTCAGCAAATCAAAATATTACAGCACATTTCCCTAGAAAAATCTAAGGAAATTTACAAACGCATACATACTTAAATTAAAGATTATTTTATATTAATAAACGCAACTGGCAAAACTACAAAACAAATATATTTCAGCAATTGACAGCAGTACGATTATAAAATAAAATAAGTGTTCACATTTTTTTTTCAATTTGATAACATTTTGATCTTGATCTAGAAAGATTTAATAGTATTAACTTCAATAACAAGTAGACCAGTTAGCCAGCCTGTCTGGTACATAATAAACCTGATCTATATAACGTCCTTGCGACTATATATCTACTTTCTTTCAACCTTGAAATCAACCTGACCAGGTTGTAGAGATTACATACGATTCCTAAAACTCTATGACGTCACAATATCTACGACTGTATTTCCTTATAACTGCTACCTTGTCATAAATATCATTTTAATCTTATTGCCAATTAAACATTTGAGAATCTAAAAGTCATAATTACTAAATTGCTACCAACATTCAAATAAAATTTTGTTGGTCAAAAGTGGTACATAAGGCTGTTTTGAATTTTAAATTATATTTCAATGGAATAAACACGTAATTAAAAATAAAATCATAACAATCTTGGAAAACAAAACAAAATATTGACAAAGTACACATTTTGTGTCCCGGCAAAATGTACTAGTAACGTATAGAAAAAAAAATGTTGTACGGGGTACCTCTGAACATTTCCTCATCAAATCGGATCCGCTACACTCACCCTCCCTGCTTCGGACTCGGTTTGCTCCTCGTCCTCGGATAATAAATGCATCCGTATCATTCTCAGCGGTCACCAAAAAAGCACTGAGCACACTCAATGCTTCTTAATTTTTATGATTCAACAAAAAGTATGGATATACTTGTCGTATTAAAACAAAACGTTTTGTAATTATTAATTTGGTAAAGGTTATACACTTATACCAAATTTCAATTCAATTAAATCATTTTGATACATGAACTACCTAGCCCCGCGGACCCCTATCGTAGATGAACCGTATTTGGAGACCCCTATCTTTCTTCACCCCCCCCCATAACAAATAAATTTAGTTACTTATACTCATTGCTAAACTTTCTGTTTTAACGCTTTGCATTTAGACTCACAAAGCAGCTTAATAGTTTACAGTAAACTCTATTATAATTTTTATTGTTCCCTGATAAATTGTGATTACTTTTACTACCAATTTAATTCAAAGCCTTCATTTTGTCTTATTTCATAAAATAAGAGGAAATTAGGAAATAATAGAATCACTGTAATTAAATATTTGTACCCCTATTTTATGGCCTTCTTACTGACTATAGAGAATAGATAAAATAAAATAAATAAATAAAGCGACTGCCTTCACGGCTTAGAATACATAAAAAGGGAATAGATGTTTATGTTTACTAATAACAACTTGGTTGATAATTTCTAATTCATTCACGTACTTACAAAAAATTTTATGAGATCATTTTATTTTCGTAACCAAGAATACAGTCCCTCCACAAAATCATTAATATTTTATTTTATTTATTTAATTTTACACCATTATAAGCATAATTGCCATAATAAGGTACAATTCAATAACTTAATAAGAGTTAACACAATAACTTAAAAAAATAATAGAACGAAAGAATAAAAAGTCTCTCCACAGTTTTAGATTTTATTACAAGTAAAGCAGAGCGCTTTCGACCTAACAAGAGGTCATCTTCAGTGCCTATTAAACAAATAAGACAAAAATAAATTTAAAAACCTTACTTAGAAAAAGTAAGTAAGGTTTTTAAATTTATTTTTGTCTTATTTGTTTAATAGGCACTGAAGATGACCTCTTGTTAGGTCGAAAGCGCTCTGCTTTACTTGTAATAAAATCTAAAACTGTGGAGAGACTTTTTATTCTTTCGTTCTATTACGATGGACTCCATTTATGCTCATTTTAAAACATTTAAAAAAATAAGATATAACTAAATTTAAAGAACAAATATATAAAAATGTGTCTCTATAAAGGATTTATAAGATATAAAAGGAGGAGATAGGATAGTTGCAGGAAACGCTAAAGGACAGAGTAGTGGACGCAGAACAGAAGTCCTAAGCGTACTTTATAAGACAATGAGTTAATATTACCTACTTAATATACAGTTATGACTAGGTAAAGCGAGAGCTGAGGAAAATTAAAATAAAGAACTATAATTTAACAAGATTACTTTAACACTGACATTATATAACATAGTATAACTAATTAAAAACTAAACTAGATGACTGGGTTTAATTAGTTTGAAGCAGGGGGGGTTAACTTAAATGGGGAAAAGTTTGGACTCGATTATCGCAAGCTACTAAAAATAGCGCTGCGGCGGACCGATGCGGACAACTCATGAACTAACCCCAATAGCTTTCCAAAAAAGGCTGATTATATTTTTAAATTTAAATTTATGAATACCATGGCAATTCTTGGTTATGACATCTACGTTTATTATTATTATAAAATTATTGTTTTCTGTATGTATTTTTCACAAAAACGGTTCGCCGTTGCATGTTCTGTATTTCAAAAATTCAGAAACTAAAACTAAATAGAAACCTTTTTAAAACTTCCAAAGAACGCAACTGATAGCAGATAAGTAAATTTCATTTAATTATTTTATTGATTTAATCGATTTTATCAGGTAATTATATTTAATCACATGTGCGCATCTTGCTGATGTAATTAAAATACAGGCTGCATTAAATGCCAAAATCTATCTTCTAGCACGTGTAAACTTTAGCCACTATTTCATTATTACCTGATTGAATCAATTAAAGTAATAAATTACTTGAATGAAAAACTTAAAAATAATCAGAAGTGTTCCGTGTAAGATTTAAGTGGTAGGGTAAGTTAGAAGTATAACTATACAAAGTATAAAAATTAAATTTCAAACTGTGGGCAAAAAGCGGAAAAATCAAGACACGCCCACTCAATTGAAAGGTAGGTCCTCCGCCGCGCTAGTGTCGACCGGAATCAAAATTTTCCCACCATTGAGTCGACAGTCTTACTGTTTAAGTATCTATAGTCTCTGATTTGAAGTAACAAAGGTATAAATAAATAAAAAAGATAAAAAACCAAGTTAAAATAACACTCTACAAGCAGTGAAAGCACTTTCTACCTAACATGAGGCCATCATTACTTGATAAATGTTATTACAATTAATAATGATAATTGCATTTAAATTAATTAATTAATGTTCATATATTTGTTTTAATAATTTATTCATTAGCTCTCGGACCGTTTGACATCTTTTTTGCGGACTCCAGGGGTCCGCACACCAAACTTTGCGTAACCCTGACGTTGGGTAAGAACGGAGTTTGGGCACGTCCTCGATTCTACTCCAAACTGCCCCTAAACTGCTCTACACTATGTTTCGTAACGAATCTCATGCAAGAAGAATCTTACTCTTAACTACTCATTTTACTCCACCTAAAAGTCCGAGTAAAGTAGAGTAAAATATAGTTCTAGCGGAAAATTACTCTTATCACATTTGATAACAAACAGTTATGAGTTATCGATGTATTTTAAAAATATTTAATACTTTTATAACTCTATTTATGCTATTTTAAATTAATAAAACGAAATATTAATGTTAATTTTTATGCTTTAAAATTTTTTGTGAACATAATAATCTATCAGTGTTAATTTAATTATCAAGAGCTCGTTGGGCACCTTACTTTATTTAAAATTATGAAATTATTACGTGAAATTTGAGCAAATAGTTGTTGTTTTATTAATATGAACTATCTTTAAATAAAGGAAGAGTCAATATATCTCTTGTTGCAGTGATCAAAACGCCTGTTATCGCCTGAAATCGGATTCACTAGTCTCAACAGAAACCTGATATATTTACTTACTTAATTTAAACAAAAATGATTCCAAACTAAATTAACCCAATGATTTTTTTACAAAAGGTAATGTAGATTAAGAAAATAACTATTTAATTAAATTCTAAACTATAGTTTCATGATTTGATCGAAAAGCAAGGTACACCAAAATTTGATTTTTCTCTGAAATTCGAACGGGTATGTCTAAAACAATTTAGATCACGTAAAATAACCACATTTTCTAACAGAACAACTCAATTAAAAAGTAGCTTGAACAAAAAAATGTAAATATATTGTAAAATACTATTGTTTATTTTGTTTAGCTAGGAGAGTTATACAACCCAGGAAGGTTATTCACTCTTTTTACCTATATTTTGTTCGCACTCGTTAACTCAAATACAGAGTTAACTTTACTTGTACCCTAGAATACTCCAAAATTAAAACTTTGAGTGAAAAGAATAGTTCAGAGTAGTACAATGGATATCGGTTTATGTGCCGAACAAACTTTATGAGATTCTGGGAAGTGAAATTATAAAATAATAAAGAAGGCCGCTAAAGATAATTCTATGAAATCAGCTAAAACATGAAAGCAGAGCTGTTTGTTTTTCTCTTTAAAGGTTGAAGGTTTATCTCTTTATTGTACTTTATTGTGCTACCTAGAATAGCTATAGAAAGGAAAGAATTCTTTGTAAAGCTTTTTCTTGATAAAAGTTATCTTTCAGTAAATGTATATTTCCTGAATTTAAATAAAAATAATAATTTTTATTTAAATACGGGCCTTCGGCCCGTAGCCGCTACGCGGCCTCGGCGCTTCGCGCCTCGTCCGCTCCGCAGCGTCGGCCCACCGGGCCGCTTCGCGGCCCCGGCCTCCCTGTGGCCGCTTTCGCGGCCACATTGTTGTTGTTTTGTATGTTGTGTTGTTTCATTATTGTTCTTGTTACATGGCATTTTGCCATGTACCTAGCGAATTTTCACAGCCTCTCCACACAGGCCCGCTTCGCGGGCCTGAGAGGCTTTTTCACAAATTTGATTTTTCTAATTAAGATTTTATTAATACTTTATTATTAATAGTATGCTATAATATTAAAACTAACAAGCATTATAAACAAAAATATATTCATGATTTTTGTTTTAAATAAAATGCCGTTTCCGTCACTTAGATCATAGATAAACAATATTAACATAGATGGCTCACTCAAAGATTTAAAAAAAAATAGTTGATGGGATGCAGGAGGCTCAAGTAGTACAGTCTAGTGGTGACAGCGTGAAACTGTCACATATTTTTTTACATAGATCTTTGTTTACTTTTATTTATTTTACTAAACGATTGGCAATTGTTTGTTTTTAAAAAAATACTACAGCACAATCTAGTAGAGAATAGAGCAAATATATTTTTACTACTAGCGCTATTCAAGACTCTAGTGATGAGACCCCCAACTTAAATCATTGAGTCAATTGAGTGTTCCTACTACACTCGGGAGTGAACCATCTATCTTAGGATTGTCTGATTGAGCTGAAACCGGTCGCAATCGTTTTAGAATGACTTCGACCATATAAAGACTACTTCGAGGTTCTTCCGCTTTACGGGCCTGCTTTGTTCGGCGTGGTTTAGTGGAAGCCATTTTTGTCCTGTCTCTCTGGGACAGCAGGCTTACCAGGATGGAGCAATAGGTAGAGGTCCATCTTTTATACTATATCCCCACCCTCTAGCACAACTAAACCTAACAGATATCGTACAAGTCTTTGACCTGGACGTATACATATATACAAGATTATATATATATGTATACTGTTTGCGCCATTTGTGATGGTTTGATTGAGCTGAAATCGGTCTTAATCGATTTTAGCTAGCCGTCTACCTAAACACGAAATACCTTGTTTTAAAGCCATTTCAAGTTTCAAAAAAAAAAAATTTTTTTCATGACGTCATAACTTTGATTGATGACGTCATAATTTTTTTATAAACAATAGGCCTCGTAACCTCCTCAACATCTCGCGATTTGCAAAGTTTCGTTTCAATTTGAGAACGCCTTCGAGAGTTATCGTTCGCCATACGAAAGGGTAGAAACTCTTACATACATATATATATATATATATATATATATATATATATATATATATACATATATATATATATATATATATATATATATATATATATATATATATATATATATATATATATATATATATATATATATATATATAATATATACATATATATATAAACTTTTTTCGGACATATATTTTTGTTATCAGGAAGCCAATAGGAAACCGATTCCGCTCACTCCCACCCTCAACTTCCGTCATCCGAACAACCTCATAAGCGTCATTTTCATTATGAAAATTCGCTAATAAAAATAATATTATTAAAATAATTTAAATAAATTAAAAATAATTTTTTAATATAGATTAACTATTTTAAACAATTTTGATAAACGTGGCGCCTATTCTTAAAAACCGAGACAACCAAGTGTCCCATAGGGCCAAGCGTTCTTTAGGGACGCCAGGATTTGAGACTAAAAACTGGGACACCTGGCAACCCTACCCCAACCTCATATGCTTATTACTTTTCCTCATTTATACCATAGGTATATAGAAAAAGTATTGTGTTTGCAAAAATACTCTGAAACCGGAATTAAAACACCTAAAACACACGACAGTGCATTATTTGAGATTATAATGGGTGTTTATTTTTTAACTTAACTATGGATGAAAAACTTCGTTATCTTATCATGTTTTTACTTCATGATATTTACCTATTGACCTTGTGGTATCACACAGCCTTATATTTATCAGGCAAAAGTTTTTAGCACCTGTAGGAAATGTTAAGTCTCTAAATCTAATAGGTATTATCTTTTCAAATCCGTAAAGGAGAGACGTGGTATGAGTCACTGTATCTTCACAATTGCTGGTGGATAATAAGTGGCACTCATGAGTAACGTTTACTCTCTAAAATGCACTAAGCTGAGTTACGCTTATCTTTACTAATGCACTAAGCTGAGTTACGCTTATCCTCACTAATGCACTAAGCTGAGTTACGCTTATCTTCACTAATGTAGTAAGCTGAGTTACGCTTATCTTCACTAATGCACTAAGCTGAGTTACCCTTATCTTTACTAATGCACTAAGCTGAGTTACGATTATCTTCACTAATGTAGTAAGCTGAGTTACGCTTATCTTCACTAATGCACTAAGCTGAGTTACCCTTATCTTTACTAATGCACTAAGCTGAATTACGATTATCTTCACTAATGTAGTAAGCTGAGTTACGCTTATCTTCACTAATGCACTAAGCTGAGTTACCCTTATCTTTACTAATGCACTAAGCTGAATTACGATTATCTTCACTAATGTAGTAAGCTGAGTTACGCTTATCTTCACTAATGCACTAAGCTGAGTTACCCTTATCTTTACTAATGCACTAAGCTGATACGATTATCTAATGCACTAAGCTGAATTACGATTATCTTCACTAATGTAGTAAGCTGAGTTACGCTTATCTTCACTAATGCACTAAGCTGAGTTACCTTATCTTTACTAATGCACTAAGCTAATACGATATCTTCACTAATGTGTAAGCTGAGTTACGCTTATCTTCACTAATGCACTAAGCTGAGTTACCCTTATCTTTACTAATGCACTAAGCTAAGTTACGCTTATCTTCACGAATGCACTAAGCTGAGTTACCCTTATCTTTACTAATGCAGTAAGCGGAGTTACGATTATCTTCACCAATGCACTAAGCTGAGTTACGATTATCTTCACTAATGCACCTTAGTGCATTAGAATTACGAATTATCTTCACTAATGCTCTAAGCTGAGTTATGTTTATCTTCATAAATGCTTAAAGCTAAGTTACGTTTATCCTGACTAATTCTTAAAGCTAAGTTATGTTTATCTTCACTAATGCACTAAGCTGAGTTACGCTTATCTTCACTAATGCAGTAAGCTGAGTTACGCTTATCTTCACTAATGCACTAAGCTGAGTTACGTTTATCTTCCCAAATGTTTATTACCCTGAGTTACGCTTATTTTCATCTTCTTCTTAATCAAGTGAGTAACTTTACACACTCCGTTCCGAGATACCTCACAGCTGACGTCACAGTTCATTAAACCCATCACTTAAAGATACTATTGTTATTTTATTTACAAATATTGACTGTAATACTTTTATTTACACTTGCTTTCATTCATCCGTCGTAGTATTTCTACTATTGTATTTTTTGTCAAAGACAACTTCTAGTCTTTTTATTGTTTGTTTACATTTTGTCTATATTTAGTTACGACAAAATAACAACCGTCAAAGAAAATAACTTCCAGAATATAACTAACTTAGTAAAATACAAAGAACGCAATACAAGAAAATAAAAATTATAAAAAAATTACTTATTAACTAAACGGACTCACTACTTACAAAAGTACTGGCAATTCGAGTTATCGAACGTCATATATCGATTTGTTTTACATCGATCGATATCGATTAGTAGAGTTGAAAACAAAACAACCTATAAGGTTATTTTTAATGAACGGAAGTTATGTTGAAGGGAGACTCATGTGACAGCTGGTGGGTTAGCAACCTCGTTAGTTGTTAGTACCGCCGTGTAATAATTTTCTTCTGCCACTATCAAACAATTGAGTAAGATTAGGTACAATGAATACTTTTGGCTGTTATCCATTAAATCAGTTTGATCCAAACAGTTTGGTTGCACTAATTGAACTATTGACTGATAATACTCATAAGTCACAAACTTCGCCTACTTTTATTGGGAATTTGAATGTAATTTAAGAGAAGTATTCTTATTTAAGAATTTTCGAAAGATGCTGATGATATCGTTATTTGCTGAATGGAACGTAATTGATTTATTGGTCCGGGTTCAAAACTATGTTTTTACAAGATTTACTTTGGAAAACTATATTTGTGTAAGGTTTACATACCTCGTAACGCATCGTTAACATTGTTTAACCTACATCATTTTTATATGGCTAATTGCTAGAGCACAACATCTATATGGTACCAAGGGAGCAAATAATGATCCAACTTGGTATTTAGTATAGTACTGGAGAGGGTTCATAGTAGTTTTACGTCTCTAAATGTGTACTTTAGGCTACGTGTTTCGTATTCAACAAATTGCTTCGTCCCTGTTTAATTGAGACTTAGAATTTTCTGCAGGTCATATAAAATTATTTAGATAAATCAATCTAAATTTTCGGTATAATGTTCAGAATTTAGGAATCCATTTTTGTCTCTCTTTTTAAAAAATCTATACTTTAATATGGGAGTCCCATAAATCCCATAATAAATATTGTATGGGTTTATATATGACGTACACCAAATTTGCGAATCCATGCTTCAATAAACTTATGCCCGTAGTTTAAGGAATAAAATTGAATTTGTGCGTGATAAAACTTGCGTTAATAAGTGTGCGTGCTCTGTGAGGATTGAACTCATAACCTTCAAGTTAAAAGCTAAAGACCCAACCAACTGGGCTAAAGGGGTAATGCAGAGCGGAAGTAGTTGTCATGGCAACCAATATATTTTTCTCCCGCTAGTTACTTTCCTTCCTGTAAATTCAGATCAGAGTTATTTGTCACCTCTCTCCCTCTACAAGAGGTAGGAAAGTACACTTTTTCTCCCCAAATAAACACCCATTATAAAGGAAAATAAAAATTGTGCACTTATTGCCGAGATGTTTTCTCATTGTAGTAGTACAAACTTGACCTAAGAAAATTTCTAATAAAACGCACACTATATGCAGGTAATATGTTTCTAATTTGTTTACCATAAAACAATGCAAACAGTGCATAATGTCATAATGATGACTATTTGTTCAATTTATACGTAGAATTTGTAAATTACGGAAGTTGCTCGAAATGTTTATTATCTATTTAACATTTACAGTGAGGTTATAAAATTGTTAGCTATCTAATTTTATTTGCATTAAACAAATAAATTTACGTTTTTCGTGTTGAAATAAACAATTGTTGGTTTATATTAATATTAGTTAAATGTTATACGAAGTAATCCCACTCTTTCTATTACTCTATTAATCCTTCTCTACTACTTTACTCTATTTTTGAACAAAAGACTTATAATCCTCCTCTATTTAATTTGAATTAATTTTTGGGATTTATGAATATTGACTGAAATATAGCAATAAAAATGGTATTTCAGAGTTTATTTCTTTTAAAATGAATGTAAGAACATACAATTTAACTAAAACGCACGAAAATGTAGCCTTAAATATTAAACAAATTTAAGTGAATCAGGTTTTTGTCTAATCCCCCTTTATCAGTCATACAGTGCTGCCAACATATTTCAAAACTGTATTCAAATGTTGGAAAAATGTTATTATTAACAAATAATGTTAATTGTTATTAAAAATAATGCTATTGAATTAAATAATTGTTATTCAAAACTTTTGTCGTAACACGAGGCCATCATCAACAGCCGGAGATAATTAAAAGAAAGTACGCCTATGAGAAAGCCAATAAAAGTATATCAAGATCAAATAGAATTATTAGGTATTTGATTTAATTTTTTTTAATGTCTTTCTCATAGCTGTTGTTTCTTCTAATTATCTCCGGCACTGATAATATTTGAAATATCTATCGGATGATAGATCTTCTCATATTTGGTTAAAGCGCTTTTAATCAATTATTGTTTTAAGGAGAAATATATTGTTACGTTTTGTGTAAATTTGTCCCTTGTTTTGTTTACCTTGTTTTTGTCATCCTTTCCGTTGTCATTGTTTTTTCACGTCACTACACTGCACCATGTTATTTTCTAACCACCTTTCATGATTTAATAACTAAATTATTATTTTCACTTGTTAATTTTTAAGTATTTTTGTTTATTTTTGCCATTCCGTTCGTATTTGTTGACGTCGTTACCTGACATAACCTGACTTCGAGAACCTTTTCAAAACATGGTCACTCGGCAGTGTAGCCAACTTAATATCAATTCTGCTTCCGTTTCATCACTCTACCATCCTTACAGTACGAAATTTACCTGCCTTTAGATCAGCTGTTTGGCAGCGTCTTACCGTTTTTCACCTGTTGCTGTTACCTGTTGTTCAAATGTGCCGGCTTTGTCAATTCAAGTTCTTTTATAGTGCTAATTCCACATTTTTCTGACTATTGTGCTGCCTACTTGGACTATTTGTACTGTGAAATTAGTTTGGACTATAAGTGTACTGGTTTTATGCCAAGAGAACAGTTGTTTGCTGATATCACATACCTACGTTGAACAGGTCAGACCGTTATTATTTATTCTCATCAAAGAAGACAAACACTGAATAATTTGCTTCAGACTTCGCAAATTATTGAAACTGAGTCAGGTTACGTGTTTACTTGGATTTCGGTATAATTCGCGTATATTTAACGTCAATCGCGAGTGACCCGTTTGTCACTAAATTTTTGGATGCTAGGTTATTTTGCACCAAGAGCCTTCCAGAGAAAAACGTTTGTTCTCATATTTGTCATTCGTATGGGATGCAGGACGATGCTTAATTAAGCGCTGCTTCCATAGTAGTCTTCTGTTAAGATTATTTGTTGTTCGGTTGAGAAAGACTGATCGTTTCTCTGAAGGGCTCTTGAAGCTTTTCTTTCTTTATGATATTATTACTATTAAAGTTAAATAATTAATATATATTAAGCATTACTATGTTTGTAACCATATTATTATAATATACAGTTCTGTTTATTAAGTTGAAATTGAGGGTATTGAGTTTTTCTTGCCTTCTAGTTTTAAGTCTGTTTTTCTTAGGTCTCATACTTGCCAAAGAGCTTAATCCAATAAAGTTTGAGACGTTTCTTAACATATATATCTTTTAATTACTCCATTATAGTTGTAGGACGAAACGTATACTACCAAACAAAACAGATACTGTCCTGACTAGGACATGAACCCATATTGAACAGGTATTGGGAGCTGAGAGGAGCTGAGAGAATAAATGACAAGCGCCTTAAACCACCCGGCCATTCTAATCGTTAAAAATCGCCTAAAAAACTAGCACAAATATAGAACAGTACCAGTATTATAATGTATGTTATTTGTTCTAGCAATCTAAAAGAGAATTCTAAAAATATGTTGAACAACAATCTAACTTCCTCCTAGTGAATAAACAGAAATTTGTGCTTGTAAATAAGACAGACACGAAAATCTGGTACGGGATATCTCTGAACTTCTACTCGTTACATTAGATCCCCTACGCTCATTCTCATGCGAAGCGAGAATGAGGTTTCTACGCTCTCTACGAGTAAAGCGAGTCAAATGTAACTCGCTTCGCTCGTACTCAGAGTGAACAAATCGCCAATTTATACTGTAACACGTCTTTGGACTCACTACTCGTCCTGAGGTAGTAAATACGTCAGTTTTATTCTCAGAGTTCACCTGGGATATTTTTTTTATTTTTGCGGTAAATTTTCCCGGATAATGACGTCCTAAAAATTATTTTCCGGTTGCACAACTAGACCTAAAGATTGATTTTCGAACAAAGTTTCAACTCTCTAGCATACATACACTGGGAGATACCACGATAACAGACACACACACACAGACAGACAAATTTGTAAAAAACCACTCACGAGGTATTAAAAATATCCGAAAGTTACCACAGTTTCGGATTTTTGCAAACTCAATAAGCTTCCTTTACTCTCCACAGTACAAAGAGGAAAAGTAAAAATTATCTTGAACAACCTACAAGGCAGGTGGGACTGACCCGATCCGTTACAAGCTAATGAGTTACGAATCGATTTATCCTGGAAAATCAATATGAAAGCCCATTATTACACGTTGTTAAGTTTACCATCATGCGACACTAACACTCTATTGTTTAATGCGTAACTACCCCGATTTATTTATAATAGTAAAGGTCAGAGATAATATAATAGATAGATTTTGTAATATTAAAGTGAATATTATTTATAATGGGGATTAAAGCGGTTCATAAATTCATCAAGTGTTTTCAATTCATAAATTCATATATTTTTCAAATAGTGCATTTTAAGGGTGCTTGGAATTCTATGATGGATTGTTGAATTCCATCTTCAAGCTTGAGACTGTCATCTCAAGCTTTTAAACATTTTTAGGATAAATTATTACTTTTCCTCATTTATACCTAAAGTATATAAGATATTTTGTACTGAAACCAATATTTTGGTCTTGTCGTGCTACCCGAAATAGTTATTTATGCAACAAGGGATGAAAGTAAGTTTTACAGCTCAAGTTAAAGTTTCGTCCTAAGGCAGCGCCGAAAGAGGAAACTTCAATAGCTCACGAGGCCGGTAGGCCGAGGGAGATAAACTAGTTAGCTCCCGAGGCTTGCCGAGGGGGTTAACTAACATTTTGGCTCCCGAGGCTTGACGAGGGAGTTAACTAACATTTTGGCTCCCGAGGCTTGACGAGGAAGATAATACGAGAGCTGAAAACTTTCATTCCTTGTTGCATATTAAATTTTATCTACGACTAGAGAACTAATACGAACAACTATTAATATATTCTTCAGCTCCTTAATTGTTATTGTGTTAGTTTAGTTTATTCTTACCATGTCAATTACTCTGATGAAGAGAGAATAAAACCACTATCTTCACATTATTTTATTGTAAGCTGTCAATAGAATAATGTGTAATACTATATTTGTAATTTAAACATTAGCGTATGTATATTGTATATTCTACCCGTAGTACCATCGTAACACCGAATAAAATCCTAAAAATTTCCTTAAATTTCTAAAAATTTTACTGAATTTGGCAACACTTTTACTTTTCCTTCCTAGGGAGTAAAAGTATATTTACAGTGTGAGATAACAAGACTGTAAGTAGAACTTACAATACAAGGAGTAGATAAAATATTTTTTATAAAGTCATTGACTGGCAATTATGACAGCTAGAATTTCGAAAACTAAAAAAAGGAAAAGTTTATAATAGATTTGAATTTTAACACACCTGCAATCATCATATAAGTCTCATATTTTTATCCAGAATTAGCTTAAATTTTATCAAATAACTTGTGTAAGATGTAAAATGTTTAAAAACCAAAAATAATCCTATTGATTTGAAATTTGGTACAAGAGTATCACTTCGAGTATCATTACGTAAATAATGAGTATACTAAGTTTTATTTCAATACGGCTAATATATCTTAGTTTTTGTTAGGTCATAAAAGTTTATTAGCATTGAGCGAGATGAATGTTTAAATCGGTATCAGTTCGGTGGGAAAAAACGGATGTACCCAATCTCTCATAGGACGAGTGCAGCGACGACGACGATCCGATGTGGTGAATATATATATATATATGTGTGTGTGTGTGTGTGTGTGTGTGTGTGTGTGTGTGTGTGTGTGTGTGTGTATGGCTGTGTGAGTGCGTTCGTTCCACTCGTCCTTAACTTAAAAAAATGTATAATTCATTTTTAAATTAAAAAATAAATCCTATAATTCTGTTCGTTTTACCAACTCTTTAGTTTGTTTATTAATTGACTAAAATCGATTTCTTTTTTCAGGTAAGTAAACAAGAAGAGCAAAACTAATGCACTCAATAAGTCAGGTAAAATAAATCACAAACTAATCAATTTGTTTCTTTGCCTCAGAATAGATAACATCAGAGGTTCACAACCTAGGCGTGAACTCATTGATAGTTTGCTGTTAGTTAAAAGGGATTTTGTCGCCTTTGGTTAATACATACAAAGTGAATTTGAAATTGAATGTGAAAAGTGTATTTGATCACCCGAAGGTATTCCTCTAAGAGTGAATGAAATTATGTACCATTGGGTCCTGAAATAGCCATTTATGTATGTATTTTCACATTATTGTTTTAACTTCTTAGTCGGACCAATAATAGATAAATCAATTATTTGCTAATCTTATCTGACGTCACACATCCAAAAATTAAAAAAAATACCTTTTGTAATAATGCCACAAAGAAAAAGTTTAGAGCCACCCTATAAGTAATTAGTCTTTTTGAAAACTAAGTACTCTAAGTACCCCCTTAACATTTCCCAGGAAAATATACTTACTTACGTTTTCTTATTTAAGACTCTAAGTAAAAGTCGAGTGCTTCAATTAAAAGGGGTGAAACATGCATAATTAGTTCTGTTGAAAGCTTATTTGTAGAGCTTTTAATTAAGTGTTAAGTTAGGAAGTAAAAAGAAAATTGGTTCAAAATAATATTAACAGCAAAAGAAACATTTAATATTTTTTCATAAAATCAACTATCAGTGATAATGAAAAATGAGTTGAGGGGTTTGAAGATATGAAATCTAGAGGTTTGTAGCTGTTAGCTAAAAACCTCTAGACAGAACTGTAACCGCTGTTTCCTAAATCTTTACTTGGCTGCTCGCCGGCACTGATGATGATCTGTTAAGATTGAAAGCTGGCTTTGTTAAATATTCATCATTAGTGATATACTAATGATATATCACTAGGAGAGACTTTGTTTCTCGACAATCAGTGAAGTAACAGAAAGGCGAAGTATTTGAAATTACGGATATAAGTATTTGAAAATTTGATATATGAGGGTATAGAGAAATGCCTGTGCCACCTTCATACTACTAAGCGTTCTAAAAGTTTAGACGACTTTTTAATAAAATCTCCATATAAAAAGCCAAGGATCTGGATTAAAGGGGATAACGCAATAAGACAGTTTTCTGACCTATTAGACGTTATATGAAATAGAGAAATAGGATCAAACTTAACTTCCTTTGAAATAATGAAAGAAAAGAAGTCTCTCCACAAAATAAAAATGGACTCCATTCACGCTCACTCTGAGGATATAACTTCATCGGTTATAGCTTATAAAAGTTAAAAGCTGGCATTAGTTGGAAACTGGTCGTAATACTTAAATACATAAATACATACATAAATTGGCTTTTTATGTAACATGGATGGGTCGAGTTACCTCCATAATTTTCTTTTGTGCTTGTAGTTCGGTGTTTAAACTACATTCGGTGTTCATGATTTTAGTTAACTTTGGTGCAAGTTAAGTTCATTAAAATAAAGCAGTTAACAAAATAAAGCATATTACTCTCTTCTATTTGTTTATAACCTTTTTACAAAGTTTATAACCATACGAAATTGTCATATTGAGGCTTAAAATAATACTATATATAGAAGGAGCACAGAACCGTAAACACAATGTAATCCACTGATAACACGAAGCCGGTTGACTGGTGAACCTAGTAATGCTGCCAACCTAACATAATTTTAAATATTTGTCATAATATCTATTAATGAAGAAAGATCGTAAAGAACAAAATATAATAACTTAAAACACCTGCTGAGTAATTAATAAACTGGTCTTAGATGGCAAAGGGTGGCGGAATACAAGAATCTTCATTTAGTTGATGAGGACTGCTTTTTATATATAATTTTAATAAATACGTTAAACTACAATTTAAAATGCTTTAAATATTGTAATGCACATATTTAAATATTGATATTATATATTAGTATTTTATAATTAATCAATAATTAATTAATAATAGAACATAATAATTCAGCAACCGAAGTATTGCCAACTTTTTTAGAAAATTGTATATTGTTAGGGTGGCAGCATTACTTAGGTGCACCAGTGAACCCCCTTTCGTGTTATCAGTGGTGCTCCATCTATATATAGTATTATTCTAGGTATTGAGGTAAGTTTGCCTCTAAATTGAGGACTGCGCAGTTAATGTAAATGATTTGTAAGCTTGCGCAGTTCGTACTAAGCATGTGCAGTTTTTTGACATGTATTTTGTGGTAGAGTCTTCTTTATTTTTATATTCTCCATGAGGTCACTTTGTTATATGGCAAATCGACATAGCGAGTCATCCTCTTTATTTAAGATCCTTGGAAAAAAAATAAAGAATAGGACTATTAAACAACAATACTTGACAGTATTGAGGGTTTAGCAGACCTACCCATCTGCAGATAACCTTTATAAAATGTCCTTTGGCTGTTATGAATACAGAGTTAAACAAAGGTAACCTGTTGGCTACATGGGCAGGCTTTCGAAATTCCGCCTAAAATCATTTCTTAAACTTTTTATACTTTCCTATAGAATGTTTTATAAAATTGACTTTTGTCAAAAGAAAATTAATTACATTTAAAGTAAATTTCTCTCAGTTAATTTTTATTTTATTAAAAGTTTATTATATTAATTTCTTTTTATTAATAAAGTTTTTATTATATAAATTTCTTTCTGAAATAAATATAAGAACACACAATTTAATTAAAATGCTTAAAATTTTGGCTTAAATATTATACGAATTGACGTGAGTCAACTTTTTGTTAAATTCACCATATGTTTACGGCATTATTTGGAAAATGAAGACCTTATCATAGTCCATATCACCACTCAGTGCTGCCAAATTTAAGAAATTACTACAGCTGTCTACTAGACTTAAGTCTAGTAAAGTAAAGAA
The DNA here is from genome assembly GCA_018340805.1 of Microvelia longipes. Classification (NCBI taxonomy): domain Eukaryota; kingdom Metazoa; phylum Arthropoda; class Insecta; order Hemiptera; family Veliidae; genus Microvelia; species Microvelia longipes. Next base: position 29,814,523 of record JACMZG010001913.1, read on the forward strand.
ATGGTTAAAAAAAGTTAAAAGCTGGCATTAGTCGGAAACTGGTCGCAATATTTTTATAAATTGGTATATCGGTTTGTTAGCGAAGTTTCTTTGGAAAAAATTAAATATTTCTTTGCCATTCATAGCGGGCATGAAGTTTGGGGATCGGATACAATTATGTTTCAGAGGTCCCTGATCATAAAACACTATTATAATAATATTAAATTAAACTTGGCAAAAAATCTACCATGGGGAGGATAAGTGCAAAACCTGGTTTGCTGGTTCTGAGGTCTCGTTTCGCTCGTCCTCAGAATGTAAATACATTCGTTTTATTCCCAGTGGTCATTTCTCCAGGCACTGAACACCCTCGATGCTGCTTAACTTTTATGATCAACCAAAAATCATTGGTAGACTTGTTGTATTAAAACGAAACTTAGTAATTTATTTATTACGTCAAGTGGTACACTTGTACCAAATTTCAACTTAATAGGCATATTTTCCGATTTATTACAATTTTTTAAAAAACGTATACAAATCATTCGATAAAAATTGAACTAATGCTAATAACGGAATGATATTTGGCACATATGTTTGTCTTATACATAGTCATATGCGAGCCAATTCTTTTGCTGAGTCATTATTGCGGGTTAATAATGTCATAAAAAATATTTTCCGGATAGCACAACTACAGCGGTAGAATAATTTTTGTACTCAATTCCAACTCTCTAGCATAAATACACTGGGCGCTATGATGATAAAAGACACATCCATATATAAAGATAAACAACTTTGCAAAAAAGCACTCAGGAGGCCTTAAAAACGCCTGAAACGCATAATTCCGTTTTCGGTTTTTTTCGCAAACACAATACTATTTCTTTATACCAATAAGGTATAAATGAGGAAAAGTATAATAACTATCGCAAACCCACTTATAAATAAATTTATGTGGAGGAGAAGGATAGGGTTTAAACTTATAATTACTTACTAGTGTAATTTTCAGCAAAATAAAATATGATATTACAAATACACAAACACATATGTTTTAGATAAAGAATTTAGAATGAGTATAAACAAGAAAATTAACATATATGAAAAGGGACTTTGTTTACGCTAAGTTCAAGCAATTAATTGAAAACAATGCGAGAATAAGTTTAAACTTTTAACAGGCCTGTTATGAAAACAGTTTCAAACTAAAACTATTCTACCTGTGTTGTTCTGCTGTGAATAACTGAAATAGTTTTAAACTAGCTTTCTGTTACTTTATTGTATTTATTCTAGTCTATAATGGAAACATTTAACGATCATTCAAAGATATTTTTTTATCAAGTACGTTATTTATACGTAGCTAGGTAAAAAAAAATATTGCATCCCTGTCTCTTAATAAAAGGCAAAATCATTGTGATGAAAGAAAAAAAGTCAGGCGCAAGAATCCGCTAAATTCTCGAATTTTCTTTGGAATGCCTAATTTCTTGCTTAAAATGCCATTTACTTATTTATTTATTAGTTAATGCATTATATCTCATAGTCCAAGAGACAGACATGAAAAAATGTTACTCATTTACTACTGCACTACTTTAAACCAAATTTTTGTGAAAATATATCTTAAATTTTGTAGAAAAACATTGTCTGCCTATCTAAAGTGAAGCCTTTCATATGATTGCGCATGCTCAAAATTTAATAAAATCGCACAAATTTCAGTTTTCTTGAAATAAGTAGTTCCCTGTGGGCTGTGTTGAAAACATGAGCACATTTTTTAAAGGTGATAACATTTTCTATAAAACGAGTTTAATCATCAAAATCAGATAACTACAACCATAAGTATGGTTGTTTCAAAAATACCAAAAAATGGTTAATTCATGCAAAGCCAGCGACTTTCTTTGAAAAATATTGGTTCTTTGTTCATTTTTTTGGCCAATTAACAAATCTCATAAATTAAGTTTTAGTTATTCAATTTAACGAAAAATACTCGTTTTATCGCAAATTTTAGCAGCTTTAAAAATTATATGTTCATGTTTTACACGCGACCTACAGGGAACCACTTATTGCAAGAAAACTGGAATTTGTGCGATTTTCTCATATTTTGAGTGAGCACATTTATATGAAGGGCTCCACTCTGGATAGGCAGACTATGTTTTTCCTTCGTAATTTAAGATGTTTTAAAAAAAAATTGGTTTGAAGTAGTACAAAATGAGCTACATTTTTTTAGGTCCGGTTCTTGGAATACCAGTAATACTTTGATTTCGAGTAATAACCATTTATCAGTAATACTTGGAGTAATTTTCCTTGTTTTTTGATACCTTGATTATTCTTTTAGAGCATCTCCTTTAAAAAAAAAATCAAGAAAAAGTGACTTACAAATCGAAGTGTTGCTGGTCAGAATATATTAACAGAATATAGAAACAGGGCCTTTGATGGGCCCTTCCAGCTTCGCGGCGTAGCAAAAGCAAGGAATCAAAAATTCAAATGAAAAATTTACCCGCGTTGGTCATTAATGTTAATCATTATAATCCAGCGAGGTATCTGTCGAGCAGGTGACCGCGAGTGTATCTAGCGAGTGGCCGCTAGAAATAAAACGTATGTTTACACAGGCCGAGGACATGCAAAGCAAATCCGAAGACGCACTGCAATATAAATTATTAGATTTCCATATTTTAAGGACGAGTGAGGCGAGTCCAAAGTGGTAAGCCTTTGCTAAAGGGAATAGAAATTCTGAGGTATCCGGCCCTTTTTAGCAATTTCCTTCATAAACTCAAAAGATTAACACTAACTAAGCTTTGGAGCAAATAACTGGCGAGCACTGCCAATTTTAGAGGCACAGTTTTATATAACGTCATGCGCTTTTCTTTGAAACATAAAATGAGTCACGAGGTTGATAATTTAGAAACTGCATAAGTTATAAAGCATAAACCGGAACCTTAAACAAGATATGAATAGTTCAGGACGGAAGCACGCATTCTAAAGGAAATTCGCCTTGTATGCGGACCACCGCGCCAGAAGTTTTGGGTATTCACCAAATTTATACTGCAAAACGTCTTCGGCCTTGCTTCACTCGTCTTCAGATAGTAAATACATCTGCTTCATTCCCAGGAGTTCATCATCTAGACACTGACCACGCTCGGTGATGCTTAACTTTTATGATCCAAAACAATCATAGATGTACTTCTTATATAGAAAAGAAATTTGGTGAACTTATTTATGAAGCAAAGGTATATTTTGGTAAGAAATTGCAACTCAATTGAACCACCTTCCGATGTTTTAAAATTTATTAAAAAACGAACCCAAGTCATTTCATAAAAATTGAACTTATGCTGATAATGAGATGAACCTTGGCACATATGTTGGTCTTATACATGGCTTCATGCGTGTTAAATCTCAAATTGATTTCAACATTGTTTCGCGTTTTATAATTTTGCAACTCTAGCATAAATACACTGGATACGATGATCTATTATCATCGTAGTGTCATCTGATTGCTTCATCAGTGTATTTATACGTGAGTGTGTATCTGTACACACACTCACACACATACAGACAGACAACTTTGTGAAACTACTAAGGAGTTAAAAACTACTCAGAAGATTTTAAAAACACTTAAAACGGATAATTTAGGGGAAATCCCGGTTTTGGATTTTTTTGCAAATCCAATTTTGTTCTGTATACCTTTTGTATAAATTAGGAAAAGTAAAAGGAAACAGTCTTTTATTTATATTTTGTAGATAAAAGCAAAAAGAAGAAAAATAACTTTTGCGTATATTTTATTTATAAAGATATCCTGCAATAAGTATTATCGTTATTACTATCGTTGATCTTAAAAGCCAGAGCTTTCTAAGCTCTCAAAGCAACTTTGGTAGACTTAACCTGAGTTTTAGCATAATAAAATATTAAATTTAAACTTATTTCTTTATTTATTTATAAAATTATTTTTCTTCTTCTTCTTCTTCTTGGCATGTGTTTCAAAAATAACGAATTAAAATCGAAAAAAAATAATAGTGGATTTCATATTTATTTAGGAGTTTTAATTACTTAAAAGCTTGTTATAATAAACAGCTCTCCAAATAAGAAACTAAACTATGTGTTTCATCCTTAAAACTTTATATAAAGCTAAACCCCATTTTTAAAATCGACTATTTCAAGAATTGTGGGACTATCTACACAAGTAGTTGAGAATCTGTTGGTCTAAGAGCACTTCAAACTTGCAATAAATATAAAGTCAAATATCACAAGAACTGTACTAGCCACATATGTGGTTGTTTCTGTTTGGCTTAGAATACTACCTAGTTCTAGTCACATATATCTGGTTTAGGTTCTGTGGGACTAAAAATAATACAAAATAGCTCTAAATATAATGTCGAATATCTTAAGAACATTGCCTGACACATATGTGGTTAACTTATAACTCTTTAAACGAGGACCAAGTATAATTAAAAAAATTCTATTCACAAATCAGAAAATATTTTTAACACTTTCCCCTAAAGTGGAATTGGTTGTTAATAAACATATTAACATAGATGGTTCACTCCTGGTGTTTAAGGAATACTCCATTGTCAAGTTCTTATTTATGTTTCAAGATGGGTAAATATTATATACGCGCAAGAATTATTTTTTATATTTTTGAGACCTTTAGGTGCTGAAACGTTGGCATTTGTAGGGGCAAGAGGGTTTAAGGCCCTGGCCAACCTTCTACTAAAAATAAGGGTTGGATTCATGCCTGCACAAGTTTCGCGGTGGAACAAGTAAAAACATAATGTTATATAAAATATAAACATAGGGTGAAAAAGACAGGTAAAATTAAAAGGAAAAGAGATTTTGGTGAAGTACCTGGCTTAATATTTTAAAGATGACCGAGATGGCCGGGTGGAAAATGTATTAAATATGGAGACGCGTCTATCGAGTCCACGACCAATGCTAGACTGATTAGTATTCCTCTTCTTTGCCTTGTATGTGATTATCGTTAATTACTATAATTGTCGCTAGGTTGCGGCGGCATCGGTACTTTAAGCTCGTATACATGGAAAAGGAAAAGGGGGAATTTCACCAAAAATATACTAATAAATAAATGAAATAATAAGGGCGGCTTAATAATTAATAAAAATAAAATAAAATGGGACTTGGCTCTAACATAATCCGCCCACTAAAAAAGGCTACTTTTTTAAATAAAATAAATGATAAGTTTTACTCGTAAGTGAAAATAAGAAGGGTACTCAAAAAATATCTAAGGATATTTTAAAACTCAAAAAGATAATTAATACTTGGTAAGAAAATTGGAAATTCATCAATAAACATAAAATGATTGGCTTTTAAGATTAAACATACATAAAATAATAAGAGTGGCTTAACATAAACAAACAAAATACTTCTATATAAGTTCATAAGGAAAAAACGTTGAGTAGAATATAAAATTAAAAATTATTCTTCTTCAGGTTGAGCAGCTTCCATTAAGACCACTTTTGAGACAGCACGTCGATATTCACCGGAAGAGGTCTTAACAACAACGACTCGTACAACACCGTCTTCACCAGGATAAGTAGCAGTTACATAACCTACAGGCCAGTCAAGAGGTGCAGTTGTTAACGATTTCACCCAGACAACGTCTCCCACAGCTAAATTACGAGACGGCTGAGTCCATTTCACTCTTTGCTGAAGAGTGTTTAAATATTCAACAGTCCATCGCTTCCAGAAGTGTTGTATAAAACGTTTCAGAGTTTGCCAACGGTCTAAACGATTAATAGCGATGTCTGTGACGTCAAGTTCGGGGGGAGCTACAAGAGCGTTTCCTACCAGGAAATGTCCTGCGGTTAGAGTATCGCGTTCATGAGGATTTGTTGATAGCGGGTCAAAGGACGCGAGTTAAGTATAGCTTCTATACGACAAAATACTGTACTTAACTCTTCAAAAGTTAAAGGTTTATCACCAAGAATACGAGTGAGATGAAACTTAGCACTTTTCACCCCACTTTCTACTAAACCATTAAAATTAGGAGCATAAGGTGGTTGAAATATCCAAGTGACATTGCGTTGTGACATATGCTCATTTATTTGTTCTTGTGAACTTTTATCGAGAATTAATTGTTGGATATCTAAAGCTGACGAGCAGCACTTTTGAAATTTGACCCGCAATCAGAGTATATTTTTGAACATAAACCTCGTCTGGCAGCAAAGCGATCAAAAGAAGCAAGAAAAGCATCTGTACTCAGATCACTCACTACCTCTAGATGAACGGCTTTTGTTGCCATACAAACATAAATACATAAGTAAGCTTTACTAGAGACTGAGGCCGTCTACGAGTACTTTCTTTGATATAAAACGGGCCAGCAAAGTCATAGCCACGTTTATAAATGGACGTCCTTGAGTAAAACGATCAGCTGGAAGATCGCCCATGATCGGTATTTTAGAGACTGCTTTAAGTTTACAGCAAATAATACATTTTCTTATTCTACTGCGAATGAGTCCGCGTAAACCTAAAATCCAATATTTCTTGATGAACTAAAGATGATACGAGTTTAGGTCCCGCGTGTAAATATACTTTATGATAGTAGTCGATTATAGCAGAAGAAAAGTTACACTTAGCTGGTATAAGTATTGGGTATTTAGAATGATCAGGTAGGTCAGACTGCCTCAAACGTCCGCCCACTCTGATAATACCTGAGGTATCAATAAAGGGACTTAAATGTGCCAAGTTTTTAGAGCAACAATTTTGAGATAAATCTTCAAATTCGCGTTTAAAGTATGTACTTTGAACTAGTTTAACGATTTTTAACTTAGTATTTTTTATCTCTTGGAGAGACAGGGTTAGAGTTGGACTTCGATCTTCTTTAGAGATTCTTAAATTATTAATATATCTAAACATATAACTAAGAGTGCGAATAAGTCTAGAGTAAGAAGAATGCAAGTTAATAAGTTCTTCTAAAACTTTGCTACTTGGTGCTTCGGTCGTAACTAACAAACTTACGGTTTCACTAGCTTTCATCTCAGGCATAGGGTCTTTATTTAGAAAATCAAAAGAGAGGGGCCAATTTTCAATTGGTTCATATAAAAAAGGAGGTCCTTTCCACCACAAAGAACACTCTAAAAAGTCTTTGGGGGTCAAACCACGAGATGAGCAATCTGAGGGATTGATATCTGTTGCTATATGATGCCAAGAACAGCTTGAAAGGTTGTTAGTTACATTAGTGACCGTAGTTATTCGATTGGCAACGAAAGTTTTAAGTAAGTGAGGAGATGTAGACAGCCAACATAATACTATAGTAGAGTCCGTGAACAAGTAAAAATGTTCTATATTTATTTTACTAGTAAAAGATTTAATAGATTCTAATAAGCGACTGAGCAGTACCGCACCACATAACTCTAGGCGAGGAATAGATATAGTTTTTAGTGGAGCAAGTTTAGTTTTTGCCTTAAGCAGATGAACAGCAACTTCACCGAAAGTAGTTTCAGTGCGAATGTAAATAGTAGCAGAAAATCCTTTCTGACTAGCGTCACAGAAACCTACGATATAAGTTGATAAAATCTGATCAGGTAAAATTCTACGAGGAATAAAAACTGAAGATAAAACTGATAAATTTTCAATAAAGTGAGACCACAGAGTTTTAATATTTTCGGGAACTATCGTGTCCCACTCCAAACTGTTAAGTAACCAAAGCTGCTGAAGAATGTGTTTAGCATAAAAAACTACTGGGGATAAAAAACCCATAGGGTCAAAAATACGCGCTATAGTCGATAGAATAGCTCGTTTAGAAAATACGATGTTGGTAGGAGAAACAATGTGATAAGAAAACCCATCACGACTGGGATCCCATTGCAGGCCTAATAATTTAATTATCGGGTCATCTTTATCAGAAAATACAATAGGTTTTTCATGATGTTCAGAGGGAACAGATTTGAGTAGATCTGAACAGTTGCTGCTCCATTTTCGGAGTTCAAAACCTCCACGGTTTAAAATATGTATAAGTTGTTGTTGAAGTGTGAGAGCTGTGATGACGTCATCAGCTCCCGTAGCAATATTATCAACGTACATATCTTCTAAAAGTACGGGTACTGCTTCGGGGAAGTTTTTACCTTCATCTAAAACTAATTGTTTTATAACACGTAGTGCTTGATAAGGAGCACTAGTGGTGCCATATGTGACCGTATTCAATTCAAATTCTTGAACAGGTTCTTCGGGCGAAAATCGCCAAAATATATGTTGATATGTTCTATCGTTAGGGTGTATTAATATTTGACGATACATTTTACAAATATCAGAAGTGAATACTATAGCATGACGTCTAAAATTCATAGTTACGTCACATATATCGACTTGAAGCTTAGGTCCGGGTAACAAATATTCATTTAAGGAACGACCTGAAGTTTTAAAAGACGCATTAAAAACGACCCGAAGGCGCGATGAGCTACTGTCATTTTTAATAACACAATGATGTGGTATTATATAGGGAGAAGGTTGTTTTGCGATCGACATATGTCCTAGGCTATAATATTCTTTCAAAAACGAATTATATTCATCATAAATTTGAGGTTGACGTAAAAGACGTTGTTCTAATTTAAAGAATTTAGATAAAACTATTTTTCTATTGTCTTCTAATATAACCTCTGGACTGTTCATAGGAAAACTAACAACATAACGATTTGAAGAATCACGATAATGTGTTTGAGAAAAATGTTTTTCACATTTTAGTTCATCTGAAGAATAAATAACGTGACAATTAGCAGGTTCTTCTATTTCCCAAAATTTTTTGAGAATTTTATCAAGTGGAGGGGGGTCCGAAGAAACAAAAATGAATAAGAATCTTTACTGTGATTTGATGACGTTTTATACTTTCCTATGATAACCAACCAAAAATAGTAGATAACCCTCCAGGTCCGTCTTTACTCGGTGATAGCTGTTCACCAGTAAGAACAGACATAAATAGATCACTTCCTAATAAAAATTGAACAGGGGCTGGCTCCCAAAAGCGTGAGTCAGCAAGTTGAAGTGATGTAAACTCAGAATAAACTGAGGGTGGGAGATCAATGGAGGGGAGGTTTGTTGTTATAGAAGGAACAATAACAGCATCTGTAGTAAGAGAGACATCTGAACTATTTTGAGGAGTTAAAGTACACTTAAGTTTTTTCCTAGCACCGGAGAGCACGGTTTGGCCTACACCTGAAATAGGTTGTTTAAAATTAGATTGTTTTAGCCCAAGCTGTTTCGCTAAATTATTAGTAATAAACGAGAAGTGTGAACCAGAGTCTAAGACTAGTCTGATAGGGTGGGGGTACCCTTAGCATCGTATATATGTGCTATAGCAGTACCTAACAATACTTCTGAACTAGTACAAAGACCTGCAAAACTAGATTTAGGTTGTGGTGAGGCATGAAGTTCAGGTTCAGCTCTCTGTTCAGAAGACGGCGTATTACCAGGCGGGTTAGTAGGGTTGACTGAAGTAGTATTACCGGGCTTAAAATGAAGTAAAGTATGATGTTTGGAAGTACACCGGCGGCACGAGTAAGGTGACTTGCAATTTCGAATATTGTGAGAGCCAAAACAATTAATACAAACGTGATATGTTTTGACAGCGCTGTATCGTTGTTGCGGAGTCAAAGCTAAAAATTTAGGACAATCAGATAACCTATGAACCGACTGACACGACGGACAGACGTAGTTTTGAGTAGTCCTAGAATTAGAAGACGATGTAGAATCCTTTTTTGATTGATCTGAGGTTAAAGAAGAAAATAACGTCGGTTTAGACCCTGAAAATTTATTAGAATTGGTTGAGAGTAGGGAGGGCCCTGATGATATTTCATAAACCTGACATTTAGTTTGAATAAATGTTTTCAAAGAATCAAATGAGGGATAAGTTTCTTTGACATGTTCACTTTCATATTCTCTCCTAGTTTCGGGGTCAAGTAATCTCACAACAATACTAAATAATATAAAGTCTGCTAAGTCAGGAATAGCCATAACCTGAAGAGCAGCTACGTTCTCACTAACAACACCTAAAAGAGACTGTAGTACTTCCAGGTTAGGTTTCTTTTTCAAAGGTTCAAAACGTAGCAAAGTGTCTAGATACGAACTAGCTAAAAATACGCTTGTTATCATATCGATCAAGCAACGCTTTGAAAGCTAAATTATAATTAGCATCTAAAAGAGGTATGGATTTTAAAAGAGTTTTCGGTGCACCAGTAGTAAATCCTAATAAATAATGAAACTTTTCACCATCAGTTAAACTTTTGTCATTATGGACCAATGACATAAAAATATCCTTGAATTGTCCCCAGTCCTGAAGATTACCCGAAAAGTGCGGTATTTTAAGATCTGGTAGTATACGCGAACGATAACGAACGGATTCTGATGCCGTTGTATTATTTTTAGAGTTATCTGAAAAGGATTTATTTGAAGACATACTAGAAAAATAAGTATTGTATAAAGAACAACATTCATAATAGTATCTTTCAGCATTCGAACTCATATTCTTATAAGTCGAATCCGGAAATTCTTTTCCCGATCTTATGCACAATAGTCTAAGTTCATCAAAAACATTTTCAAATTTGTCAAAATTAGGTTTTAAATCGGGATAACGAGCTTCAAAAATACTTAACTGCTCCGGATCTTCAGAAATATTACGCCCTATTTCAACGGAAGTTTTAATTTTATTGTACAGAGCAGTAAGTTTGCTCTTCAGATTAGTAATCTGATGCTCAATGCCTACCTTATCGCCACTCATATTGATTAACAATACACAATTTAATAAAAATAAAATTATAAATTCTACGAAAACTCGATTTAAAAATTAAAAAACACCTTAAAAACTTTAAAGTTCCGCAAAAAGTAATGAAAACATAAGAAAAACCGTATATTTTATAAACAAAAATTTGAGTGCTACTTCGCATAAAAAATAATAAACAAGATAATAAACTGCTGGCGATCTAATGGCGATAATTTTAGACAATATATATCTCTCTGGAACATAAATTATTATAATTGAATATAAAATATAATAATATAATTATTGACATAAATAACTAAATTTATAAAATAAAATGTTTGAAATAGAAATTCGTAACATTGTATTTATAAACAAAGATAACTGACATTGACAGATGTGTCAAAACAATAAGTATAAAACATCTGATTTAATCCTTTAATCACAACAATAGTTTTTAACAAATAAACTGAACCCGCGAAATATCCCTCTAACTGCATCAAAACAACGGAAAATTAATATCAAGAAAAATATACTGCGCGAGTTCACTAAACTGGACCCTTCAACATCGATACGTAACATAAGGCGCCAAAAGTTGAGCACCAACAATTATATATGCCAACAAATATAATTTTCAAAATACAATCATTTATAACATAATAATCAATAATAAGAAGTAAAAGCCAATCATTTGTAAATTTAAACATATAAATAGGGAGAATATAATATAAAAATTAAAAAAAATCAATTTAAGCGGGAGGCTTAAATTACGTAATTTTATGTTAATAACATGAAACATGTGCAACATAGAACATAAATCCGGCTCGAAGGACCAAACAGTATGTAGGGGCAAGAGGGTTTAAGGCCCTGGCCAACCTTCCTACTAAAAATAAGGGTTGGATTCATGCCTGCACAAGTTTCGCGGTGGAACAAGTAAAACATAATGTTATATAAAAATATAAACATAGGGTGAAAAAGACAGGTAAAATTAAAAGGAAAAGAGATTTTGGTGAAGTACCTGGCTTAATATTTTAAAGATGACCGAGATGGCCGGGTGGAAAATGTATTAAATATGGAGACGCGTCTATCGAGTCCACGACCAATGCTAGACTGATTAGTATTCCTCTTCTTTGCCTTGTATGTGATTATCGTTAATTACTATAATTGTCGCTAGGTTGCGGCGGCATCGGTACTTTAAGCTCGTATACATGGAAAAGGAAAAGAAAAGGAATTTCACCCAAAATATACTAATGAAATAAATGAAATAATAAGGGGCGGCTTAATAATTAATAAAAAAAAAAAATAAAAATGGGACTTGGCTCTAACAGCATTTTATAAAAAAAGTTGGTGTTTTGTTTTTGCAATGCTTCCTTTTCCTTTTATGATATGGGGAAGCAAACATTTTTAATTTTTAAATAATATATAAACTCCTAGTTAATCTGATAAAAACCAGATCAAAAACGATAAAACATAAATTGTTCTTTAAAAAGAACACGACTTAATTTTCATTCCTTGTACCAAAGTTTTCCTTGACTCCCTTCTTCTCTTGGACATTTTAAAGAAAAGCCATTAATTAAAGATAAAACTTTTCATTCCATTTCTTTAATGTAAAGTTTTATCATTAATTTAAAAACATGAGGCGGGGGCCCTCAGATACAAGGGCCGGGGGCCCTTGTAGCTGAGGGCAACTTCGCGGCCACATGGTTGTTGCCCTGTAGTAATCTGTCGCTTTCGAAATTTTTAAATCATTATGCACATGAAGTTATATACGTCAAACGATAAAATCAAAACTAAAGTAGATAATTTAATTTAAGTTTGCCCTTGTATTAACCTAACATAGTAGTATAAGAATAATAAATTTCAGCTTGATGTGATAACTTTTCCAGCTTTAGTTAATTTAACCCGGATTTGAACTTAAATTATCAGGAGGTTTTATGAAAATTGAAGTTGAAAGTTGAATTTCCATGTATGTGTGTGTTATCATCGTATTAGCTCCCAGTGTGTTTATGCTAGAGTGTTGGAACTTAGTTCAAAAATTAGACTTTAGGTCTAGTTGTGCTTTCCGTAATATCAATTTGTTACTTCATACACCGTTAATAATGACTTATTTATAAACCGTATATAATGATTTATGTTCGATTTTTGAAACACAGAAAAATGTTTGGATCACAATTGAAATAGGTTTTATACGTATTTTAAGGACGAGCGAAGCTAAAACCGTATGGGAAGAAAAAGATGCAATGTATAGTTATCGTACGTACTCGATTTTTGCGAATATTCTGAAAAGAAATGAGCTTGTGAGGTTAGGGTAATGGAGGGGGGATTATTTGGAAAGGGAGATTCACTGATCAAAAATATATATATACGTTGTATGGACGTTCCTAGTAGTTCTATGAAGTTCTGAAGGATCAGAATGAAACTTGGCACAAAAATCAACCTTGTTAATTTCCTAAACCCCATTGTTTATAAAATATGTGTGACGTCATTAACCTCCAGTGATGAGTTAGCAACCATTCATATATATATATATAATAATATATAATATATATATATATATATATATATATATATATATATATTATATATATATATATATATGTCTAAATAATAACCAAACACGACAATAAATATAAGAAAAATATCCACTTTACTTATTCATAAATAATAAAATGAAAAGTCTCTCACAAAATAAAAACTTATTGGCAAAGCGCTTTCAACCTAGCTAGAGGCCATCATCAGTGCAAAACCTAACAAACAAGTAACAATAGAATAAATAAAGATATGACAAAAAATAAAAAAGTAAAATAATAAGGTAACAAAATAAAATAGGTAACAGATGGGCTAAAAAATTAGATTAAAAGAAAAAGGTACAATAAAATACATATAGTCAAAAGGTAAAATAAACATAATACCGTTGAAAATATAAAAGGAAGACGAGTGAGTCTATGATTTAGCTTTAGTTATTAGATTCAGACTAACAGAAGGAGGCGGCGGCGCAAGCAACATGGCTCGCAGTAGAGGGATGACTCCACTTTCTCGTTGATGTTTAGCTCGCCAACCCGTTGTTGACTTCTTTCTATTCTAACTTTTCCAAGAAATCCATTTTCCGGCATTTTGTTAATAAAGGCCGGAAAATGGATTTCTTGGAAAAGTTAGAAATAGAAAGAAGTCAACAACGGGTTGGCGAGCTAAACATCAACGAGAAAGTGGAGTCATCCCCTCTACTGCGAGCCATGTTGCTTGCGCCGCCGCCTCCTTCTGTTAGTCTGAATCTAATAACTAAAGCTAAATCATAGACTCACTCGTCTTCCTTTTATATTTTCAACGGTATATATGTTTTATTTACCTTTTGACTATATGTATTTTATTGTACCTTTTTCTTTTAATCTAATTTTTAGCCCATCTGTTACCTTATTTTATTTTTTACCTTATTTTACTTTTTTATTTTTTGTCATATCTTTATTTATTCTATTGTTACTTGTTTGTTAGGTTTGCACTAATGATGGCCTCTAGCTAGTTGAAAGCGCTTTGCCAATAAAGTTTTATTTTGTGGAGAGACTTTTCATTTTATTATTATGATGAACTCCATTCACGCTCATTCTCAAGATGTTACTTATTCATGTTAAGAAACAAATTAAAAAGACCCGATGGTTTTTCACCATACAAACCCTTTATTCTGTATCTTTTTGTAGCGATTTTCCCTCTTATTTTTCTTCTTTATGCTCTTGCTTTCTAAAATCTGTTCTAAAGCCGTGTTATAAAGATTTTCTAATATTTATCTATTGTATGCCTTACCGATAAAACCTTGGCTTTTTTATCGGTTCCTTACAATTATTTGTTTCAGGCATTTTCACGATCTTGTAATAGATCTGTAGTAGTCTGAGTAGTTTTCATTATGCTGTCTGTCTGTACGTGGGTGTATCTGTCTTTTGCAAGCACAACTCCCGCTGTTTAATACTAGACAGTTAAAACTTAGAACAAAAATTTGAATTTTTAGTTATGCGATAACTAAATAATTTTTGAAAGACGATATTTTTCAGACTATAATAACCCATTTTGCTGCTATCAAAAATGTTTTGAAAATTCGAAAATTAGACCAATCGAATTAGAATTTGACACAAATGTACATAGGTGGTCAATGAACCACCTATAGAACCATAAAAGTTGCATTATTATATTGGTGACCATTTTGAAAAAATTGAATATAACTTTTTAAAATTTTAATGGTCTCTAAATTTAATATTTTTACTGATTGTCGACGTTTACTGCTTGTCAGACAGCAATTAATCGCTAAGCTAAAGCCTCATGATTAAATTTTTTACTCCCTCGGCTAACGCCTCGCTTTGATTTTGGAATAATTAAGTCAATTGGAATATAATGGAGTGCATTATTAGTTGTGCATTATGGAGTGTCACCACTAATAGGTGCATTAGTGTCTATTAATAATTATTGTGTAATATGACAGTCATTGAGCCTGGTTTCTATATTTATTCTACTATAGTGATAAATATAGTAGGTATAGTGATATTATTCTTAGAGGGGCCCTATAGATTAAATTTTGAAACATCGAAAAAGTAACCTGAACACCTTCGCTTATAAATATAATCAAATGATCAGTACTAAATCAGTACAAATCTAAACATAAACAATGTACGGGAAGCCAAATCAATTGATTTATTAAAACCTTAACTCAATCTTGAAGGAGGTTTCATTGAGGTTACACAGAGCCCCTGAGTATACTATGCTATGCTCCCTCTAGTATATATCTCTCTATGATAGTAGGCCACTGTAGGCCTAGCTCTAAATGTCAAAACAAGATTAAATAAACACACGTGTAAACAGAGGAATTGTTTAGTGTTTTGGTTTCGCGGATCATTATTTCTCGTGTGCGATTAAATATGTTTTAGTTTCGGATAACTTTCGGTATCGAATAAGTTTCGGTTTAAAACGGCAACTTCGTTTCGGTATTATTCAGTAGTTTCACTAGGTGTAGTTTGAAATAATGATAACAGATAAGCAATATGGCAATGGAAGTAAACAAAACATAATTACTGATAAGGGAAAGGAAACTATAGATAAGCATTCATCACCTAAAAACAGAAGTGTTTTTACCAAAACGGATATAAATAAAGTCGATCAAAGCATATCGACTGAATTTGAGAACAGAATGCGGATTAGAATATTGATGGAAGAAGAAATGGAGAAAACTTTGGTTTTTGATGAAAATAATCAGTGCGGTAAGCTTGATGTGGATTTAGGAATTATGGATGTGACTATGAAGAGCGATGAGCCGATTAATCAGAACATCGAAATTAACAGTATAGAAGCAACAATTGACGACGATAAATCATTAACGATACCTGAAGTATCGCTCTTTGAAAATGAATCATTCGATTATGAATCTATCTGTCACGATAGTTCTGATAGTAACAGCGTATTAAGCGATATCACGTCGAGAAAAACCAAATCTGAAAGCGACATAATTTCGGATAGATTTATCACCAAATTGAATAAAAACTACTCTAAAGATAATTTCCGAAAACTATCGAAATATATCGAATATGATTCGACACTTAATTTAAAAACGTCCTTCTCCGACTTATATCGATGTAGAGCTCGAAGCGATGTCAGATGTTACGACGACGAAGTGATTGAAAGTTTAACCAATAATCAATTGGTTCAAAAATATGATAAATCGACATCAGCCATCTTAGATAATATTGAAGAGTACAGAATTTATTCGAGCGATCGAAACGAGTTATTTATCAGCAACCTTTCGTTAAGACCGAAATCATTAAAAGCGAATCATTACAACAAGGACGAATCTATAAACGTAATCAATAATAAATCGAAACTGCTACAAAAGAGAAAATCTTTTAGATTTTTTAAAAAACGAGAAGTACATAAATCGTTAATAAAAGAAGAAAGTAAAATAATCAACGATATGGGAGACAACGTGAACTTCAGGTTTAAGTTATGTCATCAGGACAACTTCGTCACAAAAGGGTAAATAGAAGAATATACTGAACGCCGAAAATAGGGCGCGTAAGAATTGAAAGAAAACAGTCCCTCTACGATAACTTGGTCTTACAGATACAGATCATTATCAAGTGTTATGACTGAGACAATAAATAAACAAAAAAGTGAACAAGGTTATCTTTGCTATTTCTGACTTTGTGATGATCTTTAAGATCGACAGTCGGCTTAGTTGTGGAGACTGTTTACTTTGAATTCTTATTGTGAGACTTCAAAGCTTAATTTAATTAACCATATGACTTTATTAACATATGAAGGTTAATAAAGGACCCAACTTATAGGTTTTATACTGGGGCATTAATTGAATTTGGGTGTTAAACTTTTTTGTAGGTCTGGGCACCTGCAGGATATTGATTAAGGGACGTAGAATTAAAATTGTTACGGGTTTAGTATCCTATGGCTATTAATTTTCCTTATTTAAACGGAAGGCGTATAGGAAAAGTATTGTTAGCAAAAAAAACGAAACGGCATTCCACCTCAACTTTTTATCTGTTTCAAATGTTCAAGACCTCCTAAGTGGTTTAGACAAAGTTGTCTGTCTGTATGTGTGTGTGTGTCTGATATCATCGTAGCGCTCATTGAATTTATGCTAGAGATACGTAACTCGGTAAAAACTTAAGTTGTGCTATCCGAAAAATATTTTTTATGACGTCATTAAAACGGCCAAAATGACTCAGCAAGTCATGGTGAATTAGTTACAAATTTTGAATAAGAATGAAAATTTAAAACTTCATAAAACGTTTGAAACTTCATTCGATCGAAATTTATTTCGATCGATTTGAAATCAGGATTAGTTATTTTTTTTTAATTTTCTATTAATAATTAATATCTAAGGTGGCAAAATATGAGCAAAATAATTACAATTTGTCTTAAATTTTGTATTATTTTTTGTCCATTTTGTCTTAAAATGAATTTAAAATAAGCTGTAATTATTATTTATTACATATATTTTTTAAATATCTCTATTTTATAAAGTGATTTAACGTGATGTCACTGAAAAATGCACGCCGTTAAAAAATGCCCGTGTATTTATAATTTGTGCTCCGATAAGGGAAGTAGAGGGGTAGCGAGTCTCTAGTTTTCCTCTGTGGAAGCCCGAGTAGGAATAAGTACCATTATGGTACCCACTGGAAACTGTCTCACTAGGGACTAGACTTATCACTGTGTTATTCTACCTAAGAACTCCCTCTAAGAATTTGTCTCTATGAAGATTTAGGTCTTCCGGTGGTGACCGCGTTAATGTTGATGAAGAATCCGACGTTGCGCTTCCACTGTGAGGCATTCTCAGGGATGCAGAACATAAACGATTAAAATCACAAAGCTCTACAAAACTGAACAGTTTTGTAGTAAACAACATTTCAGTTTTCTACAGCATTGTTTTTCTATCCATGATGTCCTATATCCCTGAAGATGCCTCCCACAGTGGAAGCGAAACGTCCGATTCTTCATCTACATTGACGCGGTCACCACCGGAAGACCTAAATCTTTATGACAATATCTACGGAAGCATATAAAGTTTATATGTGTCTCTTTAAATATAACTCAAGTCGCTAAAGTAGCCCTAGCGGTCAAAAATTTGCCACTTGTTTTGATACCCATGAAATAGGTGCGTAAAGTCACTTGTTGATTTTATTCTTCAATACTAGCGATAAATATAACTTTATTTATTTGATTTACAGTCCCTTTTATAGTAATTTCTCACATTTTATATTTTATCACTAAAAAAATAAATAAATAATCGAAAAAAATAATAAAGCAGTAATCTATTATTGTTATTATAGATAACAAGATGAAGATAAAAAGTTTCAAGTCAAGTTTAATTGATGTCTTAATTTAAAAGTAATTAACTGTGCTTAATAAAGCAATCCATTGCTATGAATGGATAATTGAAAAAAAATCACTTAATATCCACGCATAATCAATATTGGATTATTATTGATTTGTAATGGGAACAATGGATCCCTTTTAAAGGTGTTATCGCTTCAAAAATAAAAATCCATTTAGCATTTGTTTGAAATGGTAAATGGTAATCGCGTTAGAACTCGGTAGGACTTTGCCCGCCCCAATATAAAAACAAATTTCTTTGTTTGATTTTATTACTATCCGCCAAACCACTGGTTAGGCCGGCAGTTTTGATAAAAAACTTGTTGAGATTAAAGGCAATAGCTCGTTGAGTCAAGTAAGACTGTCTGTCACTCGCCGAGCTATTACCGTCTCGGAAAAGAAAATAGTTTTATGTATTTCAAACTTTCTTCATTTTTTATGACACTGATGACGGCCTCGTGTCAGGTTGAAAGCGCTTTGCCAATAAACAATTATTTTTGTGTAGAGACTCTTTCCTTCGTTTCCTAGTATCCTCTCTATATTTTGGTAATTTTTCATAACTCTATTAGAAAACATATATCTCTAAAAAATAATGCGAATACCCGGTGAAGAACCATTGAAAGAAACCCGATAGTCAATCAATCAAATAATACAAGAAATACTTTTATATTGTTCATAAATTGAAAAACCTTTTGCCATACACGGCGCCATAGATACTGTAAGTTTTAATTTCTCATTTAAATTTTTATTTATTTACCGTACGATTTGTTAATTTTTTGTTCGGTGAAACGTCATAATTTTGAAAGATGTAAACAAACGTTTTCTTATAATTTTAAATGTCGCATCTATAAATATATATTTGCTCTTGTACCTTTTTGAAAAAAGTAAGGACATTTATAGGCCTTCAAAGTTTGAAAAATAAAAAGTATATTTTCACAATGGCAACCAACATCAAAGTGAGATTTAGTGAACCGATTCACAACTTATAAGTGTGCATATGTGTCGGATTTCAACTTGATTAGTTAAATTTTGATTTTCTATGATTTTTTAAAAATATTATATGACTCGAAATAGGTGAACCCGGTTCGAAAGATATTATCTTACGAGAAGCACAACGAGACCTTGTGTCTGAATTTTGTCCTAAGTTTTAACCCTCTAGTGTAAACACACACTCAAACACTGGAATACAACAAAACGATCCACTCAGAACGTCATAAAAGTGCGTGAAACGGATAATTATGGTAAAACTCCGGTTTCGGGTTTTAGGATAACCACGATACTATATCTATATCTATTCCTATATCTGTGGTGGTATGTGAGGAGAAGTGATTTATAATTGAACATTGAATAATAATTAATATCTTTATACACTTGCTGTACTTTATGGACGAAAATCAAACAATATAAATTATTTTTTTAACATATTCTAAAGATGTTGGGATACATTGAATACATAATATTTATATCTAAATACACTATGCTATAAATAATATTGCGTATTAAAAATTAATCCACGGGGTAAAATTTCAATATCTAATTTTGTGAAATTTACAAATTTAACTTTATTTTAATATTTACGCCTTTCAATCAAACTTTAACAAGCTTGACAGTTAAATTAAAATAACTATAATTAAAACTTAAGTAATTTCCATTTGATTAAAAATCTGACAACATGACATATTTCCTTTCCCATTTTTAGCAATTTTTCCTTAGAAAATGGCGTAGGATACAAAAATTGGAGAAGAGGGATGGGGATCCCTTCAAGTGGGATTATTCTTATTAAACTTTCTATATTCTCATGTTAACACAAGTAGCTGTGTTTATGGCATATTTGTTGTTTTCATGGTTAAATGTGAACACAAGTAGATGTGATTATGTCATATTTGTTGTTTTCAAGGTTATATGTGAACAAAAGTAGATGTGATTATGTCATATTTGTTGTTTTTAAGGTTAAATGTGAACACAAGTAGATGTTTAGGGATTAAGTTTAATGGACTGTGAGAAATCTTAATTAGGAATATGAGATAATGAAGAGTTTTATCAGATTAATTTATTTTATATCAGAGATGTGCACAGGCGATTGCTTGCTTTATCCTCAGTGAATCTAATAACAAGCAAAAAAACCATAAACCAATAACAAAACAAAATTCAAAAACATACTAAACAAGGCAAACAACAATCCAAATCAAATGCATTACTTATTGTAAGTTTGGGTTAATGATTACTTTAAATATTAACTTACAATTGTTTTGGATCAATTTTTTTACCTTGTTTGGTATGTATTTTTTATCTGTGTTTTGTAATTGGTTTATGGTTTTGTTAGCTTGTTGTTAGATTCACTAAGGATGTCAAGTATTGCTTGTACGATGGCTCTAATATTAAATAAATTTGTCTAATAAAACACAGGCTGCTGTCTTTACTATCTCATATTCCTTAACAAATATGTATTTATGCAATATTTGTTGTTTTCCAATTTAAATGTGAACACGAGTAGCTGTGTTTATGCCATATTTGTTGTTTCTATGACTAAATGTCGACACAAGTAGATGTGTTTTTATTATATTTTATTATTATCTTCATGTATTCGACACGAAATTGAATGTGTCTCTTATTATTTTATCATATAAATTTGTAAATAATTAAACAAATGCGTAGTTGTGGTTTGAAATATTCAATCCATTTATAATTCATCCATACTTATTATTGTTTATATTTTAATGTTTTGGTTTATTTTTATTGTTTTGTAAATCTCTTTATTTTTGTTATAGTCTTTAATTGTTTGATTGTTTATTTAACAGCGATGTAAAACAAAGACTGGAAACAGAAAATGGCGATAACAATAAAAAAGAAACGCAGGAGAAACAAACAAACACAGACAACTTCACTAATCTCATTCAAATAGACGAAGAAATCAAAGATACCAATAAAGACATCGATAATGAAAAGTTAGTAGGAGATGAGTGAGTTAAACCCTCCAAGCAATTCAACTAACAGCCATATTGATTGTTTTTTAATTATTAACAATATTTTTGTAATTCAGAATTAATAGTTAGTTATGCGAACATTTCAATGTGAAAACATTATAATGCACAAGAACAATATATATACATCCTTACCAGTCCGTGATATATATATATATACATTAAATATATATATATATATATATATATATATATATATATATATATATATATATATATATATATATATATATATATTATATATATGTGTGTGTGTGTGTGTGTGTGTGTGTGTGTGTGGTGTGTGTGTGTGTGTGTTGTACTATGAACTGGTGAGGATGAACGTAGCCAATCTGATTAGGTGAGAAAATACTCTATTTGATTTTTACCTACAGTATAAATGAGAAAAAGTAAAAATCAGCCACCAGGCTATTTTAAGCCATCAATAACAGGCTAATTAAGTTGACTTTAAATAGCCAAAAGGCAACTTTTTTCTTTATCTTTTATTTGCCCAGTTTCCTCGCTTAAACTTTATGAAAGTTAACTATACTAATTCTGAATATCAATCCTAATAACCTCACTATGTGTTTTTCACTCTATGACACTTCTTTTCAAGAACAAATACACTTATGAGAACTGCGCACACGTTAACTCATTTACGCACTACTTGTGACGCACACGATTTTCTAAAATCGAAAGTTCTGATGCATTTAATACGTATATGAATGTAATCCATGTACGTATTAAATACGTACATGGATTACATTATTTAGCAATGAACTATATAGATGTACATGGAGTACATCCATATACGTAGCAGCGCCATTCACGAAATGAATACTTAAGTAGTGATATAAGTATTTTGCTGAAAGGTAAAAAGGTAAAAACTTCTAAATCTAGTGCAGTGGTTCTCATCAATCTTTTTTTCTCTTCGCCATCTTTTAGATTCTTACATTCTACCCCCTCCCGCCACGGTATCAATTGGAGAGGCGCTTATAAAACCAAATACATATGTTAAAAAACATTTAATATCATCGCCCTCTTAAAAATTTATCACACTTGAGAACCACTGAATTAGAGTACTTAATTTAATTAATGTTTGTGGATTACTTTGCACTTTTTTGCACATGTGGGTTTCACAGAAAATTTATTTTGTGTTTTTATATTGTTTTTATTTTAATTCATGTTTATTATGTTTTTTTAATTTTTATTTTTGTGAGCTTTTAATATGTATATTGCATAAAGTATATGGCAATCGACTCTCATTTTAATATTATATTCTATAGATAGGCTTGAAGGATTGATGTTAAACATAAAAGTTTTGTTTACGACAGCAGTATTTCCTAAGCATAATGCGATGTTGAAAGTCTACTCGTCGGTAATATAGTTTATTATAGATAATGGCATCTATAATTTCGAAAATGTTGTTTATTTGGACCACAATTTTAGTTAATAGGGGGGTTCAAAATGATTATTTATCACTATAACTTATTTCCTTTTTGCAATGAAAACTAAATTATTTACTAAGTTTTAAGACTTACTATGAGTCTTTTAGTAGTGAGTAACGTTTTTAACAACACCAACTTCGTCTTTCCACCAATAAAGCACTGTAGATGGCATTATAGCAGAAAGCCGGCTCTGCTCAGCTCTAATAAAAGCCTATTGGTGGAAAGATGAAGTTCTTGCTGTTAATATTCTAGATCATTCCACGGCGCTCGAGTGTAACGTTACTTTTTTTACATCCTGACTGACCCAAAAAATTTATTGGGGGGATTCGACAAAAAAAACGTAGGTTCGAAATCCGTTTTAGGCCAAAATATTTTGTTTGGATCATAAATATTTGGAGCCCTCTAATTATAAGAAGGGTTTTAAGCAAAACATGTTTTGTTTTAAATCCGTTATACACCAAAAAAGGTTGTTAGGAGCAATAAAAACGTTTCGATTTTTTTTGGGAGTGCCCCTCTCTTATATAAAAAAACGTATAGAAATATGATTATAACTACAATTAATTGACCTTAACGTTCGGAGATAAAATACTATGTGAATCTTAGGAGTAAAGTGTTATTTTTCCCACGAAATAATTATCAACCTCGGCTTCACCTCGAGAGTTAATTGCCATATGCCCCTCGGCTTTGCCTTAGGAGTTAAATACTTGAAAACTTTGGTTTCGCATCGGGAGTTAAATCTTATACTGCTCATTTAAAAGTTACAGCTTAGGGAAAAATAAAAATGTTCTTTACTTCCTTGGTGCCTAAATACCTATTTCACTGACCAATTTTAACAATATTCATTTTCGTACTTTGCTAGTTTTAAAAGTATGTATGAGGTAATGAAATCGAGGTTAGAGGTAGAACGGGGGCCAACAGAGCAGCCTAGACGCCCAAGCCTTCTCATTTTATTTTTAAGAAGCTGTTAATAAAAAGTTATGCTTAAAGAAGATGGTCTCATAAAATTTCAAAATTAAAAAGAAGGATAAAAGGGTTGAGTGAAAACCTTAAACCTAGGAGTATTTGGAATGGAGTACTTTCAGCTCGGCCAAAAAGAGATATTTTTAGACTACTAAATAAATTTTAATCAAAAAGCAAAATAAAGTGGAAGTAAAAAAAGAGATGTTAAAGAATCAGACAAAAAGAGGTTAGTAAGGAAATATAAAGGAAATGTGGTTTTAGAAACACAGGTATGTGTCATGATAAAGATAGGGGAAAGGAAATCTTGTATCTACTCTTTAGTCACAAATGGGGTAAAATAGAAGGAAAAGATAAAACCAAGAGAGAAAGAGATAAATGTCAGGATATAATTGTAAATAAAAGTTTTCTGCTTTAAAGATACTTTAATGTATTATCAGCTTACATCGATATTAATCTACAAAGAAACACTGATTTCAACTTATTGCAGATTAAATATTGAACGTATATAAAGCATTAAAGAACTGAGTGAGGGTTCTTTTCTTCGCGTCTTCACTCGGGCATTAGAATGTCAAGTTAACACAAAGCTTTAGATAGTGTCGCTACGTTGGACCTTAGGATAAAACAGTGACCCAACGTCCCTTAAAACTTACAGACGTTGGACGAGTAGTCCTAGCTTCTCTTACAATTGAATCGAGGACGTGCTTCACTCCTTCCTCAGAATCATATATTTACTTGCAGATTGAGGTGTTGATCAGCGGTCTCGTTATGCTCGGTCGCAGAAAAATAAAATAATCCAATTTCTAAAGTATTATAACTAAAGGTTATTAATTAAATCGTAGGAAATAATTAAAGATAACCATTAAAAAGTAGGAATAGGCATTCGAACAAGAAATATGGAAAATACTTTTATACATAAAAAAAAAAATCTGTGGTCATACCACCGATATAACCAATAATATACTTGCTAATACTACCAGCCTAATATTAGCAATATATTTTTTACTACCCATGTAGGTTTTGGTCATTTAATTTTTTTGGGGTAAAATGCCATATTTTCCTCAAATTTAAACAATTGTTTTATGACATTTTAAGTCTTCCACCAATAAATATGTATATATTGCCAATAAATGTAACTAAAAAATGAAGAAGTTCTTCTTTTCCATTCCAGTTCCAAATCCCTTTCACTAGTTCTTTATGATTTGAATTATTTACACGTTTTAATGGTATAATGAAAAAGTTAATAGTGAAAGCTAATCAAAATTGTCGAGTTCAGAAGTTAATATTTTCAATATGGGAACTTATATCAAAATGTAATTTAGTGGATCCATTTGCCTTGAATGGTCAAACTTATTTTTATTACTTATTATTACTTATATTCATTACTTATTTCCTTTAACAAACCTTTAATTATATAATGGGTGGCATGGAATAATCGGTATGTGTCAAACCCAAGAATGTGTCGAAAATCTGATTCAGAGATCTTTCATGACCAAAAAATGGGGTTCACAAGACTTACCCCCGTATTCAAAGACATTTTTATAACATTTTCCTTACCTAAACCTAACATTTTAGTGGTTTATCACTAGAGGTAAAAAAAAAAAAAAAAAAAAAAAAAATTAATATTTCAGCTAATTCATATAAATAAAGTCACTTCAGTAAAAAAAAAAAAAAACAACGCTTGACAGCAGTGACAGCGTAAAAAATAAATTAAAAAAAGAGAAGAAAACCGCCCTAAATCTACTAAAATAAGAAAAAAAACTATTTAAGAACTTCTAGAAGACAGCACCAAGAAAGAAGAAGTCAGAAGAACAAAAAGAAATAATAAAAAAATGCAAGAAACAGCGGAGGACTAAACGAGTAATGGAGACCAATCAACTTACTATGACGGACATACCAAATACACCAGAACAATATGACACACATGACATGGGTCCATACCATGTTATAATACAACACAAAAATACCAATTCTAATAATAAAGGAATATCAAGACTCCACCCCATGACGATAGGTAAACTATTACATGAAACCTTAGGATTTAAAAACAACGAAATTACTCAAATAACCAGTATTTCTGTGAACAAAATAAAAATAACACTTAATAATAGAATTAATGCAAACAAACTCATAACTTCCCAAACACTAAATGAAAATTATAACACATTCATACCAAAATCAATAATCTACAAAAAAGGGGTTGTTCGGGGAATTGAGCAATCCTTAACAGAATCAGAAATTTTACAAATTATGAATTTTCAGAATACAAATATAAAACTAATTAACGTTAAAACGAATAACAAGAAAAGTGATTGACAACAAATACACCAAAATTTATCCCCACACAATCAATATTTATAACAGTTAGAGGCCAATCATTACCACCTTACGCTTATCTACACTTTGTGAGATGCCCAATTGAACCGTACATTCCCGAGTAATACAGTGTCAAAATTGTCTCCGATTTGGACATAGAGAAATTGATTGCAAAGGTTCTACCCGCTGTGAAACATGCGGGTTAAACCCTTCAACTCATGGAATAAATGATAAAAATGAGATACAACAATGCCCTAAATAACTTCCCCCATATGTATTCACTGTAAACAAGGACATAAGACAACAAACTTAAAAGACTGTCCCGAATTTAAAATACAAAAAAGCATAAAGAAAACTATGTACAAAATATATATCTTTCGGCGAGGCAAAATTACAAATTAGTAACAAAACATATGCAACAGTCCTTCAATCCGAACCAACTGAAACTATTCCCAACCTAACCATAAATACTGAATCACGCAAATATCAAATACAAACCTTACCAATCCCCAAAAATAATCCTAAGCGCCAAAAACTTCATCATATAGCCCCCGACAATAAACTATATATACAAACCCTATAAACCCCAAACAAACACCGGAGGACTGATACAGTCAAATCCCTATAAACCAATGACTCCTACTGAAAACTATAATATTGACATTAATCAACAACACATAATAAACATTATAACTGAAGTAACAAAACAATATTTACAATTACACACAAACATTACACAAACTCACATAGACGACAATACTAGAAAAAACTTAATACATTCTAAACTCAACTCGCCATAACATGTCTTGGCTCTTAACAAGACAAACAACCACTGCAGTGTCTTGAATGCTCGCAGTTTAACTTGCGAGCATTCAGGATACTGCAGTGGAACATTAGGTCAGCAAATAACAAAAAACATTCTCTTGAACACCTCTTATTCACATCCAATATTGACATAGCATGTCTTTCTGAGACATGGTTTGACAAACTAATATCACCTTTAAAGGATATAATTTACTATCTTTTAACAGACAAGACGACAGAAAGGGTGGTGGAGTCGCAATATTAATTAAATCTAATATACAGTACAAACCACTCCATAACCTACCACACATACACACAGACATTATAGGAATACAAATAACATATAAACACTCAACATTAAATATAATTTCATTATACAACCCACCAACAAATAAAATAACGACAAACCAATGGCTTAATTTATTCAACTCTTTAACCACCCCATACCTAATAATAGGAGACTTTAACAGCCATCACACGGCATGGGGATGTACTTATAGTGACTTAAAAGGAGACAACTTACTTACAGCAATTGAAGATACCAATACAATTGTTCTTAACAATCACAAACCAACCCTAATACCCAAAATAAATCAAAAAACTAACTCTGTAATTGACCTTTCTCTAGCTTCTAACAATATTGCAACGGACTTTACATGGACAATTTTAGACGACCCCCATGGTTCCAACCACCTCCTATAATAATTGAAACAAACTCTTTAATATACCTAAACTATACAGGTATCCAGCAAGACGCTGGAATATTGATAAAGCTAACTGGACAGAATACCATGACACTTTACTAACTTTGACACAAAAAGTATTAGATAATCACATCCAACCAACTTACGATGAATTTATACAAGACATTAACGACGCATGCAAAAAATCTATCCCCGAAATAAAGAAACGTAAAATTACTTCAATTCCGTACCCTAATTTAATTCATTGGTGGGACTCTAGTTGTGAACAAACTAAAAAACGATCGTTATAATGCTTACCAAAATTACAATACTAAACCTAACTTACAAACTTTATTAGTTTCAAAAGAGCAAATGCTAAATTTAGACGAACATTTAAAACGTAAACAAAAAAGTGGTTGGAAAAAATATTGTGACAGCTTAAACTTTACAAAAAATTCCCCATCTTCTGTTTGGAAATCTTTTAGAAAAATAAACAAAACTGAAATTAATGACTCCCATACTAATACAGGACCATGGCTCGAAGACTTTATGGACAAACTTGCCCCTCCGTCAGTTACCAACATAACTCCACCCTATATCCCAACCAATAATAATCACATACTGACCGAAACTTTTTACAATCAATGAATAAATGCTGCAATAAAGCACAGTAATACTGCTTCCGGCTTTGATAATATACTATGACATGATACATCACTTACCAACAATATCAAAACAAATTCTTTTAAATATATTTAATAATATTTGGACTTCTCAAACAATCCCTGACTCATGCGCTCATACATAATACTCCCAATAAAAAAACCAGGAAAAACTGTTGACATAGCTTCAAACTATAGACCAATATCATTATCATCTTGCATGCTGAAGACATTTGAAAGATTACTAAAAAATAGATTAGAATGGTGGTTGGAATCCAATAAGAAAACTGCCTTTTTCACAAAAGGGCTTCAGAAGAAATAAATCAACCCTAGAAAGTCAAACACAAACTAACAAATGACATACATAGTGCATTTACTCAAAAAAAATCAGTATTATCTCTCTTATTAGACATCCCGGAGCTTATGACAACGTAGATTTAACTATACTTTACCACAAACTTTTACGACTAGACATACCAAAACAAACAGCAAACTTATCATTAAATTAATAACTGACCGAATCCTTCTTTTTCGAATTAACGGTCAAATAGTCGGACGTAGACTCACAAGACGAGGTGTCCCTCAAGGGGCCATCTTAAGCCCACTTTTATACTTAATACATACCTTTGACTTAGAACAAATTATAACCCTCCTGTAAAAAATACTTCAATTTGCTGACGACATACTTATATACTATAAACAGCAAAATAAATGACATGATAACCGACCTAACTAACACGCTAAAACAAATACAAGAATGGACAAAACTTACTGGGTTAGAACTATCCCAAGACAAATCTGAATGTTGCATCTTTACAAGACGTAACAATATCCTTCTTGATGACGAGATTCTTTTTGACAACATAAGAATAAAAAGAAAAGAACTGTTAGATTTCTAGGACTCTACCTTGACCCAAAAACTGACATGGAAAGACCATATAAATACAGTAGTCTCAAAATGTGAAAAATACCTTAACATCATGAAAATGGTCAGCAATAAAGCATGGGGATGTGACCCAAAAACTCTTATTACATTTTATAGGGCAACATACGGGCATGCATAGACTTTACAAATACTCAAAACAAAATACACTATTGCTTGCGACAACCAAGGAATACTTACAAAACTATCCAACATTTCACTCACTTCCAAAATAGATCACATATATATATGCATATCCTACAAGAAATAAACGAACTGACCAAACAGTACAAAACTAATAGACTTTTATATAGGTAAAATCACACTCTGGAGTCCAGGGAAATGAACAAGCTGATCACCTTGCAAAAATCCAACAAGATCATCGAGCTATGAAATACCTGCAAGTGATCTTATATCAGTATCAAAAAAGAAAATGCTAGAAGACTGGAACACAAACTCAACGAAGAACCAGAAAAGGGGAAAATTTTTAAAGAAATCATCAAGATTTCCCGCTAAACCGTGGTTCTGGAAATCGAGACTGTCAAGAAGAGATATTGTCTGCATAAACAGATTAAGAAGTCAACATGCCAGATGCATTCAATATCACTACAAGATTGGGTTAAGCGACTCCCCAGCATGCCACTCCTGCCCGACAATAGACGAAACAGTAGACACATCCTACTAGACTGCACAAAATACAAGACAGAACGGACAAAATTATATCAAGATGTCAAACTTCAAGATACCCAAGACAATACTGAAAAAATCAAGACTCTGCTCTTCTCAAAATGAAAAAATATAATAAATACACTCAAATTCGTAAATAAAATTAACTATTCCCCTTAGTCTCAAAAAAAAATCTAGAGACCAAACCTTAACAGTTAAACCCCCAACGTAAAAAAAATAATAACATAACCTTTACCCAGGACCCGCGTGTCCGATCAACCTGATTGAGGTTTTTCTGTGGTTTCCCTCAATTTTACAGGCGAATGCCAGGTTGAATCATTAAAAGTCAGTCCACAGACTGCATAGGCAACCTTTTTGAAACTCCTGCAAACTACCTATACAATATAATCCTATTCAAAACACCACCAAAAATACCTTTTGACAATCCCCCCCAAAAAAAAAACAAATAAATAAAAAATAAAATACCCAAACCAAAAAATATAAAATTATCCTTGACCCAAACAAACCCCCTCACACCCCAAAAAATAATCAAAATTTATACCACAAAAATAACAAATAAATAAATAAAATAAAGAGGCACAAATTACCCTAATCAATAAATATAATATGGCTCCGGTATACACAAAATAAATATTGTATTACTTTTGCCAATAAAGAACTTGTTTAAAAAAAAAAAAAAAAAAACATTTTTCTTAAGGAGTCCTTAAAGAAACTGTTAGGTTTACAGTTTAGGCAAAGGAAATGTTAGGTCTCCTTGAGGAAGCCTTAAGGGTTCCTTAAGAAGCCCTTGAAGAAAATGTTAGGTTTAGGTAAGGAAAATGTCATTGAATACGGGCCTTAATGTATAAATTCTGGAGGTCCGGAAGCCTGGCTAAGTCCCTTTAAAACGCTTGCTCACTTAAAGTTTTTGTTTTATACTTTATAGTCTTAGCGTAAGCTCTACTGCTTGTCTTACAACAATCCTAAATTTTTCATTGTAAAGGCGGATATTTATCCCATTGGTTATTCGGAACTATGATGGATTCAACTATTCGTCCATCCAAAATCAACAGTTCCCGTTTTATGAGTGATTTTTTTAATATTTGATAGCTCAGCGAAATACTTAAACATAGTCAAAAGTTTTATCTTTCGGGTAGCAAGGCCTGATGAAATTCATAAGCGAAATAGAAAGACTTAGTTTCATATTTGGCAGTTTGTACTAATTATATTGGTTTCAATAAGAACTAAAAAAATATGTGATATTTAACTACCGGTTCGTATCTTGGCAAAATCTCTGGAAAGCTCAAATAAAAGAACAAAGAGCATAAATAAGATGTTTTGTCTTGAGTCCTGGACTAACAAAACCCAAATAGTTTGCACGTTCATACGACTCACTCCATATTACTGGAAACCCCAAATTACTAGAGAGCACGTATAGCCGAAGAGATCCCTTTCGAAATTCCCAGTAATTTAAGGAAACCCTTTCTAACCCTATTAACTCAAAACTTGTAAAAGCAAGTCCTCCCTCTATATAAAAGAATTAAAATTTTCTACAACTAATTTTAAAAACTTTCACACAAACAAGAAATAGAGATGCAATGTGTTTCTAAAAATACAAATGATGTAATATAAAAATATTAAGTTTCAATTAAAATAAATCGTTTATATCAAACTATATTTTTGTAAGTATTCAATATCAAAAACCTAATAAATAATGTTATATATTACTATTACTACTTAATAAGATTAATAATATTATTAAGGCATTACTAAAAAAAATTCCGAAACCGGGATTCCTCTGGAATTATCCGTTTCAGGTTTTTTAAGGCCTCCTGAGTGGTTTTTGCAAAGCTGTCTGTGTTTGTGTGTGTGTGTGTGTGTGTGATATCATCGTAGCTTCCAGTGTATTTATGCTAGAGAGTTGAAAATTCGTTTAAAATTCTGTCTACAGCTATAGTTTTCGAATTTCCCAGCAGAAATTTCGAAAAATCATAAAACATAGAAAAATTATGCGATCGGATTGATATTTGGCACGCATGTAGCAATGTTTAAGACTTATGTGTCAAGTTTCATTTTATTATCAAAATTAGTTTAATTTTTATCAAAGGACTTATATACGTTTTTTAAAAATTGTAAAAAATCGAAAAATAATCCAATTAAGTTGAAATTTAGTTAAAGTGTATTACTTTACGTAATAAATAAGTAAACTAAGTTTCGTTGTATATACTTAAGTAAGTAAGTAAACTAAGTAAAATATACTTGTTGTTTTAATACAACAAGTATATTTATGAATTTTAGTGGATCAAAAAAGTTAAGCAGCATCGATGGGTATGTATTTATGTATGTAAACGGATGTATTTACTATCATCTAAGGACGAGCGAAGCGAGTCCAAAGTAAGGAGGATGAGCGTAGGGAATCCGATGTGATGAGGAAAAGTTCCGAGGTACCCCGTACCCGATTTCTTAATTTTAAAGTAAGTTAAAATTTTAATTTTAATTTTTAAGGAAGTGAAATATTCAATCAAATAAACGCAATTCGAATTAGTACAATCATAATTTAAATTTTTATTGTGGCTCCAGAAGAACTTTTAATACAAGAAGATTGCTATATCAAACACGGCAATCGTTTAATTTTAAAATAGAAGCGATTGAAAGAAAGAAAATAGTAAACCAACAACTTTTGTTTGTTTTGCATTTTTAAAGTTAATTTAAAACTATTACTGCATAACTGAGAAATTAGAAAAAGTAAGAAGCCGCAGGTAAAAAATAAAACTTGAAAGAAATGTAATATAAATAAATTTAGAATTAATAATAATAATAATCAAACGCGTAAAGGTTTTAATATTATGTTATAAAAAATTATTTGGGAAAACTTGATTTTAAATTTGACTTTCTTGAGTTTAAAATCCAAAAGATTAAGATTAAAAAGGAACAAAAAAGTATTTGTAGGACAATACAGAGTTTTAAGAAATGAGAAAATAACAAGACAGATGGGGAATCACAGAACGATAAAAATAGGCGGGGTTGTTAGATTTGGCGGGAAAATTGATAAAGAAGCGGGAAGCTGTGAGAGTTGTACCAGATCTTTCGGGAAAAGGGGATACCAAGTTGCATCAATACACGGCTGGGGTGGGGTCGACGCATGCGCTGTGATGTGCTCTACATTTATACTACTACTGCCACACTTTTTTCATCCGCTTTCCCTTTTCCTTTAGAAAAGGCTTTTCCTTACCATCGTGATTTTATAATGCCTCGAGAGATTGGGAAGCAACACAGTACAAGATCATAATAAAACTTAACCCTTAGTAACAATTTATCATTTCACACAAACAAAAGCGGTAAAGTACAGGAAATAATATATAATTATATAGAATATAATTTATTATATTATATATAATATTATAAATGTAAGATAATAATATGTTTACTGCACATAAGGAAGATAAACAAGCCGATAACCTCAAAAGCGTAATTTATTATTCATTATAAAAATAACATGATAAGCTAATTTTTATCATGAAAATGATAAAAATTCCCCCTTAACTTCTGTTCTGACAGAAGTTAAGGGGGATCGATTCAGTTTGGCTTTCTGATACCGAACATATATGCAAAATTTGATCTTGCAAACTTGCGTTTGATACATTCATATAAATATAAATACTATAACAACAACTGTGTATTCTCATTGAGGCCATAGCAAGCCTAGGTACATGACAAAATGTCATATAACAACAAATAATTGAAAAAAAAAAACATCTAAAACGTTGTTGTTTTTGTTGTAAAGACCGTAGTAACCCGTAGCAGCTACGGGGCAAAGACCCGTATTTACTTTACCTAACCTATACCGTAGATAGGGAGAAAAAGAAAGATGTCACTCACAGTTCATCATCAGAGCCTACCAACAAAGTACCCAACGAAATAAACATAAAAAGCTGCAAAACGAAAAGAATAAAATAAAACCGTATACGTAATATACTGTAGATGTTTAGGGGGAAAATATTGTCTTTACTACCCTAAAAATTCTAAACTAATCGAAATTAGTCTGGGTTCAAACTGCATTCTTTGCTCTTTAATCTAGTAATTCAAAGGTTAAATTGATTGAGAAGGCTAAACAAGCCTTATTAGTATTCATCCCATCTCCAAACATATCCTCATTTACTCGCCACCAACACAGTAAGAGGCGATGTCTTTTCACTCAGGAATGAATAGCAATTCTTTCCTTTTTCCTTTTGTTAAAGGACATTAGCTAATTAGAGAGGAAACACAATTTGATAAACAAATTGTAATCACGTTGGTCTTGGATTAAAATTGAAAGTTATAAACTTGATCAAGTATTCGAAGAACCAGCTACCGCCGATACTTGCTGTTGGATATGAATATCCCTGGACCGGTTTCGGCATAACGCCATCATCAGCAGGCGGGGCAACCTTCGAGCTCTCAACTATAAAGCTGAACCTGGTAAACTGAGCAAGAACTGCATTGGTGTGCAAGAAAACTAGCATTCCAAAGGAAATTCACACGTCTTGCGGGTTACCGCACCAGAATGATTTTGTGAATACAAACTTATTTGGTGAAAATATATATAAAAAAAATAAAAGTTTGTCTCCAGAACCAAGATTCGAACCCGGGCCCAGAGATTTTAATACTTGAATCAACTCCGGACCAGTTTCATTTTGTTCTGAGCCCCAAAAAATATTGAAAACGACACCCTACTCGACATTTGTTGTTTACCTTCCATATTTATTAATTTTGGTTATTTACTTTCTTTTAATTTGTTCGTCCTTAAAAATGGTCACATTGATTCCGGTTTTAATCGATTCGGCGTTTTATGTAATCCTTGAATTTTACAGATTTTTTGTTTAAAAACTTACTGTCTTAGCTAACGTTTATAACGTCAAAACAACTTGGTTTTCAAAAGGGTTCGCTTCTCCCCCAAAAAAGGTTGATTTTTGTACCAATTTTGATCAAAATGTTTATCCGTTCGAATGAATAGTCTAGATACACACACACTCACACATAAAAAAATCGCAAAACGTAAGTTTTCGTGGTTAGGGAACTTCGAAGTGATTATCTCCCATAACTCCGATGTTCAACTCCCGCCATGACACCTATTATATTTGTGATTTTTTCGAAAGGGAATTCGCAAAAGAGAGGTACCCCATACCAAATATTTTAAAAAATAAATAAAGAAATAAAACCACAACATGATAAAGGATTAATTAAGCTTAAGGATTAATAAGGCTTAAAGGATTAAGTAAGGTAATAATGAATTTTTAAAATATCTCTTCCTATGTGCTTTCTATACGTACAACCTTTATTTATACCGCTATTTACTTTCAACTCTAGTAAAGTTTATAATCTGTACAAAATTACAAGTTATGGATAAGAAAAATAAATGTTCTTAATACCTGTTTCCTATCTGAATTTGGAAAATAGCATTTTACAACTAAATGAGAATGAGAACCACTTGTTTAATTAATTTGTATAGTAGAGTGATACTAACTAAAATATTGCATTAAGATTTTAACATGATATATTTCTGTGTTTGTAAAAAAATAATACTAGCTGGTTAAAGCGAATTTTCTTGGCAAAAATTCACTGTGACGTAGTTCGTATGGCGAGGGAGGCATCCGGCCGGAAAGTGCCCAAAAACTTCATACATATGTATATTTGAACCGGATTTTTGTAAGCACACTACTTCTTGAACGAATAATATTTTTAAATTAAACTTGGAGCAATAATCAACCTTGGGAACGAGCAATAACAACCAGTTTGTTGTGACGTACTGGGCTCTGTTAGCTGAGTCGGCAAAATGTTTGAAAATCAGAAAAACTTAAGGTTAAAATTTTTGCCGGGGAAAAAGTTGTTTTCTATATGTTTTTGGGGCGCTGAATGAATGAAACCAACCAGAAGTCGATACAACCATTTTAAGTGACCCAAAAGACGAAAAACTGTGATGAACTACTTTTCCTTCATATCTATAAGGTAGCTTAAGTTAAAAGAAGTAAAAGAAGTTTTTTCCTACTTAATTAAAATATTTAATTTGTACGAGGAGAAATAAATCTATAACTTCAAGAAAGTATGAAAAGTGAGAAGATGAAAATGTAAAATGGAATTGTTTCAAAATGAGATTATATGAGAGAAAAGTTGGCAGAATATTCAGGATTATGTTTAGCGGAAAATTTGGCGGGGAAAGGATAGTTTGGCTTGGAAGTGTTTGGCAGAGGGAAAGTATTTTTCAAGGTGGTAACATGAGAAGTAATGGAAAGTCTTTAACTGGGATGATAAACCAAGATGACTGAACGATAACGTTGCCTTCATCTCAATCGGATTTAAATTAATACATTATGTATCTATTGTATTTCGTAAAGTAAAAAATTTCCGCTGATTCGTCGATTGTCAAAAAAGTGTTTAGTCATCTTAATCATTTGTTTTTAAGTCACAACTATAAGCGAAGCGTATCTGATTTGTAAGCGATTCGTCAATAGAAAATGACGCTTATTCCCTAACAAAACTTTTTTGATAAAATTAAACATGCCTTAACAGATTCAAGCAACAATAATAATAATAATAATAAATAAATGTTTATTTACGAAAAAAAAATATTATAGTACTTTCACAAGTATACAAAATGTATTATCTCCAGACGGTGTAAAATGTGAAGTTTAATGACATGTTTATAGGGAGTAAAGTCATTCCCAAGGAAGAAAAATAACTTTTTCAGATTGTTTATCGCTACACGTATCTTGTTGCGTATAATTTTACGTTTATATGGCGATGACAATTCGGTAAGCACATGGTGAAATGCCTGTAGCAACAAATAATAATAAAACAATACATAAAATTAAAGAACAACAATGTCCCAGAGGCCTCCGGACCGCGTAACGCCGGGACGTAGCGGTTGGCCGTAATATTAGTGGTTTGCTAACTTTGGGAATATCATTAGACGCAAGCTCTTTTCTAAGCTCTCATTTAAAGTAAAATTTAGATTCCTTATTAAAGAGATTTTGACCAACTACAAAGAATCCGCTGTTTATGTTGCTACGTCCTATATAAAATACCTAAGTGGTTAATTATACCCTTTTCAAAATTGTCTGGCGATGATCTCGTCATCGGAACAAGAAAATCCTTTAAGTTTCCCTTCATATGAAAGGCCAGAACACATACAACTTAGCTAGGGCTACTGTAATTTTGGTCGAAGTCTTCCTTTAATTTAAACAGCTTAATAATATGTACTAAATAAACAATTGGTGTTCGCAATTATACTGTTGGCCTATTTTAGATTTTATGGCTATTTCTGATTTTTTAGATTCATTGGATTCTACATCCGAATAAATAGCCCTATTTAATTTTTTTTTTTTTTCATGAAAAATTTTTAAACTGTCCGATTTTTTCACGTACTCCACGTTCAAGGCATCTCACAAGCACTCCATTTCTATTGCCTTATCCAATTATGTTTAACTATTAGTCTAATAAGTCAATTTGGCTGCAATGTTTCCACAAACACTTAGCAATATAGAAATAATATTTTTTGTTCTATTTGTTTCAGGTAAGATATTAACTTTACGTTCTAATTCAAAAAGTCGGAGTCATATTGGTGAGTAATTAACAGCATTTTAAGGGTCTAGACTATCGACCAGGGATACGCAAAGTGTGATCCGCGGACCTCTTAGGGTCCTTAGCGAGATTTCAGGGGGTCCGGGAAATGATAAAAATTACGGCACAAAAGACAACAATGTGAAGTTAGTGATAATAGCAAATACTCAAAGTGTCTGGTATTTTGTCAGGTAGTTTTGCTTCACTGGTCTTTTAGGGGTCCCTTGGGATAAAAATGCTGTATTCTACCACAACTTACTTCGATTTTTTCGTTTATACCTTGGTTGGGATCAAAAATATTGAAAATTCTTTCTAATTAAGTTTTGAAAGTAAGCAAATTGTCTAAACATGAGTTTCTAATTTTTGTTTTATCTAAATGGATTTACTCTCTATTTCAAACCGTCGACAGCGGCTTGAGTTTTTTGACACATTTTTATATTTATTCCCCTGGGATTTTTTTCCATTAGTATTTGTTGTTAATTGTTGGGACAGTGGCCCAATTCTGTTTTCCCACCTTAAGAAAAATTAACCAGACCAGAGCTCTGCTGCTATAATAAACTGAAAGCTGTAATTTGGGGTAATAACTTGTTTTGTTATTCACTACTTAAAAATTAATTAAATTCACTATTAAAAATCATGACGTTTGATTGATTTGATTTGCCCTTGAGTTATGGCAGTGAATACAGGATAATTTCGAGTGAAAATGACAATTTTTAGTTTGTTTACGTTGTAAAAAAAAATTAACTTGTAATCATTTGTCAACGAGTTGAAATAGAAATTAAACCAATAGAAACTTATCTTTGGACAAGTTGCTAAGTTTCAAACATTATTTGAAAGAATTTCCGATATTTTTTATCCCAACCAAGATATTCTCCTCTCCTCAAAAAGTTAGCACAAGCTCTACGAGTTCGAAAACTCAGCATTGTCATCTCAGAGGACCCCAAAATGACCAGTAGTAATTTTATACATTTCAAAATATTTTCCAGGCAAGCCCCTTCTTTTAATCTCTTTCCTGGACTATTGTTTATTTCTAAGTAAACCAGTGAGTTCAGGGACCCCTATTACATTAATCTTTAAAAGCTCAGATAGCTGTTCCAAAGCTTCCCTACATTCTACTACCAAATTAGAATTGATATTGAAAAAAAACTAAAGCTTTAAGAGCAGCTTGCTTTAGATACTATGAACAAGGCAGCACAAGTGTAGTAAATCTTAATAATAAGCATCAGTCTCCACAAAATATATTTAAATATCAAACCGGCTTTTAACCCACAAAGCTCATCTTCAGGCCGGCGAGAAGAGAATTAAAGAGCTTGCTATAACTTATATTTTAGGTTTATGGATTTCCAAAAAAAAAAAATGAGGTTGATGATTATATATATATATATATATATATATATAATATATATATAATATATATAATATAAATATAATATATATATAATATATATAGAAAACCACAGCTGATGAGCTGATTTAGTTATTACTAGAAGTAAAATTTTTATTGTATTTAATCTTAAATAACTACTTAATAATTATTATTTAACTAATAAAATGGTATCCTCTATCTATTCTATATCTATATATATATATATATATATATATATATATTATATATATATAAATATATATATTATATATAATAATTTAATAATATAATATAAAATAATATATAATATATATAATAATAATATATAATAAATATAATATATATATATATATATAATAATTATATATATATATAATATATATAAATATATATAATATATATATATATATATAGATATATATATATATATATATATATATATATAATATATATATATATATATATATATATATATATATATATATATAATATATATATAATATATATATAAGCAATCAAGGTTAGTTTATGTCATTATTTAGCTTCGTATTAATACCGTTTCTTTCTAATTAATTGATTCCGAAGTAATACTTGAATTATCTTTTTTTTTTTCTTTTTTTTTTTTTTTTAACTTTATGATTATGTCTACAATAAATGTATTTGACATAGTGCTAATGTTGATAAAGTGACTTGGCAGTCTTGAGAGGAGGAATCACCCAGTGGTGATACTCCTTGGCGTGGTTAGGTAAATGTTGAAATTTTACTTATATATAAAAATTTGGCTTGAACTAAATTAGTGGAATAGAAAATTAGGTTGACTTTTGAATAGTTGAATTTTCTGAAATGTTTGCGTTTTTGAATTTAAATTAAATATTGATTATAAAAGAAGGTCACGCGCCACTGTCGTCGAAGGCGCCGTGGAGGATTGGAAGGAATGGTTCTGGAATGTAGGGTTTGGACAAGAGGATTAGGATGGAATCTAATTTGGAATGAAAGGAAATTGTATCGAGAGGAAACAAGTCTTGATGAACGGAATTTGAGGTCATTGTGGAATTGTTAAGTTAGATACGAACCAGGAGCTTGAACTATTTTGCGGAGAACTTTTGACTGAAGACTTGAATACGTTTGAGATTGATGGTTTCGTGGAACCCCCATACTTCAACACCGTATGACCATGATGGTTTGTTATGCTTTTGTAAACGAGTAGTTTGTTATCTAGTGTAAGGTTTTGAATCGATAATTCAAAACCTTACACTAGATAACAAACTACTCGTTTACAAAAGCATAACAAAAACCATCATGGTCATTATACCATCATGCCATCATTATACCATCATTATACCATCATGGTAATTATCGATCGAAAAAAGTCACTTATTAACACGTTTTCTTTAAACGTCGATCTTCTACCCCTTTTCGAGCCCTTTTATTTTTGAAATGTGTACGACATCATTAACCCACAAAGTGAAAGAATCAATTTTAAAAATTCAATAATCCTCAAAAAATAGCTTGATGTTGTTAAACTTTATGCAACTACGTATTTTAAACACGTATGCAAAGTTTAATTGTCAAAAAATTATTACTTTCTTTGTGACTTAATAATCTTATATGTTATTAAGTCATGTTTTTCGACTTGCACATTTTGGAATTATTTATTATTGTGGCAATATTTTTTTTGTATAAATTAGTAATATGACAATCTTATTGAGGAAAACTTATTGAGGCTCTTGTTTTTAAGTTTTTCCGTCTTGTCACTTCCAAAATGGCAAATACTTCGGTTTGGAACATTGTAATTAACTTACCTAAAGAAAAAGGTGATAACTGAGTTTCCAAGGAAAAACCCAGCTTCCGATTTTTGTGTAGAGGGAAATTCGACCTAAAACTTTTTGCTTAGTTTGTGTTACCTAGAACAACGTTACAGGAAACGCTTCGTTGAGGGATTTTACTCTGAACCGAACTTTCAAAAGCACTTGGACCAACTTAGAGTAACCTTTTCCTTTCAACTATCTTCAATTTCCAACTCTTTAGTACGAGGACGTCTCCTTTCAAATCCATATCGGTTGAAGAGGGGGGAGTCCACTCAGAGCTTCTAATGCCGCGATAGGAGTGGTCCTCTTTGGAGTGCTCATCTTTAACATTTATCAAAATAATTTCTTAGGCACCACCTTCGTGGTAGAGCCATTTAGGACTTAGCTGCCTTTAAATCATAATATTTCACTCTTCAGTTTTGTTTATCCGAGTTTTTCAACGAAAAAGAGAGTCAAATATAACGCCTAAATAATTTACTTAGTTATTATTATCCCGAAAAACCTTGGTACCTTAAACGTTTGGCTTTTCTTATTCTTATGAAGAGCATTAGTTCCGATTTGGATGGGTTATTAAAAGAACGTCCTGCAGGCTAGTTGCACTCTTTCACAACACGTCATGATTTTATCGTTGATCTAAAGTAATCTGTTATCTGCTTAGGTTTGAACCTAGGAATCAATGTTAACGAACTCAAAACTTATTTACTTTTGGTTGGGAAATCTAAAATTGATTCCTTTTAAATTTTTAAGTACGACTCCTGATTGGCACTTATTCTATTAACAAACATTTTCCGAAAGGAATTCGGTAAAATAGAGGGTGAAAAAGGTAAAGTATCAGTCATGTTAAGGAATAAAATAACGGGACCAAGGGATAAAGAGAAGCCGTATAAAAAATAAAGGTAAAAAATAATGTTTTGTAAAGATGCAAATGACAGTCGGCCAAAGGGAGTTTATAAGCAGAGGAGTAGCAAAGAGAATTTGTTTAGTGTATTTGCGTCTCATGGTGTTGACAGAATTGAGTATTCAGCATACTCAATGGTGTAAAGAATTGTATTCTTTACATCAAGGGTACTAGAAAGTGAAGGTGTTGTTTATTCCTTATTTTGTAACGTGATATGTCTATATGGATTTATACGTCACTGCGTATCCAAGTCTGCGTGGATTTACGTGTCTGTTTGGACTTACATACGTCATAAACAAGTCAATTCGAGTGCCATAAATAGCATGGTTTTTTCAGAGGTTCTTCTCCGGGGGATCCTATTAAAATATTCTGTTTAATTTACATAAACAAAAAAATTAATAGGACTATTGGACGGAATTCTTAATTGTTTTTCCTAGCATTTAATTCTTAACTGCCCAATAATCAATTAGTCTATTTTATTGTTAGGTTAGAAGGCTATTTTTCTCTCCTCCGCCGAACAGAGGAGAGAAATGTTTAATTTTTCCTGCCGAGGAGTATCCTGGTTGCTTCAGGGAGTTTGCCTCCCCCCTCGGACTCTCCTTCTGTAGATAATATGTGGAAAAGAGTTTCCACGATTGAATAGCTTAGTGGATACATAGATATTATTACGAGAGGGGACCTATTGGTTGAATTTTGAAACATCGAAAAAGTAATCTGACCACCAGATACAAAATTACAGTAACTTATATAGAAGGACGTTAAAATACAAATTAAAACACAAACAATGTGCGAGAAGCCAAAAACAATTGATTTATTACAACCTTGACTCACTCTTCGAGGTTTCAATGAGGTTACACAGATCCCCTGAGAGCCCCAAAACAATGTTTCAGGCCTCTCAAAAGAGTAAGATAGGCTATGACCCCTCTAGTTTATATCTCTATGAGTGGATATGGAAACTAAACTTGTAATGTTTTTTAAAGAAGTTGCTTTGTTAAGTTAGAGTTGTACTAGATAAGTTTAAATAATACGAATAAAACATAATGGAAACTAAATTTGAAATTTTTTTAAATTTTTTAATTTAGAGTCGCACAAAATAAGTTTAAGTAATACTTTATTCCCTAATTTATATTAGGTTAGAAGTTATTATAATACTTTATTCCCTTGTTTATATTGGGTAAGAAGTTATTATAATACTTTATTCCCTAATTCATATTAGGTTGGAAGTTATAATACTTTATTCCCTAATTTATGTTAGGTTAGACGTAGACGTTAGCATAATTCTTTTTCTAAGATTTCATGGAGCAATTTTTTATTCAAGTCTCTACTTTGTTTGAATTTACAACTAGACTTTATCCCGTTTATAATTTTAATAAAATGTAAATACAATTTATACTTTTTCCTGAATATGTATTTTGTAAGAACTTACAATTACATTTTGTCCTCTTTGTCAATACTTATAATATAATCGACGTCAAACTAATATAAAACAAGAAGTTCAAGAGTTATTAATTACCACGTGAATACTTCTCTCTAAAACAAAGTCAATAGAAAGTATAGAGAGGGA
The DNA here is from genome assembly GCA_018340805.1 of Microvelia longipes. NCBI lineage: Eukaryota > Metazoa > Arthropoda > Insecta > Hemiptera > Veliidae > Microvelia > Microvelia longipes. The sequence continues at coordinate 29,857,690 of JACMZG010001913.1, forward strand.
TAGATATAAAACAGTTATTACCTATTTCCTTATTAAAATAATAAAAACGGAGTGATATTAAAACTACCAGATCAACTGCATGTGGTTAGCATTGTCCTTGGATTCAACCTGACTAATTAATCCTCGAGTTGTTAAATCGTTTAGAAGGGATTAGAGTGGCGTTAATCTTAAATCTCTAACCTTATAAGGCTTAAGGCAGTGCCGCCACCTACTTATAGTGAATTTCTCGAAATTCCTTATATTTGTCGTAGAGATTTTAAATAAAGAGAAATAAATAGATAGGGATTTATGTTTATATTATAAACATAGGGACTGTATTATAAAAATATTGTCATACATAATAATTTATATATAAAAGTTATTATATATATTAAAATATATAAATATATAATATATATATATATATAAATATATATATATATATATAATATATATATATATATATATATTATATATATAAATATATATAATATATATATATATATATATATAAATATATATATATATATATATACATACATAATATATATATATATATATATATATATATATATATATATATATATATATATATATATAATATATATATATATATATATATAATATATATATATATATATATATATATATATATATATATAATTTTAGAACACTATATATAAAAATCAGGTACGATGTACCTCGAAACTTCTATCACATTGTATGATACGCTACGCTCATCCTCCCTGCTACAGGCTCGCTTCGCTTGTCCTCAGAATATAAATAAATAAAAAAATAGCCTTTTATTAAAACTGTAAATAATAATAATTTACAATGTCTTCGATATATTTAGTTCGCATGCATACAGTTACGATTTTATTAACATGTTTCAAATCGGCTATTAGCCGAGGCACTCTTTAGGGTTGAAGCTGCTTATCATGCAAAATTAAATAAATTTAATTTTAAAAAACTTATACCTAAACATTTAACAGAAAAAAAAAAATAAAATATCTCTAAAATTATTTGTACACTTTTATTTTAATTATTCAATTTATTTATAATTTCTTATTTTTTATTTTTAATTAATTTAATCAGTTATTTCTTTTACATTATTTGATACTACCGAGCTTTGCAAAACTTAAGGTAAACTGCGTAGGCTTCTGCGGTTATGGTCATTTAGGTCTTCCGGTGGTGACCACGTCAATGTATATGAAAACTCCGACGTTTCGTTTCCACTGTGGGAGGCATCTTTAGGGATGTAGACATCATGGGTAGAAACACAATGTTCTAAAAAACTGAACTGAGTTTAGTTTATCAGATGTACATCGTACCTGAATTATTTATATATAGTGTATTTACATTTTTTATATAATAATAATTTTAATAATTTTATATAATATAAATTATTATATATTTCATATATAACACTATTTATATAATAGCAGTCCCTAAGTTTATACTTATGAATCCCTATATTTATTTCTCTATACTTATGGGTGTGCGTGTGTAGCTGTCTGTCATCATCATACCTCCTAGTGTAATTGTGCTATAGAGTTGAAACTTTGTGCAAAAATCAGTCCACCGCTGCAGTTGTGCTTGTCAGAAAATAATTTTTTATGACGTCAATAATGACAGCGCAAATTTTGAAAAATCATAAAACACGGAAACATGATGCGATCGAATTGAGATTTAGTTCGTATGTAGCCATGTGTAAGACTAACATATGTGCCCATTTTCATATAATTATTAGCATTAGTGCAATTTTTATCAAATAACTTGTTTAATCATACCGATCCCAAAACGGGGCGATATTCATACAACTGTCAGGGCCTTTTTCTTAAACTACTTCGTCAGAGGAGGCGAATTTTTATCGGGGGGGGGGAGGCGATACCCTCTTGGCCTCTATCTGGCTACGTGCCTGGACGTGCAGTGTATAATCTATGGGATAAATATTTTCTTTGAAATAATTAAAAAAAATAACAACAAGTTGTTGTTTAATTAAACAAGTTTTTAAATATATACCGAAAACATAAGCAACAATTAGATTAATAAGGAAAAAAGAAGGCATTTAAAAGAAAATTCGCTCAGCTTGCGGATCACCACGGCAATTATATTTTGATCAAATTCTTTATTGGCAAAATTTAACAAAATGTTTTAGTAATTTTACTATATGTAATTAAATGATAATTAAAGCAACATTTATAAATGCATTATTTTATCATTAAAATAAATTTACTTTTTTTACTAGTTTACTAATTTTTTAAATAATTGATATTTTTTGAGCCAAGAAATATAAAAAAATAAGATATATCTTTATTTTATCTTATCTATCTAGGAATCTTTTATCTATAAATATCTAGGAAGAATATGTTGAGTGCAACTAAAATACATAAATAGAGAGAATAGAATACGTAATGAAAAGAACATAAATTGTATAGAAAGAGAATATGCAAGGAGATAACTCCTTTTAAAAATCAACATGCTAAAACCATCAACACAAGACTGTAGTTTTAGTTTTCACTACAAGATGGCACTAGCTGTTTCATCTATATTCTGAATAGAACCTGTCTATAGAAGCAACAAGCATAGGGGAGCGCTATTATGAATACCCCCTTGCACCCGCCCCTACTACGCGCCCTTCCCCTGCGCCCCTACCACCTACTTTTTTTCCTTCTTCAGTACAGTTTTGAACGTTGTTGTGGCCTTATCGTTATCTGAAAAAGCGCGGGCTTTGTTATCACCGCTGGACGGGTTAAATTATCAAATAAGACACAATTACAGGCGCCAGTCACAGACAAATATGGCTAAAACAAAATTACACAAGTAAGAAATTTTATTAATCCCACTTGTAATAATCCTTCATGTCATCCAAAAATTAAATTTTAATTCAAAAGCTAGCATGAAATCGGCTCAAGAGCTTATTTAATACAAAAACTATTTGAGCAGCTCATAGGTCTCCTATTTCTTTGAGCTACCAGTGAATCGACAGGCCTGTATTCATTGAAGGATTTACAAGCTACGGTGCAACTCCAAGAAAACGGGTATGGGGTACCACGAAATTTCTCTCATTTAGTCAAATTCGTTAAGCTCTATTGTGCAGTAGATCTTCGGGCTGGCTTAGCTCGTCCTCATGAAGTGGAATCCGTTTTATTCCTAGACGTCACCCACGATGCTGCTAGTGATCCGACTATAATCGTTAATATGCTGGCCGAGTTAAAATAAAGGGACACACTCGTGGCCAATTTCAACTCAATAGGATATTAGCGAATTTTCATTATGAAAACGATGCTTATGAGGTTGCTCGGATGACGAAAGTTGAGAGTGGGAGTTAGGGGTATCGGTTCCTAATTTTATTGTATTTTTAACACTTTTTAAAAAATGCGAATTCATGTCATTTGAAAAAAATTGAACAAACGCTCACTATGACTTACAACTTGGCATTTTAGTCTTATATAATTCTGCGTGCATTGTAAATTTTTAATTAATCTTAACATTTTTACGCATTTTAAAAATTAATTACAGAGTCATAATTAACAGTTAACGACACTACAAAAAATATTTTTCAGAAAGCACAACTACACCTAAAGGTTGATTTTTGTACCAAATTTCAACTCTCTAGGGTAAACACCAGTAGAGCTGTGATGATAACAGACACACGCACTTAAAGAAAGACAATTTAGTAAAAACCACTTAGTAGGTTTAAAAAATCATCTGAAGCTAGAAAGCTCCTGCGGTACTTTCCGATACATTGGTATCGGATGTTTAGTGACAACTTAAAACTTTTCCTGTGTACTTACTGTATAAGTAAGGAAAATTAAAATATGATCTGCTTCATATTTTAAAAAGAAATCAAAAGAAATTTGCAAATGAAATCCCATGAGAATTAAATCAATAGATAAGTTTATAGATAAGATGATATGAATAGACGGTAGTTCAAAAACTTGAGTACTATAAGATTGGTTGAATTAAATTAATTAATTGTGATCTAGCTTGGGAGGGGGGAATGTAAGGATACATTTAACCTATTATCTAATTAAGATTTAAAAATTTAACCAATATAAAAATAATAATTTGTTTACTAAACTTATTCAAGAAAGACATCTTGTTGTTTATTATGTATTTATGTCTATTTACACATAAATATAAACAACAGGGTACCTCTCTTGAATACGTCTAGTAAACAAAAAATTATTTGTTACTAGGGGGTAATACTTAATCACACTATTAGTGTTACCGAGTGTTACCTTTATTATTCTAATAACTGTTGGGTTGTATCGGTTAAAAATTTAACCAGTGTAAAAATAATAATTTGTTTACTAGACGTATTTAAGAAAGGCGCCCTGTTGTTTATGTTTATGTGTATATAGACATAAATACACAATGACTACATACTTGTTGTTTATTAACAAAATATTATATAGAGATGGCAGTGAGGTGGATTTGAAAGAATAGCATTAGAGTGAACAAAGAGGTAACACTCAGGCAATTTTGGTTACAAATAGTACTTTATTATTATTCTTATAACTTCAAGACTGCGCAATGGCATTATGAAGTTAATGTACAGTCAGTCATCTTCTACTTCATCACCTCTATACGCCTCCTGCACGTGTTTAAGCAAACAAACTTATTTTGTTTTGATTTATAAAAAAAATGTTGCTATCTTTCTGACAAAAATAAACAAAACATATTTTCCGGATGGTACAACAAGAACTTAAGAGTTATACTTATACCTACTTTATTTCAACTGTTTGTGTCTAGTATAATCACATTACGAGCTACGTGCTCTACTGCATATAACTGACTTACACACTGAGAGACAATTTAGTAAAAACCACTCTAGAGGTCTTTAAAACACCAGCAACTGATAAATCAGTGTAAATTCCTATTTCAGATTTTTAATGCAAACACATAACTTTTCTTTATAACCACGGTATAAATGAAGGAAATAAGCTTAATAATATAGGGTTAAGAATCACAAAGTTTCCAAAGGATTTGAAAGAGAGACGCGATTATAATGAGTTTTACTACAAGGGAAACGTGATCAGTGTCATTCAATAGGTTGAAGTCGGCGTTGATGAAGAAGTTCCTGACGATTCGTTTCTAATGTTGGGGACATCCTCAGGGACGTGAAATGACTTTACACAAACTATTCCCCCGGTCATTTTGTACCGAAGCAGTTACATTTTATAAAACGTTGATAGTGTATCAAAGGAACGACCATAAATGTATTGTGCAAAGATGATGAATGACCGATGCAAAAAAGTTACTAATTCAACGCCCTCATTCGTGTTCAAAGTCAGTGTCACATAATGTGTAAAGTTTTTGTGTAAAAGATAGATACAGACATCTAAACAATGAATAGCATAGCTGAAAGCACTCATTGTGTTCAAGAACAAAAAGACTACATAACATCCAGAACGTCCTTTCAAATGCAATAACAGTTTCAAAAACTCTAGTTACTCTACCATATTCCATTGGAAACTTTCTGTCTTTAAAACGTTTTTCATTTCTCTTTGTTTATTGTTTTAAACATGTATTACGTAACTCGGATGTAAAGAGAGTTTTTAATGACAAGGGAAATAGTTTAAAGGCAAACTCCAGGGTGACAATTCAACTAGCTATTGTCACCAATCATATTGGTTTATGACTCGAAATTTATAGGTCAATTCTAAGGACAGGGTTGGATTCGCTGCGAAAAAATCGTTGGCGCACGTGACAAAATTTTAAATAAATTGATTTAAATAAGGGGAAACCTAAATTTTCTAAACTTGAAAATAAACATTATATAATTTATGTATGTATATATCTAGGATATTTAAATGGAATTTTCAAGGAAGTATATAAATTAATTTGAACTAGTTCAGGATCTTGTAAGGTCCATTTGCTTTTTAATCGTCATTAACCCGTAATAATGACTCAAAAATGTCGCAATCGTATGAGATTTGGCACGCATGTATTCATGTATTTAAGACCAACATATGTGTCTTATTATTTAAATTGGTTGTAATTTTTATCGAATGACTAGTGTATATTTTTTGAGAAATTGAAAGGAATCGTGAAATTGAGATGAAATTTGGTACAAGTATATATCTTTATGTAATACACAAGACATAAATTGCGTTTCAATACGGCTAGTATGTCTACGGTTTTTGATGGATCATTAAACTTAAACAGCTTCGAGCGAGGTCAGTGCCTAGATAGGTGACCGCTGGAAATAAAACGAATTAGAATTACCGTCTGAGAATGAGCGAATGGTGTTCGAAGATGTGTTGCAGTATAAATTTCCTGATTTGTATATTATGATTTCTCCTACCATGGGAGCGAATCAGTTTAAAATTCGAATCTTCTAGAAAAAGGGCCATATATGAGTTTTTCTCTTCTGGTAGTGGATAGTGTTGGCTGAACACTGAACACTTGCAGAAGCAAGTGAAAATTAAAAGGCCGCAAAAGTGGATTTCAAAAGAAAGGAAAGTTTAGGTCAGTATTATTTTCTTATGGACCCTATTACGTGAAAATGCACGGTTCAGTGACAATATTAATATAGGTGAAATATTATCACGGTAGCTATAGCACGGAAGGAAACCTCTTCAAACGTCTAACCGAACAAATAATAAAAAACACTCAAAGAAAGATGGAATAACATTGTTATCAGATACAACTAATGTTATGCATACAGAAATAATACAATATATAAGTTAAAAACTAAAGAACTTCTTGATTTTAAAGATTGTTGGTTAAGATAAGTATCTTTGATCAATTATCACGATAAAGCTATGTTCTTATGATGTTATGAAATGCGTTAATCAAGCTACACACACACACACACACACACACAATATATATATATATATATATATATTTATATATTATATATATATATATATATATATATATAACATTAACTACTGTGTGATAAGAAGCAATTAGTAACTTTCCTAGGTATTCTTCATTATAAAATCTATAATATACTATAATATAGAACTACAACAAAGAACTCTATAACAAAGAATTATGTCACTTAGTAATTTATACCCAGAGACATACTTCTTTTATTTCTGTTGTTTTCATTATTATTACTATTAGTAATTGTCTAACTAGTTTAGTATTACTAGTCATACGATAATTTATGAGCTAATGCTGATAATGAATTGAAAAAATACATATATGTTGGTCTTATCTTATCTTACGCGTGCCAAAGCTCAAATCTAAATATTTTTCTGCATTTTATGAATTTTTAAAATTTTTGCAGAGTCAATATTTTCGCTTATGTAAAAAATAAAAGTAAAAAATATTTTCTGATTGGCAAAAATAGACCATCATTGATTTTTGTACTAAATTTCATAGCACTTTCTGACATAAATATTCTGGGAGATACAATGGTGACAGACACAAACTCACACATACCCTACACACACACACACACTCATACAATCACACAACTTTGTAAAAACTACTTCGTAGGCTTTAAAAACACCTGAAACGCAAACTTCGGGTGACATCCCAGATTGCATAATATTCTTCCTATATACCCACGGTATGTAGGAAGGAATATACGATATAAATGAAGAAAAGTAAAAATTACTAAGATTAAAGTATGTTAGCATTAAGCAAGTTAGACATAAAGAGTAAAAAACACAAAGTTTATTGGCTTCTCCAATACTTTTAAACTCAGCATGTGGCTTTATGCTCGTACAGTGTCTTAGATACACACCATAAACAAAGGCAGACTAATCTGTTTAACCTCTATCAAGTTTGATCTTTGAATTTCTTTCAGTCCTACGTCCAGTCCCTTATAATATACAAGGGACTGGACACACACACAAATATATATATATATATATATATATATATATATATATATATATATATATATATATATATATATATTAAATATATAAGTTTAAGCGAGGAAACTGGGCAAATAAAGTTAAAAAAGTTGCCTATTGGCTATTTAAAGTCAACTTAATTAGCCTGTTTTTGATGGCTTTAAATAGCCTGGTGGCTGATTTTTACTTTTTCTCATTTATACTGTAGGTAAAAATCAAATAGAGTATTTTCTCACCTAATCAGATTGGCTACGCGCATCCTCACCAGTTCATAGTACACATATATATATATTATATATATATATATATATATATAATATATATATATATATATTATATATATATATTAATTAATTTATGTACATCCTTTGAAATCAATTAAATAGAAAAGAATGGTATTAATACGAAGCAGAATAATGACATAAAATATAGAAAATAAAGCTAACCTGGATGACATTAATTACAGACTTTATTGTCACACAGTATGAGTGACTTTTCACTTTTTTCTGAGAAAAGCCTTTCTCCTTGCATTTTCTTTTTTCGGCTGCAAGTTTGTGGATTAACTAGTTAGGTACTCATCTTATGTGAGTACAAGATGTTCGGTAAAATAGTTTACACAATGTAATGTAAAAATACGATTCTTCGGCACGTAGCTGCTTCCAAGATCAGTTATAAAATTCCATGAGCCTGAATTTATCTTAAAATACTGTATAATAAAAAAAACTTCTTTTTACAAGGTGATGAGGTCATAATTAGATTATTTGCCCAATTGCGCCATTTAGATTGGCCTGATTGAGCTGAAACCTGTGTCAATTCTTTTAGAATGCCGACGACTCCGCATTCGACAACTATAAGAAGCTCGAGGTCCGTCCGTTTTGCAGGCCCTGCTTAGCTTGCCGTGGTTCCATGGGAACCATTTTTGGCCTGTTTATCTGAGGCAGTAGGCAAATCCTCCCACCATCTAGCACCACTAAACCTGACAGATATCTCAGGGTTATTGACCTAGATTATATACAATATTATATATATATATATATATATATATATATATATATATATATATATATATATATATATATATATTTATTTATTTATTTGCTGAAATTGGTCTCAATCGATTTAGCTTGCCGCCTACCTGAACATGTATCACCTTTGCTATTAACTTTTCTTTCATGACGTCATATTTTTTTACAAACAATAGCCCTCTTATACCTTCCCAACATTCCGCGATATGCTGTTTCGTTTCGATTTGAGAAAGTCTTCAAGAATTAGCCACCACATGGAAGGTTATCCCCTCTATTTGGAGGAAAAGCTTTAACATTAATTAGGACTTTTGATATTGGTTAAAACCACTTAAAAGTGCCTCTGTGTAAAATGTCAAGCATTGGTTTACTCTTCGTTTAAAAATACAAAAAGTTTTTCAAATCCACTCTCCGAAAGTAATAATTGGAAGTTATAATGACTTAATTAATTTATAAATTTTTATAACAACTTAAAAAGTCATGTTACGACTAAAAAAAAATAAGTTTTCAAAATTTTTTGAAATTAAATTAAATTTCCTATTTATATATGCAACAGTACTTAAAATTGTTTTATCGGGTTTTCATTCAATTAAAAGAAATTAATGATCGTGAGAATAGCTAAATAATCGTAAAAGTTAATTTACATTCATACAGGTCTATTTAGCGCAATGAACTAAATAAAATATGCTGCATCACGTATATTTAAAAAAAATACGCATCGAGAATCCAGACAATGTTAAAATCAATGTTTGCTCTCTTTATTAAAATGTATGAAATATGGCGGGAATTATTTATTAGTATTATATTTTCTTGTTTCTGCTTTTGATATAAAGTATATTCTTTGTCAATATTGTCAAGGCAAAATAATCCTGTCATAGAGACCACCTTAGAATCTTTGAATAATGCTATAGAAGAAGCATATAGAATATAGAAGGAGCATATGACCGTAAACACAATGTAATTCTACTGATAACACGAAAGCTGAATTGCTGGTGGTCCTAAGTAGTGATACCACCCTAAAACGAATCATTATTTTATGATTGTGTTATAAATATTCACTAATGAAAAAAGTGATTTAGTAACAAATAAAATAACTTAAAACCTTACTAAGTACTTAATAAAAATCGGTCTTAAATAGCAAAAGGGTAGGGGAATACGAGAATCTACATTTAGTTGACGAGAACTACTTTTAACATAATTTTAACTAAAAACGTTAAAATACAATTTATAATGGTTAAAATATTGTAATTTGCCGATATCTTTATTATTTTTTATGAATAATCAATCATTAATTAATAATAGAACGTAACAATTCAGCAACCGGAAATATTGCCAACTTCGTTAAAAAACATTTTATTTTGTCAGGTTGGCAGCATTACTTAAGTGCACCAGCTAACCGGCTCTCGTGTTATCAGTAGTGCTCCTTCTATATATAGTATTATTCTAAGCTTAGAATAATACTAAGGAGCTTAACTGATAACAGCTAAGTCGGTTCACTGGTGGTCTTAAGTAATGTTGCAACCCCAACAATATACAGTTTTCTTATAACAATGTTGGCAATAATTCCGATTGCTGAATTATTATGTTCCATTGCTAAATATTGATATTTAAAAAAAATATGATGTTAAGCAAAACGTTGCACATATTAACAAAGATAAGATTCAAGAGTACTTGTAATGATGACAATAGTTGTGTATAACTATTGGATAAATATGCGCATTTATTTAAAAAATGGAAAAATGAGTATGCGGGAGTTATGCGTGACACAGATAAACAGAAAGTACGATAAAAAACCACCCACTTATAACATCATAAAAAACCGATGACATCTCGGTTTTGGATAATTTGGGTGAACACAATACATTTTCTTTATTCCAGGCAGTAGGTTAGGTAAAGTAATAAAAAAATAAATCAACAAAAAAGAAGATATAAAAGAACAACTAAGGTTAATGGTCTTTAACACAAAAAGAAAAAAAACAGAAACAAAAGCAGACAAGAAGTTAATGCCCTGGGTCCTGGGTACATCCTATGAATGAAGGAATAACCTTAAACCTGACTCTAAGGACTCACGAAGTTGATTCCTTCTTGAATAAATACCCTTATGGGAAAAACTTAAGATTTTCATTTTGTTCTCTGAGAAAACCGAAAGTAAATAATTGTAGGTGCTGTAAATTTTTTAATACGTCTCAAAATTTGTATTTCAAGTTTATGGATTATTGTTCAATTTAATTTTTATTAATCGAACAATATTACGGGTAATTTTTCTTTTTTTACATAGGCCTTTAGGGAAAAGAAATGTATTTAAACTAAAAAATCTAATCAGGGATTTCAAATAAATGTCCGTTTTAGGAATTTTTAAGACCTTCAAACTGTTTTTTTTAACTAAGTGTCTGTCTGAATGTGTGTGTGTATGCTGTTATCCTACCTTCTAGTGTTTTTATTCGAGTTGATACTTAGCACAAAAATCAACCTTTAAACCAAGTTTTACCCCTTGGATTTTTTTATTTCATTGACTGCCATTAATGACTCTTAAATTTATAAAACAAAAAAATAGGATTGATCGATTTGAAATTTGGCACGCATGTATAGAACCAAAAAATGTGGCAGGTTTAGTCTGATTGACAGCATCAGTTTAATAGTTTTTGAATGCCATGAATACGCCTTTTTTAAAAAAGTGTTAAAAAAATAAAAACCTTCTAATTTGAGTTGAAATTCAACACGAGTTTATTCCTTTTTTTTGTAATTATATATACAACGTTTCATTTCAATGAGCCACGTACAAATATTTATTTGTCAGATTACTGGTGATAAGGAATATCAAACGAGGTCAGTACATGAATAAGAGACCGTTGGTAATAATTGGATTATTTATTGTCTCAGGACAAGCATAGCGAGTCCAAATACTTCTCTCTCTGAGGCGAGCAAAGTCCGAAGTCGAGATGATGTGCGTTGTGGATCCAATAAGGTAAGGAAATCTGCCAAGTGGAAATTTCCTTCGAAAATTGATAACTCAATTGTTTAAAAACAATTGAGTTATAATACTGCTCAGATTTCGAGGTGTCAGCTGAAAACCTAAGCAATAAAAGGTTGCGCAGAGCAACAATGTCAAAATAAAGTTACCCTGCCAACAGACCTCTGCGCAGAATTATTTTGTAGATTTAATCTTATACGCAATGTATATGAAACGATAAAAGATAATCGACGGTACCAAGATTTGAACCAAATCACTCTGGTTTTGAGCTCTTTGAATAAATTCAGGCTGTTCAATCCTTTCTTTTGATAATTAAATCCGTAAAAATAAACTATATCTAATAAACGAAAAAAACATGAACAAAGAACAAGGTTCAAGGGGGGTTTCAGGCTATTCACATCGACGGTCTTTAAGCCCTGTCTTGTAATTTTGAGACCGAGTCACTGATACCGAGTTATTGTTTTAATCTTGTTGCTATGAATTTTACACATACAAGTAAATTTCTATAAAATCTAAGTTAAATAGAGAAACGTTCCTATAAGTTGTTCTATAATGTAAAAATCAAAACTTCTGTTAAATTTCTGTTCCTAAAGGAGAGCTATAAATAATAGAAAAATATTATAAGTGAGGGAAGTGTTGATATCTCAAATGTTAACCTTAAAGAGTGAGTATAGGCTTAAGATTTAAATAAAACTCATGAAAGACGAAGAAAACAGAATGAAAGTAGTTATGTGGAACGCACTATAAGATGAGAGATAAAAACAAACCTTTACACTAACTACAGAGAAGGTCTTTAAAGATAAAGTAAGAAAGGGTTTATATATAGCAACAATGCTTCATCGGTTTGAAGTGAAAGAAGAAGAAAAGTTAAGAGAGAATAACCAAGGATCTTGAATATAGGAGATGGCGCGCTAAGTTGATTTGCCTTATAACAAAGTGACCCCGTTGAAGATTCTGGTGCGGTGGTCCGCATGCCGGGCGTACTTCGTTTGCAATCCGTATTTCCGTGCTTATTAATCCATTCTGGTTGCGGTTTATGCTTTATAACTTGAGTAGATACTTAATTATCAAGCACTACTCGTTACTAATTTTTTCAAAATAAAAGCGAATTATTCATGAGAATGAAAACTTATCATGTTGGTCATACAAAACTTTAAAAAAGGTTAAATCAGGCTGAAGTTTTTTACTCATGTACAACTATAAATGGTTAATCAAGTTACACTTTATTATCAGTATTAGTTCCAGTTTTATTAATTGACATATATAATGTACACAAATCTAATTTTTTGATGAATTCATTTAAAATTCGCTTTTATCGTGGTCAAGCCAAATTTTTATAATTTAAGTAAAACATCAGCATTTACTTAACCACGCCAAGGAGTACCACTACTGAGTGATTCCTCCTATTAAGACTGCCAAGTCACTTTAACCAGTATGAGCACTATGGCAAATACATTTATTGTAGACTATAATCAATAAAGTTAAAAAAAAGAAGCTTATATCTTGGCAGTATGCCACTTTTATTAACTAATAATATGACGAAATTGATACAGGAAAATAACCATGTGGCCGCGAAGCGGCTACAGGGAGATGCAGAGCCGCTACTCGGCCCTAAGCGCCGACGCCTCGTAGCAGCTAAGAAGCATAAGGCCTCTTGTTTTTCTGTTCTACCATCCAGTTTAGGGGATAAACCCATAAAACGATTGTAAATAAAAATTAATACACAGACCCCTAGAATAGATTAATTTAAAAAAAAAACAATTGGGTTGACCTAAACCTATCGGAATATTACTGATCTGATTCCGTAATGTCATCACTGCTTAAGCGCTGATTGGAACGAGGGATGTAAAAGAGTTGAAGTGAATGAACCATCCTATATCTCATCTATTCACAGTTTTCTATCTACACTGATTTATCTCTCTCTGCCAAGTACTATCACCCGTTAGAAATATTATTACTAGAGAGGGGCTTACCGTTGAGTTCCGAAACACCAAAGAAGTAACCTGATTAACTTCGATTATTATGTAACTAAACAAAACAGAACCAAAATTCCGCAACTAATACGTATAGTAGAACATTTACATTGCAAGACAAAATACGGACAGTGCTTGAAATGCTGGCAGTGATTGAGTTACTATAACCTGAAGACACCCTTGGAGAAGGCTATAAGGTTACACCGAGTTCCTTAAAGCCCAAAAAGAAGCCTCTAAATTTATAGAGATAGAGTATGCCCTTTCTAGTAATATATCTCTATACTGCCGTCAATATTATTTTTTAATATTGTGTTCATAATTTTATATCTACTTAAGCAGGAAGTAGTTTTGCAAGTAGCAATCCACTAAGTATCCGCTAAATAGTTCGATTTCATTTCTCGTACTATAAAGTAACCACGCTCCATGCGTGGTTTTTTATATTTTTGTTTTTATATTTTTTTAATATTATATGTTTTCGATTTTGTGCTACCATGCGAAAAATCGACTTAATTCTTAATTCTAGAAATAAAAATTGGGTACGGGGTACCTTTGTATCCTTATTTATAAGGTAATAATATACACTTGTTCTAAATTTCTACTCAAATTTTAAAAAAATTGAACTAATGCTGATTATGAAATGAAACTTGGCACATATGTTAGTATTATACATTGTCACATGCGTGCCAAATCTCAATCTGATCGCATCATTTTTTCGCGTTTTATGATCTTTCAAAATTTCTGTTGAGTCATTATTGCGGGTTAATTACGTCATAAAAAATATTTTCTGAATAGCACAACTACAGCTGTAGACTGATTTTTGTACAAAACTTCAACTCTCTAGCATAAATACACTGGAAGCTACGATGATAACAGACACATACTCACATACGGACAGACAACATACTCAGGAGGCCTTAAAACACCTGAAACGGATAATCAAGGTTTCATTCCGGTTTCAATTTTTTTTTGCAAACACAATACTTTTCCTATATACCTACTGAATAAAAGAGAAAAAGTAAAAAAGGCTGTTTACTCTATGGCTTCTAAAACACGAATCTTTAAATTTTAATTTTTGACACAACTTTACATTAAAAAAACAACAAATAAATCAAAATACTCGCCTCCGCGACAGCGAGTACGAGAGTTTCTCCTTCACCAGATGACTTTTATATAGATGTTGCATTTATAACTTAAGAGCGGATTTAAACAAATAGGTTTTAAGAGAGTATAAAACAAAAGCTGTAACAGGTGTTTCACTTACAAAACAATGATTTTGTTTTTCATGATATGTAATATCACATTAAGCAATTACACTTATTTAAAATTATCATTAAAGATACTTTCAATTGTTTAAAACTGTAAGTAAAATTTGGTTTAAATTAAGGCAAATATATCAAATTATATGAATAGAACATAGTTTTCATTGAATAAAATTTCGATATGAGTTTTAAATTTGAACTAAATCAATTTTAATTGTTGATAGAATTTATCAGTGTTAAATGATAGGAAAACATCGCTTGAAAATAATGTGTAAATCTTTCTTTTGTTTTAAATTTAACTCTTTAAACCTCATACGCAAGAGTAGAAACTCTTACTTACACGGATAACTTAGACAAATATTATATATATATATATATATATATATATATATTATATATATATAATATATATATATATATATATATACATATAAACTTTTTTCGGACATATTTTTTTGTTATCAGGAAGCCAATAGGAACCGATTCCGCTCACTCCCACCCTCAACTTCCGTCATCGAATAACCTTTTAAGCGTCTTTCATTATAAAAATTCCGCTAAAAATATGTATATTATATTTATATAAGTCACTCGGGACTTCCAACCTAACCTGACGAAGAAGACAAATGTCAAAAATTCTCAAAACCCCTCTAAATCTCTTCGTTTCACCTCCTGTAAGTTATTATTATTTTAAAAGATTGTTATGTTATACTTTTAATTTTTTCCTTTGTATATATATATATATATATGTATATATATATATATATATATATATATATATATATATTATATATATATATATATATATATATATATATATATTATATATAATATATAATATATATATATATATATTATATATATATATATACCATATATATATATATATACATATATATATATAATATATATATATATATATATATATATATATATATATATATTATATATATACACATATATACATATATATATACATATATATATATATATACATAAAAATACGCTACAGGGTATTTTTAAACTTGCACGATGGTGAAAGACAAAGAAGAACGTATAATTTTGTTAGAACTAATAACAGGATGAAGTGACATTAGCACTGACTACTGTCATTACCATCCTCCAATGACTTGTCCCAACTGCAGATGAAACTTGACTGACAACTTCTTTAGGACAACTTTTTTTCCTGTTTTTTGAACTTCTTTAATTAACAAACTTACAAGACTTAAGATAGCATTTCCTCTCAAATTTGAAGAAATGTTAGAAAGATTAATAAAAGTCTTATGATCTATGGTGTTATTCACCTTGTGAGGACCATCTCAAGTGGAAAGACACACTATGTACATATGTGTGAGTGTGAGCATTGGTCATTTAGAGCTTTTGATTTGGAGCAGCGGATATAAAATTGGATGTACAATTTGGTTTCCGAATATTTCACAATTCGTGAGTTTTAGTTCTTCTTAGAGTGGGCTTAATGTCTCTGGGGCCCGGGCCCCGTAAGTTAAGTAGGGCCTGAGAGTAGGCCCTATTTCGTAGTTAATATATATTTTTTAAATAGTTTGCTGGTGATCGTGTGGACAAGGAAATTGAAGTGGTTTTTTCAATAGTAGGACACATTTTAATGGAAAAACATCTTAATGGACGTGGACCATATCGATCTTGACTAGAGCAATGCAATCTCAGACGAGAGTATTTTGATTAATGTTAACTTCAAAATGCTTAACATTTTACACCCGGAAGACTTTACCAACTGTAGGAAAGAAATTTGTTTAAAACTATAGTTTCCTTTTCAAAGTGGTCCCCACGGAGGGATATTGACTTCTTGTACTAGTGAATCTTTCATCTTTCTCCTCATGTTCTATTGTATTTATTTAAACACACGTTTTTACGAATTATTTAATTGGAAACAATAAACGTTTGTCGTCTTTTAACATCTTATCGAGAGTGAAAGCTTCAACTCTAGATCTGCGGAAGTAATAAAACTCGAGTGCGGTTTCAGTTCATTATAACGAAGTACATAAAATTCATGTCACACTTAATAATGGTATGATGTTTAAATTGTTACTTACGATCTAAAGTATTTTGTACTTTTATGACTTCGTTTTGATGCTTGTATTTTTAAACATCATTCAGGCTGTGGCGTAAAGTCTTTCCATTTGTTTGTAAAAGGAATTTTAAAGAAGTGTTGCTATAAAATAAATAAAGGTCTTATATTTCCTAAAGCCTATTTAAGATAACTCAAAGCTTAGGAAAGAGGAAACAAAATTATACCGAGGCAGAGACCCTATACCCGATTTTTACTTTTCCTAATTTACACCATAAGTATATAGAAAAGTATTGCGTTTGCGAAAAAATCCAAAACTTGGAAGTCACCTGAATTATCCGTTTCAGATGTTTCTAAGGCCTTCTAAGTGGTTTTTACAAATTTGTCTGCCTGTATGAGTGTGTGTATCTGTTACAATCGTTGCTCTCTGTTTATTTATGCTAGAAAGGCCCAACTTTATGCGAAAATCAGTGTAAAGTTGTAATACACGAAAATTTTTTTTTTGCAAAAATTGATAAAAGTCATAAAACGCGGAAAAATGTTGCGATCAATTTAAGATTTGGCACTCTTGTAGCCATGTAAAAGACTAACATAAGCGCTAAGTTTCATATTAATATAAGCATTACTTAAAATAATATCAAATGACTAATGTACGTTTTCAAAAAATTATAAGAAATCGGAAAATAATTTAATTGATTTAATTGATTGGCAAGTATACCTATGTTTTTTGTTGGATCATAAAAGTTAAGTAGCAACAAGCGTGGTCAGTGGATGGGTGACAGGTGGAAATCAAACGGATGTATTTATTACCTGAGGATGAGCGTAGCGAATCCGATGTGATGAGGAAAAGTTCCGAGTTACTTGTACCTGAATTTTTTTAAATATCTCTTAAAGCAAAATTTTAACTGCTTTAAGTCTCTTTCAACATTAGAGTCTCCATTAGAATAATTAACTAAAAATTATAAATAATTAAATAACTGAAAAGGCGAGACAATCTTATCTTCAATCTTTCAAAATTTACAAGAAAGGATTAAAAATAAATTTTCAGAAAATGTTATTTAACTCTTATCAATAGTCTCAACAATTTTCTTAATCCTTATATTTTCTTTCAAAATAAGCGACTCTTTTGAAATGTATAAAGTTTTAAGAAATCCGAGAACGGCTTAATTAACCGTTTTGTTTCGATTCATTAGTTTTTAGACACACTGGGGTAGAAATACTGAAAATTGCGTTATAAGGTTGGGGTCAGAGTTAAAATACGAATAAAATGTTACTTATCTTAATATGAGGTAGATTAAAAAAAATTTTGTAAAAAAAATTCTTTGATCAAAATTTTAATTGGAGCTTCCAAAGTCCCGCGCGAGAGTTGAAACTTGGTACAAAAATCAATCTTCAGGTGTAGTTGGAACACCTAGGAAATATTTAGCATGCTGTCATAAATTAGCCATTATGACAACTACAAATTTAAAATTCAAAAAACGCGGAAAATTGTTATGACCTATTCGAAATTTACTAACACAGATATATATATATATATATATATATATATATATATATATATATATATATATATATATATATATATATATATATATATATAATATATATATTATATATATATATATATAAGACAACCAATGTGCTTGGTTTTATCTAATTATCTGAGTTTTATTTTTATCGAATTTCACGTTTTTTAAACAAAATCTTGAAAAACTAAAAATAATCCAATAAAAATTGAATTTGATACTAGGGTTTAATCGCAATGATACGCAGGAAAGAGCTCTAGGAATAAATATAATTTTATACCTCTGAGGACGAGCATAGCGAGTCTGAAGTTGTGACGACAAGCTTAGAAAATCCTATATGGCGAGGAAAAGTTCGAGTTACACCGTACCTGATTTTTCCGCATAGTATAACCCTGTCTAAATTGAAAAGCTGGGAAATTTTGTAACAAAATTTCAATCTCAATTAAAATTCGAAACAGAGGAACTGCTGCGTTTCGACTTCTTTTAATTTTTCCTAGAGTAAAATGAGTTTTTTACGCGTGGTATCAAAAATCGGAAAGTAAAAATGCGTCTTAATTGTGCGTGTTTAAAATTTCAAGAAAATAAAGAGATTAGCATATCATGTACCTGCATGACCAGTGTGTTTTGTGTTCTGTTATATAACTTGACGTAATATTCAAGTTAATAAAAACTCCTGTACTAAGTAAAGGTGTTATAGCAAGTTAATGAACAAGTTTATTTGTCGAGTGTCCTTGAACTTAGCTAATAAAAGAAGCTGTGGAACTTGATTCGTTTAAATACCATTTAATTATAAACTTACCTTCGTCTGGTGATGAAGGGTTGGCATGGACTTCACTAGCGCCAACGTTTGCCCCGTTCAAATCAAACAGATCTGAAATAGCAAAGAGATCAGTGTTACAAAAACTAGAGCATTTTGATGACATCAGCGCTTGTGACAAATTTTATAACATCGTAAGATTAGGTTAATAACGTCGTATACAATATCCACATGTAGTATATGTAGGCCATGTAGAAAAATAATCTGACATGTGTATAAAAAGTGAGGAGTATAGACTGTAAATAGTAACTTTAAAAAAAATTATTAAAAAGTGCAGTCCTTAGAAAAAAAACAAGAGGCCTCTTAGGCCTCTTTGCCACTCCGCGGCGTATTTTTTCTTACTTTATTTAAAGTATAAAGAATACTTTATATATATATATATATATTATATATATATATATATATATATATATATATATATATATATATATATATATATTATATATAAAAATATCTATTATATATATCTAATCTAATAATATTATATAATTCTATAATATCTATCTATTATAGATATTATATATATATAATATCTATGAAGTTGAACGTGTGGTGTGAGTGTTCGAGTTTCTACTCTTATGTATGATGCCGACTTTAAAACTTCAGGGGGCTTACTAAAATCAAAACATAACTTCCCACCGAGTATTTTGTACATCTATCTTAACTATGTATATTTGCTCACCCCATGTTGTTTCAATTGTGTAGGGTGTAAATGACTTTATAAAAATAATTTTTTAAGAACAATCTATAATTGTATTTTAAATTGTTTGAAAAAATCGGTACTTTATATTGATATTTGATTAATTTAAACGAGTTTATGAACGACTTGGAGAATACAGGCGTAATTGTTAATTTCCACGTTTAACGAGGGTTACATTATATACCTCTTACTTGAGATTTATTAAACATGATTGAACCCAAAATCTACAAATAATCTATATTTCGGTGCCTTTTAGGAGCACAATTTCATAAGTTTCATATAAAATTATTTTCACCTTCGTTATCTTTATAACCGCAAAACAACATTCTTGACACAAAGTTCCAAACACATTGTAAATTACACATTATTACCTTGTCAACCTTGATAAAGCCAGGTTATAAAATCTATAAAAATTATTTAATATTTAAATGAAATACAGTTAATCAAATCACCAATATAATATGCAATAATAATACTAAACTAATATATAATTTATTTTTGTCATAAATACCAGGAATAGCTTTTGTTTATTCTCCATAACTGTTATTTATTTATGTTTATTTATATATCTTATTTTCCTGCATATTTACTATGTTAACGCCCATAATAATTGTGTTTTATTTAAATAAATTATGACGTAAAACGACTACTGTATTTTTAAAGTAATTAAAGCCGAGTGAATTGAATAAGCATTGATTAACTAGTGAAACACATTAAGCATACATGTTGGGAGAGGGTAGGAGTCACCCGTGGTATAGTGGTTAAGGTACGCGGCCAATACACAGAATGAATGGACTTTAAACTTCTGAGTTTATTTAGTCATGGGTTCAATCCCAGCACGGTCCTCTGGGATTTTTATGAGAGAGATAATATTTCTGCGTACCACATCCTTAGGTACGTAAAGCCGGTGATCTCGAGCCTGTGCGTTGTCAGGTACTCGTTAAAGATCCCTTACCCTAAATGAAACTGGGTATAGGCAAAATTTAGGATCCTCATAGTAGATTCATTATAATACTATAGTGTGCCTGCCTTGTAGTTTAAAGTCTATGGAGGTTTGGTTTAACAGCAAGGGCATGTGTTGTTCCTAGTTTTCACTGGACTATGAGTTAGTGAAAATATATACAACGTTGAATATGTATACAGCGTATTTTTTCATGGTTATTTTGGATGTTCGACTCCCGCCATGATGCCTATCCCATTAGCGATTTTCCCCAAAGGAAATTCGTAAAAACATTAGTTTACATTTCAAATATAATAAATTAAAATTTAAACTTTGATCATAAAACTTATCGACGAAACTTTTTGTTGAAAAATAAATTAAAATCGTAATTAAACTTAATAAACGTATTTAATTAAATAATTTAATATAATTAAATAATTTAAACATTTTATGAAGTAATATTTTTAAAGGTTTTAATTTAACATGTTTACTAATACAAATAAAATTTCTCATTAAGTAAATTTTGTTTTTATTAGGACAAATATTTAATTTATGTGTAATATTAATTTTATTGATTCTTTTTAGTAATGATAAAATTAAATGTTTGTCATTTAATGTCAATTCAATTGTTCATTGGTTTGAAGTGTATTTTACTATTAATTTATTTTATAGCTTTAAATATTTATTCGTGATAGTGAGTGATACAAATAAGGGAGATAAGATAGGCCACATCGTTGTGTCCTTTTTGCTAACTCCTTTAGATAGGGTGCTCTGAAGTCCAAACGTAAGCATTTTAGACAGCAAAATGCTGTCTAATCCTCAAAAGAACCGTAACTTCACTATAAGATTCTAGGGTCTAGAGCTTTAGCAAGAAAAACTTGTGTTCACTGCAAGACTCTATTTACCTACTCTTAAAACCATAAGAAAAACAGCGTACATATGTTTTATAATATAAGCTCTCTTGATATTAAACAGGGAAGGTGAGATCACCTAGCAAGTAAGCCTCGTTGTGGGCCCTTTTTGTTAACTTCATTTCATAGAAGATAGTGTTCTACCTTATGAGTCCTTTGTGCAGGCATTTCGTGTCTAACCTACAGAAGAGCCGTGACGTTACTGTTACGTTACTGTTATAGCTTTAACTAGAAAGAACTCGTGGCCTCACTGCCAAACTAAGCTTTCTTCCTGCTCTTAAAATCATCAGGCAGAAACTTATATTTAATTAAACAACTATTGAAGGTCCTAAATTTTGCCTGAAACCAATTTCATTCAGGATTAGGAATCTTCTAACCCTCTTTTAATCTTCTAAGAGTTGCGAGTACCTGACATCGCATAAGCTCAAAACCACCATCTTTCGCATAAAACTTTTAGAGGCCCCGATCAGGATCGAACCCGGACTGTCTGGGTGGCAGGCGGTCGTGCTAACCATTACACCACGGGATCTCCTATATATAAGCTACTATTAAGGTTCCTAAATTTTACCTAATCCTAGGTTCATTAAGGGACCATGTATAGTACACCATCTAAACCGTCGGCATAATGTCCCTTAAACCCAGATTGGTATGTCCAAGTGAAAGGATCTTGTGCTTAATATTTATTAATTTTATTATTCATTTATTTCATACATTCTATTAATTTTTTTATTTGTTACTTTAATAAATTTCATTGCACAATAATTTATGTAATGCATTTTAGTATTTAATAATTTCACAAGTTTGATAGCGTATTTATTTATGCATCTTATTTAATTATTTATTTATTTGTGTTATGAATTATTTATATTTATGTTATTCTTGGAGTTTAAATTTATTTTATCTGGTTTTTTTATTCTTTGCATCACTAATCCTAGCTTCTTATTCATCGCTTGGCTTTAATTTAAAAATATAGAGAAAAAATCTTCAAATCTAAAAATTACAATTCTAGACCATCTTTTCACCTTAATCCTAATCTATAAATTTCTCTTTAAAATATATTCCGTTATATTTTCTACAAATCTAACGTTTTGCCAACTCTACGTGACCTTCTTCTGGACTAAAAAAAGATTTAAATCGGAACAACTACTTTGTGTGTGAAGATTAAGATAATTATACGGAATGTAGTTCTCTTTTGATGAGAAGGCGACACTAGCGCATCCCTTGCTTGCGGCAACTTGAATAACCTCACGATTCAATAATTAAGAGGCTGATTTCACTAAAGAAACTGAAGAAGTTTTTGACTTTGGAATTTATAACCGAATTATCCTCGCTGACAAGAAGTAATTTTTACTGTTTCTCGGATTTATACCATAGGTGTATAGAAAATCCCTACAAAGTAGAAGAGAAGTAACCTACAAGTTAGTTGTATCTTTAAGTAAGACCAAATCTAATTTTACACTTTTTAATGAAACTTTAAGAAAACATTTATCGAATTTATTTTAACTATATCGATACAATTACTTATCAATTTTATAATCTTAATATAAATAATTATTTCTATATTAAAAATTATCATTTATAAATTTTATAATTTTATTCACAAAAATAAATAGCTTTTAAAATATAATTTTAGATACATAAAATTATAAAATATAATTTAAAAATAAATAAATATAAGCCTAGCCTTGTGAAGAGATAAATAAATCAACTTGAGTCTTTTTTGAAAGCTCGTCAAAGATTAATTAGTTTTTAAAAGAAGTGTACAAATTAAAGATGAAAGTTAAAGTTTGAAAAGAAACGGAAATTGAAGTTTAATAGCACTTTGGTTTTTTTCGTAGTAATCACAAAGTGAAAGTGTTTATGTATACGCAGCACTACTAATTACTAGGTATTAGGGACATGTTAGGACTTTAGAACGTTGAAGTCACTCCGTTGTGGTGGACGATGTTGGTTTACTGTTGGATTTACGTGAGAGAAAAAATTTAGGGGCAAGATGGCGTAAAAATTCCTTCATCTGAACTCATGAGCAAAATTTTCTGATGAAAATTCGCTAAAACAGTGTGAAGGAAATTTAAAGTTATAGGACTTTAGTTTGTGTACGGCCAATAAAACTAAAGTTTACCATGCTTCATGTTGATCCGAAAAAGCGTTTGAGGTTATTTTGTACTATAGAAACGTGTAGGGACGATTTAAATTGATTTTGTACCATCAAGATCGTTATTTTATTGTGTTTTTACTTTATAATGTTTACCTCTTAACCTTGTGACCTTACAGAGCCATATTTTTGTCACAGAAAAATTCCTTTGTTGTACATAGTATGTCCACAATTGCACCAAATTTAGTGTACGTTACATTAACATCCAAAGAATGAAAACTTTAGGAATAGATTTTTCATGAAGAACAAAAAAGGAATTCTAAGCCAATATAGAAAATTAAAATATTCTACATAATATAGAATATTTGAGAAAAAATATCATCTTTATAATTATTTTAGCACTCGTAGAAAATTTAATATTTGCAAGTCCAAGTTGGACGGAGCAATTTGGGGAATACGAAAAACATAGTGATAGTTCAGCCCACTCTTAATGTTCCAAACCAAGTTTATGAAAATGTTGAAATGACCGAGGTTACGTTTTCTCTATTGGCAAAACCTTCGATGCATGTCATGATATTTCTAACCAACTTGTCAGACCTCTGTACCATTAAAAAGTAAGGCCTTCAGCAGCCTCTGCTGTGCCCACCTTCTGTTGGACCCCTGCTGTTCTGCTACCCTACAGTTGAATTAGTAATACATCAAATTTCAGTTTAGCGTTTATACCTATAATTATTAATTATTTGTTCTTTTTGTTTCAGGTAAGCATATCCTCTTAACTCCCATTATCTTAATTTATTGTAAGTTTTTAATAATTAATACATTTAAATTAGTTTAAATGAGTAGACCGAATAATAAGTAAAAATTTTCAAAATCAAATACGGGGCATCTCGAATCTTTTCCTCTCCGTATCGGATTCGCTACGCTCGACCTTACTTCAGTCCTTTCTTTCCTCGTCTTAAGACAGTTAATACGACAAATTAATCCCACTTAATTCTCACCCATTTGTACTGACCTCGCTCAATGGTACCTTAGCATTTGTGATCCGACGAAAACTGTCGATATATAGACACTAGGAGTTATTGAATTAAACATACTATACTTATTTATAAACATAAAGGAATCTCTCAATTAGATAATTGTTTATCAAGCTATATAGACGGTATTGATACTTCAAGAATGTAGTCGAACTGTTCTGCAGTCGAACATTATTAGTGATGTAGACGGGATATGCTCCTTTCATTCTTGTCTTATTTAAGGTTATTACTTTCGTACACACAACTTCTATATAATATATAACATAGCATATAACAAAACACCACCAATATATGTATGTATATATATATATATATATCATATATTATATATATATATATATATATATATATTATAGTATATAATATATATATATATATATATTAACCATTAGGGCTGGTTATAGGAAGTTAGGTATTAGGCGTTGACAGAATGTTAACTGTATACGTATTAGTTATGTTATTTAGACTTCATATTAAGAAAGAAGAAAAAGAAGATGGAAATAAAGCAATCATCAAGTGTTATAATTAGAACTCTTATGAGAAGCCGCGCCCAAAAACTAACGGACCTTTTTGTCTAGGTTTTAAAAAACGCTGAGAAAAAAAAACCTTTCGAATTTAAACCATGTTTACACATAATTATGATTTTTTACCTGGTTTAAAAAAATAGATTGCCTACTTTGGACCTATATTCAGACAATACTACACAAAATAAATCACAACTTTGTCTAAAGATGTTGGATATCCTAAGAATACATAAATGAATTTGCAAGTTCAAATGTAGGTCCACTATTAATTCCTTATTTGATTTTTGCGTTTGTAGAAGCTAAAAATTCTGGCGCGGTGGTCGATGTCGGGCGAATTTCTTTGGATGTGCGTGTTCCGTGCTTTTTACATTGATATTAAGTTTACAACTACAAAATACAAATTATTCCAGCGCGGTGGTCGCTGTCGGGCGCAATTTCATGTAAATGCGGTTGTTTCCGTGCTAACAACCCATTTTTGGCTTATTGCAGAACCAGTCCATTAGCGTAATTCGGTTCTGGCTTTAGACCTAAGCAGTTACTCATGTCAAGCACTGTCGTAACTTCAATCTTTGTTGTATTTTCAAAGGAAATGCCAGTTTGGTTTGCAACTAGGCGTGATACTTCAGTTGTACTTCTTAAATAAGAAGTACGCACTATTATTTGCAATATTAAGCTTGGTTACTTAATCTTTAAGCTGTCAGTGTATCTTTAAAGTTGTAGCGGCATTTCTTTGGAAATATTAACAAGATGGTATTGATTTTTTGTGTACAAGTTTGGTTAAATTTATCCGTTCGAAGATAGAGTGTTACAAGAAAGTGTCTAGAAAGACATTATATATATATATTAGTATTATATATATATATATATTATATTATTTATATTTAATACATATATACATATATACATATTATAATATTTATTATATTATTATATATATATATATAATATTACATTTATTTATATAAATATATATATAAAAAATAAAATATATTAAATTATAAAAAATATATAAAATATATAAAATTATATAAACATATATATAATATATAAATATATAAAAAATCATATAAATATATAGTTATATATATCTATTATTTATTATGTATATTATATTATATATATATATATTTATATATATTATGTATTATATATATTATTATATATACATATATATTTATATATATATATTATAAATATATAATATTTATACATATCTAATATATTATATTATTATATTATATTATTAAATATATATATATTATTATATATATAAATATTATTGTATTTATATATATATGTATATATATATTTATTAATTATATATATTATATATGTATTATTATATGTATATATGTATATATGATATATTATATTGTTACATATTATATATATTATTATATTATTATATTATGTATATATATATATATTATGTCTTTTAGACTTTCTGTGTAAACACTCTTATCTTCTCGAACGGATTAATATTTGCATGCATATTTATATAAAGTTTAAAAAATATATGTACTAAGTGAAACATTTAAAGTAAAGAAATGGAGGAAATAGTATTGATTATCGGCTTCAGATATTCATGGGAGTTTGTTGTTTGTTAAATTATTAACGGACGGCTGAAGTTATTAATTATTTATTATTTTACGTCTGTTTCCCACCACGAGTGTTCTAAACTTTACTATATCTTTGAACGTTCTACTGCCATGTTAGAAGAACGATCGTAAAACAAAACTGGCAATAAATTTTGGTAGACAGAATGTTATTGTAAAATAACATGAAGGTTGTACTTACAGCAAATTGGAGAATTAAAAAGAATTAATTAAGAAAATTAAAATTGATACTACCGAGTTTTGCAAAACATGAGTAGTTGATACAATATATATATCTATGTATATAGCAGGATATATCTCTCGTTATCTGGACATTATTGTGTCCATTAAGGATTATTGATATATGTGATACGTTAATATGAGGTCACAATGTTATTGATCCTCTGTGGTTTTGCGCTGGTTGCAACAGATTCAAATTTCTCAGCGTTTTAATTATCTGATAGCATGACAGACGAAAGGATGTGGATTNTTATCATTTGTGAATATATAACATATTTTTCTTTGGCCTCTATTGTATCTTCTGCTGACAACTGTGCACCGTTTCGATCTTGTTCTATTGTCCTTGCAATATGATTGTCATAGTCTTTGTATGCTGTTGATTTTACATGTTGAGACCAATTTCGGTTGTCTCATCAACAATATATTGAATTTTCTTCATTTTGCATATGACTGATTGGTTTCTTGTGCAAGTATTATTGTTTTTGCATAACATCAATGCATTATCGTATAGTTTGTTGAATTTGGGAAACGAAGTGTTAATGTTATTTTCATGCATTGCTGGAAAATCTGACTGTGAATCATAAACAGGTCTGTAAAATAAATATTAATAAAATAAATATTAATAATAATAATTTTACGTCAATGCTGGCTTTCGTTGCCAGTTACTCATAACCGATTATTGATTACGCAGCAAATATGTTGTGGACGATGTGGTTGAGTCTACTTGAGGGGTTATACTCCATTTCTTCGTCACTACTTTCATCGATAATTGTCCTCCCTCTAGTAGAATTGTTGATGCGTCACTACTATTTCGTGACATCGAGTTTTGATTCCATACTTCTCTTGTTGTTTTCTAAATTTTAATGTCTTTTCCAATGGTTTTGAGTGATGATAGTAACGAATTGAATATTGAATTTTAAGTATTTTTTCTATGATTTTTTACACAGAATAATATATGATTTATTGATTTTCTGTGGTTTTATTATGATTTCATTTTCGGATCTCTATTTGTACTATATTAAGTCTCTATCTTGTCATGAATTGTCATATTTTCCATCATTTTATTTAATATTTTTCTTCAAGATTACAATATATTAGATAGAGTACCACTGTAGGGCACTTAAGTAATAAAAAGAGAATGGAATGGAGAATTAGACTGATTAAGTAAGCAAATTAATAAGACAAAGTTAGAAAACAATAGCTTTATTCGTGAAAAAATGACTATTTGTTGATATGCCCACTACATTAGTCATCTTTGTTAAAAATACCACCAAATAGTCACTTAATATTTAATTTTATAATGTTTAAGTCTAAATATAAGATTTTTAATGAATTTTATAGGATATTTTATGGGTTGCATTCACACAAAAGTATATATTTTCAACCATTTCTTGTATTTTCAATCATATTCCTATATTTTAATATTTTCAGTCATTTCTTCACATTTTAACTTTATTTTGTCTTATTTTCATCAAATTCTCTAACTTATTTAACTTAAACATTAGATAAAATATAAGAAATTTTTTTAGTAATCTCACTAGATTATTCATATTAATCCAACTAATAGGATAAAGTAATGGTAAAGTTTCATTGTATTACTTACCTGGTGTGGTTATGAATAGGATAAGACTTGTAATCTTTTAATAAGGTATGTAAAAATTATCCAGAAATTACAATTATTATAAATTTATCCAAAATTATAATTCACAATCTAATTCACAATCTAATTCACAACCTAATGCACAACCTAACGCACAACCTAATGCACAACCTAATGCACAATCTAATCACAACCTAATCACAACCTAATGCACAACCTAATTCACAACCTATTCACAACCTAATTCACAACCTAATTCACAACCTAATTCACACCTTCACACCTAATTCACAACCTTATTCACAACCTAATTCACAAACCTAATTCACAACCTTAATTCACAACCAATTCACAACCTAATTCACAACCTAATTCACAACCTAATTCCAACCATTCCAACCTAATTCAACCAACAAATTCACAACCTAATTCACAACCTAATTCACACCTAATTCACAACCTAATTCACAACCTAATTTAATTCACAACCTAAACAACCTAATTCACAACCTAATTCACAACCTAATTCACAAACCTAATTCAACAACCTAATTCACAACCTAATTCACAACCTAATTCACAACCTAATTCACAACCTAACTAATTCACAACCTTAATTCACAACCTAATTCACAACCTAATTCACAACCTAATTCACAACCTAATTCCACAACTAATTCACAACCTAATTCACAACCTAATTCACAACCTAATTCAAACCAACACAACCTTAATTTCACAACCTAATTCACAACCAATTCACAACCTAATTCACAACCTAATTCACAACCTAATTCACACCTAATCACAACCTAATTCAAACCTAATTCACAACCTAATTCACAACCTAATTCACAACCTAATCACAACCTAATCACAACCTAATCACACCTAATTCACACCTAATTAATTCACAACCTAATTCACAACCTAATTCACAAACCTAATTCACAACCTAATTCACAACTAATTCACAAACCTAATTCACAACCTAATTCACACCTAATTCACAACCTAATTCACAACCAATTCACAACCTAATTCACAACCTAATTCAAAACCTAATTCACAACCTAATTCACAACTAATTCACAACCTAATCACAACCTAATTCACAACCTAATTCACAACCTAATTCACAACCTAATTCACAACCTAATTCACAACCTAATTCACAACCAAGAACCTAATTCACAACCTAATTCACAACCTAATTCACAACCTAATTCACAACCTAATTCTAACAAACCTAATTCACAACCTAATTCACAACCTAATTCACAACCTAATTCAACAACCTAATTCACAAACCTAATTCACAACCTAATTCAACCTAATTCACACCAACAACCTCACAACCTTTCACAACCTAATTCACAATAATTCACAACCTAATTTCACACAACCTAATTCACAACCTAATTCACAACCTAATTCACAACCTTATTCA
>JACMZG010001913.1:29888202-29945702 GCA_018340805.1 Microvelia longipes
CGGTGATCTGCTGAAGACACAGTGTCTTAAAAACAACGTATACAAGGCATTCGATAAAAATTTAACTAATGCTGAAAATGAGTTGAAACTACATGCGTGCCAAATCACAACCTAATCACAACACTATTCGGTGCTTTATGAAATTTTTAAAAATTTTGCTGTCATTATTGGTTAATGACGACAAAAAAATATTTTCTGGGTAGCTAAGTTACTCCTAAAGATTGTTTTTGTACCAAGTTCAACTCTCTAGCATAAATACGCCGGGAGCTACGATGATAACAGACCCAAACGCACAAAACATAAACAATTTTGTAAAAACCACTTAGGATGCCTTAAAAATACCTAATTGATGTTTTACAAACTCAATATATACCTACGGTATAAATTAGGCAAAGAAAAAATGATAAGTTAAGTATCAGTAAAGGCAGGAGATAGTTCAAAATATTATGAGTTGAACGTCAGTAAATTCATTTTAAATTATAAAAAAATTGTAAATAAAATGTTATATAATTTCTAGTAAATTAATTAACTTAGGTAGAATTGTTTAATACTGAAATGACGACATTTCAAGGGTTTCACATTGTATGCTTTTAATAATCCTTTTCTCCATAGAAAACAAAGAAATAAAGCATCTTGGATTTATAGAACAAAACCGACTCATTTCATAAAATAAAGCATTAGTTGGGTTTTCATACTTTGTGGCTTTACTTTATGCCTTTATAACTTTGTATTCGTTGTAACCCTATACCCGATAGTTTTTCTTAGCATCTACGTCTGTGGGAAATATTCCATTTAATAGTGATAAGGAAATAACTGTAAAATGGAAAAAGAAAATCATAAAAATATATAGGAATAATGAAATGAAACAAAAAAGAATAAAACCATGCATTAAAGAAATGAAAGTTATATATAAAACTAAACAATGATGTTTAATTAAAAACACACTAGAATTGAAAAAAAAAATTATATATATTGTCAATGACAATAGTATAAAAAAATCATCAGAGCTGTTTACAGAAAGCTCTGTAAACAGCTGATAGAGTCTGTAAACAGGTCTGATGATGACGTAAAGTCAAAACTGGTCAGTTATAATTTTATTATACTTCTGTGGTTGACAATATATTAATTGTTTTTAATTCTAGAGTGTTTTTTTTATTAAACACCATGGTGAGTCTATACCAGGAGGGGGGGTTAACTTGAATGAGGAAAAGTTTGGATTCCATTATCGCAAGCTACTAAAAATAGCGCTGCGGCGGACCGGTCCGGACAACTTATGAACTAACCCCAATAGCTTTCCAAAGATGACTGATTATTTTTTATATTTAAATTTATGAATACCATGACAATTCTTGGTTTATGACAGCTACATTTATTATTATTATAAAATTGATTGTTTTCTGTATGTATTTTTCACAAAAACGGTTCGCCGTTGCATGTTCTATATTTCCAAAATTCAGAAACTAAAAGTAAATAGAAACCTTTTTAAAACTTCCAGAGAACGCTAATGATGGCAGATAAGTATATTTCATTTAATTAATTTATTGATTTAGTCGATTTTTTCAGGTAATTACATTTAATCACATGTGTGCATCTCGCCGATGTAATTAAAATACAGGCTGCATTAAATGCCAAAATCTATCTTTAGCACGTGTAAAACTTTAGCCACTATTATTATTACCTGATTGAATAATTTAAATTAATAAATTACTTAAATGAAAAACTTAAAATAATCAGAAGCGTTCTGTGTAAGATTAAAGAGGTAGGGTTAGTTAGAAGTATAACTATACAAAGTATAAAAAATAAATTTCAAACTGACTGTGGGCTAAAAGCGGGAAATCAAGACACGCCCACACAATTGAAAGGTAGGTCCCCCGCCGCGCTAGTTCGACCGGAATCCAAATTTTCCCACCATTGAGTCGACAGTCTACTGTTTAAGTATCTATAGTCCTCTGGTCTAATACCACAAAATATCCGTCAAAAACAACTTACGATTTAAAACTAATCAAAACAATGAGAGAGAAATACATTATTTACAAATATAAATATATAGTGGCGCTACCTTTACCCGTTTTATGCAACCTTTACAAGTTTATAAAGGTAATTGGAGGTTTTTTATGAATTAAATCAATTTTTACATTAAATTATAGTCTGGAATTAAAGTAATTGCTGGAATATATGGAGACTTTTCAATGTTAACCGCCTATACCGTTTCCTGCAATAACGTCACACGTTATTTATAAAAATACCTATTGCAGTAGGTAAAGAAAATGAAAAAATAAGGTCTTCAGCCTCTTGGTCGCTACGCGGCGTCGGCGCTTGGGGCTGCTTCGCGGCCGCATGATTGTTGTCCTTCTATCACTTTCATACACTAGTTTATATAAGTGGCATATTGACACAATATAAGCGAATTTTCAAATATATTAGTAAAAAAACGTGATTTGTTGACATAAAATTTTATATGCCAATCAATTGCACCGGAACTAATACAGACTAATAAAACTTACCCAGACTAATATTTTTGTTACCCATGCATACGAGTAGTAGTACATGTGTAACTAATTTCTGTCCTATCTATACGCTTTTTGAAGATTTAAGATTTTCATGAAATGTTCAGGGGGTCGTTATTGTTGATAAATGACGTTACTCATATTCTTGAATTTCCACAAAAATCGTTTTTGCATTTTTTATTTAAAAAGCTATTGAGGCTGTTGCCGTGGAAACGATAGAGAGAGAGAGAGAGAAAGAATTGCTCACAAAAAGAAAGAATAACTAACTTAACATAACGATGAAGACATTGGATCTGGACCAGCCTAATAATTAATTACTTGTAAAGACATCATCCTAATTATTAAAGAACTCGTTCATGTTTATATAAATGTAACTATCACAACGCTGAAACAGCTGTGACTTATTCAAGAAGAAATTAAAATGTAAAAGACGAAAACAAACGGACAGTTTTTTAGCACGTGTAGGAGAATAAAATTTGACACGTGTATTACCATCGACCTAATTATCTTCCTTTTCTTCTTTCACGTTTTAAAGAAGAATATTGTTACAAATATAATTCTTCTGTATTTTAAGACAAATAAAACGATCATTATCACAAACTTTATAAAACTCTATGAAGATGTACGTGTTTTGTTTTAATTCAAAATGTACTTAATCCTCTTAACATATAGACTATGTTACACAATAGTTATGTTGCCTCAATTTGTCAAATATCTTTAAAACCCATGCAAGCGATATCAAGGATTATAAAGTCTTGGTATTCATATTTTTTACTATTTATGACGAATGTGATATTTCTTGACATAGATATCTTTGTCGAACCTATAACACGGCGTGAAACTGTGTCTAATTTAGTTTTATTCAACATACTCGTTAGCTATTAGTCGCTATTACGAAGATTCGGCGTATTTTTTTTTAGATGGTTATTGTTGCTTTTATTTTGTTTAGCGGAAACAAACGATAATATTTCATTTCCTCATTTATGTCTTCAACCGCGTATTAGACTAGTTGAGTCATAGGGTTAAAACAGTTTGTATCGGAAGTATTGCATCAAGTGTATAACAGTAATTAAGTAATATTTTTAAGCCTAAAGGAAGTCTTAAAAATATTAAAGGAGCCTTAAGAAAATACTAAGGAAGCCTTAATCACATTAAGTAAGCCTTAAGAGGACATTAAGGGTGCGTTTAAAAATACATTAAGGAATCCTTAATAAAACATTAAGGATGCCTGAAGAGGACATTAAGAGTGTCATAAAAAGACATCAAGGAGCTTAAAAGACATCTAAGAAAAGAAAACATAATGTCTTAAGAAACAGGATGAAGGACATTAAGAGTGTCTAGAAGGAAGCCTTAAGAAAACATCAAGAATGTCTTAAGAAAACATCAAGGATGCCTTAAGAGGACATTAAGAGTGTCTTAGAAAGACATCAAGGAAGCCTTAAGAAAAATCAAGAATGTCTTAGAAAACATCAAGGATGCCTTAAAAGGACATTAAGAGTGTCTTAGAAAGACATCAAGAATGTCTTAAGAAAACATCAAGAATGTCTTAAAAAAATCAAGGATGCCTTAAGAGGACATTAAGAGTGTCTTAAAAGACATCAAGGAAGCCTTAAGAAGACTTAAAGGAACCTTTTTGGAGGCTTTGAAGAAGCCAAAGAATACTGGATATTAGAGGATATAGTGTAATTTAAAAAAAACTTAACTGAAGCATTTAGACATAATTATTGTGAAACGTAAAAATATGATTTCAATATTTTCCGTGAACAGACAAAGCTTTAAATGTTCATATATGTTCAATATACAAAATTTAAAGTTCTAAAATATTAAATCTTATATATTGATCCTTCAACAATAATGTTAGTAATTATTAATGCTTTAACAATCACTCGAACAATATAGAATAGCTAACAGTTCTAGAGACTAAGCTTGGGTTATTGCATTGGGTTGAAATCCTAACACAATTCCAGCGTAATGTTAGTTGCAGTAAGTTTAACACCTATATTCGTGTATTGGTATCAATGGAAAGGAATCGACGAAGCGGTACAAATGATATTATTCATCCGTAAGCAATACGTAATCTATGAGGCATTGTGTGAGGAGTCATTGTATGTGTTTTCAATTGTGTACGGAAACTTGGACATTGTCCATTGATAATGAGACTAGATAACTCTATTGTAAAAGTATTCTGTATCTCAATGAACAAGGGCAACTATTGGTGGATAAAGTACGGTTATTAAACCTGATCTTGTTCATATAATATGTACGTGTATTACATATATACATACATAATATATATATATATATATATTATTATATATATATATATATATATATATATATATATATATACATATATATATATATATATATACATATATATATAATATAATTATATATATATATATTACAAAAAATAGTGCCCGTTTTAGAGTCTTTGCTTTTAACCCATCAGAGTATACACCCTGCGGAAACAACCTTAGGTGAGTTGCATCTACTATTACACGCTTTTCAGTTCGAGAGTTATGGCTGGGTTCTTGGCAACCTACGATTAGGGTTCATTTTTCAAGTGGCTCTAATATTGCAGATTGTTTTTCTTTCGACAAGTTTACTTAGCGATACTTATGGCAAGTATCACCAACAGCGGGCCACTGGCTAAGTTCAAAAAAGCTTTATGTAATATTTAGCGGAATTTATCTAATTCTTAAAGGCATTAATTCTTTTCATGCGTAATTATCACATTACGTCACACGACATAAACACTATAAAGATAAGATAAAACGACCAAACATTTATGTTTACTCAGCAGCGTAAAGCTGTAATAAAACTACCTCGTCAAGTCTGCCCTAAATTTATTGAATTTTATTCTTCAATAAAATGGCTAATGCAGCTAACTCAGCAGATCAGTTTGGTGGGCTTAATATATTTTTAAGCATATTTGATAAAATATTGATAATTACACTTACAAATTTGTTTTAAGCAAATTCGATCCTTGAATTTGGTGTTTCCTTTTATAGATGGCGAATAACCAATTTTTAATCGTAACTGTGATTTTAGATGGGATATCTTAAGCTACAGGTATTCGAAATTCGTTGTCTAAATTCTTATTTAATATAATATATTATATTATATTTAATACAATTTATTTAATGCCCTCTTTATATTTACAAGGAGAGGACAATAATGAACAAATAAATATTAAATTAATTGTTTTTTAAACCTGTTTACAAGAAATAAAATTAATATTATCGAATTTCAACATGTCTAACAAAAATTCCAAAAATATAATAAATAATTAGCACGCCAAAATACTTTCAAAATTCGCTAGTGCTGGAAATAATTAAAAAATTTTCAAGAAGAAAATACTGATATTTAAACTTATTTTTTTAAAAATACTAGCTCCGCGGGCAGGTCCATAGCCGCCGAGCTCCCCGTAGACCTTCCTTATCTCCGATGTGAAACAAAATTATTCAGTAGGTAACTTATCAGATCAGACGCTTGATGTTTTACGTGATGTTTCGATTTTTACAGATCAACAAACAGAGTTTTACAGTCATTCGATAAAAAATGAACTTTAAGCTGATAATAAGAGAAAACTTATGTTGGTCTTATATATGATAACATATGTGTCAACACATACGTGTTGGTACCTATTTCATGTTTTTAGAATTTTTAAAAATTTTGCTGTCATTATTTTCGGATATGACGGCATATGGATAGCTTAACTAAACCTTAAGACAGATTTTTGTAATAATTTTCAACTCTGTAGCATAAATACGATATAAGCTACGATGATAAAAGACTCACACATACAGACAGACACATGATGTAAGTAAACCACCAGACAGGGAAAATCAGGTGAAATATTGTTTTCAGATTTTTTTGCAAA
This sequence comes from Microvelia longipes, assembly GCA_018340805.1. Taxonomy (NCBI): domain Eukaryota; kingdom Metazoa; phylum Arthropoda; class Insecta; order Hemiptera; family Veliidae; genus Microvelia; species Microvelia longipes. The sequence goes on from JACMZG010001913.1 coordinate 29,894,596, forward strand.
CAATGCTTTTCCTAAATATATGCGGTATAAATGAAGAAAAGTAAAAAAGTAAAATATTGGCCAACCTGTTAGATTTTATTGAATAAAAGTGGCAGCACTGAAAATTATAATAAATTATAAGTGAATAAGTTAGAATTATTAATAGAGTTAAGTAGGGACGGAAGAGTTTGCCTTGGCTTGCGGAGAGCCCTCAACTAAAGCGAAAAGTCGATAGGACAAACGGAGTACTTAAAGACATGAAAAGACACGACAAATCAATAAAACTACTTATCTGCCGTTTGATTCCTTTCCTATTCAATCAATTGCGATGAAGATGTAGAATTTCTATTGAAAGGTTATATTTAATTTTCTGTTTTAAAAAAAATTATATTTTCCAAGTGGAAAATATTACCTGCTGTATTTTGGTATTAAAAATAAAATCTCCATTCATTCAATTCAATCTTTGTTCAAATGACCATTTTCAACCAATGAAACATTTTATTTCTAAAGGTAGCAAAACCTAGATTCAAATCTTCTTACATATTCATTAATGTTCAGATCACTACACTTGTGACGATGATAGAAAATTCACTTTAAGTATTATAGTTATTTATGAACTGAGGGAATAAAGAATGTTATTATTTCCCTGATTTGTTTGTTGGTACCTATAGTGAAAGCCAAGGAAACCAATGCATTTAACTCCTAAGCAGAGAGAATTCCTAAGAAGTTATGACAATTAACTACCGAGGCGATGCCGAGAGAGGTAATTATTGCAAAGGAAAATAGCATTTTACTCACGAGATGCATACATGATTTTATCTGCAGACGTTGACGCCATTTAATTATTGTTATATTCTTAGTTTTATTTGTTGTATTGTTCTGCTTTTTTTCGTGCTCCCCTGAATTTAGGTGCCAATGTTTTTCTCTGATAAGGGAAAACAAAAAATACTTCTTTACCCCCTTTAAAGTCATTTTTTTAATTAGTGCTGTAATGAATTTACTAAAGATAAAAAGATAAAAGTGAGTTCCCCGCTAAAAAAGTACACATATAAATCTCTCCATTTATTTTAGTTGTGCAGGATAAACCTAAAATGTATATAAGAGTTTTACCTTGCGTATGGCAATAAATCTCGAAGGCTTTCTCAAATCAATAATTTAATAATGTTTAAAGTAACCAACTTATTAAATTATAAACCTAATTATTACCTAAATTGTAAAGACAAATTTATGTACATTGATTAACAAATTAAAGCGAGCGTACAGCTCATGGTTCTCAAAAACCGAATCCAAACAATAATTTTTAAGTTTAGAAAGTAAACTAGTTCTAAAACAGATTCTAGTATTCTATGCAGATATCACTTTTTATTTTCCTGTTATCCATTTTTTATCTATTCTGTTTGCTAGGGATCTACTACCCACGACCCACGTACCAACTGTTGATAATTAAGACTGAAAAAATTATTTAAATTAAACTGGTTATAATTTCTAATCAATAAATTTTGATCTAGAAAACGATTTTTTTTTCGGGCGGCTTACAGCCAGGATGTAAAGTGCTTACTTTACAAGTAGGCACTTTACATCTTCAAAGCGTAGTTGAAATGCGTCTTTTACCGTTTACAGTTTCGTAGTTTTTTCTTTCGGCGACAGTAAAAGAGTTTTTAACTGTCGCTAATGAAGTTGCTCCAATCTTAAAAAGGTGGCTGTGAGTAGTTTATAAAAGTTTATAATATCATCTTACTTGTTCTTCTTACGTTTATTGTTTCAAATAAAAAATCGAATGTTTTAGTTATAGAAGATTTGTTATTTTTTGAAAGTAGGTTATCAATTATTTATCATCAAGTATAGAGATTTTATTTAAGTATAGAATCTCACCCATCAATAATCATGGATAAAGATTTAGACAAGATCGCCTACTCCCCTCTTTATCTACTTTTGACAGTCTAATAGCGCTGGTCTCCCAAAGTAGCGGTAAGAATACTGCTTAGTGTAAGTATTATTGCAAAAAAACGGATGCGAGGTGCCTCGGAACTTTTTCTCTCCACAGCGGATTCGCTTCGCACATCCTCACTACTTTGGACTCACTTAACTCATCCTCAGTATACAAAAACCAAATGCAAACTGCAACACGTCATTTGAATCGCTTCGCTCGTTTTCAGACAATAAATACAGTCGTTTTATTCCTAGGGCTCTTTCATCCTGGAACTATCCTCGCTCTATGCTCCCTAACTTTTATAATCCAACAAAAACCGAATATATACACTTATTGCCGTATTAAAACGAAACTAGGTATACTTATTTATTACGTATAGGGATATATTTGTACCAATGTCAACTGCGAATCTTAAAAAGATCGACAAATTCTTCTGTGTTTTATAAATTTTTGAAATTTTAGCTGAGCCATTATTGTGGGTTAATGACGTCATAAAACATATTTTCTGGATACCACAAATAAACCTAAACTCTGCTTTTAAACCTAATAAGTTTTAACTTTCTAGCATAAATACACTGGGAGATTCGATGACAACACACACACACATACAGATAGTCAATCTTGTTAAAACCCTTTAGGAGGTCTTATAAACACCTGAAATGTATAATTCAGATGAAATCCCCGTTTCAGATTTGTTTGCAAACACAATACTTTTCCTATACATTTACGGTATAAATGAAGAAATGTAAGAACGACTCATTTTCGACATTTACAATTTATTAGCCAACATCTACTTTGACAGTTGAGAAGCTAAAAAGGATTGGACATTTTCTAATACTTGGTGAAAGAAATAGATCTAAAAAGGCGGAATAGAGAACGAAAAACTATATATTTTCTATCAAGTTAATTCTTATGCACTCCCCACAGATAGAAGTCTATATACAAGTAGGAAATGCAATAAACTCTATAAAAGATTTACAGGGGAATTATTAGTAATTGAAGTTTGTAATAAGTCTGTGTGAAAGTCTGTAAGTGGCAGTCCAATCACACTTAATTTCTTTCCTACTGCATAGTAAAATCAAAACGCAATTACATCTGTAAAATATTGAACTATAAACTCATTTTTAATAAATACTGTAGTAGGCAATATTTTGTATGTTGAAGTTGACATAACTATAGTGTCAAAGCATCGGGTATAGAATACCTTGAAACTTTTCCAAGCTAATAGAGTTTATAAGGTAATTGAATTGGAGGTTTTTTATGAATAAAAGCAATTTTTTTGACATGTTAGGTTTATAGTCCGGCGGTGACGTCATTGTAGGAATCAATATAGACAACTTACATTATAATACTGACAAATTAGAGCTCTACTACTTAAAGAAGAAATTTTAAAATAAACTTTTCAGAAATTATTTCTCAAGATACATTCATTGAGATTTAACAGGGCAATTTTCATTTAGACATGTTTGAAATCAAATAATTTATGTTTTATGTTTAACCTAGAGAATTTTTTTTTGTAAGTTCAAAAACCACCTTGGCTTGTGGTTAAAGCGGTTCGAATCCCGGTCGGGGCGCAGCAATTTTTAGTTTATTATTGATCTTTTGAATATTTTTGTCTGTGTCTAACTGATTTTCGATCGAATAGATAGACACATTTTTCCAAGTTTCCGAAATTATTGCCGGTTATTGTTGTCAAAAACATTTTTACCGAATAGCACAACTTAACCTAAATATTGATTTTTTTATCAAGTTTTAACTCTATATCATAAATGCTCTGAGAGTTGTCTATCTGTATGTGTGAGTGTGCCTTACCTACGTAAGGTTCACTCACACATACAGACAGACAACTTTAGAAAACTACCTAATCTAGATTAAGTCAAGTTAGGAAGGTAAATCTCGGTTTCTGGTGTTCAGTGCAAACACAACACATTTCCTGTATACTAAATACTTATCCCATAAAATACATGAGGTATCAATGAGGAAAAGTAAAAATTATGCTCCGAAATTTTATATTTTGGCTCGAACCCGTAATATCCTGCATTAGAAGCGAATGCGTATCCACAACGCTATCAAAGCTTATGAATAATTGACAGATTATTTTCTAATGTAACATAAACAACTACTTAATTATACAAATGTGTTAAATTCACTAAAATGTTGAATGAAAATAAATTATTTCTACGTAAATTACTATCATTACAATTACTAGTACAATCATATACTATTTAATAATCTCAGAAATTTTCTCCCAAATCTTTTGCTTGTTTTGTTTACAATTGATAATTATTCATAATTTTCAATGTAAGTTGCCCATACCGATAATTTTTTAATCATATAACTATTTGATTTGAAATGGATCAAAACATTTTTTTTGTTTCATGAAATTTTAAAACTGATAATAAGATGCAACTTATTATCAGTTTTTAATCGTATATTATATTCCTGCTTGATTTGAAATCGAACGAAACATTTTTACTCCGTTTCATGAAATTTGAAAATTTCCCTGAGTTTTTATTTCTGGTTAATGACGTTGTATGATAATGATTTTTCAAATAGCACAACTAGATCTAACAATTGATTTTTGTACTAAGTTTAAACTCTCTAGCATAAATACACAGGGAGCTATGATGCTCATATACAGACAATTTTGTAAAATCTAGTCTGAGTCTGGATGTCTTAAAAGTCATAAAACGGACAATTCAGGTAAAAACTGAGATTTTTAGTACTAACGCAATACTTTTCCTATATACTTATGGTATAAATGAGGAAAAGTAATAAATAAGTCTAACTAAACTTAATCTTCTAGAATGCCACAACATGACATATCAAATAATAAGCTTCATTTTCTATTGAGAATTTCCTATTAAATTCAACGAACTGACGTATCAAATTAGTTTTCCCAACATATATTGAAACTTTATTGAAAATCCGTATAATTTCCCAAGTTTTCTACTACTAAGGAAACAACTACAAAACTTGACACACACCGACACCGTATCACATTTATAACATTATAAAACGATAACCACTACACGTTAAGTTAACGATAATTTAATGCTTAGTTAAAGTTTAAACTTATCACACTTCACAACTGATTATTTTTACAAGAATTAATTTATTGCCAAGGTAGAATATTACATTGTCGGTAGTAAAGTGATATTTTTTATTTCACTTATTAATTGAGCATAGTAATGGTTAGCAGGTATTCTAGTTTATACGCAATTTATTGCACTTTATTCTCAAATCGCTCTTGACTAGAGCCATAAAAAGCTTGTTTTGTTCATAAAAAAGTGACGCCTTAACGAATGATTTAATGCATTTATTCATAAATCTTTTATGAATTATTTAATAAAATATTTTTATTCGATGATAAATAACATAAAAACTCAAAATCAAGGACGCAAATTATGAACACTTGGTTTTACTTGCTGAAAACTATTTTAATCACAATTTCGCATTGATATGTTATTTTTGTATAATGGAAGAACTAACTTGAACAATTTTGACCAGGGGGTACAGCTTTAGCGATTTGTTTGTTTAGCTGGTCCCTCAAGGTAGCAATAGTAAGATTGTCGGTTATAATCGGTTTGACTAGTGTATTGCCGGTTTGATAGAATTGTGGTGGGTCCGTTAAGTCTAACTCAATAGGGGCGCCGACAGAGCCTGAACTTACTTTGTCCTTCTCTAAAAAATCGAAAGGAAATAAAATGAAGAATATACTAGAGTTAAGTAGTGCTTTTTTACCGCATTATCATAATTGATAGTAATAATGTAATAGTAATTAATGTAAAGCAACTGTTTTTAGCTTAATATAGTAAATAGTTTTAATATTATATTAGCTGCCTTCGTAGACAAGGTTGATAGAGCTTTAGTATTCAAACATTTGTTAACACGGATGTCTGGAGTTCGCATTACAGGTTACGGTTAGTTTATACAAGGTTTGTCTAAATGAACCCTGAGGTTGCTCCCGCAGGGGATATCCTGTGGGCCTAAAAGCTCCAATACAGCATTAGGATTACTATTAAGACTCAGTAAATTTGCATCATATGTGCCCTCTGGTTAGTCGGACTTAAAGGAAAAAAATTATGATCCTTTCCTATTATGGGACATTAATATTTTTAAAATGTTGAAATTTTAATTTTGTGTATTTTGTCTGTTTCAGGTATGAATATTTCTATAATTATATGGAATATAATTGACCCTAAGTCATTGAAGTAAGGAAAAGTTAAACTTTTACTATATTATTACTACTTTGAGAGCTGCCTAAGAGCAACTTAATTTGTAAAAGAAGCAGCCAAGCTTTCCAATCACATGGAATGTTTGAAGCAACATAGGATATTTATTTATGCGCCAGGGGACAAACCTAGTCATTACTCCCAAGCTTTGTTGCTTTCAAAGGCGCCATCCTCGGGAACCTTGAGGTTTAAACCCAGAGGCGAAGCAGAGGGTTTATAGGGTTTAAGGTTACAATGCGGTTTAATGCCGAAGTGAAGTAGAGGGAGTAAAATATAGCGAGGGTATGACGACTGTTTGCTCCCGAGGTACGTACAAAACTCTCCTCTAGAGGTAAACAAGTACATAAGCACATGGAAAGTGTATAAATAAATAAGTTTTTAGCATCGATTAATAACTTAATTCAGTTTATTTAAATCTTTAACTTAAGACATTTCACCAAATGTCAACATTTCATACAAATGTGTTGTATATTTATTTAGTACAATTAAATCTTAATTATATTAGATTCTTAAATTACATCATCATCCAACCACTTATATTTATCTACGATATGATCTTGATTTAAACGTATTATGCTTAATTTCGGTTACTTCATATAAAATTAAATAGCCCTTATTATAGATTTTACAATGTTATAATTATTTTCAAAAAAAGGATATATCCTTTTTTTTTAAATAGGTCTTCCATAATATAAAAATGGCAGAAGGGTGTAAACAATTATCACTGCAACTGAAATAAATATTATTTTTGAAAGATGAAATAAATAATAAATATAAATAATAATAATAAATAAACAAGTATAATAAATAAAAATTAACACTGGCCGAATTATTGTTAAGAAAACTAGTAGCAACAATTAAATATTTGTATAAATTTATTTTTAAATTTTAACTTTTATAAATTAAACTTGTAATTAAAATTGGATTGAAAGAAGAAAAATTTTGGAGGGAAAATGGGTGTCTTTGTGTTTATTTTCTATACAATATTTCCTCTATTCTAACTTATAGAGACTAAATACAAAAGTATTATAACTAGCTTCAAACAAATTTTAAACAATTAAGTTTTTATTAATTGTTGAATAAATCCTAAAAACTGTGAAGTTATCTTAAGTTAATAGGTAGGATTGATTAATACAACAGTCATTCAATCCTCTACAAATATTAAACTGTTAAAGTGTTTTAAAGAGCGGACATTACTACGTATAGTACGTAGTACAGTAGTATATAGTACGTACGTATACTACGTATAGCACGTAGTACAGTAGTATATAGTACGTACGTATACTACGAATAGTACGTAGTACAGTAGTATATAGTACGTACGTATAGTATTTGTTCCAATGTAGAAAGTTAAAAACCAAAAAAAAAAAATGTTTTATTATATACAAACACAAAGGTCGAAGCCACCAAAATGAGTTTCCTGTTTGCATCGAGTTGTAACAAGTTACAAACAAAAGTGACACTGAATGAAAGAAAGTGACGTGGCTTTTCTACAGTCACAGGAGCGTGACACTTAAGTGCCACACTTAGAGTCACACTCCGTATTCCTCATCTCAAGAGAAAATACAGGAAGTAAGATTATATTATAACTAAACTAGAGTAGTTCTAAACCACCAACTTGAACCTCCCATTGACTTTTCCTAGATGGTTCTTTATTTCCCAGATTCACTTATAATATTATTTATATTAATTTCCTAGTTTTCGTTTTTCACTTTCCTTGGTTATTTCTTTTCTATTCCTTTACTCGTTCACTTTTTATTTTAACGTATATTATTTCTTCCATTTATTTATTATACTAGCGGTAATATCCGAACTTCGGTCGGCAAATATTTTATTCATAAAACAACAAATTATTAATTATTCCTTTGAGGGCTACACCAAATAGAAGTTGTTAACAGCTGTAACAGCCAAAAAATTCTTCGTGTTCATTCTGACTCATGAGTAGTCTAAGTTTAAAGTTTAGTTAAGATGCACCAATCAGATTCGGATTTTTTAAGTACCTAAAACTTATTTTTTTACACTTATTGTTATTTTTGAAGGAATTTCGTTAAGATATATAATTTTAGTATATGTTTAAGTGTAGAGTTTAGTCAAGATCCATCGATTAGATTCCAATCTGTAAGCACTAAAAATTTAGTGCTTACACTAAACTCATATTATTTTCGAATGGGTCCCGATTAGACTTAAAAGGTAACTACTCAGACCTATGTGCTTTCTATGTTTTAAAGTTTAGCCAAGATCTATCAATTAGATTCTAAACTGTAAGCACTCCAAAAAGTTTTACCTTTGGTCTAGATCCTTTACGTAATTTTCGAGTTATAAGCAACCAAAATTTTTAATTTATTTTTATAGATATACATATATATAATAACTTTTATTAATTTTCTTTTACTAAACTTAATTGTCATGATTACCAATGTTGGTTTTACTTCGGTTTCGTTACGCTCTACCTCTAGCTAGAGCTATTAGTTAGCCAAAATTTCTAAGGTGTTCTAAGCATCGAAAAGTATTAGAGAACAGATTATGCTACTATTCTGTTGCTATTCAGTTATAAAATACGGAAATTACGTTTCTATGTTCACGAAAGCCTTAAAAATGCTCAGCCTTTTATTATACTTTTATTGATTTAAACTAATAATAGCAATATATTTCTTTAGTTTCCTATGACAATAATCTATTAAAATATTTTTTTTATTTTGTTCTCTTTCTAATAGTTCCTTAAGTAACTTGTCAAATTATTTAATATTGTTTTTTCCAATTTTAGACATACTAGTTAATTAGTTTAAAAAATATGATATTGTTTATAATAATGAAAATAAATATTTTATTTATTGGTTAAATATTTTGAATAGTTTAATTTAATTGTTACATATTTAAAACTCGCAATTTTTTTTTCTTTAGTTGTCTTACTTTTTTAGTAGTTTCCTTTTCTTTTAGCGAATTTTCATAATGAAAATGACGCTTATGAGGTTGTTCGGATGACGGAAGTTGAGGGGGAGTGAGCGGAATCGGTTCTTATTGGCTTCCTGATAACAAAAAAGTATGTCCGAAAAATATATATGTATATATATATATATATATATGTATATATATATATATATGTATGTAAGAGTTTCTACCCTTTCGTATGGCGAACGATAACTCTCGAAGGCGTTCTCAAATTGAAACGAAACTTTGCAAATCGCGAGATGTCGAGGAGGTTACGAGGCCTATTGTTTATAAAAACATTATGACGTCATCAACCAAAGTTATGACGTCATGAAAAAAAAATTTTTGAAACTTGAAATGGCTTTAAAACAAGGTATCTCGTATTAAAGTAGACGGCTAGCTGAGTCGATTAAGACCGATTTCAGCTCAATCGAACCATCACAAATGGCGCAAACGGTATACATATATATATAATCTTGTATATATGTATACGTCTAGGTCAAAGACTCGTACGATATCTGTTGGGTTCAGTAGTGTTAGAGGGTGGGGATATAGTATAAAAGAGGGGCCTCTACCTCTTGCTCCATCCTGGTAAGCCTGCTGTCCCAGAGAGACAGGACAAAAATGGCTTCCACTAAACCACGCCGAGCTAAGCAGGCCCGTAAAGCGGAAGAACCTCGAAGTAGTCTTTATATGGTCGAAGTCATTCTAAAACGATTGCGACCGGTTTCAGCTCAGTCAGGCAATCTTAAGTGACGGAAACGGCATTTTTATTTAAAAACAAAATCATGAATATATTTTTGTTTATAATTGTCGCGGCCGCCGCTTGTTTTATTTTTATCTATATTGTTTTGTTTTGTTATTTTGGACAACACTGTCAGGAAAGAATTATGTTTGACGTATTTTATTCTAGTTTTTCGATTCGTTTCATAATTTATTAGTTTAGACGGTAAAAATATTCTTTTACGGGTTCTAACCAGGGTTCAAACGGGTTTTTTACGGGTTCTTGTTCGATTATTGTTCGCGAAAACGGGACGCTTTATGTTACAGTTGTTCCTTCTTCGTATCGATACTTATACAAATAAAACTCTGTGAAAGTTAAAGCTGTCTGACTTTAAATTTGTGTAGCTAGAATGAATTCCGTGACGATTGTTGCGCGATTGCCGGCACAATAATGCTTCTTAATTTTAATATTATAGCATACTATTAATAATAGAGTATGAATAAAATCTCAATTAGCAAAATCAAATTTGTGAGAAAGCCTCTCAGGCCCGCGAAGCGGGCCTGTGTGGAAAGGCTGTGAAAATTCGCTAGATACATGGCAAAATGCCATGTAACAAGAACAACACATAATACAAACCAACAACAATGTGGCCGCGAAGCGGCCACAGGGAGGCCCCCGGGCCGCGAAGCGGCCCGGTGGGCCGACGCCGTGGAGCGGACGAGGCGCGAAGCGCCGAGGCCGCGTAGCGGCTACGGGCCGAAGGCCCGTATTTTGGTTATTAATTAATCTTTTTGTAGCTATAAAAGGGAGAGGTGGAAGAACAGGTAAGATACCTGAACTTCTCCTTTTATTTTTTTTCTTAGTTCCTCTTTTTTATAAACATATATATGTGATTTTTTTTGTAAGAAAAAAATAATAAACTTTTAAATATTATTTACAAATCCGTAACCTGCATGTCATCGGAATTATCCGTTTCAGGTTGTTTTTAAATCCTCCTAAGTGGTTTTCACAAATAGTAAAAAATTATGAGGTTTTGGTCATGATAAATAAAACAACATTTAAACCTCATAACTTTTTACTATTTTTCTATACGTATGGTCAATAAGTGCTATTTGTTATAGTTTTCAAAAATTGTCTGTCAGTGTGTCTGTTATTATCACAGCTCCCGGTGTGCTATGATGGGTGTCATAGGGACTAAAAAGTGATTTTTTAAAATTAAGGAGACTGAAGAAAATATTAATACTAGGCGTTTTGGACTATTTATGGGTAGAACCAACAAAAAATCATCAATTTTTATCTTTTTCGTGCAATATCTCTGGATCACTTGAAATGGATTGACTCAAATTTTAACTGTCTAGCATAATCATAATCGGGACACAAACATCGACGGTCCAACAGCCAGGTTTAAAAAATGTGACTTATTTTGCACTTCTTCAAACCAAATTTTTCTAAAAATATATCTTAAATTATGAAGGAAAGGTATAGTCTGCCTATCCAAAGTGAGCTCTTCATAGCGCTCCATATAAAAAGTCGTTACCTGTAGGTCTTGTGCAAAAAGTCAGTGCAAAAAAGTTATGACATATGTTAAATAGACAAATAAATGTACAAAAATCCCATATCTTTTCAAATAAATTCGCTGACTATGCAAAAATTAACAATTTTTTGGGTGTTTTTCAAAGCCATAACTTTGGTTGTAGTCATCCGATTAACATGATTAAACACCCGTTTTACAGATCATTTTACCAGCCTTAGACAATGTTATTTTCATGTTTTGCACACGACCCACTGGGAACAACTTATTTCAAGAAAACTGAAATTTGTGCTCAATAATATAAAGGGCTCCACTTTGGATAGGCAGACTATATTTTTTCTTCATAATTTAAGGTATATTTTCAAAAAATGGTTTGAAGTAGTACAAAATGAGTCACATTTTTTCAGGTCCGGCTCTTGGAGTTGGACAGACAGCTTGATGAAAGCCACTCAAAACGTCATAAAAGTACCTGAAACGGACAATTATGATGAAATCTCGGTATTGGATTATTAAAGAGAACACAATAATTTTGTTATACCCTACAAGTATTATGTGGGAAAAAATAAAATTATAATTCGCATAAATAACCGAACTTTTTAAAGCTTTAAAATATAATAGTGTAATTAGTTTTAATTTATAACCAGTATAAATCTAAAGGGATTAGATCTAAAAGTTTAAACATCTTGTTTAATTTGATGTCTAACCCTCAAGGGTGCCTAACTAAGCCTGTCCTAACCCTAGCTTCTCGTCTAGCCTCCCTAATTCCCTTAACTGACAGCAACAAGACATAAAAAAGATTTCAACAAAATATAAACACAAAAAAGTTTCCCACAGTTTATAGGTGATTAACATCAGATGGCTAAGATTTAAAGTCACTCTATATTACTATATCTATTATATCTATTGTGTTATCGTACTGGGTGTCTTAACTAAGGACGGGTTTAGAGGTGTTAGATTTTTCATTGTCATTCATTTTTCATTCAGATATTTCATTTTTCATTTATTAGTATCCTCATATAAATTAAGATTTTGCAAATCTAACTTTTTTTATACGCAAAAATGTATATATATATATATATATATATATATATATATATATATATATATATATATATATATATATATATATTATATATATATATATATATATATATATATATACATTTATTTTTGACAATTTTTACCCCAAATAGGTCGTGTTCTGATATTCAAAAAGTACCGAAACATTTACATGGTAACTTTCTTAATATGGAAAGTTGCTCATTAAACAAATCGTTGTTAACATCTTTTTGTGCAAAAGGCTCACTCGTAGTGCATGGGTTTTTACGACTATCCTTACATCAAGTGGGAATACAGTATAGTATGTTTTTATTGATATATTAGAAACTTTCTCAAAACATTGGTCGATTACTTAAATCACTTATTACGGCAATGTTTCACGCCGCAATCGGTGTACGGTTTCTTTTGTCAAGAGTATTCAAGGAATTACTACCTATTGTTCATGTTATGCTTAACAACTATTTCCAATCTCCTAAAATTATTTGTACAATACCAGCGTCTTTTCTTATAAACTGATCTTACGAAACATAGGTAACATTTTTATTTTTTCACAACTTATTAAAGACTCGTTGTTAGGGCATTTGAAATTTTCCACCCTGCGTAGTTTCATATTGGTTATGTCTTTATTGTAGTCATAAAAAGAATTGATTGTGGATAGTATGATAAGCCAGGTTACGAAGATTCAAGATAGGCTTGGATCTTGTTCAGGCAATTCGTATCAATTCTAGAGGGACATCTATGCAAGGGATTCTATTTGCGAATAATTTTGTGACTTAAACTCTCACAGTACCCTTTAGTGTACTGTAATCTATTATTGCAATCTTAGATTATAATCTAAGATTATAATCAATCTTAGATCAGAATTAGAATAATAATAGATCAATAATAATCTATTATTGCGCAGAAGTGAACTTCTGCGCAACGTTCTAATAGAACTAAGTAGTCCTAATAGTTTAAGTTCTGGTAAATCTTGTATAATAGCGGAGAATAAAAAACGCACGATCTTCAATAAGTGATATAAAAACATAATGTCAGCAATTTGGCAAAATCTCTAAAACAATCATTAATATCAGTGTCACAGGAAATCAAGAAAATCGAGTCACTACATAGAAGATGATTTGTAAAAACCATGTGTCCGTCTAAAAAGGGAAAGTCGTACCGAAAAAAAAAACTAGAAATGACCCTCATCATAGCTTCTCTAATATCTTTTCACTCCATTCTAGGATTATAACTCCCATAATAACTCCATATATCCCTTAATATACTTCTCTAACTCCTTTAAAAGACATCGTAGATGACAAAGCATACAAGTTGAATACAGAAAGAAAAAGTCAAAACACTCAATATGTCTGACAGTAAGACAGGTTTCGTATCCTTAAGGATTTAAGTTTCTATAAGAAGTCATAAAAAGGTCCTTTATCTATTTTATGCCTCATCAGATTACAAAGTACTTCCTGTTTTTAACCTTTTTAAAGTGTTAAAACAATAATATTTCAACAGGTACAAATTAAATAACTTTTCTATCTCTATTTTATATGGGATCGTTTACCGATCTTTTTTATAGTCTCCATATCTCCAAAGCAGTTGAAAAAATCTTGATTAGCATAAAAATTCTCGATAAGCATAAAAATTAGACTAATTTATTTTTATAAAACGGCATCTTTTTGTACTTGAATTTAAAAGATAACTCGAATTTAAAAATAACTCGGGCACGGAGGTCCGCAAGCCGGGCGAATTTTCTTCGTAATGTGTGCTTTTTTGCTCAACAATCGTTGTCTTACAGTAGCATTACTACTCGTGACACAATTTATATCGGATTTTTCAAAGGAAATGCGCATATGCATTCCACAGATTATACAAAATTACACACTGCACAGCGCAAATTCCACACATGTGCGTTCATACAAAGCTCATTTTGTGCTACTATGCTATTTATTATAATTTAAATTCTATTTTTAATCTTTGAAAAGAGTTACTAATACCTCAAAGGTCTTTTCTATCTATTACCCTCACGGGTCAGTCAATAGATGTCGATATAGTGAACTGGCGATCTAGTGAACACTAGTGGATGTAAGCTGATTTACAATAATCAACCAGCAATGATCAGAAATTATATCGGGGGTGATACAACCTCTAACGCTTCACTGTTCTTACATCCTAAAGTATTTGTCATAAAGTATCCAAAACACGTTATTGAATGCTTATTATTGTAAGACACACGGCTAAAATCAGTTAAAAGCCCGTGAAAATAGTGTTGAGGAATCAATGAGGTTGGCCTGATTTGAAATTGAGGGCGTGGTTTAACATCCAGGACTAACCTCATTGGCTCTCTTCCATTATTTTCCTACGCTGTCAACTAAATTTAGCCGAGTGTCGTTTTATAAATATGCGTTTCCCATCCTTATTCCTGTGACTATTATAATTAATTTGTACACCTTACTATGTTATAAATGAGGAATGCTGCCAAATATCGTTGAACTCCATCTCAGGCTTTTGAAACAGCAAACGTTTTTAGATAAAATCTAAAACAAAACAAGAAATTCATGTATTATTAAATTTATTGATATGGGACAAATTACCGTCTTTTTGTTACGAATAATAGTAATCATTGATGAAACGATGCTTCATCACTTGAAATAATAAAACAATTGTTCACATAAAAATGTTTGTATGAGAAGCATAACCTTCGTAAGGTAAAATGATGGTAAAAGAAGAAATAATGAAGAGTTATAAAAAACTCAATTTTGAAACTACAAAACAGACGATACTAAAGATGGTTATTAAAAACTATTCCATGCACACTGAGAACAGAAGAAAACCAGTCTTAATAAATCATACTTTAACTCATTTAGCTCGGACCACACCAACAAAAGGTTCCCATGCACTTCTTAGAACAAATATGTTTCCATTAAAATGTATAAAACGAAACGCACGTACCGGCTCTACAGTCTCACTTCACTTACTACAAGATAGGACTTATCAAAGTCAACGCCTATACTATACAGGTCATAACGAAGACTAACCTATAAAACAGACGTTGTCACTGTGTTGCTGACATAACAGCAGATAAATGTCTCACTTCACTTACTACAAGATAGGACTTAGCAAAGTCAACGCCTATACTATACAGGTCATAACGAAGACTAACCTATAAAACAGACGTTGTCACTGTGTTGCTGACATAACAGCAGATAAAAGTCTCACTTCACTTACTACAAGATAGGACTTAGCAAAGTCAACGCCTATACTATACAGGTCATAACGAAGACTAACCTATAAAACAGACGTTGTCACTGTGTTGCTGACATAACAGCAGATAAAAGTCTCACTTCACTTACTACAAGATAGGACTTAGCAAAGTCAACGCCTATACTATACAGGTCATAACGAAGACCAACCTTTAAAACAGACGTTGTCGCTGGGTTGCTGACATAATAGCAGAAGTTTTTATTCTGCTTTGGCGTAACCTATAGGATGACAAGTAAATGTGGCTTTGCGTTCTTTTAGTTATAATTAACGATCTCCCAACTCCCATTTCTTTTTCCTATAATAAAATCCATACCTCCTTGTGCATTTCCGAATGATTCCCAGTCCAACGGACAGTGAAAAAGGCGTATCAAGTTCAATAAAAATAAGACTAAAAATCAGGTACCTCGAAACGGTTCCTCACCACATCGGATTTACTATGCTCATCCTTCGGACTAGCTTCAATCGTCCTCAGAATGTACAATTCGGCAAGTTTATGTTATAACACTTCTTCGGACTTACATCGCTCGTCCCCAGAAGTGAATACATTCGTTTATTCCCAACGGTCACCTATCCATGCAACTCGCTCGATGCATAACTTTTAAGAGTATGTTTATATAAGTGGTATATGTATGTTTACTGCGTGTTGTTTGCATTTTAAAAAATGTTTTAAGTACTAAATTACCAAAAGATAAAAAATAAATAAATAAAAATAATAATAATAATTTAATACAAACAATAATTAACAAACACAGTATATTATAAAATAAAGATAAAACAAAATAAAAATTTATACATATATGTATATTATAACTAATGTAGAATAATGTTAAAAACTAATGCATGTGCAACTCCGGCTGACGGTTCATAACCATGCCTAAAATGTAATGTATAAACAATTTTATTTATATGTTTGCAAAATATACATTTTTCTATACTATTCTAAATTTTAAGATCCAACAAAAACAGTAGATATACTTGACGAATTAAAACGAAACGTAAAGCGATATTGTAACCAAATTTCAACTCAATTAAATTATTTTTATTTATTTTAAACGTATTCAAGACATCCGATAAAAATTGCACTAGTGCTATGAATGAGATGAAAATGGATACGTGTTTAATGAATCTTTGAAACTTTTCCCTGAGTCATTATTGGGAGTTAATGATGTCATAAAAATATCTTCCGGATATCACAATATCTACGTATTTATTTTTGTTCCAAGCTTCGATGACACGTACATGACACAGACACGTTCAGACAGACTACTTTTTACAAAATAGTCTGTCTGAACGCGTTTTAAGACTAACGTGTCTTAGGAACATGAGATCTTAAAAACATCTGTAACGGATAATTCCGATGATGCCTCGGTGTCGGATTTTTTTGCAAACACAAATATTTTTCCTATAAACCTACGGTATAAATGAGGAAGAGTAAAAGAGACCGATTCTTTATTACAATTTTTACAACATCGCAATGGCTGTAATCGAATCCTCTGTAAAATCCCTCTCTCAATCAAAATATGTAAATTGTGCTCAAAGACTTTATCGATATTCTAGCTCTTTTTAGTGTATCTCTTATCGTGACGACCTAGACATAATTATGTATCAAAGTAGGCTCAAGTATAAAAATTGTAATGTAATTCAAAATGACTCAATTAATAAGATAATTTTACACAATAAAATGTCACATTAAAAGCATTTTACTTGGTTCAAATAACTTGAGATCAGATGCGGGCATCATTAAGAGCAAGGATGAATCTTTTAAACTATTATCTTTCGAAATAAAATGTACAAAACATTATTTCTTCGAGTGAGAACGATGAGAATTAGTTGCACTTAATTTATTTAGACTGCACAACATTTAAAAAATATAATAGAAAACTATATATAAATCTCAATAAAAATTGGTTAAAATAATTATTTATATTTCACATTTTAGTTTTAATAAGACCTCTTAGAACTATATGATAATAATATTAATTTTAAATGTAATGGAAGACGTAATATCTTTGTTTTATTACTGTAGGTACTTCTTGACAATTCTTAGTATAGGTGGTACAGGTAAAGACCCTAAATAAGATGTCTTCTATCCTTCTATCCTTACTTTACCTTCTCCGTATAGCAATTATAAATTTAAGTTTAGTTTATATATACACTGATGATGGAATATTTGGATTAAAATAATTAATATGAATTAATTCTATTTTATTGTGACACAAAGTGAAACAAAAACAAGTTTTTACGATTTTTCAAAGAAAAATGACCTTATGAGATTTTTTAAACTAAAGTGTTTTATTTATTTTATAAAATGTGCAATTATTACAAAATCTCGGTCGAAACAACAAACTTTGTTTAGTAGTTCGATTGGACTATACTTAGTCATTATTTTAAAGAAAATTATATTAAAAGTACTTGCTATCATAGTTACTTATCATTTCATCCTGTCCAAAATAAACGTGTCTAAAAATGTTTTTTTTTTAAACAATCTATATAGCATTGGTTCCTTCAATTCCGTACAACATTAGAACATGAAAAATGTTGCAACAATAGCAAACACTTCTTCCTATTGGTGAAAACAAAAAATTCTTCTTAAGAAGAACTCATAAGTTACCCTGAGGGTGTTTACTTAACGTTAAAATATAATGTTTTTAACACATTATTTTTACTTTTCCTCATTTATTCCGTGGGTTTATTTCGTTTGCGGGAAAGTAATTTCTTTGTGCTAAAAATCTTAAACCGAATTTTTATATGAATTATCAATTTCGAATGTATTTAAGACTTTCTGAGTGGTTCATACCAGGTTGTGTGCTTGTATGTGTCTGTGTTTCCCAATTAATAAAATTGGGAAACTACTTAATTGAGATAATGCATGATACGAGTGTATCCTTTTACGTAATTTAGAAGAATCCAGTTTCATTTTGATTCAGCTAAAATATGCATGATTTTTTCGGATTACTATTGTCAAGCAGCATCATGTGATCAGTGTCTGAATGGGTGACCTCTGGGAATATAACTGATATTTTACTGTCTGAGAATTGAGGGGAAATAAAGTTGATAACGCTTGAAAAAGTACATTATGCAACACGACCTGTGAGAGACATATTTGCAATAATGGCATGCGGTGTTACAGTCTTGTAGATCTACAACAGCATTTTGTGGTACAACCATGTCTACGCGAAAACACTCGCAATTAAAGTTCTGTTTCCTTACTAACTGTGTGATATATTGTTAACCTACGCTTTGATATAGGGCTTTAAAATGCTTAAACTTAGGTAAATGGACAATCGAAGGATTGTGGCCAACCTCATAGTTCTCAATTAAATAAAAAAAATGTTTAGTGTGAATAGTAAAGCCGTGGATTGTTTGTTATAAGTTTTTTTTAACTACAACAAACAATTATTATTCGTTGCACTAAGGACAAAAATCAATATAACAGATATAATTATAGCTATTATTATTTGATTGGGTAGTGTAGCACTATATTGTTTTACTATATTGTCCGTCTCTGTTGTGGTTGGACGATCAATATTATGAGACAATTATGTCGTTTTAAAAACCGAATTTTACGTTACTTCAATTCATCTTATTAGTTTTACTTTATGATTGGTTAAATCGATTTATTACATGGAAATAATAGCTTAAACAACTAAAACAATATACTTTTCTTTACTGGTTACGGAGCCAAAAAGGACGTCTCTTTGATAGCGAGTTTGGCACGAGTACATGTGTAGCTAAGATTAGTATGTTGCTAACATCATAATAACCTGGCAAATAATAATAATAATTAATTAATTATAATCAATAATTAATTAATAATCAACACTAAGTACTAAAGCTAATTAGTTCTTTCTCTCATAGGACTTTATTTTTTGACCTGTTTTTTATTCAAATTAGATCCAGGAAATTTTATACTTACATACAGACACCATTTTATTTACAGACAGACAGACCAAGTTGTAGGATCTGTTGGAGCTAAAACGTCAACATTTGATGAAAAAGCGGGCGTTTTTGCAAATGCAATGCTTGTTTCTTTACGCAAAAAATATCCAAACGTTTTACTCAAAACCGTGATTTGTTCTAAAAAAATGCATATTTCGATCGATAAGTTTAAAACAATTACTGATGGTTTATAGTTTAATGATAGTTCGAACAGAAAAACCCTCCTTCATCCCTTCAATGACCCAAGTACCCTATTAGCTATTTTTTTCATTCGCTAAAGTGTGAAAATCTCCAAAACTACTTCTGTTATTTGGCAATGTGCTTAAGTACGTACAAGCAAGTGATACATCTAAAAAAAAACACAAAATTTTCTGAGATTTTCAGACATTTGAATGGATGTTAATTTGAAATGCTTCTCCCTCATTTAAGGGACAATTTTATTCCATACAGGAAAGCAAACTTGTTTATTCTTTAACGCTTTGCCATTACCATTAAGTCTTTTGTATGTAAAGAATGTTATAAAGCACGTAATGTTAAGTAAAAAGTTACAATTTTCCTTCTCGTAACCTAAACCAGACTGAGCTAAGGCATAAATAATTTGTGAGGTAAGTAGTAAGGTAAAGACAACAAAGGGCCTGACGAACCGGCCAGTGTCACATCTATTATTCACATTACCTTTACCCTAGCATTGTCGTTCACTGTAGTTTGGTAAATTAATTCAAACAGTAATTTTTCATAATGTAATACGAAAGGTTAAGCGCTTTTTAATAGTTTATTTATGCACCAAGGGAGTAAAGAAAGCCAATTCATGAGCTGTTAGTTGGCTCCTATGGCGAAAGCTAAAAGAATCAATGTGTATAACTCCTGAGGCGAAGTCGATACATTTTTGTATTTAACGTCTGAGGCAAGGCTGAGAGAGGTTATTATTTCGAGAGAAATAATGTATTTTACTTCAGAGGTACATACAAGATTATATCTCTGAACGTTGATGTAACATAATTATTCTTATAGTCTCATTTGGGAGGTTCCCCCCCAAAAAAATCGAATTTTATTATTTAAAAAAATAAATAAATAAATAATAATCCCGTAGATCTATATTATATAATATTATCTTTATATTGATCTACCTTAACACTCGCCTCCCTGTTCCGTCTTTTTTATTATTATCACGCAATATAAACAGATCATACAGTAATGGCTAAACAAGGCACATAAATTATTGGGTTGCTTTGATCGAAAAACAAAGTATAAGTGAAATATTTTTTGACGTCATTATTTACCGGTTAATGAAGTAAAAAAACTGATTTAATAAGTATAATTTGAGTTAAAAGTTTATTTTATCTTTACTCGAAGGATTAAAGACATTATAGAGTGGCATTGCCCACTCACAATTAGGTAGATAAAATAAAACCCCTTGACCTAATGTTCTGGGCACGCTGATGTCAAAATGACATTAGTTTTTGATAAAGTTTGGTGCGCTGAATTCATAGACAGCGCAGGCAGAGTCTATCAAACAAAATTAAGTAACCAAAACAACCTATGGATTTTCTTATTAACTTTTTTAAAGAGATAAAATGATTGTTTTATGAGAAGCTGAATTGAACAAAGGTGATCACAAAAGTAATGTATCAACCAAAAATGTCTATTTGACGTAAATCATGAAGCAGCCAAGGATCGCAAGCATTTGTACCTGTTCTTGAATTTTCAACCCTAGCTAGTATAGTAGGACCTACCAAAAACCTTTTGAAATTTTAAATCTCATATATGGATTATCAACCAGGCTGCTGATAATCCATATAAAAGGTCTTGTAGGATTTGCGAAGTACAAATGGTTTTAGTTTGCATGCAAGTTAATTTAATTGGAGTAACTACATTAATGATCGATATAATCATAGTTTATAGAAACTTTGTTATTAAGTACGCAAATTACTAAGATGGATCCAACTTGCCCCAGATTTGTATATTTTGTGTACATTTTATCGAATGTATTTTTTTAATCTCCGTCTTTCGCTTCCTTAAAATTTAAACCATATAAATCCATCACGCGTCATATTATGCCACGTCTGATTCAGAACTATAACATTCACTTTATGACGGGCGATTAAGTGGAACGTACTCGTATGTCTAACAGTGACGGTCTGACCTAACCATACCTAATAGTGACCCAATCATGATCATGCAGGCTACATCATTTGAAGTAAATCACTTATGTAAGTCGAATAAGACGTGATAAAAAGAGATTTTTTATACTTTTAATAATAATTTTATTAATAATAATCTCAAATGTAGAGGGTAGTTATGTTCTTTTAAGACAAGTTTATAGAGAGGCTAAGTTATTACGTTTGACTGTCATAAAATGTCCAGTTGTATTTAGCGAGTTTAATGATAAATTAATTTCACTTTTGTGTATGATATAATTTAGCTCGAACCATAGATAAAAACTAAGTAGCTTTTACTTATGTGCATTTTATAATATATATATATATATATATAATATATATATATATATATATATATAATATATATATATATATATATATATATATATATATAGCGTTTGACATCGCTTCGCCAGTAAGAGCATCGCGTAGAGAGCAATACCATAAGATCATTGCAAATTTGATACACTCTTATGCTATACACAATTACCTTATCTGAGCTGTCTACTCTATTACATTAATTTTAGCGATAAGGCAATAAAATTATAATATAGACTATCTTCCTTAAACTTATGTTGCGAGTAATGTTTAAGAGTGAATTTTTTACGCACGTCTGAATTAATAACCACGAAATTCACCGCTGACATTCTTGGCTTACCAGATCACTTAAGTGAATTCTAATTCGCAGTCTTTGATGAAAGGCCTTTAGCCTCTTGGTCGCTACGCGGTGCCCCAGTCTCATAGGCTTATTTTTTCGTTAAAAATTCGCTAAAAGCAATGTACGTATCATACGTGGATTAAATCATAAATTGACATCTTATGAAATACATATTTATTCTAATATTATTTAAATGTGTTTGAATCGCTTTCATATTTACTGATTAAATTCAAGTAAAAAAGTAGAGTACAAATTATTAGGTATTATGCGTTACAGTTTCTTACATATTACTACAATACTGCTGCAGAATATATGTCCCGCATTGAATTGCACAAGTCTAACTGTCTACATTTTAAGTTGGCTCACCTGTCTGTTTGAAAGTTACGTGTAAGTACTTAAGTAGCGCAAAGTCATAAATATTTAAATTATTTATAACTTTTAGTTCGATTGTTAAAGTTTTGAAAGTTACTCTAGTAAGTATGCAAGTGTTTTGTCATTTATTTTTCATTGTTTTTGAAGCATTTAATGTCGAGTGATTGTTATATTTAGTGGCGGCTGGCTGCCACAATAAGGAGTAAAATCATCGTCTTCTTGCACAGCATAAATCATTGTTATGGTACTGAATATTAAATGGTAATATTTGTGAAGTATGACAACAGATTGCGTCGGTACTTATAAAATTAAGTAAAGAAATTATTGATATTAAATAATAGGTACAAGAGATGTTGCCTGTGGAACAACAAAGGTGTTTAAACATGACATTGTTGCACACCTTAAACCATTTATACCGCAAATAATAATTAATTAAGTCAGAAAAAAATCACAAATATGGCCTGCCTCCGTGGTTTTAGTCGTTACGGCGTCATTTATTAAACTGACCTTTGACACCACAGAGATCTGGGGTTCGTATCCAAGGATAGGCTCTGAGTTTCTTTAAGATTATTGTTCAAATAAATTGTCGACAACTTTAAATTAAGCATTGAGTGTAACGGTTGCTACTACCATCTGAGGTGGTTCCCGCAGGAGTTATCCCTGATCAGTTGCAAGGCTCTGAATGAGAATTATTTTTATAATTACTATCACAAAGTTGTATCGATTCAAGTTACCAAGTCAATGAACATATTTATCGCTGATTGTCTGATGAACAACACAGCCGTCAAAACATTGCCTTGTTGCAAACCGCAAATAATAGCTTATGAATTAAGTAAAATATCACAACGATATATCGACTTATTAAGCCAAGTTGAAAAAAATATTTTCACTGATATTAAAGATTAGGTACAACAGGTGTTGCCTGTTGAACAACACAGCCGTCAAACATTGCCTTGTTGCAAACCGCAAATAATAACTTATGAATTAAGTAAAATATCATAACGATATATCGACTTATTAAGCCAAGTTGAAGAAAATATTTTCACTGATATTAAAGATTAGGTACAACAGGTGTTGCCTGTTGAACAACACAGCCGTCAAAACATTGCCTTGTTGCAAACCGCAAATAATAACTTATAAATTAAGTAAAATATCACAACGATATATCGACTTATTAAGCCAAGTTGAAGAAAATATTTTCGCTGATATTAAAGGTTAGGTACAACAGGTGTTGCCTGTTGAACAACACAGCCGTCAAAACATTGCTAGTTACACACCACAAATCATTATACCAAACAACTGATTTTTTATCTTGTTTATTACCATAAGTCACGTAAAGCTAGCTTTTTTATTCTCGTGAGGATTTCCCCCCACAAGTATAATGATTTTTTCTTTACGAGGAGATTTATTACAAAATGTGTTTTATAATATGATACATTATACTAAATTATTTTATTTAAAATAATTTTGTATATTTAATTTATAACTGAAGTTTAATTAGCATAATTGCCAAATTGACTATTATTGAAGACTTCAATTCTTTTAAATTTTCTGTTTATTTACATTAACAACAGACGTTTCATCTGACGAAGCCAGGCATCTCAGTGTTTTAGAACATGCCTTCTTTTTAAAAATACATTTAGTCATAATATATTTTATCTTATTTAACAATAGTTTTGACTTAAATGGTTTTAACGTTTGATTTAGTAAGGTCTGAGAAATACTTTAATCTTAAAAAATATTGAAAAATTTGACATGTTCTTTTTGCCGTTGATCCCGCTGATTTTAGTCTATTTTTATTTTTTTAACCCTAAAGATGCAGATATCTGGCCTAACCAGGCAAAACGTCTGTTGTTAATTCTAGGATCAGCGGGAAAAAAGAACATGTCAATTTTTTTTTCATTTTTTTATAACATTAAAGTATTTCTCAGACCTTATTATTATTTATTATTAATGAATGGGGTTGGAGTCGAGGATAGACCTCATTTGCACTGCAACTAGAAGGCTATTGTACAATTCCCTCAATTGGTCCAGGTCAGAATAATCCTTCTCCCCGGACTAGGTCTAGGAACTTTTTGACCAGTGATTCATTGGTAGGGTTAAACTTAGTGAGAGTGCTGCTACCAAAGTTGGAGAACCTTTGAAAAGCTAGGGCTTAACATCTCAGAAGTATGTTAGTAGCAGTTTCGGTTTCCGATTCACAAAGCTTACACTCTGGGTTATCTTTAAAAGATTACCAATGGTATGGAGAGTTTTCGGAGGTGACAATGACCAGTCAGTAGTACAGTTACTTTTCTAAGGTACCTTCTGCTTAGACTTAAGGAGGTCCCAGTTTTTGAGAACTGGGTCCTTTTAACATTAGTTTACGTGGCCTCATGCCAGAGGATTTGTTTCCAGTGGTGCAGGTGATTGGTTAAGAGCCATCTTTAATTACACCTTTGGCTATAGCTTTGGGTATGGCTACTATGGGTTCAGGGCCCACAGGAGGAGTCTCAGACCCCTTTTGCAAGGATGTCTGCTTGTTCATTACCTCAATTCCCTTATGGCCAGGCACCCATCTGATTTAAATAAGTGCACCAAGTTCGTTTTAATATGACAAGTATATCTATGGTTTTGTTGGATCTTAAAAGTTAAGCAGTATTGAGCGTAGTTAGTGCTGTATAGGTGATCGCCGAGAATGATACGGATGCATTCACTATCTGAGGATGAGCGAAGCGAATCCGATGTGATGAGGAAAATTTCAGAGGTACTCCATACCCAATTTTTTAATATTGTATTACTGTAGTAGTATTAATTCAATAATAGTAAATTTTGTGAAATATTTAATAATAGCAATAATAACAAAAATATTAATCCTGCATTGTACACAGAATTCAATCTATTCCATTTAAGATAAAATAAAGTTTAAGAATTAGAATTAAAACTTTCACGGCCCTGTCATACCTTGAAAATTGTTATTGGGAAATGACATTCAAGTTTTGACTTCTCCAAGTATCCAATTTAGCATGTTGAAAACTATTATTTCATTTATCATATTTGAAAAGGGATTAATCGGATGTTAACACTTATCTTTGGGCTTAGTGGGAAAAGAACTAAGCAAATATTGTTATAGAAATTATTATCAAAATATAAATCGAATCAAAAAGAATTCTTTCACTTTAAAGATTGATCACGAATTCAATTGATCTGCAATATTCGAATAGAAAAAAGGTTCATCTAATTCAAAGGATTTTTTCAATGAAAATCATATAGAAAGTCCACCTATATAGAAATTATTAATCAGAAATTTCACCAAACTATTCATCAAGCCGTGGAAAGCAAATATCATTTTAATACCATTATATTAATTCTTACTTTTTATATTTATTTATTTTATAAATCAATACATTTATTTATTTTGAAGTCCAAAATTAAAAAAAATAAATAAATCGAGATTAAAATATGCAAATTTAGTTAGATTAACATTGAGTGATTAGTAAAAGTATATAGTTAAATTTATTCTATTTATGAATGCTAATTCTGTTATCCCCCTCTCCAATATTCCCTAAACTTATAAATGATTTGAAATATTTGTGCGGCTCTGCATCTTCTGTAAGGGAACATTGCGGGAGGGGTTTGAACTGCTAATAGTAAGCATGATAGATCAAAATTAATAAATCCTTGGGTAAATTTCTTTCAGCTGTGAGAACTTAATTTTGGTGGTATGATGTTCTTCTGGTTCATTACCTTTGAAGTACCTCGTAATATGAGTTCAAAATGAAAGAAGATCATACTTTTGATTTTAAACAGTACTGGATTTCACGGGTAATTGTAAAACGTTTCATCTTAAACCCAAATATTTGTCCAAGGTTCAAGTATTCAACTTCAGAGTTCAAAGATAGATCATTAAAAATTTCCGACCTCTGGTCCTGACAGAGTTAGTTCCGCTACATTAGACCTCTGTATTAAAATAGCGCGGAGGTCCGCATACTTCCGTGCTTAAAAGTCTATTTGTTTTAAACTTTTGCTGATTCAGCAAACAATACTACAACCAGATTTTAAACAGAGTTCGCATTCTGCCTTAGTTTGATTTTCGTACCAAGTTTGATTAAAAAATATTAATTGATATGAAATATAGCGTCTTTTACAATATTTAATTAACAATATATATATATATATATATATTTATATATATATATATATATATATATATATTATATATATATAATATATATATTATCCGTCTTACTATACCATCCCAAAGCAACTAGAGACACCTCACTTCTTTAAAAAAATTTACAAAGTCATTAGCCCCCGTCTTGGGTGAATAAACTTCTTAAGCGGTCTTTTCTCAGAATAAGGTTCGTCTAAGCGTTATTAAAAATTCTCTTAAACTTGAGAAATATCTATATTGGATTGAATGTACAATGTGACTACTATACATGTTTTGCAAAACTCGGTAGTATCAAATGAATTACTCTGTACAAATAACTTTTAATGAACACATTTTTTTAATAATGATGTATTCTATACATCCAGTCCTTGTGTTCGTGCCAAAAAGTTAAAGTGAAAAGAAAAAAAAATAAGAAAATAACTTTTTTTTATATTATATTGATTGGTTCTCTGAGCATTGTAATAATCTCAGATATAAATATCAGTCAATATTTTCGTGCGGTTAGAGGGCTATACAAAAATATAAATACTTAGGCGTTGGTCATCTCAAAGCACCAATAGTTTTAAAGAAATCTATTTTAGCTGTGGAGTTCTAAAATAGTCACTGATAAAGAAGAGTGAGGATTGTGGCGCCCAAACAACAAGAAAGGTTATAAGTTGTTGTTTATAAACTCCAAACCCGTGAAAGAGATTTGTTTACGCGTACAGAATGCAAGCAAGGAAAGAGAAAGGTAGCAGAGGTAGAACTAGACGAACAGGTTTACAGGTGCCGCGGGAGATGCTACAAGGTCACTGGACTTGTAGCCACGGTTCAACGCGTCTGACACTTAATGTCAGTCCCTTTCATCTCACTCCTACCAATACTATAACAATCAAAATTGTTAATGAAAATTATTTGCTTAGATTATTTGAATTATACTATATTTCTGGGAATAATAGGAAGTTGATTCTAACTATCTGTTGACATATAGCACTTATACGCTGTGTTAAGGCGATGTGTTAGTGATCTTTGTTATTATCTTTCAACTCTTCCTTCTTAAGTTCACTAAGTCGCACCGAGGCGGAACTTAAATAAACTAAACAATGCTCTGCTTTAAAAACTTACATCTAACATTCTGACGATGAGATTCTTAAGTTTTCGTTTTGTGGTTTTTAACCTGAGCAGTAGCATTTCTCCTTGGTACTCAATGTTTTATGGAGCAAAGGAAATGCGTATTTTATTCCAAAAGGTTATACAAAACTACTGTAAGCAGACGGGGTGTCGATACTACTTCACCTGACGCAAACTTACGATTCGAAATAAATACCGGCTCCTGTCAGCACACCCAGCTGGGATAGGAATCGAACACAATAAAAGATAAAAGATTTGGTTACACATAATATTAAAAATAAATAAATATACAAGTCAATAAATAATTGAAATAGTTTCATAAAAAATAAGAACTGAAAATAGTTATGAACTAAGTTAGGTAAAATATTAAATATATAGGTTACGTCCTTTGCTGTTGCTTAATGGTGCTGATGATGACCATACAGATGAGTTCAGATGGCAGTATGCCAATCTTGAAGGAGAAGAGATAACACGAAGGCAATGTTGCAATGTTTAGAGAAGATATTTATGAGTAGTAAAAGTTAGATAAGAGCTGGTTATGTATGTAGATAAGCTCATTCAGCAAGTAAGAAGTTATTAACTTCACTCCAAAATTGTTCACACGACCGCGAACGCGCCGAATCTGAAGCCGGGCGAACGGAACGGAAGGAAAACAGTTAAGTTTAGATCTAGTAGCTGCGCACTTTGCTAGATCAGTTGAATACCGGACAAATACGTTAAAGATGAAGTTAACGTTAAGAATAAACTTGAACAGAAAAGTTATTTAGATATCGCACTTGAACACCACGAAGTTATTCGGTAAAGTGGTAGATCGACGTGCTCTGAACAAGGCTTGGTCCGGGACTGAGTGTAAATCAGACCCCAGAGAATGGAGATAAATATGATGAAATGATGGAAGAAGGGTGGCGTGATTTAAGCAGAAATCTAAAAATGGAGTTGGGTGTAGAAGATAATTTATTAGATTAAAGATGTCTGTAAAAAGGTTGCAGATCCTCGGAGGTTGAGGTAAAAGTTGGCAGAATCTATTGTTAGAGGATTAGGACTCCCAAGACTTGGAGGAAGGAAGGACTGACCCTTAAGTAGATAATTGGATATGAGTAAGATAGAAATGTTCCAGGTATATATAAATAGATATAAAAGGTTATAGGATATGCATTATAAAGTTAGTAACCAAATTCAAATAAAAAATTAAAAGTACAAAAATTAAAAATACTTTAAAATGTAAAGAAAAATGTTCATTCCTAAACATTCCGCCCACCAAAAAGGGCTAAGGCCTTTTTAAGGTTCAGGAAGAACTAAAATTAAATTTACAGGTAATACTTAAAACTAAAATGTGGCATCAGAGCTTACAATAGACCGTAAAGAAACTAATTTCACGACGGGTCGCTTGTAGACTCCTTTGGCCGTTTTGATTGTAGCTACCCTAACTACTCCATCTGTGCCAGGATGCACATCAATGACTCGAGCAATTGGCCACGAGCAAGGAGGAACGTGATCTTCGATGAGAAGAACTGCGTCGTCTATGCATAAATTGGGCTGTCCTTTGGTCCACTTATTTCTCTTCTGGAGAGTCTGAAGATATTCTAAGCGCCACCGGTTCCAGAACTTCTGTGTACTCTGCTTGACCAGCTCCCATCTAGAGAGTCTATTTTCTGGAAGATGTTCAAGGTTCTGTTCTGGCAAGGATGTTAGAGGTTGCCCGATGAGGAAGTGACCTGGAGTTAGAGGTTGAGGATCGTTGGGATCAGTAGATATAAGGGTTAGAGGTCTTGAATTGAGGATAGCTTCAATTCTAATGAAAAGAGTCTCTAACTCTTCTTTAGAGAGCACTTTTCACCAATAACCTTCTTTGTTAAGGTCTTAACAGACTTGATACCAGCCTCCCATATCCCACCGAAATGTGGTGAATAAGGAGGATTAAATTTCCATGTTATACCTTCGAAGACGTATAATAACTCAATTCGTCCTGGTTTTACTAGTAAGAAGCCAGCGCCGCACTTCTTTTAAGTAGTTGGCTGCTCCTACAAAATTAGTACAACAGTCTGATACTATTATTGCTGGCATCCCTCTTCTAGAAATGAAACGTTCTAGAGCGTTAAGAAACATCTCGGTAGATAAAGATGGAACGAGTTCTAAATGAAGGGCTTTGGTTGATAAACAAACGAAAAGGCAAAGATATGCCTTGGTAACAACAGATCTTCGTAGAGTTGACTCCTTACACTGAAATGGACCACCGAAGTCCACTCCAACATGGTAAAAGGCACGCCTTTCAGAGAATCTAACTTTAGGTAAGTCAGACATCATGGAGGTTGAGGGTTACAGCGCCATTTAAAACAGATTAAGCATTTGTATGTTCGCTCTTTAACCAGCTTACGGCAAGAGGGAATCCAGTAGGAATTTTGAATGATAGATTGTAAAGTAGTAGGACCCACGTGTAAACATTGGACATGAAAGTAGTCGATAATAAGTTTTGTAAGGTGAGCTGTTTTAGGAAGAAGAATAGGATGTTTACTAGTGGCACTCAAGTTGCTGTTTTCTAAGCGGCCACCAACACAAAGAACATTGTGGGGTCCCATAAATGGGTTCAGATGTTTTAGGTCTTGATAGGTGTTAGCTTTAGGTGAAGATAAGAAAAGATCGGGCCACTGTTGTTTCTGTATTAGTTGGATACATCTGAGGTTAGCATCGTGAAACTCAGAAGGAGTTAAAAAACTAAGAGTCCGTTTATCTCGCGGAA
This sequence comes from Microvelia longipes, assembly GCA_018340805.1. Lineage (NCBI taxonomy): Eukaryota > Metazoa > Arthropoda > Insecta > Hemiptera > Veliidae > Microvelia > Microvelia longipes. The sequence goes on from JACMZG010001913.1 coordinate 29,925,359, forward strand.
GCTTAGTGTTGCGGGCAAACCTTAAGATGTATGCAACAAGACGAATAAGTTCCATGTAAGAATTATAATGTTCCATCCATGTTAAGTCAGGTTTGTTAGATAGGAGACATAAAACTGGTTCTTTCTTAAGTTCTGGAAGTTCGTCACGATTAGGTAAGATGACTGAAGATTTCGGCCAAGAAATTGAGGTAAGGTTAAAAAGGCAGGTCCGTTCCACCAAAGTTGGTTTTGGACAAGGTCTTTAGGTTGTAAACCTTTAGATACCATATCCGCAGGATTAAGCTGGGATCGAACATGTCTCCAGACAGCAATGTCTGTTAAAGTAAGATTTCTGATGTCCTATTGGCCACAAAAGTTTTTAGATTGTTAGGTACTAATGATAGCCAAGATAGGACTACTGTAGAATCAGTGAAAAGTATTATTTCAGAGATACTTAGCTTGTCAGTTAGCTTCTTGACTGAATCTACTAGTCGAGAGAGCACTAATGCTCCGCATAGTTCAATGCGTGGCACGCTTATTGTTTTGATTGGTGCCAGCTTTGATTTAGCCTTGATGAGGTTGACGTATATAGAATCTTCACACACAAACGCAAGTACAAAACAGCTCCATAGCCTCGTTGTGATCCATCACAAACCCAACAAGTTGAGCAGAGTAGGTAGAAGTAGTTAGAATGTATCTAGGAATAGAAACTTGAGATAAAGATGGAAGTTGTGAGATAAACACCGCCCACCGTGATAAAATCGGCTCAGGAACAGTGTCATCCCAATCAAGGTTAGCTAGCCAAGTCTCTTGGAGAATGCATTTAGCCATAAAAATTACGGGTGATAGATATCCAAGCGGATCATAGAGTCGCGCTATGGTTGACAAGATAGATCGTTTAGTATAGACTATGGTTTTATCCAAGTTGACAGAATAAGAAAATGCATCTTTCACAGGATCAAACTGGAGACCTAGTATTTTAACTCGACAATCAGATTCTTCAGAGAAAGATATAGTTGTTGATCAGAAGAGTTTGGATCTAGTAGAGCCGGATGATTACTAGTCCACTTACTAAGTTCAAAACCTCCTTTAGCAAGTAGATCAATTAACTGTTGTTTAAGAGCAAGAGCATCTTGGATATTATTTGCCCCTGTCGCAATATCATCTGTGTATGTTTCCTCGACTAAAACTCGTGATGCTTCAGGAAACGGTTCTCCCTCGTCAGCAACAAGTTGCCTCAGAACACGTATGGCAAGATAGGGCGAACAAGATAAGCCGTAAGTCAAGGTTTGAAGTTCGTATTCTTCAATTGGTTGTTCTGGGTTAAAACGCCATAATACATGCTGATATTTTTCTGTCAGTTGGTTCCAGAACAATCTGTCTGAACATTTTTTACAATGTCAGCTGTAAAAACAATGGAATATGTTCTAAAGTTAAGAATTATTTCGGATATATCAGTTTGCAATTTCGGTCCAGTTAGAAGTTGATCGTTGAGAGAGTTAGGAGATGAACCACGGAATGAAGCGTCGAAAACAACACGTATTTTGGTTACATCACCATCTTGCTTAAGAACACTATGATGTGGCAAAATAAATGTAGCAGTTTCTTCAGTTACTGCCATATGATTTAAATCGATATACTCTTTCATAAAACGAGTATACTCAGATTTGAGATCAGGATTTTTACAGCTTAAGCTCGATGTTAAGCAGTCTTCGCTTAGCTATTTCTTTGGAAGGTGTGACTTCTGGTTTCTTTGTTTTAAACGGGAGAGATACAACATATCTTCCAGATGGTAAACGTCTATGAGTTTGTTGAAAATGGTTCTCACACATCTCTTCTTCTTTTGTAAGTTTAGGACAGGCTGAAGTAACTTCTTCAACTTCCCAAAATTTCTTTATTAAGTTGTTGGTGTCTTCAGAAGAACTATTTATGAAGAAAGTTGAACAGTCAGAGTCATCAGGTTCGTTATCAAGTTTCCCTGACACTACATGACCGAAAATGGTAGGTAGTAGTTTTGGATCATCTTTAGAAATGGTAATAGGAGCTCCAATAAGTGTGTCTAGATAGATATCAGCTCCTATAAGAAAGTCTACAGTGTTAGGTAAGTAGAACTCTGGATCAGCAAGTGAATAGTTGAAATATTTTTCATAAATTTCCTTAGGTAAAGGATTTTGAGGTAAAGTGCCAGTAATTTGAGGATAAATGATAGCTGTAGTTTTAAGAGACTGGCTGTCATTATTGAGAGGCTTAATGAGGCAAGTAACTTTGCCAGAAGCACCAGCCAAAATAGATTGGTTAACACCAGTAAGCTTTCTGTTGAATGGTTGAGGGGATAAACCTAGTTTCTTAGCCCATTGCTTTGAAATCATAGAGTAGTGGCTACATGAGTCTAGTAAAGCCCTTACTTTATGAAACTTTCCTGTACTGTCTTGAATTGCTATACATGCTGTGCCTAGAAGAACGTTAGATTCTGATGTAGGTTGAGTTGTTCCAACGAAATCTGATTTGAGGTGTTTCTCCGAAGATGTTTCAACTTTATTGTTTCCTGAGCTAAGTTTGAAGAAGATGAACTGCTCTGGTCGCATAAAGAACTGTGATGACGCGAAAAACAATACATACAAGTCTTGTTAGATTTGCAGTCCTTCAATAAGTGCCCTCCAGCATACTTTGAGTTTGCTTATTCTGGCTCTGCGTTCGTAAGGAGTAAGTTTAAGATAAACGGGACATCTAGTCAAAGGATGCTGGTTTTTACAAAGGTAGAAGGAGTAATTAGGCTGATAATTAGAATTATTTTTTTGGGTGTGTGAAGAAGAATGAGAGCGTTGGTTAAAATTAGATTTAGCATTAGTTTTAATTGAGAAGAGTTAGAAAGTAAACTAAACTTAGCTGGTTTAAAATTATTGTAGTTTTGTTAATACTAGAGATATTTCTAGCATAGTTAGAGTTTGTTGAAGTAGATACTGAAGAAGCTGCCATCTCTAGCACATTACATCTCTTTTGAATAAAATCCTTCAACTCCATGAATGTTGGAAATTCGGTGTCCTGAAATTTGGTTTCCACTTGTTTACGGGTCTTTGGGTCTAATAGTTTGATGGCTAAATTAAAAAGAATAAACTCAGATTCCTTTTCTATATGCAGGTTTTGAAAGGCTGTTATGTTTTCAGAGACCTGACGCAGAAATTCTTTTAAAGATGAGGTAGTTTGTTTGGTTAAAGGTGTGAAATTGAAAATGTTTGATAGGTAGACGAAGCGAGCTTGCGTTTTTAGCATATGTTTCTATAAGAGTTTGCCACGCTTGGTCATAACCAGAATCCGTAATAGGAATAGCCTTAATTGAACTTTTAGCATCACCTGATAAAGCACCAGTTAGATAGTGAAACTTTTCAGTATTAGATAAGTTAGAGTTGTGAATAAGAGAACAAAAAGCATCGTAAAAAGGTTGCCAGTCTTCAGACTTACCACTAAACTTAGGAATGTCTAAATCTGGGAGTTTGGCTCTGACTTGTCTAGTCTCACTTAAAATAGTTGATAGTTCTGCAGCAAAGTTAGGAGGTAAAAATAGATTGAGGTTGTACAGGAGGGAAGTACCTGTCAAAAGTTGTTAATATTTCATAATAATAACGCTTAGCGTCAGTTTGTTTAGCAGTATCATCAGCTGAAGGAAAGGTATCAGGTTCACCGTTGACAGCGTGAGCTTCCATCAAGTCATCCCACACTTGTGTAAACCTAGCATAAACAGCTCGTGTGTCTTGAGCTTTGATTTTAAATTCTGGTATCTTACTGCTGTCAGTAGCACACTCGCGACCATGATGACAGTAAGATCTAAGCTCTACAACAATGCAGTTCAGCTTATTGCGCATAAAAGCGGCTTGCTGTTCAAAATTGTGTTCACCCATGTTTAATGCACTGTTGTTATGATGTTGGTTATTGACTCCTTCGTTATCCGACAGTATAAGTTCAGAATGAACAAGAAAAGAATCAGACAAATAAAATTCCTTCTGTTCGTGATCCTGAAATGACATAAAAACTACCCTAATGCCACAAGACTAAATTGGCAAAATTAAAAATATAAAACCTTTATAAATAGTAATTTATACTTTAAGTAGTTAAAAGCATTAAAATGATAATATTTAAAAAGCTAGATAATTGGAGGGCTATAAAAATAAATAAAATAAAGTGCTGACTCACTATGCACCAACCGGAAGTGGTGACAGGATATCCGGCCCGGAGGACCAGAAATGTAAGCAGACGGGGTGTCGATACTACTTCACCTGACGGCAAACTTACGATTCGAAATAAATACCGGCTCCTGTCAGCACACCCAGCTGGGATAGGGATCGAACACAATAAAAGATAAAAGATTTGGTTACACATAATTAATAAAAATAAATAAATATACAAGTCAATAAATAATTGAAATAGTTTCATAAAAATAAGAACTGAAAATAGTTATGAACTAAGTTAGGTAAAATATTATATAGGGTTACGTCCTTTGCTGTTGCTTAATGGTGCTGATGATGACCATACAGATGAGTTCAGAACAGTATTCCAATCTTGAAGGAGAAAGAAAACGAAGGTGTTGCGAGTTTAGAGAAGATTTTATGAGTGTAGAAGTTAGATTAAGAGCTGGTTATGTATGTTAGATAAGCTCATTCATCAAGTAAGAAGTTATTAACTTCACTCCAATATTGTTCACACGACCGCGAACGCGCCGAATCTGAAGCCGGGCGAACGGAACGGAAGGAAAACAGTTAAGTTTAGATCTAGTAGCTGCGCACTTTGCTAGATCAGTTGAATACCGGACAAATACGTTAAAGATGAAGTTAACGTTAAGAATAAACTTGAACAGAAAAGTTATTTAGATATCGCACTTGAACACCACGAGTTATTCGGTAAAGTGGTAGATCGACGTGCTCTGAACAAGGCTTGGTCCGGGACTGAGTGTAAATCAGACCCCAGAGAATGGAGATAAATATGATGAAATGATGGAAGAAGGGTGGCGTGATTTAAGCAGAAATCTAAAAATGGAGTTGGTGTAGAAGATAATTATTAGATTAAAGATGTCTGTTAAAAGGTTGCAGATCCTCGGAGGTTGAGGTAAAATTTGGCAGAATCTATTGTTAGAGGATTAGGACTCCCAAGACTTGGAGGAAGGAAGGACTGACCCTTAAGTAGATAATTGGATATGAGTAAGATATGAGTAAGATAGAAATGTTCCAGGTATATATAAATAGATATAAAAGGTTATAGGATATGCATTATAAAAAGTTAGTAACCAATTCAAATAAAAATTACAAAAGTACAAAAATTAAAAATACTTAAAATGTAAAGAAAAATGTTCATTCCTAAACAACTACGGTCATCTAAGTTATAGCAATTCCCATAATTTCTAAATAAATAAGCTAAGTTTATGCGTTTTTTTAAAAAGTTATATATATATATATTATATATATATATATATATATATATATATATAATATATATATATATATATATATATATATATATTATATTATAAACTTATTTTTGGTTAAAATAAAACTAAAACAGGTTTTGGTTTTACTTCAGGGTCCTCCCATCTCACTCATTGTCGAAGAAAAGTCGCTAAAATTACTGTAAAGTAATAGATTTTGAAGCAGTAAACAATCTGTAAAGAGGTAAAACTTTAACTGATTCTTAAAATAGTTTAAGAAACAGATGTCAAATCAGGTTGAATAGATTTGTAAACGCTCGAAGTTTCGAAAACTTACCCAGTTTCTTCTTCCATTGAAGTTTCATTATACCCCCGATACAGAAGTTACACAAAGCCTCTTTTTTTCGTACCTTGTTTTTACGTGACGCCCTCTATTGTCGTGTTTTTTGAAGGTGCAGTTTAATGTAGTTGTAACGCTTTAGAGTTGCTATTTCATTATGTAATATGAATGTTTATTCTCGAGTTATTTATGCGTGAAAACTAGACTGCATACTTTAGTACACGGTTTTGTTTAAAATTTAAATGAATGCTTCCACGGCTAAAATTTAAAGTTTAGAATATTTCGATGACAGGGCTTTTACCATATGGACATAGAAATACAGTACATAGAGAGGTCAGCGAGGAGAAATCCTAGGCTATACTTAAAGCATGTTCAGTTACAACTAGTCTTACTAACGCAGTGATGGGTTTTGATACCTAGATTGCAGAGGGAAATGGGAGCCCCATGTTCTAATGTTCTTACTAAGTAGCCCAATATTTGTGGGCTTGTTTAAAATCTGCCTTTTTTAGAACACTATTAGCAAACCATGTACCGCTAAACCAAGTAAAATAAATACCGCCGTAAACGGGATTCGAGCTGTGTTGCTGTTAAGATAAGACGAAATAAAGCAAAGAGCCTTGGACAACTCAACCATTCTGATCCTCTGGCATTTGATACTGCAGTAATAGTAAGTTGTTGACTATCCTCAAGTCTTCTCTATCTTTAGAAGACTTGTGATATAGATAGTCTGCATAGAAATATTCTTAAGGCAAATTTTGAAGAAAAAAGTAAGTTAAAGTTCACTTACGAAACAGAGTGGGACATGAAATTATGTCGAGTCATCAATGATGACGACTGTGCAGTGATGGAACAATTCCCATATGTGAAATTGCATTTTATTGTTACATTTCCTTGGTGTCTTTCGCACGATTATTTTGTGTCAGAATAAAGTAAGTCGAGCATAAATAGAGCAAAAACACTCCTCCTCTACTTCCGCCACAAAAACAATCTCTATTTTAGTGGATTTAATTTTCTGATGAAAATCCCCTAAAAGGTAGAATTTCCTAATTAAACCTTTGATTACTAGTATAAACAAGAAGAGAATCGAATAGAATTGTGGTCTTAATCTAAATGAGGAAAATGGATTTTTTGCGTGGAACGTTTTAGCCAGTTTTCTTCGGAAAAATTCCTAAAGAAATGGGTGGTTGGGCGAGAGTTGGCCACTTCCCGAGATCCAAAAATTCGTTTCAAAGGTTCCTGATGTCGTGAAAGTAAGTTTTAAATATTTGTAGCATTCTTTTTTAAACCACGATAGCGCTCACACGGATAAACATTTTTAAATGAAACCTGTTTAAATAATCAACCTTTCTGAGAAAAGTATCCCTATTGAAGACCAGGGTTTTTGACCCTGGTCAAAAACCATTTTGTTGTATTGCATATTGCAAATATGCAATACAATTATTTTCCAAATACTATTAGCATAATTGCCAAACAAAATCGGTGAAATTATAGGTTTCAATTTTTCTTAAGAGTCTCACAACAGAATAAAAGTGGTCCGGAAACTGATTACTACCCTAAGTAATTGAATAATCGATAAGAAACGAAGACAAGTAATCGAAACCGTAAATAAACAAACGCCACCCGAAAAGAGGTATCGTTTTCGATGTTTTTAAAGGCTTTAAGTCGAATATAGCCGGTCTGGAGTTAATACGAGTTCTAGGAGTACTCAAATTAAATGGCCTAGGTTCGAATCATGGAACCGTCTAATAGTTTGTTATCATCGTTTTATTTGCATAGTATACGTTTATGACTACAAAAATAATTCTGGGACGTAGGTCAGCATGTAGGGCGAATATCTTTTGGAATGATATCTTCCTTGGTTTAGGTTATCAATCCATTTCTTCATTAAGTTTTTGGTCCACAATTCTTAGTTATGTTACAGAGCATTCTTTTAACTTAATGTATTCTGAATTTTCTGGCTATGATATTTAAAAGATTAGCGAGAACAGGGCTTTAAACGTGTGCGCAAGGAGTATGCACATATTAAATGCTTTATTGAACATTTATTGATTAATTCCCTTTGAAAAAATTCGACAAATATAATTAACAAGTAGTAGTGCTAATGCTCAGGCTATGAACAGACAGCTTGAGCAAGAATACCCAAAGTAAATTCGCTAAAATTGATTGCTAAGTCAGGAAGCAAGCATTTAATGAAAATCCCCACCATGCTGACCTCCATACCAGAATGTTTCGTTTTAAAAAAAGCTTTAATTGTAATTAATACATGTGAAAACAAAAATTAATTTAGGGCTTTTAATTAATTCATATTAATTGTTAAAGTTAAATTATTTTTACGTCAATACCTAAAACCGAACTACAATAAAAGAAATTAAATTAACCTTGATTTTTAATCTCTTTAATAAATGTAAGCCAAATAAATAAAACACACATCAAGTGAAGAATCCAAATTCATATTTCAACACTTGGAATGGTTGGTTAATATTTTTGAATCATTTTTCGAACTTTAGATCCGTTCCAAAATAAAGTCTATAATTTTTGTGAAGTTTAGTAGAAATTACATTTTCACATTTACGTATTATTACGTTCGGCACAAACAAATACAATCCATATGGATATTTTAGTCATCATCTTCTTAAGACCACACTTAGCAATTTATTAATTCTATTTTAGTTAAAGAATGCTACTATTTTTACTATTAGCATTTATACCATTTGATACTACCGATATTTGTGAAATATGTATAGTTTATACTATATAATTGAGCGAACATTTTGCTTGTTACATTTCTATGGGTTTCTCTCGCACAATTATACTGTGTCAACAAATAGCTTTTATTGTATATTTAACAGCATTTAATTAACTTTTTATTGAGAACAAGATTGCTTAAATTACCGCAAGTAAATTAAGATTTATCTTAGGCGTGGCATTATGGCTACCGCTCAATTCTTTGCCCTTGAATACATACTTTTAATATATTATCCTCAAGGAGTTTAGCTGTACATAATTAAAATACCTGCGGTTTTTCTCCGTTATACTTGGAATGTAGTCTGAGTCGCTTACAAGCCCTGAGCTCACGCGACACATGGTTGTTCTATTGTAGATTCATATTTTTGTTATAAAAATATTTTTCGGATAGAACAAATAAACCTACAAATTTATTTTTGTACCAATTTTCAATAACAGATACACACACTCTCACAAAGAGAGGCGACTTGTTAGAAACTACTCTACTTCTTAACATGTAAAGGATGATTAAATTTATTTTTCCTAAATACCTGCATGTATAAGGAAAAGTAAAAATTGCAAAAGATTCGTGTGTATAAATATGTAAGTGTCTCCACTTTTCTGGAGTGGCCGATAAACAAAAAGGGCGAACCAATTAGAATATCACTTGACACAAATGTCTAGTCATATTAAAGAAACAACAGGGCTTGACTCGAAATAAGGCCGATTTTTGAACCAAGTTTCATCTCGATCAGACAAAGCGTTCGAAACTTATCGTATTTCGACAAGTCTAATTTCGTACATACATATGTCTATTCTTAATCACTGCGCCCCCCTCCTCCATAAAAAACACCTTCTCAGTCTATGACATTCAAACTTTACCCTGAATCTCACAATTTTTTGGAGTTTTAACTTCCACCAAATCGGTTCAATTGAGTGGATCCCTATAAAACATCTATGATACGGTGTTAGTATTCACTGCTTTATTGGTAGCGCTGTAATAGAAATATACATTCTCATTGTAACATTCTGATTTCGTTTTGTTTCAGGTAAGGCTCTTAATCACTTTAAGTCATGACTTTTAAAAATAAGTATGAAGTTTAACGTGAGTAACCCCTCCCACTCTTACATCTTTACATTTAGAATATATGGTCAAATACAAATTTAAACTGAACTGGCCATCATCCGTCCATTTGCTGAGCACAACTGAACCTTAATGTTTGTTCTAAGTTTCAACCTTTTGGCATAAACATTGGGAGGGAAGATAATAAACAGACACAAACTACACACAGAGATAGACAACTTGGTGAAAACCACTCAGGATCTTACTTTTTCTTTATGAGTACGGTATTAACGAGGAAAAGTAAAAATTGATCTTTTACACTGAGGAAAAACCAAGATAAAATGTTTGACAAAGCATCTTTGTCTTGATGTGATGAGGGTAAAAAGTAATGCTATATTTACATTCCACAGTGAACTTGGTTTTGTGTAACAAGAGCGTCAAAAAAACTTCGGGACTAAGACCATAATAACAATACAGGGTTACACAACGGTCCATAATCAATAGCGTTACTGATACGGTCCACTAGTTAGAGGGTGTACTACACGCATCGTCAGTCAAGACGTGATTATTAAGACTTGGTACCTTAGAAGTGGACCTAATAAACGATTTGAATAGAATGATAGAGAGACAACTTGTAGTAGAAAAACAAAAAATGATGGAGAAGAACAAAAGTAGACAAAAGATAGAACATAAGCAAAATGGAAACCACTGTTTTCTGATTAGTTTACGTATGCAATGCAAGTGCAAGTTAAGTGATGTAATCAACCAATCGGCTTGTTTATGTCATTGTCTACCTTTCACATTTTCAGTGAATTTATAAGTAAATTACGCTTATGAGATCGTCGGCATGAAAGCAATGGAGGGGGTATTATTGCAGCTTTTTTCGTTTTTCCGTCGCCCTAAATTATAGGGTCACTTATAAGTTAGGCTAAGAAATTGCTGAAAGGGGCCACGTCGAGTAGAGTAGGCCGAGATGAGTATTTACTTAATAATCAGACTATTTTTATACTATTCTAGTTTCCTTTCATAAGATGAATAAATGTTTTCTTTTGGTTAAAATGTTCCTGCGTTTTAGGATGTTTTAAAAACAAATTTACCTTCACCTACTTGTCAAGCACTTTAAAAATTCTATTTTTTGGCTATGATCTATGCACTAACCTCCTTGGATGCTGCCTAACTTTAGTGTTCTAACAAAAGCCGTTGTTATAATAGCCGTATTAAAACAAAACTTACTATAATTATTTGTTGCGTAACGCAATTTACGTACATAGGTTATACGATGAAAATTGAACTAATGCTGATAATGAGATAAAACTTGGCATATTTATCTGACTACATGCTTGCCAAATATCGAACCGATTTTATGAATTTTAGCTGTCATTATTGTTAGTACATGACGTCATCAAATTATCAAACAGATTAACAACTAAACTTATCTAATCGGGTACGGGGTTTAATTTTTATCATCCAACATAAATTATGGATGTATTAATAAGTATACTTGTCATATTTAAACGAAACTTTGTTTACTTATGTACTAAGTAGTAGACTTATACATAACCACATGCGTGCGGAATCTCAATCCGATCGCATTATTTTTCCGCGTTTTTTGATTTTTTTAAATGTTCGCTGAGTCATTATTGCGGGTTAATGACGTCATAACATCATTATTTTCAGAATATCTCGACTACATCAGTAGACAGACTTTTTCACAAAGTTTCAACTCTCTAGCATGGATACACTAGGAGTTACGATGATAACAGACATACACACGTAGAGACAGACAACTTTGAGAAAACCACTTAGAAGGTCTTAAAAACACCTGAAACGGATAATTCCAGTTTCATCCAGGATTTTTTTGCAAACACAATACTATTCCTATATACCTACGGTATAAATGAAGAAAAGTATAAATTATGTTTCGCTGTTTTAAGCCTTTCAAAGTATTGAGATAGAGTATTGATTTTCTATATAGTAATATATCTTTATGTTACGAGCCAATATTCTTTTCAAACTTGCAGAAAATAAAATATTTTTCTATTCCTTAGATAACTCTTGAACATAATGTTTTCTCTCGGCAAACCCCAATGAGAATACAATATAACTCCTGAAGAGCAAATAAAGATTAATTAAAAGATATGTTTTAATATTCTAATCCTGCAAAATACTTTTTCAATGTTATAAAAATAGATAATTTTACCTTTGAAACTTGCTAAAAGAATTTTCACTTAGTTTTACAGCAATTTTCTTAATTAATAAATTACTCGTCTGTTTTCTAAATTTCCTTTTATTTTTCTCTTTCAAACATTTTTTTCTATTTTAAACCGTATTTACTGTTTAAATGACGACTTGGCTTTTTACGTGTCATAAATAGTAATAAAACTAAACGTGACACTAATAAAAAATAAACAACTTAATTATAATACAAAAACTTCACTATGTTAAACTATATGTTACTTTTAACAAAGCACATATATCATCCATTTTGAAATACATTAAGGTAATAATTTAGAAGGCATTTCACTGAAACCCAGGTTTAATTAGCTTTTCTGGTAAGTTAATTAAAACTAAAATGGGTTGTTTCACAAAATTAACCCTTAGTTTGTTGAAAGCTTTGTTTTTATGTTCTTTTTTAAGACTTAATGAATATTTACTTTTATTGAGAACATTATAAATAATAAGGTTTAATATTCTGAAATATGCTTTGAAATTAAGGATTTATAGAAAAATCTAAATCAATGAAAATAAATAAAAAGTATGAAAATGAAGGAACTTTTTTAACCCTGTATTTAAATAAATTAACAGAAAACATTTATTAATTATAAATCGAATAACTAATTTTAATAATTATTGCAAAAAATCCTACTATTTTAAAAGTTTCTCCAAAATGTTTTTTGATTTAATCAAAACCGACCTTTAACCTAAACGGTCATCATTAGCGCCAAAAAACTAAACGTAATAGAAGCAACACATACACACGTGCATACTATCCGCATGCGCTACACCTTATCAACGTATTATGTTATAAGTATTACAGCAACATTATATGTTGCTGTCGTTCTGTGATAGTGAACAAATATGATTATTTAAAGCTGGAACGCTGGGTATTACTTTAATTATTTTTAATATTAAAAATTAGCATGATAAAATTATAAAGATAAAATTATTTATTGTAATTATTTTGTTAAAGGGTACTTATTTATTTACGCTGGGTATAGTCTGTTTTAATACAATTGAAACCTGTCAAAACAAAGCCCATAGCTTCCAAAATAGAAGTAAAAATCGGGTACGGGGTACCTCGGAACTATTCCTCATCACATCGGATTCGCTACGCTCGTCCTCAGTTAGTAAATGCATTCGTTTCATTCTCTGCGGTTACCCATACAGTACTGACCACGCTCAATGCTGCTCAATTATGATAAAAAAAATAACAGATATACTTGTCGTATTAAAACGAAGCTTAATGTACTTATTTAATAAGTAAATTTTCTGATTTTTACAATTTTTTTAATAGGTACACGAGTCATTCAATAAAAACCTAACTAATGTTGATAATCAGATGAAACTTGTCACATAATTTTATGAAATTTTCGCTGAGTCATTATTGCGGGGGATGACGTTATAAAACATTATTTTCCGAATAGCACAACTACAGCGGTAGTCTGATTTTAGTTGGAAGTTTCAACTTTCTAGCATCAATACACTTGTCGCTATGATAATAACAGACAGACAAATTTGTGAAAATCACTCAGGAAGCATTTAAAACACCTGAAACGGAATTATCCGTTTCAGGTTGTTGTCTGTCACAAAGTAGTCTGTCTGTATGTGTTGGTGTGTCTGTCATCATCGTAGCGACCAATGTATTAATGCTAGAAAGTTGAAACTTCGTACAAAAATCAGACTACAGCTGTAGTTGCGCTAATCAGAAAATAATGTTTTATAACGTCATTAACCCGCATGACTCAGCAAAAATTTCATAAAACTTACAAAAATCAAAAATTATAAAACGCGGAAAAATTATGCGATCGGAGATGTAGCACGTAACAATTGTGTACCAGGAATATATTATAATTAATTTATTTCTTTTATAACTAATGCCTACAATATTCACACAAACACTTTAATATATTTTTTTATTATTTATATATAAATACATATCTCAATGAATATATATATATATAATATATATATATATATATATTATATACATATATATATTTAGAATGTATATATTATATTTTGTTCAATCCTCGACTACTAATGAAACTATACTTGATTATATGGATTATAATTAGACCATAAGTTTAGTGCTACAGCGAATAAATTTACAATTACAATGAATTGAATCAGTCGGACCGTGAAATCGAAACAGATGTCTTTCGTGTAATCTACAATTCAAACAATTTATCGAATTGGTAGCAAATTTTTGAATTATTCCGACTATTTTGAAGACTTAAATACCTTTATTTATGCTATTAAGTAGGATTTGTTTACCTTATTTCTAAAAAAAATTAGCTTATGAGGTTTGGGCCATGGAGGGGGACTAATGCATAAACAATATACATACATACTTACACACACACACACACACATACACACACACACACACCACACATATATATATATATATATATATTATATATATATATATATATATATATATATATATATATTATATATATGATATATATATATATATAATATATATAATATAATATATATATATATATAATATATATATATATATATATATATATATATATATATATATATATATATATATATATATATATATATATATATATATATATATATATATATCAGGTCTTCTATAAGCCAATTACTGAATTAAATTTAATAATCGACTCTCTCTAGTTTTAAGCATCAACAATTATCTTTCTTATAACTTAGCTCCAACTAAAGTGAAAGTACAAATATGAGTAATTATTATATAAAAAGCAATATAAATATATTATAAAAATGGTTTACAAATTTATAGTCACTATAGATAAATCAGGATTGTAATTTAGTTTGTAATCACCCCACCATGTAATAGCGCTAGCAGCCACTAAGTTACTCGGGAGAAAGCTGTAGTTAATCACCTTTAATTATTATTATAAACATAAATTCAGTCAATTTTTCAAAGATTTATGAAAAACGAAAGTTTTTTTTTTTACCAAAAAAGTATATTATTGAAAGTTATTTGATGTATTTATGGCTTTTATATTGTAAATGTATGAGCTAGAAGCTGATTGATCGTTTTATAGAAACAAATATATGTCTATTCATACAAATGTTTCTGGTATACGCAAAAATTAATCCATCATGAACTCCTTCATGGCTTTAAATAGCTGATTATTTATATATATTATAATATATATATATATATATATATATATATATATATATATTATATATATATATTAATATATATATATATGTGTGTGTGTGTGTGTGTGTATATATATCATATATATCGCTTTTAGGCTTCTTTTGTCGCGCATTGGATGCAATGTAGCGTCGGTGATGGGGACCACTATGCGACTCCCGCGCCTTCCTGTCGCCGATTTGCGGTCATATTTTTGTTGTGTTTTACGCACACTTTGTTGTAAATTCACTTTATTTTATATTTTTACAACTATTCATGTTCAATCTTAAATTAATACTAATCTGTCTGTCAAATGTGTCATGTAATTTCCAACACACATGTCTTGCAAGTGGCAAACTGCCTCAATTAGCAAATTTTCAAATATGTTATTTTTACATTTTGACGTTTTTAATACGATTTTAATGAAAATTTCAGGGAATGTTAGTAGTATTTTAGGCAAGATATGATAGATTACTTACTAAAATACTACTAGATTATTAAAATATTGTTTAAAAGAACAATAAAATAAATTGTGAAATGGACAGAAGATGTATGTAAAGTTACTTAAGTTTTAATTTTGTATCATTACATTTTTTTTTAAATTATAAAGTAAAATTTATTAGGTATACAAGCAAAGAAGCTTTGTGCCATGCCTGAGTGAGTAATTAGTTTTTAGAGGAACAGTCATAAAATTATTATGTTCACTTTAAAAAAATCTGAGACGCCAATTATTATTTTACAATTTTGATTCTGCCAAATTTAAAATTTTCAATGAGGAACAAGGTTAAACTTCGGTCAGCGGGTTTTTAATTCCAAGGGAATATAAAACCACAATATTAACATAATAATTTAAAAGAATATTAGAAACTGTTAGTTTGTTTTTAGCAAAGTCATCAAGTTTTGACAATAGTGTGACTTCTGGGGTTGGTTTGTTGTTAATGATATGTGAGGTCAATCAAGAAGTGAAACATTTATACGTTATATTTATACGCTGGCTTCATCAAATGATCAAGTCAAGTTCGTTTATATTGCTATTGTTTAGCCCTCCTATATCAGTTAGTCCATTCAAATTTTAATAATTTAATAATAATTTTAATATTTTAATAATCCTACTTTTTCTATTTCCTTGATGAAAAATAAGGTTTTTCAGGGGCTTAACCAAATGTTAGGTTATAGTCCAGAATGACGTCATTGTAGGATTAAATAGTAAATTCTCAATTTTCATCGCCTATACCAATTTCTGACATAACGTCACATGTCTTTCATAAAAAAAGTCAGGTTATAACCTCTAAATGCGTTTTTTTGTTTTAATCGAATAGATGAATCACCTAATAAATTTGACACCTAAACTTCTTTGACATATGTGATATGTATCAACTTTTTTTTTCGTTGGAATTTCGCTCTTAATTTTAACTGACATTTGTGTCAAAAATGCATCATATTTTCATTATGTTGCTTCCCTACATCCTATAGAAGGAGAGGAGCAGAGCCAGTTACATTTTTGTGCTAATTTAAGTGGATAAAATATATACCAAAAATAAAAAGGTCTTCAGCCTTTTGGTAGCTACGCGTCGTGCCACCACGCTTCCTCGGCACGAGAGGCGGCCGCTCTGCGGTCTTTTGCAGCTATTGATTTTCGTACAAAGTTACGTGTCAATCCGAGAAGTTGTACAAAAGTTATCGTGAGGCAAAAACATAAGCGTAATTTTCGGATAAAAATTGGCTACACAAACACACACAGATATATATATATATTATATATATATATATATATATATATATATATATATATATATATATATATTAAATAGAACAGAATCAGCCTCAGAACATAACTTACGAATGAATCAGGATAAGGCTTATAAAACACACTCACTTCTCTCGTGCCAACGTAGGAGCAAGTGAAGGATCACTTGCTCCTTCTATGATGGAGAGAGCAAGGGTGTATTGCACTAAAATGTGGGGGATTTAATATATATATATATATATGTATATATAATATATATATATATATATATATATATATATATATATATATATATATATATATATATATATTAAATCCCCCACATTTTAGTGCAATACACCCCTTGCTCTCTTCCATCATAGAAGGAGCAAGTGATCCCAGGATCACTAAGATTTTAGTGATCCCAAACTAATAATTGCTCAATTTTCCTTTAGAAAATCCCAAAGAAAATCCGTAATTCGTCCTTCTAGCTGAGCAATTTAACTATAAAAAAATTGTTTATTAGTTTAAACGCGTCTAGAAGTTTTGGAACACTTTTCTTTGACTTACAACAGTATTTTCAAGAAACAATGCCTGCCTGTTTAACATAGATGTAGCAGAGTCGTTATTGTCTATGAATGTTTATAGGGGGAGTATTATAAACGAAGCTAAATGAGGAAGCATACCACCTACCTAACTACATGTATAACCTTATTGTATATAACCTTCTTTCTCATTCTATATAACCTTCCTCTAAATACATCTAGTCTATAGAAACAAACAAGCTAACAATGTAGTTTAGTTTAAGGCTAGACTATAGAAATTAATCTGCAGAGCATTAACTGTTAGCAGTAAAACGAAGATAAAATACCTCCGTCTATAATCGTGGTAGAGACATGGAATTTTGTCAAAACGCTTAAGTAATGATGCTAAAAAGGCCAGCAGACTTTATACGCTGTATACTACTCTACTCGATGTTATTCAAGTCAAAATACGTTACAATAAAATACTGTTACTCAAAATACGTGATTTGTTTACATTATGTCAATCAATGACATGTTTAGTTTGACATATATTCATAACATATAAACATCGCTGCCCAATCTAAACACTATATGAAGATTTGTGACTTTTTGAAATGTTTTTGGGGCTAATGACGTTAAACATATTTCATAAATAATAGGGTTCGGGACATTAACAGGCTTGATTTTTGTACCAAGTTTAATTTCGATCCAATGCAGGGCTTGAAAGTTATCGTGTCGCATAGAAACGTCTAAGACGCAAAAATCTCTGAAAATTCGCTAAAAGGTTAAATTGAATCCACGGCGAGCCGAACAAGACCGCAAATTAGCATTATCTAGTAATTCTTATGTGATTATTAAGATGATGAAAGTAGAGGGGGAGTAGGCGAGAGGGGCATTCCATTTGGCCATCGGATGCAAAAAAATAGACTAAATGTTTTTCGCATCCGTTGGTCAAATACTTTCGCCTACTTCCACTCTCTATTTCTGTTATCTGAAAAACCACATAAAGAACGATGAAAAGAGTCTCTCCATAAAACAATAATTTATTCAAAGCGCTTTAAACCTAACATCAGGTCATCATCAGTGCCAGATATAACATAAAGAAAAACGGCTAAAAGAAAGACATTAAGATAAATATATGTCAAACAGTGGAATTAGCAGTTTTCTTTCTCTTCTTTTTCGACTCGACGATTTCTATGAGTGATAAAACCTATTATGACCCACCGACATCGTCAAGGCGAATAAATTATTGTTTTGTGGAGAGACACTTTTCTTAGTTCCTTTAATTACGAACAACTCCACTAGTGCTCATTCTAAATCATAACCACATAAGCATTATAATGTTATGCTTTATATTACAAATAGAAAGCAATGAACAATATGTGAAGTTATTACATATACATACATACATACACACACACACACACACACACACACATATTATATATATATATATATTATATATATATATATATATATATATATATATATTTTTTTTTTTTTTTTTTTTTTTTTTTTTTTTGTGTGTGTGTGTGTATGTGTGCATGTTGGTGTATGTATATTTGTATGTGCGTAAGAATACCATTACATTTCATTTGATACTTCTTTAAAATTTATATTCTGTAAAACAGAATATATAATTGTGTGTATGAAGCAAGCAAATGGCATCAAAGCTGCTAACCCTAGAAGCGTATTAAGAAGAGGTAAAACGCAGATTAGGGATTTTATTAAGTACTAGGGTTAGGGTCAAGTCATCGTGAAGTCTGAGCAAAACAGAAGAGAATGAACATTAAAGAGTGCTAGATCTGAGCTAAGGATTTAGACCTGGAGTTTAATTATTGATAGTCAAAAATGCATTAACTTTATCTCTCTGGTCGAAAAAAGGAACTCAAAAAGGAACTCTCTCTCATTATCTCTCTGGTTCATTTGTTGTATGAACTGACTTAATTTACATTAGTAATGAAAATATGGGAAAGATGAAATTAGCCTATTATAAAAGATGACTGGTCTTAGTCATTGGTCAATGAATAAGATCACTAAGGGTCAATGTGGGAGTCCTTCTCATTGACTTCATTACAGTCAAATTTAAATAGAAGAAAGGTTTAACCCAATTTTTAAATATTAAAGGTTTAATGTAGCCACCTACTCGTTTTAAGAAAGCAAATAATAAATTATAGACGGAGTCAAGTTATCCCATTACAATGGGTCAATTTCAATGACGTGAACATTTTGATAAAAATGTTAAAATTATATATGCTATTTTAAAAGAAGATGAAGAAAAAAATGTTGAATTGACTTCCTTCATTAATTGTAGGGTTTGGAAATTGACTAATAAATAATTTTTTTGAAAGAAACCAGACGATTTGAAAGAAAAATTGGCTTTACTATAATGTAATAAAAAAACTGGATCATTAAAAATTGAATTATTGCTGATAAAAGATAAAAACGAGGCATATTTGTGGGTTGGATATTCGTGGCAAATTTCAAATCGATCGTACCGTCTTTCCGCGTTTTATGCATTTTTGCTAAGTCACTAATGACGTCATAAAATTTATTTTCTGGATAGCACAACAAGTTGAAGAATGATTTTTGTACCTTTTTTGCTGCATATTTTTTATTTGCATTTAAATATAAATTTTGTGGGCCAAGCCTCCTTATCTGTTATCTTAGTCCGCCTATACCCCCCCCCCCCTCTACCGTAAAGAAACAATGCTATAGATCAGAGTAATGAAAAAACTCCTCTAGCGCTCATTCTTTGAATTCTAATGCTATAGAGATGATACTTAACATTTTGGACTCTAATTTACCCTAATATACATTTACAAGAGATAAATCAAACTTTGTTCATCTTAATGTATTTACGATTTCTAACCTCGAGCCCGAATCACTATCACGTTTTGAAAACGGTTTTAACATGTAACTTAAATTTACTAGCTAAATAAATTTAAATTCTTTTTCAGGTCATTATTTTAGTAAAAAGTTCTTTTAAAAAAGTCATAAGTCATGAAATGGTCTATTTATCCGAACCTCATAGAGATTGTTAGTGTAAAATAACTTATAACTTTAGTAACAACCACCTGACCAAATTTGACCGCATTATGCTGTATAAACGGTCACGATTTTAATAACTTGGAACACTAAAATGTTTAGGCGGTGGCGTGGTCATAATGCGCTACAGACTAAAGGAATTACAAGGAGTCTAACCCT
>JACMZG010001913.1:29948202-30019775 GCA_018340805.1 Microvelia longipes
GCCGATTTCCTGCAATTTTTTTTTCTGCACCTCCAAATCCTATAATTTTTGCCTTTTTGGGGTCCCCTTAACATCATATTTTTCCCACACTCACTGCACAGTCTTTCAGTTTTTAAAATTCCAAGCCCTGCAATACATATGTTTTAAACAATCTTTCCATCTTGACATTACGTTTTTTAAACATAAAGAATAAACCAATTTATTGAAATATATTAGGTAAAATGTATCTTACCTTGCAAACATCCGTAAAACTCCCACTCGCTGTGCTGTTCCGTAAGCAAAAATCACATCTCTCATATTCATATTCTTTATTATTCATATTCTAATTATTATTTTAATACACCTGACACTCCAGTTTGGCGTTTTAAAACAGAATGTAAATTCTTTGACATTTTTTATTATTTGTTTGACAGTACCTGTTTGTATTTTTTTCTGTCATTTGAAAATAAATTTGGGTGGGGGAAGGGGGTGGAGGGTTGGAAAGCAGACTACAATATTGCCTAATAGCACCTCTTTTACATAGTTACCCACTTTCATAGTTAGCCTCTTTTACATAGTTACCCACCTTCACTGGTTGTGGGTAACAAACTACAATATTGCCCAATAGCACCTCTTTTACATTGTTACCCACCACTGGTTGGTGGGTAACAGATACAATATTGCCCAATAGCACCTCTTTTACATAGTTACCCACCTTCACTGGTTGGTGGGTAACAGACTACAATATTGCCCAATAGCACCTCTTTTACATAGTTACCCACCTTCACTTGTTGGTGTGTAACAGACTACAATATTGCCCAATAGCACCTCTTTTACATAGTTACCCACCTTCACTGGTTGGTGGGTAACAGACTACAATATTGCCCAATAGCACCTCTTTTACATAGTTACCCACTTTCACTGGTTGGTGGGTAACAGACTACATTTTGCCCATAGCACTCTTTTACATAGTTACCCACCTCTTAATTCTTCCTATTTTCTCTCTTCCCATTTCTTAACCCATACAAAAGCCCCATTGCTTTTCGACGTCCCCTATTGAGATTGTAAATTATTACTTTATACATTTCAGTTTTTAGGAATTTTCATCATTTAAATGTTTATTTGGTGCGTAACTTTTTTTCTATTTGCTCTTTTCCCCATTTTTCTCTCCATACAAAAGCCCTAGTGCTTTTCGACGGTCCCATACTGAGATTGTAAATTAGTACTTTTTATTTATTGGTGGGTAACAAACTACAAGTTTTCCCTATGCTTCCTTTTTTCCTTCGTTACCCATTATTTGGTGGGTAACCAGGTAAAAGAGTGCCTTTTGTTAATTAATAAAGGATGCATGGAGACATTGGCACAAGTTGAATCAACTTCATGCATAAATACTTACTGTTGTAAGATGTCAATGTCATTTACTCAATTTATGTTAAAAACCAAATAATCTGTCAATATATAACTGTGCAAGAGACACCTAGGAAGTATAACAAGCAAAATGCAATACTACACCTGGGATTTGTTCCATCATTCGACATTCGTCTTCATTGATGGCTCTACATAACGTGATGCCTCAAGTTTCGTCACGTTTAACTTATCAGGGTGCCGACGGAGCCTGAACTCACTGTAACCTTTGATTAAAATTCCAAAGAATATAATGTGAAGTATTTACTAGAGATGAGCGGTGCTCTCTTACCACCATCATGCTTGGTAAGCAAAAAATGTATCATTTGATACTACCGAGTTTTGAAAAACATGAATACTCCCACAATATAACTGATCGAGAGACACCTAGGAAATTTAACTTGCAAAATGCAATGCTACAATTATCTATGTTCATAAAATGATATTGTAATGTCAAACTTTATGACTCACAACAACTGCGAAGCTATGCCCACCTCAAGAAAGTCAAGTTTCATCACGGTGAAGCCTTCACGAGCATCTGCTGCAACCTTCGTGCGACTGTAGTTCAAACTATTTTATTCTTAAATTAGGATTTAAACTTGTATTAAACCTTTCTTTTCATTGTTAAAATTTTATATTATAATAAAATTTAGTGAAATTGATTCTTTTATTTTATTCTAATTTCTCTAACCACCTACACCAATTTGGAGGTTTGTCATATAGGAGCCAGGGTGACCCTATCGACTCGATTGAAGTAGACATTAGTTGATTCATATGGGCTTAAGTCTGATTTAATTGAGCAAACTCAAGTATGCTTTGTTTTTATTTTTACATTTATAGAATGTATATTCCTGTCGGTACAAGACTAATTAAGTTAACTTGAATAAATAATTTTAGTTGGCCCAAGTTAATCATTTGACTAGATTTGATTTAAATATCCTATGTCAGCTTGTACTCACTCATGTTAAATTAAATCTACTTATTGCTTCAGCTTTTATTTATTTGAGTTGAATTGAACCGAATCGACTTTAATCAGATCAAGCGATTTGAATCAACTATCCACTCGATTATCTGTTGAGTCGACTCATATAAAAATCGGTTTAAAAGTCAATTTTGGCACATCACTATTGTATTTCTCATTGAAAGATCTGTTTATCTACAATTTCTACCCCCCCCCCCTCAGGCTTTGCCTTGTGGGTTACTTGTATACTTTTGTGTTAACTTTTTTTATTCCTTTTTGTATGTATACTTGTAAATAAAGGAATTGTTAAAAAACACAGACGCATGACTACTCAATTTTTTTATACAATTTAAACAGACTCATGATTGACATCTGCCCTATTTTTCGCTTATCATGCATACATAAAAATTGGAGGAATCGTCTCAATTTTCCTCTGAGACTTTTTTTTGTTCAGGTAAGTATTATTAGTATAGTATTGCACATTTCTAACAATATAAAATTATCAAATTGAAATTTTAGATGCTACTAGAGATAATAATGTTCTACCACAAAAAGATTTAGACTGAAAAAAGGATCATTCATACCTACTGTAATCAAATGCAGATAGCTTCTGTGGATACAGTAATTGTCATTTTGTAGTTTGTGATATTATAACCCTCTCAATAATTGAAGTCTTTATAAATAAAACCTGGCAAAGAGGAAGGTGCCATGAACTATAAAGTGAATTACATTAGAAGTCATATCTCAAGTTTCATTAAATTTTGCTATACCCGCAAATAGAAACACGGTATTCTATTACCCTAAAATAATAATAATAATGCCGTTTAGAGCCTTGTAGCTCATCAGTGATAACCCCTGCGGGAACCACTACGGGTGGTAGTAGCAACTGTTACGCTCAAATTGTATTCAAAAATTGGCGATAATATATTAAACAATAATCTTCTATCAACTGAGAGCGTAACTGGGATGGTGTCAAAGGTCAGTGTAAAGACTAACGCCTTAACGACCTCGGCCATGGAGGCAGTATTCTATTACACTATTACACAATATTCAAATGCTGTAGTTTTTTGCTGGTTAAGTTTAAATTGCATCAGCTATTGAGGTAATGAGGTTCACAAGAAAATTCATCATATATCCTGAGAAGTCTGGGAACCACACATGTGATGCCTCTCTCGATTCAAAAAACAAGAAAACTATTTTTAACAACAAATAATTATCACAAATTTGTATGCTATCTGCCTTGACACTGATGGACACATCAGTCAGGTATGTGTTTGACTGAACAAAGCTCAAGCTAAGGTATATCAGATCTTATAGATTTAGGGTGGCCCAGGCACCTATATGACAAACCTCCTAAATTGGTGTAGGTCGTAGAGAAATTTGAATAAATTAAAAGAATCAATTTCACTAAATTTTATTATAATATAAAATTTTAACAATGAAAGAAAGGTTTAATACAAGTTTAAATCCTAATTAAGAATAAAATAGTTTGACTACAGTCGCACGAAGGTTGCAACAGATGCTCGTGAAGGCTTCACCGTGATGAAATTGACTTTCTTGAGGTGGGCATAGCTTCGCAGTTGTTATGAGTCATAAAGTTTGACATTACAATATCATTTTATGAACATAGATAATTGTAGCATTGCATTTTGCAAGTTAAATTTCCTAGGTGTCTCTCGATCAGTTATATTGTGGGAGTATTCATGTTTTTCAAAACTCGGTAGTATCAAATGATACATTTTTTGCTTACCAAGCATGATGTGTAAGAGAGCACCGCTCATCTCTAGTAAATACTTCACATTATATTCTTTGGAATTTTAATCAAAGGTTACAGTGAGTTCAGGCTCCGTCGGCACCCTGATAAGTTAAACGTGACAAAACTTGAGGCATCACGTTATGTAGAGCCATCAATGAAGACGAATGTCGAATGATGGAACGAATCCCAGGTGTAGTATTGCATTTTGCTTGTTATACTTCCTAGGTGTCTCTTGCACAGTTATATATTGACAGATTATTTGGTTTTTAACATAAATTGAGTAAATGACATTGACATCTTACAACAGTAATTATTTATGCATGAAGTTGATTCAACTTGTGCCAATGGCTCCATGCATCCTTTATTAATTAACAAAAATCTAGCATGCACGTCTTCTAGATTATACAAATGAATAGAAGATGTTGACATTTCACTTATATTATGCACGGCATCAATGCACAGAAGTGACTTGAGCAACTTATCAACAAAGTTACTAATATTCCATACCACAAATGCTGATATACATACTTCTTTCAGTATAAACGAATTACCTTTGTCGTTGAAACCAATAATATACGATATTATCTTAATAAGAAGTCAAAAATAGTACAAAAACACCAGAAACAAACGAGTGCAAAATGTAAACAAAAACATTAGATTTTACTACCATATTTATTTCAGAAAAATCTACTAAACCTCACTCATTTTGTTTCTTTTCGATAATATAGATGTCCAACTTTCGATTTCATAACATTCCAAGAGTTAAATAATATGAATTATATTAAAAAAAGTCAAAAAACGGAGAGTCCAAAATGCACAAAAAAAGGTCACATTTCACTACCGTATTTTATTCGGAAAAATCGAACAAACCACACTTGTTTTCTTTCCTAACGTAAATATAGATGTCCAACTTTCGATTTCATAACATTTCAAGAGTTAAATACAATAAATTATATTAAAAAACACCTCCTAAAAATTTTGTCCTATGCTAATACATGGGGAAAATCTTTTGTTTAGAAAATGGTTCTTATCAGTAGGTTACACCAAACCGTACTGTGGTTATCTCTAGGTTACCCTTGTCCAGCTGTGGATTGTCCCGAACCCTATTTTTATGAAATATTTATGACGTCATTAGCCCACAATATTGTCTCCGCAAAAATTTCAGGAATTAGAAACTTCATTCTATTATTTATACCCATGTATTACTATGTATGGTTAACAAATCCACGTAGTAACATTTTATTGTTAGCATTAGTTCCGATTTTATCGATTGACAGGATTATATAACATAATGTAAACAAATCAAGTTTTTTTTACCTATATATTTGAAAATTCGCCATTTATATTAACTAGTATTATGAGAAGTTTATATTGGACAACAATCATGTGGCGAAGCGGCCCCCAGTGCCAACGACTCGCAGCAGCCTAGAGGCGTAGGCCTCTTGTATTGTTTAATATTTTAATAAATATTTGTTCATATATATATATATATTTATATATATATATATATATATAATATATATATATATATATATATATATATATATATATTGTTGCTGTTCGACATTTTATGAATTCAATAAGCGCGGGAATTAAGAGTGACGTACTAATAGAAATGTAAATTAATATAAATCTAAATCGTCTTGAAAACTCTAAAAACTTTTAAATTAAGTGATATTTAAGGTACAAATTTTTTAAGGAAACAGATATTTCCATTAATCTACAGTAGTAGTATAGAAGAAGTAAATATTTCATCAAACGTCCAATTTTAATCCATTAGAACTGAAATGTAAAATTTCATAACATAATTAATTTTGCTAACATAACAATATATTTTGCTATAACATATCTTAACCCTCCGACGAACACAGAGAAGTAACATTTTATCGAAAAAGCATGATTAAAAATTCATTTACGTAATGACTTTAGAGTTCTTTTACTTCACAACTAAGTTAATAACTTCTACATTTAACTTTTCCATACTTTTAAAAACTTACACCGACGGATGTTCCGTTCGTAAATAAAATCATCCATATTATTTACTTATTTATTTTACCTTTTCCAATCTTAATAATAAGTACTTATTTACTTAAAACTTATACCTATAATTTAAAAATTTAATAAGTACCGATATTATTAATTACATTGAACAAAACTTTCAAGTCTATAAAGTTTTAAACATTAAATGTTTAATGAAAGTTTATTACGTTTCTCAACTTATATTTTATGTTGTTTTTTTAATTTACATTAAGTCTGTTGATAGAAAAGCTGGAAACAGACATGTAGTTTCCATTAAACTTATTCTAGTATTTAATATGACTTATAATGCTTTATTACTTTATAATTTTTTACAGTCTTAATCTTCTTATGTTTGACATTAAACATTAAAATCGCCAGTTTCTCATTTACCCTTTTTTACAAGAAGACAATTCATATGCCTTCTTTCTTGCTTCAATAATTATTTTATCTTATTTTTCTTATATTTATTTACCTGTGTATTCGCCTTCTTTTTAAAACAGTTCTTTGTTTGTTTTGTTCTTCTTGAGCTTTATGATGTTTTAAAATTATGCACAAAAAATAAAACTTTATGCTTATTTACTTGTTTTCCTATTCACTTAACACTTAATGCATCGATACATAACAAAATCAACGCAAACCCAAATACATATCAGCCAATAAACACTTGAAAACGAAGGAGTTGATGAGTATGAACACTAAACCTGGAAAATGAATGCAAAGCTGCTGACGGTGATAATTGATTGGCGCTCTAACCAACGCACTTGTAACTGGACTAAATAATATTATATATATATATATAAATATATATATATATATATATTTAATATATATATATATATATAATATATATTAATATATATATTTGTGTGTATAGGTTGACTTTTGCAAAACCTTAATTAATATGTCTTGCTATGCCTTGATATTTCCTTTATGGTGCTTAGGGAGGCATTTTATTCTTTTGCCTTCATTTCAGATCCTCACTAGGTTCTTTTTGTCTAAATCTTTGTCTGTTTGTTATGTTCTAGAAGAGCAGATGACGATGATGAGGACTGCGGCAGCGGTTGGGGCTACTGGATCGAATACCTTCTAGTCTTACTAGTATCCTTCATACTCCTACTAGGATGCGTGTTCCTAGTGCTATTCTGGTGTTTCTACTACAGGAAGGGCTATAACTCTTGGAAAGTAGATAATGATCAGCAGTTTAACCTGCATCCTACTTTGATGGTCGGTGCTGTCGTTTTTACAGGATTCTGTAAGTACAACATCGCGTTCACATTAAGTTTTGAATCTTATTCGTCAAGTTTTCTATTCATGTTGATTCAATGCTGATGAGGAAATGAAACTTGGCATGTTTGTTGTTCTCTTCCATGACTACATTTGGTGCTAAGTTTCAAATTTATTAAAATATTTTTCGCTGTCATTATTGCCGGTTAATGACTTTATAAATAAATTATTTTACGATAACAACTAGATAGAATTGTGTACCAAGTTCAACTCTCTAGCTTAAACCACACTATAGGAGCTACGATATAACAAACACACACACCCACATACTAATTGACAACTTTGTAAAAACCTCTTAGGAGGTCTTAAAACACCTAAAACGGATAATTCAAGGAATATTTCGGTTCCAGATTTTTAGTGCGAACACATTGAACATGGGTTCAATCCCAGCACGGGCCTCTGGGATTTTTATGAGAGGGATAAAAATTCTATGTACCACGTCCTTCAGAAGGGACGTAAAGTAGGTGGTCTCGAGCCTGGGCGTTGTCAGGTATCGTTAAAGATCCCTTACCCTAAAGAAACTGGGGTATAGGCAAAAATTTAGGACCCTCATTGTAAGATTCATTTATAATACTATAGTGTATCTTGCCTTGTAGTTTAAAGTGTATGGAGTTTGGTTTAACAGCGAGGACACGTGTTGTTCCTAGTTTTCACTAGACTATAAGAGTCAGTGAAAATATGTATGATTTGTTGTATGATTGCTTGAAAAAAGCATGGGAGGAAACATAGAAATTCACGGCTCTTCTGTCTAGATTAGATGAAATATACCTACACTTGAAATTAAAAGGAGTAGAACACTATCTTAGGGAGCTGGCAAAAAGGCTCAACAATGTGGCCCTACTTGCCTGGTAGTTACTACCCCCCCCCCATATAACTACTTAGTTTAATTTTCCTTTATAGCGACGTTATATTCGAGGTAAAGTAAAAATATATCTCACTAGCCAAAAATAGTTGTGTCACTTGTTAGATATAAATAGTAACATTATTCATGAGGTAGAGATAAATAAAATCTATAAACTTATTATAACCGGTTTTATGCACTCGCTCAGTGTACTGTACTGTGTAAGGAAACTAGATCCTAATCTTGCGCTATAATACGCAAAGTTGAACACGATCTACGCGTGCCTCGCACCTAACATCAAACAGCACGTGAACTCTTGACCTTAAACATAGCTTGACTACCAATCACACCTAATACCTGCCTGTTGTACTCATAACGAATTACGCTATTATAATACCAAATCAATATATGATTACCATATTAAGGGTAAACTATTATTTTATTCTTTTCAAATTAAGCCAACTATAACAAAAATTCAAGGAAATGATTGCGTGTGCTCATAAGCTTTTGTATTATACGTAATTGCATTATATAATACATCATGCCTAATTATAACCACATTGAAATATTAATCATAGTTTATTTAATGTAAGTAAACTATTGACTCCTTTGTATGTTAATGGTCAGCTAAAGATAAGTAAGTAACAGTAGGCCACTGAGTGTCGTCAGCCCTATGGCCGTTTCGCGACCATAGAGTTGTTTCCTTATATTAGACTGTTACTATAGGGAAACAGTCCTATAGTCCTCCTGTTATATTACTAGTTGATATAAGTTGCATACTGCCACGATATAAGCGAATTTTCTCATGTTTTAGTAAAAAAACGTGATTTGTTTACATTATGTTATATATGTCAATCGATAAAACCGGAAATAATGCTAGATAATAAATTTTAAACTTCATTTTTTTAGATAAAAAAATTTCAGCACGATCAAACAATTTGAAGTTAAATGATTTTTTGATATAATCCCTGAGTCATTATGGTTGGTTGATGACTTCGCACATATTTCATAAACAATACACACACACAACACACACACACAACCACACACCAACATATATATATATATATATATATATATATATATATTATATATTATAATATATATATTAATATATATATATATATATATATATACACACACACACACCACACACACACACACCACACACACACACACACACACACACATGTATTAACCTTATTTTTTACCTTTTTCAACTGCCTTCCTCCATGAACTTAATCTCATTAGCTCGTTTTTCTTTGAAAATTCGTAAAAAGTCGTTGAAACATAAATTAGAGTTTTTAAAAAATACTTCGGCACAAATGGCCAAATTTTTATTTTCCGTTTTAATTACTTTAATTTATGGTTAAAATTGATATTGGATAATCAAGTTTTTTTATGTTAAATTGGAGTTGTTTTTTCTTTATGTGTGTATCTTAGAGTTCCTAGACGTTGTATGTATATACTGTGTCAGATTTTAGACTTGTATTATTGTGCAGGGGTTAATTTTACATGTTTAATGTTTTAATATGATAAAAAGGTTTGAGTAAGAAATTATAAAAAATTAAAAATATTTTAAGTAGTGTTGGCTTGAAGCATATTAGACATTGACTGGGAAGAGGAAAAACTATCTACCCTCTGTTGTTTGCAAGGCTGATTCGACCACAGATATATTACAAGAGATGTCCAATAGGTTCAATTTTAAAACATAAAAAGTAACAGGAACACTTCTGATGATTAATGCACTTGGATAAACATAACAAAACGATATCGACTTATATAATAGAGTTTTTATATTGCGATACAAATCTCAAACAAAGTGTGATAAGCCGACAACAATAATTTATATATTAATAAACACACCACTTACGAATCATTAACTGGTTGAATTTACGCGGTGGATTTCGTTTATATGAGAACGCAGAAAAACATAACCGACGGTTCATTTGTTAATTTATTAGCAAGAAAATAATAGACTTATTTTTCTACGTTTACTTCAAATCTATATACTTGCCCGGGAGCCGGACCTGAAAAACTGTTGACTTATTTTTTACAGCTTCAAAGCAATTTTTTGTAAATATACCATACATCATTGAGATATATTACTAGAGACATAAAGATATTACTAGAGGAGCCCTATTGGTTGAATTTTGAAACATCAAAAAGTAACCTGACCACATTCGATTATCATTTTCATCAAATAAGCAGAACAAAAAAAAAACAGTCAATTATATAGTTGAAGGTTTAAAATAAAAATCACAACACAAATAATCTGCGGAAAGCCGAAGACAATTGATTAATTATAACCTTAACTCCCACTTGGAGGAGGTTTCAATGAGGTTACACAGAGCCCCACTAAAAATGTTTCAGGCATCTCAATGTATTAAGATAGGCTATGCCCCCTCTAGTATATATTCTCTATGACTAAAGAGGCCCTTTAGGTTAAATTTTGAAACATCGAAAATGTAACCTGACCTCCTTCGCTCATCAAATAATCAGAACAAAATTACAGTAACTGATATAGTAGAACGTTAAAAACACAAATAAAAACACAAACATTGTGCGAGAAGCCGAAATCAATTGATTTATTATAATCCTAACTCGCACTTAGAAGAGGTTACACTTACTTTCAATGAGGTTACACAGATTCCTTAAGAGCCCCAAATAGTTGTTTCATAGCCTCCAATTGTGTTGTGATAGGTTATGCCCCCTCTAGTGTATATCTCTATCCCCTAAAAGACGAAAAAACATAGTCCGCCTATCCAGAGTGACGCCCACTCAAATGTTTATTAAATCGAACAAATTTTAGGTTTCTTAAAATAAGTGGTTCTCTTATAGTTGTGTGGAAAACTTAAAAAAAAAAAAAAACATTTATAAAATGTTTTGGAAAATTTATAAAATTTCCAATAATTAAAGTGTTTTTTAAGACACCAAGTGAAAATTCTACAAAATTACGGATTCGCACGCGTGTTTAAAAAAGAAATCATTTATACAACTTAATTATAAAGTCACTTACCTCATGACATTAACAACAGTAGAATCAAACAGGCGCATAACTTTACCAAATTTAACTAAAAACAATCTAACCTAAAAACTCGACTGCAATAGCTTAATACCCAACTAAATATGATTGTTCTTAAAAACTAATTTAAACGAAACATTAAAAATTTATGAATATTACTTCAAAAAAACGTAAAGGAAATAGGTTTTCAACTCACCGAAGTGACGCTGAATGATAAAACATAAATTATCAGTGCTACCAACTGATACTTTTACTTCTCAAAACAGTGTTTAAACAAAGATCTATTAATATAAATTTGATCACAGAGATATTATTACGAAAGGGGCTTTATTGTTTGAAGTTTGAATCATCGATAAAGTACCCTGATTATATTACTATAATCAAATAAACATTACGAAATTAAAGTAAACCTATGTAGACCGTTTAAATTACATAACAAAACACAAACAATGTTTGAAAAGCAGACGACAATTAATTTATTGTAACTCCTATATTGATTTATTATAATTAAATAAATGAGTTAAGGTTATAAGTTTAACTCACTCTCAGAGGTTTCAATGAGATTATATAAAGCCCCAGAGAGATTTCACAAGTTTCCCGATGTATTGAGATAGGCTATGCCTCCTCCACTTAAATATCTCTATGCACTCGATGTTTTGAAGTTTTTTACCACTATGAGGCCTCAACGATATCTGTGACTCGCCATAATGTATATTTGCACAAAGTATATTAAAAAATTAATTAATAAGGTCAATTGATGAAATTATGGTGAGACACTGGCAAGTTAAACGAAACCCTTTCACATCAATACCTTTGGTTTATAGCAGCCGACAACCCACCAAAAAATAATGATGGAAGAGACTTCTTTAGTTGATTTTTGAACTTGCTTATTAGAGTTCACAGACTAATATAGAATTTCTTCCTTTACTGCCTTTGGCGGTCTGTCAATTGGTCAAAACCAAGACCATTATTTAAGACATTTAAATAATTAAAACTGTTAATATAGTTTTTCAAACTGTTAAACTAGTTTTTATAGAAAGTCTACAAATATTTATTATTCTTGAAGCATTTCAGAGGAAATATTTAAACAATTTCAACCTGCTTTTGTTGCCTTTAAAGAATAATAAGTATGTAAGTTAAGTTGGGAACACACCTTTATTAAGTTACTTGCCAACTTTATCTCTCTGGACTTAAGTAATTCACTATTTAGAAACTATCAACACTGTGCAACTAGCATTCAATAGTACTATCTAGAGCTTTGATGCTCATCTACAGTTCTCATGGTTATAAAAACTGGCATTCAGTTCCACTAAAGTTTTGACAAAGTTGCATAAAGACACAAGTAATCATTAATTGCCAACTTAACTTCTCTAAACGCAATTTTCTAAATAAATCAGTGGCACTTAGATTGTGGATTGATAGAAAGTACTTGAAAACTTATAAACCAAGACTATGAATATAATAAGTGAATTTTATACTGTTAGACCTGACTCAGACATTATGATAAGATTGGGTTCATGGAGGGGGGGGGGAGGAGGAGCAACATACTTATCAATATCAGTAATATATAAATAGCTTTGAGGTTCAAATAATATATATATATATATATATATATATATATATATATATATATATATATATATATATATATTAATATAATATATAATATATTTACCGTTACAGTACAATCAAAGGAAGTTTCGAAGTCTTTTGGGTAAAAAAATGAGGTCAACTGTCTTTAGAAGTAAAACCATCCCTTAAGTACTGTCTATATATAATTGTATAGTTCAATGTATAGATAATCAGACTTTTCAATTTAACAACCCATTCTGATATCTCTCATTTAACACAATCCCATAACTTTAACTCCAGACCCTTCAAAACCTCCATAACTTCCTTTTTTACACTAATACTAAAGCAATTAGATAATTAACAAAATCAAAAATAATTATCAGAAAGCGAACCCTTATCCGGATAGTATCTTACTTAGTAATTTGATATGATGTATACAATATCTTTCAGTCAGACATTTAACTCATCGCTTTCAATTTGGAAACTGTCTAAGTCTTTTAATCAATCTTATCATTCATAAATAGTAATTTATTAAAAATGTCGAATTTAGATTAATATAAATTACCTAACATTTATTTTAAAAATATAAATACAATCTTCACTGTAGAAATATAAGTAAGATTATAGGTTAACATATATATTTTTTATTGTAGGTGTGGGGGTGATTGGTATGATTGTCCATTTGACCCCAGTAAGTGAATCATAATATCTGGGTTAGAGTAGACTGGCTCCAGTCAGATGAGGTTATTAATTCATAGTTTTTATTCTGATTTGAAATTTTTACAGTTTCAATTTGTTTTGATTTTTTAAAACAAATCTTCTTTCTAATCCTTTATATTATTTAATTATAACAATTGTCAATAATTAATTAGATTATAAACAATCTAATTGTTAATAATCCAATCAGTTGATAGCTGATTGAGAGGCAGCTTTTAACCTTTCGTTCATCATCAGTGCCGGCGAACTATTCGCGATTCAAAGAGATAGTTGTAAGGTTGCAATACCAATGGCGGGGGTGAAAAACGAAAGGGTGATATTTTTTTTTATCATAGATAAAAACCGATTTACCCAGAAATAATAAAACCTAAACGGATAATTTTAAACAACCATTTACCAAAAACATTAATTTATTGAGTTATTTTTATTATTTTCGTGTGGGTAAATAAAATTGATTGATTAAATTAAAACACCATTACGGTGAAAAATCGGCTTGTTATCAGTTTAATTAAATACCTGTAACAACTAATTTAAACAATTTAATGCCAATTGGAAAGGTTATTTTGTGTGTTTGTGTAAACTAAAATTATTTAAAAGTAACATTAATTAACAATAACTAAAATAAAACACTATATTTTCATTTGCACCATCTTATCACTCAATTTAAATACTCGTGACAACCCATTAAAACCCTATTTTTCAACGAAATAGTGATTCGACTGAGTTCATACGCCCTAAAATTAATTAAATTAAAGTACTTTGATAAAAATTTAAAGAAATAATCGTCACAAATAAGAAAAACCAAAAAAACTCCCATAAGGACTTTAACAACGATCACCCTTTCGTTATCAATTTCTTATCAGCGACGGTGGCGCTGCTACGGACTTTGAATCGCGAATACATGAAGGTAGTAAGGTGTCACTTGTTAGCTATGACGAATCGGACTCCTACTTCTTTTTCATAAATCAATGTTATAATCTATTTTATAATTGAAGCATAATCTCTTCTTGATGATAGGTCTTTACTATATACTGAACTAGCTTATGGATTTAACTGGGATAAAAATATTTAATTTCTATCTGAGCACAAGCGAAGCTATTCCGAAGATATATTAGCAATTTTATATACATTTACATACATAAGTTAACCTGGACGATGTTTAAAAGTTATTTTCAGGCTTAGTTCAGGTATTATCGATTGACATATATAACATAATGTAAACAAATCACGTTTTTTTTATTAATGCGTTTGAAAATTCGCTTATATCGTGAAGTATGCCACTTATATTAACTAGTAACCTGGCAAACTGATATAAACAAAAAAAACATGTTGCCGCTTCGCATCCAAAAGGCCGTAGACATCTAATTGTTTTAAGCTTTATTGTCTAGTACTTGAATTTCTAATTATGTTTATATGTTTAATTTAAAATACGGAGTAAAATAGAGTAAGGTGTAGAGTATCATAGTGCCAGAGCGGGGTAAATATAAAGTGAAGATGCTTTATACTGAAGTATCAAGTTACTGTAGATGCCTGAGAACACTGGTCAACTTGACCTCTCACAACCAACTTCCTTCTTATCAGACCTTAGCTTTTTAACAAATTAATAATATTAATATCTTACAAAGCACTTTAATAAATGCAAGAGAAAATTTTTCTTTGAGAATAATATATCAATTATTTATACAAGAAGGGATACTTTCACATTAGAAAATTAGCTAAATACAATATGCCCAGTTTAATAAAAAAAATCGGGGATTGTGTACGTCGGAACTTTTTCTCACCAAATCGGATTTCCTTGGCTCATCTTTACTACTTTGGACTCATTTCCCTGATCCATAGACAGTAATATTACCATCTGTTTTATTACCAGCGGTCACCCATCCAGGATTTGACCTTGCTCAAATCTGCTTAACCTTAGTGATCCAGCAAAAATCGCAGATATACAAGCCCTATCGAATTGAAATGTTGTATACTTATGAACTTATGTATTACATAAGCGATACAAATATACCCTATTTCACCTGTTTTTTAGCTTAATTCTTTGAAAACTTCTAGAAATCATTCGATTGAAAAATTGAACTAATGCTGACAATGCAATGAAACGTGGCACATTTGTTGGTAATATATATGACGACATGCGTTCTGAATTCCTAATCGATACCAACATTTTCTCACCTTTTATGAGTTTTTAAAATTTCTTATCAGCCATAAAAAATATTTTCCTGGAAAGCACAAGTAGACCTAAAGATTGATTTTTGTACGAAGTCTCGAAGTTATATTATATAGTATAATCAGTTGACAGCGTGAGGAAATAATGCGAGGGAGTCAATGATGTGAGTCATGGATGTTAAACCATGAATTTTATATCAGGCATATATTGTTGGTTCCTCAACCATATTTTCCCATGCTGTCAACTGATTTATAACCATGTATTCATAACTCTAGGAGCTACGGTAATTACAGACACTCACACATATTGACAGACAACTATATTTTTTTCTCTGCTTGGCCAACCTATGAGCATAATTTTGCAAATCATTGAGTTTTAAATTTGTTTGTTACAGCTGTCCTGATGTACAGAATAGGACGATGCTCGCGAAGACTCTACGTAAAACTACTTCACGCTACATTCCACCTCCTAGCTATACTATGCTTTGTCGGAGGCTTCCTATCTATATTTGAGTGGCATAATATGACATCTCTGCCTCACTTCTATTCACTCCACAGCTGGGTTGGATTCATTACTATGGGACTGTTCGGAGTCCAGGTAAAATAATGTAGTACTTCTAACTTAATATTATTAAAGTATTTGTTACTTAATAAGTAACTAATAAGATTTAAAAAATAAAACTTTATATAAATAGCAAATGTAAATATCTCTTAAATATTTGGAAGCTCCATTTCCACATTATTTTTAAATCCTAAAAGATATATTTTTTAATAATTTTCTGTGGGCACATTTTTTGTTAGCAAATTTGATCCTTGGATTAATAGCTTTGTTATCAATCAAAGGATTATAGATCATGGATTAAAGATTTCGGATTATAGATCTTTTAAAGGGGCACCAATTTTTGTTTCCACCAAATCTTACCACTCTGATTATAATGCTAATACTCAATGACTGCAAATGAAACAAATTTTCTTTAATTTGCTGAATTTAGAATGAAATAAGCATAACTTTGCTTTGTCAGACTTCATTAAGTAAAAAATAGAGTTTTCATCCTTCCTTTGTAGATTCCATTGATAAGAAAGATGATACTCTAAGATATCCTTCCACTTTAAGAGACATCCATCAGTGAACTTACACATTGATTTAACTTGTATACATAATTAGGGTGTGTTTTGTTCGATTTGATTTTAAAATCTGTAAACCTAAACTGTTATTATAAAGTATTGCACATGTTTGTTGTCAGTTCTTGGTTGGATTTGTCAGCTTCCTGGTGCTACTATGCTGCGAGAGTGCCACAGCGGGCTTCAGAGCATGCTTGCTACCCCTACACACTACATTTGGTCTCACCATATTTTTGGTTGCCATAGCAACTTGTCTCACTGGAATAGTACAAAGGACTAATTCTACTATTGGGTATGTCTTTCACAGTTATCAAACTAACAAAAATTTTAAGTTTGTCATCAAATTATGGGCTGTAATGAATTGATTTTGTCATGTAATTATTGTTGAAAAATAGTAAAAGGGAAGTACTTTTGGTGAGTTTAACCAAAATTGGATGTTTACATACTCAATTTATTATAATCCATTTCTTATCTCACTATCACCCCCCCCCCCCCCCCATTAATTCAATCTTACATGGAAACCCATGAATAATTTTTTAAACCATAAATAAAAATAAATAATGACTACCATTGAATCAATGATCAAGAAAATTGAGAATGAAATTTGGGGTATAGATATTGAGAAATTTGAGGTTTATAGGTATTCAGTATATCTATGACAAGACAACACATTCTGTATATCAACAGTCCAGATAGCCTCAAGAATTCTACCATTTTATGTAGAAAAGCAAGTTATTCAAAACCATATTAATAGGTATTCAAATTATTTGACGTCTAAATTAATCTAAGAAGATGCATCAAGTACAATGGACCTACATACTAGGTCTAAGTACCTAGGAAATTATTTCTTCTGGAATTTAAAAAAAGAATATGCATAAAAGGCATTTCAAAATTCATAAAGGACAGACTTGCCCTTTGAAGTAATGTAAGTTCTGCCTTTGTTTGTACAATGCCTCATACAGTGGTGTTCTGCTTCAGTTTGCACCATTGAATAGCATTTTTATCAGCTCCTTGTGGGTCATTCTGTAATTTACCGGCAGAAGTTTAGCATGCTACATTATTTATCATCAAACTTGGTAACATGTTGAACTAACATATATAAACATTATCATTAGTATTGGTTATCTAATAGTTTTTGTCGCATTTGAGTAAAAAAATGGTAGGATTGATAACACTTTTTTGAAGAGAAGAACTTTCCTAGTTCAACAAAACTGAATGGTCTGGGTACATTATGATTTCTCAAGATTTGATTATTATTTTATCTAATATAAAGGCAAATAAGTTCAAAACAAATGTTTCTTTTATTGAGTGACAATCTTAAGAGCTCATTAAAAAGTTATTAGTAATACCTAACATCATCCTGTACAGTAATTCCTCAGAATGGTTGCTCTCTATGAAGCTACCTAAACTGGAGTAATTTTTTTGGCATAGTCAGTAGCAGTGCGTTGTAGCCACCAATTACTAACTGGAACCAATCAGAGCCCAGAGATCTCCCACAATCTGTGCACCTTAAACTATTAGATAAACCATGGTAAACATATAAAACTAACATAAAAAATTTAGCATTATTAATTTGATATTAAACTATAGTACTTAATATCAAACTTAAAACTACTTACTGGTTTTATTTTAAACTTAACAAGTTATACTAACATAATGAATGTATTAATGATATTAATTTTTTAACAATTATTATTAACAACAATAAAATTTATAATGCACTAAAAATTAACTAATTAAAACCACTAACACTATGGCAAAACTGTTAAAACACAAATTGTAAAAACACATCAAAGTAGATTAAAACTGTTTGACATGATATTTCACCTCATTCATATCTTCATTACATTTCTGTAGACTTGTAGGAATAACAATTTTATTAGTAGACCTGTGTGGAGTCCAATAATCAATTGTATAAAAAAAGTCTCCACTGATAATGGCAGTGTAGAGACTCAATCTTATATCCTCTACACTTGACGCTCTTTACTAAAAGAAGATATAATTATTTCTACACTCCATATTGCTATATTTTTACGCCATATTTTTTTAAGATTAAGATAAAACGTATTAATACCACGGTAACTTGATACTTGGATGACAAAAACATTTTCAAATTTTACAAGGTAACATTTGTATTTATGTTAACTATATTAATTTTTGATTATAATTTACTAACAAGATTATAATTTAACGACAAGACATCTATTAAAAAAGGTAACATTAAATTTTATAGGTATTTTTTTCTATCTTTCATTTCTAGCGATTATATTTGTGATGATTAGGTTTTTTAAGCATTACTGAGTCTCATAAATACCTTTCTAATCCAGCCTTTGTTTAAAAAGATGTGAGTGATTTATGTTGAGATTTGTTTCGTCGATTGTTTAGCGATATAGTTAATCTACCAGAAGAAGCGATCGTCGTCAACACACTGGGAATATCACTTGTTGCATGCGGTCTCATCGTAGCATTTGCTTTGAGATCCAACTCTCTCATGACAAGATATTTAGGAAGAACTCTTGTACCCACTGAACAAGCCGATTAAACATCCAAATGAAAGAATACAAGAATAAATTATTTTTGATTGTAAGGGTAGGTATAAAGCCCACTCATGCAAATGAGACTTCATAAAATGTATTCAATGAACAAAAAAGTATAAAAATGTACAAATAAAAGAATGAATAACATAATAAATTCGACCAATAACTTAAAATATTTATCAAGTTTATTATTTAGTTGTAAGAACTTTCATAAACCATAAAGTGTTAAATTATGACTGGACAAGACACAAAAAGTTTAACCAATACAGCAAAAACAACAAAGTAATTGTTCCTCAAATGTACTAAGGGCACAAAATATAAATTGAAAAGAAAAATAATTTACCTCCATAATAGTGGTTGTTCCATGGGGGACTGGAAATCTGAGTTCCTAGCTTGAGCTCTGCTCTCAGTTTTTATGAATATATTTTGTCAAAAGAGATTTAGCCAACTTAAGCTTCAAGTATACTAAATTGTTTCTCGCCTAAAAGGGTAGTTGCCGTGGGGTGGATGGCCCTAAAATGTGAATTTTATTTTATCTTTTAATAACAATAATAATAATGATGTTTTGAAAAAAATAAATAAATTATGTAATTTGGGAAAAAGATAAAGAATTTATTTGATCAAAACTTTGGATAAAGCACATGAGTCAACAATACCAATTTTAGCTCATTTTAATTTAAAAATAACACTTTCATGGATACTTCAATACAGCCTTACCAAATTTTATTTGGTAAGGCTAGTTAATTTTAAAGACTTTTCTGTCCTTTTAAGACTTCCATTGGTGGCCGCCTCAATGTAGATGATGGATGACCTTTCACTTCCACTGTGGGAGGCATCTTCAGAGATGATGTCTTACATCCCTGCAGATGCCTCACAAAGTGGAAGCGATTTGTCAGATTCATCATCTACATTAACACAGTCCCCACTGAAAGGCCTAAATCATCATGACAAAAACCTTGAGAGCCTAAATAGTTTAGTAAAAATATTGACTTTGATCAGTTAAAGAATAAATTCTATTCATTCTGGCCCCTGGGAGAGATCAGAACAAACCAATAAAATTTCTTTCCTCCCGCCTTGAGAATTGTAGACCGATCAAAACCAAAA
This sequence comes from Microvelia longipes, assembly GCA_018340805.1. Classification (NCBI taxonomy): domain Eukaryota; kingdom Metazoa; phylum Arthropoda; class Insecta; order Hemiptera; family Veliidae; genus Microvelia; species Microvelia longipes. The sequence goes on from JACMZG010001913.1 coordinate 29,968,693, forward strand.
ATTTACACCTGGTACTCTTGGGTAAATTAATGAAAAAACAATGTTTACTATATTACGTGCTAATAAAGGTTTCTGTTGTAAAATACGTGGTGTTGCTTTCTTAATAGTTTTATTCATTGTTAAACCTGGCAGGTATTGACCATTCAAGTTGAGTGACTTTTATTTTAACATTGAAGTAATTGGGTAAATAAATAGCATTGATAAAATAATGAAGAAAGTAAATAAAAAAAAAAATAAAAATCTTAGAACAAAATATCTAATTTTACATTAAAATATTTATACACTTACTATTAAATTTTAATGGCCCCTTTACGGGATAATGTTTTAATACAAGCTTTATATTTAAAAAAATATATAAATACTTATTAAAAACAAGTCCATGCCAAATGTTAGTTTAATTTTTTTTAAGTTTTCTATTATTTAATTTTATTAATTATTTATGTAAATTATATTTTTTAAACTTTTAAATAATTTAGTGTTTACTTTTTGGAACGAGCTCTCGATATTAATTCAAATGAAATTTGGTTTTATTTCTTTTTTTTTATATGAAGTAAAAATAAGATAATAAAATCTCTTATATAAATGCCAAATCATATTTTACTGTAATATTTTAAGTTTCAAAGTTTTCCCTTATATTTTAAAATCACAATTATAAAAGAAGGTGCTGCAAACAAAGTTTGTAAATCCTAAATTTCCAAACTAATAAAAAAGATAAAAAAATAAAACAACACTAAATTTGAACAATTGGAACAAAAACACCTACTTTTTGAACTTAAAAAAAAAACGTCCAGCTTTATAATTCAACCAAGTCATAACAATTGAAATAAATTTCTCATTCAAATCAGTTGTCTTATGCTGACTGAAACAACCACTTTGGCAAATGGAATAAACTGCCTTGCTAAAATTTTAGAAACCCTTTTTTCTCTCAATAAAAATTATAAAGTATACCTAATAAATATGCCTTTTATTAATACTCTTAGTCCACAAAAGCATATTTATTTACTATCACTGCCTCATACGTTTATTTATCCTCAGTTAATTTTAACAAACGATTATTGTTGAGGTGGATTGGGGTTAGATCCCCATTTGCACTATGACCAAAAGTAAAGAACAAAGGTGATTATGAACTATGACCAAATGTATTTGGACTGTTATCAAAAGATAGTATTAACTTTTTTTTTATTAATATTTACTATTCATTAAATGTTTTATTTAATACTTATTGGGAACTTATTCTTTAGATTCAAAACCTAAACTTATATGAGTAATTTAAGAGAAGTAGAATTAAAAAATTATAAGTCACGTCACAAAATATACAGAAATTTAAAATATGCTTTAAATGTGATACTTGTACTTAGATTTAAGTTTTTTTTATTTAAAATTATGTTTTTAACAAATTTTCTTTAAACAAATTAACACTTCATTTTGTCTAAGATGATTTTATAAGTGTAAACAAGAAAATTAATAAATTTTCTAAAATAAATTATAGAGTAGTGGCTTAGAGCAGGACTAGGCAAATGTAGGTCCTCAAATCGCCTCTTGAGTAAAATACTTGTTTACGTATTTAAAAACTCCTGAAACATTCTCTCTGTTACATTTACAGCATTTTAAATGTCATATATATGAAGCAGTTTGAGATCTTGATGCTTTGATTAATCAGGTTTAAGGAAATCTAGATAGAATGAAGTGTTGATGGATTCGCAATTCAAAGTAAAGGTGCAAGGTTGCCAACACTTGCAATGACTTTGAAACAAAAGCAATTTTTAAATAAATAAATGAGTCATGAATAAAATTCATTAAATCTTAAAAAGTAGACATATTCATCTTGTTTCCATTTGACTCTTAAAAAATTATTGCCCTCCTATTATCAATGTTACCTACAAACAAACAGTGCTGCCCTCTAGCCTAAGTTTGATTTGCGAATAATGTGAGTGGATTTACATTTATGATACTAGAAGTGTTCTATTTAGTAATAATTAAGGATTATATCTTTTTTAATAATATAAGAAAAATAATATAGTATAATATCACAAACAATTATTTGCTATCTTTCAATTAAAAATAAATAAAAACTATGTGAATAAAATAAGTATCATCAAATAATAATGTTTTACTTTAATACTCTTTATAAGGAGGGTAAAATTAAAATACATTTTATGAAAATTAATTTATACTTAGTCATTCTACAAGCTCAAAAACCTACAGAAATCGCCCTTTTAGAAATAAATTTTGAATTATTTAGACATTTTATCACATTGATAAGTATACAAAATTATCAAATTTGGATAATCTTACACAATTTTTTATGTATAAAATCTGTGGATTCTTAGATTAAACAGGTGCCAAATCAATAAGATATGAATATTCTTTTCTTTTAAAAATAAAAAAAACAATAACAAATTAACTAATATATAAAATTCTAAATGATAAGATGCCATTTAATTTAAGGGATGACTAGCAATTATTTTACTGGTCCGACTTTGTCAATATAATTTATACAGGGTGCACCTAAAGTTTCCGAACATCTAAATTTCTCAGAATCTATAATTGGAAGTTCTGGTTTTTTGCTACCCATATAATCATATTTATATTGAAGGTATTTATTTTTAACAAAAACCAGTGGGGCATGTTTCATACACTTTTAAGAGACTTCCACTGAAAACTACTTCCTCAAGAGACAACAGCTTTTGTTGAGGAGGCCCCCCTGGCTACAGGCCTGGCACAAAGATTGAGCTTGTGTCACATTTGATTTATATGGTTTATTTCATTTTATTAATTTAATTTTTATCCTAAAAACAAAACTAAGTTACGAATGAACAATTTATTAAATCTTTTTATTAACTATTAGATTTATATGGTAAATAACAAATGTACAATTTATTTCTCATCAGAACACATAGTGACTTATATTTACATAGAGTTTAAAATGGCCCATACAATGGTTAAATAATTATTAATTTTTAAAATTACTAAATTAATTAAGCTAAAGATAAAATAGTCTCTTCAATTGTTATTTTTTTATAATGCAACATGCACAGATCACCTCAAACAAGAGACCACCATCAGTGCCAGACTAACAAATGAAAAATAATTGCTTTTTGTTTAGTCAAAAGTGCTTCATTTTTGTAAATAAACAAAATTATCTGTAAAGATACTGTTTCATATTTTTTTTCCTATAAAATGGTTGGAAAATATGTAAGTCAGTGATGATAATTTCATAGAATTTAATAAAATGAAATAGTACGTGTTATACAATTGACAATCTACCTAATTAATTGAAAGATGGCATCTATCGAATGTAAACACTTATATGTTGACAGTGTGAGTTCTTTATGCATTTACATAATACACACCATACTTATGATATGTACCAAATTTGCCCTACTTGGTACAGTCAGTGTTGGATATTTTATCATCAGGAAATGATGCATAAAAGTTTTTATTATTTGCCCTTCAAAATAATTTTTGCTCAACACTGGTTAACACACAAATTAATTGTAATGTGATATTTATTTACATATTTATCCGTCCAAATGCAATATGTTGTACTTTTCTCTGTATAAAATATAACTGAGAATATATCATACATCAAATACATCTTAAAATCGTGTATCATAAAGCAAATATTAAAATAATCCTAACAATTTTATTATAGTTAAAATTTCTTCTTATTTTTTATCTTCCTCCACATAAGAGGTTCGGTAGAAAAATCTGAAGCTTGTTTTAGGAAGGTAATTTGGAAAATTATTTTAAAAGTTTCTGTTTTTCAACACTTGAAAGTGTGAAACACTTTTAAAAGTTTTCCTTATTGAGAGTTTTTAGTTAAGTATTTCTTTATTTTTTTTTCCAAATACCTCTTAAACTTAAAAGTTAACTTATTCTCCCTTCCTCTCAAATTTTTATATTTACTATTTGACACCAGAATAGAACATTACTTAAATTTGAGACAGACTTATTTTTGTGAAAACTAAGTTTTTACATAAGTCCATGACATCTAATTTGCACTAACTTGATTAATGTCTACAGAACACTACTTATAACCCAAAATCATCTGAACTTGCTATAATTTTATCATAATTTTTGTGTTAATTTACCTATATTTTGCACATTTTATAAAAAAAAATAGAAGTTTATATAATACTAGTTTATTCTATTTACTTTTTACATATTCTATAACATATGATATACTGTTTTATATGTTAACACATGACATACTGATGAGTTACAAAATATTTAAGGTCTTTCAAAAAATGAAAAAAATACAGACGGCATGTTTTTAATTAAACTTAAAATCCACCAGTTGAACTTAAGTGGAACTGTAGTTGGTGAAATGGGAGGAGTAAAGAAGAAAAGTCCCTCTAAAAGGTGGGACTTCTAGCCTGATCAGTTTGAAGGTTTCAATATTGTTACCACCACAATAGAGAGGAGAGTGAAATTAGTAAAGTCCCTAAGTTGTTCCAATTTTGTAAGGAAGAAGGCTTTGGCTAAATTCAGTCATAGGTATCTCTTCTAAAGTCTATGGTAGAATTAAAAAAACAAGGATGAAATCTATGGGTGATATTATTCCACCCTTTGGTGAGCTTGAGTTAAATTAAACAACAAGCCGTTTCTTGTTCAATTTCTACCATCAAATAGAATTTTTTTTATTTTTTTCAAAATTGTTTTTAATTCATTATAAATTCAAAGGAAGCTCAAACAAGCATTTTAAAGGTTTCTTAATTATTTTTATGTGAAATCTTTTTCATTTCAAACAATGATCTAAAAATTTGCAAGTAACTTATTTACAACTTTAATCAAGTATAACTAGGTACAACACATTGCTCCTTATTAATTTTAATAAATGTATTAATTAAGAAATGTAAATGCAATTAAATGTGTAAAATAATTAATAAAGCTATTTTATATTTAACTATAATTTAAATAACGCCTTTTTATTATTTTGAATTATTATACAAATAATTATATCAACAACACTATTAATTGTAATTTAAAAATTACAAATGTAATTAAACGGAAACTATTCTGTAGGCTAAAATTGAGACTGTTAAATATTCACTGTAGATAAACAGATTCAACAAGTGAATTACAGCTCACATGGATTTAGAGAATAGTGTTATTTTGAAGGCAAAAAAATAGGTACCTATACATTTTCAAAATTGGCTAAGAGTGTTGCTATGACAACCATAAAACCAAACATTAACCACACTCTCTTAGTGAAACATCGGTCTCTTATATGAGTACCACACAATGCATATTAATTTACCTATTTTTTTTTATAAAATTGATCTTGAATCCTGCAACGCAAATAATATGTTTTAGTATCTAAATGTGTTTTAATGCAAACTTATTGATCGATGTACAAAGTAATCTCATCTGAAAGACAGACGTTCTGCCCAAAGGATTAATTTCAAATTAAACAGTTGCATGTGTAACAACAAAAATATATTAAAAACTTCAAACATCAAAAAGGTGTTTAAAAAAATGTAATTTATGCTTGAAAAATTTAATGTCAAATTTATTATTCTAATAATACATTTCCAAGCATCAATACAATATATTTATTTAGCTTTTATTATTAAAAAAAACTTAAATAATTAATAAAATGACAAAAGTGTAGTCAAAATTACTTTTTAACGGACAGTAAAATAAATAAAAATTGATTACAAATTTTTAATATATGTACTGCAAAATCTACCTCATTGATGGCAAAGCCTGAGTAGTGAGAGGGGGAAAAGGGTGGGTGAAAGAGTCAAAGGGGATTTCATCCCTAATTTTAAAACTTCATGATTAAACATTTCTTTCATCAGATAAAAAAATTAAAAGGTAAATTAATTTTGAATAATTACTTGCAATATTGGCCAAATCACTTCTACTCTTTTATTTTTCCTAGATTTCAAAGGCAATATAATGCTTTTTTTAAAATGAGCTTATAAACAATTAAATTGCTTCGAACATTGGAAAGTTTTTGCATTTACTTTTGTTGAAGTTGATTATTAAATATTATTAATATTGATTATTAATATTAGGAAAAATTTGAGGAAAATCTAAATATATACCCGAATATATTAGTGACCACTAAATTAGATACTGTATGGGGTACCTCAAAGCAATTCTTCACCACATCTGATTCACTATGTTCATCCTCTCTACTTCTGACTCGCTTGCTATCAGAAAAATGTTTTATGAAAATTTCATAATTCATGGAAAAATATTTAATGCATTTGACATTTAGAATGCATGTAGTCATATATAAGACCAACACATCCTAAATTTCATCTCATTATAAAAAGTGTAAACATTTGTTTACTTTTTATCGAGTGACATGTATAAGTATTTTAAAAAAATAAGTAAACAATTTTTAAAATTATTTAAATTTAAATTTATCACAAGTGCAGCCCTTTTTGCAAGTATAGAGAACAAGTATATTGTGTTTCATTACAATACAGTTAGTATTTCAATAGTTTTTGTCAGATTACTAGTGATCATTGGCAAGGTTAGTACATAGATGGGTTAACATTTATTTCATAACTGTCTGAGGACAAGCAAACCAAGACCAAAGATGTATTGCAATATGTATCAAAGGATTTTCTTATTAGAAGGACCAGTGAAGCAAATTCGAAGTGGTGTGAATGAGAGGAGAAATACATGAGGAAATGTTTGTAGGTACCCCGCGTCCCATTTTTGTGAATTCTAGACCAATTTAAAAACCACTAAAGGTACATTATACCTAAAACATAAAAGATGTGAAACAGAAAAAACGTATTGTAATATTTTTCAGAAGACTTGCAAAAACATCCAATTACACAAAAGAAGAAACAACAAAAGGAAAAAACTTTATTCTATTGTACTATAATTTTTATTTCAACACGTGATTCTTTACTTTGCTCAATTTTCTTAGTTTTGCCAAATTATTTTTCTTTAAGAAGCAAGGAAACGCATTTTAAATTGGGGCACTGATTCTGGTGTTTTGGTGTCTTTTTAACTATTCTTTAAAAAGGTGATGTTCTCAAAATTACTAAGAGTGTCTCACTATAAATTTTATATCACACTTATACTTTGTCTACAAGTGCTAGGTGCTTTGATTACAAGATGTATCATGATAGATACGTAAGATTACTTAAAAATGAAAGGAAAGGAATTGGAGCCAAAGAGGTTTAGTAATTTAAAATGAGCTTTTAAATTAACTTATGATATACTTAGAACGTATAACCAAGTATTAAAGAAGGAGTTATTATTGATATTGGGAATACTAAACTATTATTTTGGTTAAAACAATTATTTTTAATCAAAATATTAACTAATTAAGCCTAACAATTAAATTATATAAACTAATAAAAAGCTATAAGGTTTACTCCCATGACTTATTATTTGTTTAGCCATTTATGTATTTATTTTAGAGTTCAACCTAGAACTTTGAAAAATTGGTGAGCATTGTTAACACCTGTGTCTTGTATGATGCTTTTGTGAACTCTCCAAACATTTTAAAATTCTATCTCCCAATTTTAGCGAATTTACAATAGAAAATCACACTTATGAGGTATCTCGCGTAAAAGGAGTTGGACCCTCTACTACCATTCCAATTGTTTCCGTTTGGGTGTATATATGTAATAGCTAGATGTTTTGCCGTCTGATGATATCTCTTGACGGCTTTTTACAAATGTGATGGAATTTTCCACAAAATCCGGGACCACAGAAACTTCGTGTAAATGAGGCTGAAACTAAAGTACACATAGTACTCACATCTGTGAGTTTAAAACTAAAAGTAATCTGTATAGGACTGCTTGAATAAATAAATAAAATACAGGCCTTATTATTAAAATTAAATATGACAGGCTCGCCTTTAAGTTCTTATGCATCCTTAACATTTTTTAGCCCCCTCTCTTTATTGATTCGATCTTTTCTTAAGAGAGGGAAAATTTGGTGCCCCATCCCAGGGTACAGAGCCCTGGGTCCATTATGTTAAGCAGGGCTTAAAGTAAGACTTATTTCAACGTTAATAACACTTACTTTCGTTCTCTGATAACACCTCAGTAGTTCAAGAAACTCTTTCTTAAAAACAGAATTTCAACCTGCTCAATATTTTCACAAAATGATTTTGTTTTTTTCTTTTGCTTGTATGTAACTTTTATTTTTTTACGTTTCTCCTTATAAAGTAAGAAATTTGTTAAACTTGGCTTTTGGAAACAGACATTGATTTAACATTTGATTTATTTTAGATTGGTCTTAGAAATAATATCTTAAAATTATTGTGCAACTAAAGTTGTTTTACTGAGTTGAAATTAACTCAACCAAAAAGTTTATTATTGTAATATCATTAAAAAATCTGTTTATCTTTTATAAATGTTTACATAATTTTAAGTCAACACTGTAGTAAAATTGGCAAGTTTCTTACGCCATAAATCTATAAGAGGCAATCCTTTAGTTAGTCAATTTAAATGTAAACATAGGTATTTAAAGTTCCTAAAAATGAGGGCATTATTAAAAATATGTTTTTTTTTTTAATTTAAAATATAGGGATATATTTCCTCAGCAAAAGTTTTAGGTATTTGGAATTCAAATTATAATTAGTCTCTAGATAATGGCAATTGATATACATAAAGAAGTAACCCAAAATTTAAGAATTTAGTTTAAACTTCAATAGTAAAATATGGCATGTGGAACCAACGTTAAATCCATAATGTACTATAACATGGTCCTAGATTTTTGAAAATTGTCCCCTACTATTACTTTTTTTGGTAACTACTTCAAAAATATAGTAATTTTGTTACTTACAAAAGTTAAATTGGAGCACCACAACGAGGATTGTTTTAAAACTACATTATTTATTGATTAAACTCAAACATGTTCAATATGAACATTACCATGTCCCAGTAATTTTTTACCAGAGTATTGTTAGGCATACATCATAAATTTTGTGGAAATCTCTCAGGTTTAATAATCTATGATGTTTTTCTAACAATTGCCTGATGAAGATTCCTGCGGAATGGTTATATTGGTATAACATTCTTTAGAATTAATTGAGTTCTATAGCTACATTTAGGTGTTCATACATAATTTACTTAAATATAAGCATTTTTTCAAATATTACAAAAAGTTCCTAAAAATCATACATCTTGAAAATCTTCTCCTAATTCAATGAAACAATTAGCTTGGGCCAAATCTAAAATTTAGTTACATCACTGTTAAACTATAATCAAATTACTGATTCTGGCTAATAATTAAAATTATAATTGTTAGAGACTATACACCTCTAAATACATCGAATTCCTTCTTTAAATACAATTTCATCATGAATTAATCAAAATTACTTTGTTCAGGCCTTTGCAAGTTTTCAAGAGCTCAAGGGTGGCTTTCAAGTACATTTATTGAGATTCAGTGACTCATTCCTATATTTATAACAAAGAAAATCCCTCATTGTCTTTATATCAGCACTGTCAATTTAAATAACAATCACATCCCTTGTATTTAATTTAGTTAAAACCTCTGAATCCCAATTTTTGTATCCATATAAGTGTCACCCTTTAGAACATAAATGTAAAATTAATTGGAGCATTGCATACATCTTATCACAATTTAAATTTATGTCTTTACTGTGTTTTGTCAATTTACCACCCACCAGAGTTAGACAAATAGTGATTTTAAGTTGATTTATCATACATTATAACCAGTAATTGTACCTAAAAAGGTAGTTGACACCAATTCCACCAACTAAGAGAATTTTTTCGGTAGTAATTCTTTGCTAACTTCCTTTAAGGCTTACAATTTATCACATAATTTAATGCATAAAAGCTCATTGGTATATCATGTAAAACGTAACAATCTCTCAATAACTACTTTTAGTTCAATTGTACCTAATATCTCAGTATATTTATATAGATTCAAACTATTTGAAAATGACCTTGAAGTCAACATCCAAAAAATTGCTTGAATTCTAAGTGTAATTTTAAACTATTTACCCCATGATATGTTCATATGTGGACTAAGAGGGAACTATGGAAGGAGCGAATTCCTCCCATTCCTCTTTCAAGATTGAAAAATGATACTTTCCAGGGGCTAAGCCCCAATATTTTTTTAAGCCTGCTTTTGGTTTTGTAACCAACATTAAGTTATTTTTTTGGTTTTTTAAAGCAAAGTTTTAAGTGATTCAATGACGGATAGAAATAAAAAACTCAACGAAACTGAACAGATCAGTTTAGTGGAAGATAATTAAGCTTTTTAGATATAAATAATAGTTTTGATGCACTAAGGGAGTAAAGACTTCTATTATTTCCCTATGCAGTTAGTTAATTCCTAAGGCAAAAGCTAAGGAAACCATTCAAATCCCGAGGGGAAGTCGAGAAAGTTAATTATTGTGAGGGGAAAATATAATATTACTCCTAAGGTGCATACAAGATTTTACCTCCAGACGTTGACATAATTTATTTATAGTTACTAGTTTAATTAGGTTGACTGCATCCAAAAAAAAATAGCTCTAAAAAATTTATAAGGGTCCCCCTTATAAATTTGGGAGGTGTTGCCTCGGGAAAAGTTTTTAAAAAAATTATTGGTCCCCCTAAAAATATAGAGGATTAAAAAAATATGCCCTCCTATAAGAGTTTGGAACTCGTAACCCAAATTATAGACACAACACTTTTCATTACCTTTAGTTTAGGATGTAAAGTGCTTCTTTACATCCTAACTTCCTTAAACTTTACATTATATACCGTCAGGAAATAAGTGTATTTTTTAATTATAATAATAATTGTTTTGTCTAACTCTGCGCCACCTTTAAATACTCATTTTAGTTACAATTTTTCTTTATGACTTTTACATTATATTCCTACTTGATATTTTATTTTCTATTGCAGCATTAGCTTATAAAGGTATCAATATTAGAGCTGGCAAAGGCTATCTCATTGCATTGAGAGGCTTGAAACATTTTACTTGGGCTTTAAGTAACCTTAATTTCTTTACTTTCACCTCCTTAAAGAAAAATGTAGATCAAGTCACAATATTTCATCCAAATGCCACCTCTAGTAAAATACCTCTATAAGTCAACATTAGCACAGGGTGTTTCTCAATTTTCTTTTGTTTAATGTGGTTTATTCTCACAGGCATTCCTTTAACAGCAATTTTTCTTTAATTTATTGTGTTATTTAATTTGTTGTACATTGTTTTCCTTGCTTAAATTAACACTAATACTTCATTAAAAAGTAAAAGTTAATATAATTAAATATAAAAAATTATCATACCTCAGAACATTCCTTAAGTTTGAAGAAGACCTATAAGTCACAAAAAAGTGTTTGTTGCTCTGACATAAAAGTTGCTCTATTAAATAAACACCACAAATACCATTCTTTTCAGACCTATTATGTGTCTGGTTGGCATCATTTCCAAGGCACTTACCTCAAACTCTTAGTGACTTTAAGTTCACTCTTAAGTGGTTTTGTGCCCTAAATCTTAAAAATAAAAAATCGACTTATTAGTTATTTAAAAATATTTATTGAAATATCCCTTTTTGCCCATTTACACACCAAAAGCCCAATAAATACTCTATAAATTAATTTACTGAAAATAAAACTATATATATATAAAATAATTTGTAAAGTGAATAACCTAAGGAAAGTTTTGGTTATATAATACCTTCTATAAACTGATATTTTATTTATTATGTTAACTTGTACTTTAAAAATATTAATTATACTTAATATGTTTAAAGTAATTTTGAGAGTTACAAGGAAATGTTTTTTCTTTATTAATTGAAAATTCATCTTGGTACAAGAATTTGTCTACAATAACACTCTAAAAAGGAAGGATATTATTAATATATATATATATATTTATATATATATATTATATATTATGTATAATTTTTTGATTAACACTATTAAGGTTTGGTACAAAAAAAATAATGAATAATCTATTTGGTACAGAAATAATTGATTAATTTTAAACATTTCTTTATCATATCAGTACAATCAAATAGACAAAATCATAAATCAAAATTTATAAAATTAAATAAATTTACAAGAAAAAACATTTTCTTAGCTTAAAAAAAGTAAGATACCAAAATATTAATGGTTGTTCTGTATGTTGTTTAGAAGTGCTGATTACCCATCATTACCAGAAGAAGCTATAGTTATAAATGCTCTAGGAGTAGCTCTAGTCGCTGTAGGAGTTGCTGTAGCGTATGCTCTAGGACGCACCTCACTCCGTGTCAAGAGCGACTGCTATGTCTCTGAGAGGTGAGGTAAATCCATCACATACTTTCAAATAGTTTGTATTACTTCAATCCACATTTGATAAGTTACAAATTGATCAAGTTATGTAGTCATTACTAAAATATACTATTCTTCCAAATTTCGATATCGTGCCAAGAAAATAACTTTTTAGTCTTGTGTAATGCTAAAAATCATTTTTACTCTATTGTAAAATGCTAAATACATTCAAAGATTATGTAATATATAGTATAGATTATGGTACACAACATAATCTTTGGACACATTCTTCTGTCATAGCATGAATTTTGGTGCGGTTCTTTAAAAAAATTGGAGCTGCAGTTTAAGAAAATAACATTGAACTTTGGCATGATAAAAATGAGGCTAAGCAACGTTGCAAGTTTAGTAAATAGATAAGATATAAACTAGATAAGATAACAAACTTGTTGATCGAAGGTCACATTAAAAAACCACCAATACAAATATAATAGTAAATAAAAATTGTGTGTCCGTGTTTTTCTCTGAGTGGCAGTACACAATTATGTTTGGAATAATTGAGTTAAGAATTTATCAAGTTACTGTCTGGGAATTATCTTTGAACAATTTGCTAATAGAGTAGCTCGTATGGCAGGAATTGGATATGGGAGTGTGCCTAATAGCCAATTTAGAGGTCCCAAATGACAATAATTTTTTCATTTGGGACAGAGGTTTGTTGAGTCAGCAAAATTTAAAAAAATCAGTGAAATTAGGGGTAAACATTTTTTGGGGTCCTGAATCAAATTAAACCTATCAGAAGTCAATACAACCATTTTAAATAACCAAAATAAGTAAAAAAACTTTAGTGAATTACAAAAAAAAACTTTAAATACGGTGGGTAAATAAAACATTTCAAGTAGGGCGTCATTTTACATGTCTTTTTAGGTTCTGAATCAAATAAAGCCGGTCCAGAGCCAATATCATAACTCAAAGCCAGGGTACCAAAGTTTGAATCTTGGTACCGGTGATATTTTTATTGTCATATATACAGTATTTATTTATTTATTTCCATTTATCTGCACAATAATTTAACTATTAATTAAACAATTTCTATTAACATAGACTACATATATAATAATAGCTAAATTAGTGCAAATTCGGCGTTTCGCCGTGTAACCTTACAAGGTAAATTAGGTTGGTACACCTATATTATATATAATTTTTTTTACAGTATATAAGTTCATAATTTTTAATTATTTTGGAGCAGTAGTCTACAATATATGCTTTATAACCTGAGACATACTGTCACAACTAATTTAATTTTTCTGATTTTTTCAAAGAAAATGCATTTCATGTCATTATTTATTGCAAAATAAATCAAATATTTTTAATGAACATATAATTATTTATTTATTTATAATAAATGTTTATTTTTAATAAACATATAATTAATTATTTATTTATATATTATTTTTATTGCTATATATGTCTTTTTTGATTGTATATTTTTTATATTTTAGTTTGTTAATAAAGGATTTTTCTTTAAAAAAAAAAATATTAATTCTATGCGATTCAGCTCATAGCTGTGGTTTCTCAAAATTCGCTACAAATTAGCATAAACTGAGCTTCAAATGAGTTCAAATAATGCTGCGCCATGCATTGTATAATGAATTATTTTCTTGAAAAATTAAATAACAAGTTGTGACTGTACTGCTAAGGTTATAAAGCATATATTGGAAATCGATTGATGAGCAAGCAAGCATGCATTTCAGAGAAAATTTACCTGACAAGTGGACCTCCGTGCCAGAAATTTTCTGAAGGGAATAAGACTAAAAGAGACTAACATCTTTGACTTGAGGTTTACACAACTTACTAATGTTTCACCAAATTTGGTGTATTGCTGATGAAAGTCATTTTTCGGGAATAAAATATAATTTTTAAATTGTATAAATTAGGTTGTGAGTGACATTTCGAGCCCACTTAGTAAACCTAGAAAAAAGTGTAAATAAAGAAAAAAAAACTAGGTAAAATAAGCTTGATGATCCAAGATCTAGTAAATAGTAAATTGATCGTATCTCTTTTGTATACTTCCCTAATACATTTATAATATATAATATTTATTTATTTATAAATTACATCATAATTTAATTAATGTTTTGGATTTTATGACGTATTTTGATTTATTATTGTCAGTTTTGTATTAATCATTATAGTTACATTTTCCGTGAGTTATACTTGGCCATATCTATCTATTTAGTAGTAAGTATTTAGTGTGTAGCCAGCACATTAAACAATTAATTAATTTAATTTATTTTATAACTTATAATGACATTTGTTTAAACGTCATTATAAGTTATTATAATGACGTTTACTATTAACTATTTTATTATTATAATACTAAAGATTATAATTTTTAGTTATTATAATAAAATAGATGTATTAAGAAAGGATACAAAAGATATAAGATAAATTTACTATTTATTAAATCTTCACAATATTTCACCCACTACCACTGGGCATATTAATGTGCTTATCTAGAAATTCTGGTGTAGTGGTCCACAAGCCGGTCAAATTTTCTTTTAAATCCATGCTTTGCTCTCTTGCTTACAATGTATTTTAACTTTTTAGTTCTTTTATTGTATATTTTTCCATTAGATATTTATTTATTTCTGTACTAATTCATTTTTGTTTGCTTGTATTGATCAATTATTTTATAACTTATAATGACACTTGTGACATTAGTGATGTACTAGATGTTATGCCATGGTAGTACTTACTTAGTCACTTCAGATGACATTACTGCTGAAAGTCAGCAGTGCTTACTAAGCTTAAGAATTAGGGGAAAGATATGACTGGTGTATTATTGTAGACTATTCCATAGCCACTTATTAGAAGTTATGTTTCTACACTTTTATATGCAGTTTTTAATGAGGATACTCTAGTTGCAATAAATTCTTATTTGTATCTTATGAAATTATTTCTACTACTAATAATGCTTTTTATACTTTGATTACAGGTTATAGGGAAAAGTTGAGCCGATGGGAGACGTACCACCGGCAAGATTCTAACAGCCTTCGCACAAGGTTTTAGAAACTTCGACTCACTGAGAAACATCTCGAGAAATTGTGTCTGCACGGCCTAACACTCAAAACATCATTTCCAATGTATAATCAAAAGACAATCCCATTTACAAACTAAAATATTTCATTTTTATTATTTAAAAAAATACTGAATTTTTAAATAAGAAAATTCAGACAAAGCAAACCCTCCGCGATTCTATTTATATTATTTTAATCAATCTAACAAGGCCAAAATTTTAATCACACCAAGACACATTTTTATTAAAAATCTCAATAAAAAATCAACCAAAAAACCTTTTTTAATTTATAAAATCCCTTTTCAAAGAATAGATCATAAAAAAGAAAAAAATATTAACATCGAGGCTTCCTTGAAACAAGCCAAATTAATTTGCTCATTTTTTAACCCATAAAAAAAATTAAAAAAAAAAAAACTTCTACCTAATTATTTTACCCCCAAAAACTTTTTACAATCTATAATTTTTTTATTACATAAAATATAACACATTTTAAAGTTCTAAGAAAAATTATGAAATGATATTAATTTAGAAGAAAAAAACATAACTATTATTTAAAAGAAATATTTGTAAAAATTAATTGTAATAATATGTGTAATTGAATAAGTAAATAAATAAAAAAGAATTCATAAGTTGATTTTTTAATTTAGTACCGAACAAGTTTTTTAGAGATGAATTTGCAATTTATTCTTAGCAACAAATTCATTGTAGACAATTTGTAATTTTTTCAAGAAAGGAGAAAGAACTTAAGATTAAACTTGCAAATTATTTAATGCAACAAATTTGCCGAAAGTTTTTTGAAATGGCTTTGCAGAATATTTTTAAAAATAATTTATTTTTAGCAAAAATGTCAAATCATTCTAAGGAAAAGTGAAAATGACTAAAAAATTACAAATTATCGAGGAATAGATTAGCAAAACCATGACTGTTAAGTTAGCTGTACTAACTTCAACAAAAAGTCTAAAAATCATTACTGCCAAATTTAAAAGTACTAATTATTAAATAGAAATTCAACTATTTATTTACTTTTCTACTTAAATTAAGATTTATAAAAATATAAAATTTCTCAAAAAAGTGAAGAAACAATTTATGACATAATATTTGTAATTGTACAAAAATTTATAGTAGTATTTTTCATGTTACTAAAACTTTTACAACACTTTTATTTCAAAGATATTAAGCTCTATTTATTATTTTTTTCTGTTAAAATGACCAAAAGCATTCCATTTATCAAAGTATATATTTAACCACTTTTCTAAAAAAAATAAATAAATAAAAAAAAACATTCTGGTGGTCAAATATGTAGCAAAATGTAGAAATATTTTCCACAAAATTAATTAAGGGAAGTATTTAAAAAAATATTTTAGTGTGAGTAATTTTTATTTAAGTGTAAAAAAATATACTTAAGTTTCACTTAAACTTAAGTAATATTATAGAATAACACCACAAGTATTCCTACCTAAATTATTGGATGATAAGACATATTTCTAGAATCATTCAGTAATAACTAATTATTTAGGACAGAGCTTTGTCTAGATTTTTGCCGGAATAAAAACAAAAAAAATATTAAAATTATCTATTTAAAGTAAGGAAGTGGGGTAGAGATATTATTACTAGAGAAACCATATAGTTTGAAATATAAAATAAAGAACCTGAACATCGTCGATAATACTATAATTATGTAAACAGCATAAAATAATCATTTATATAATCAAACATAAACAAGGAGTGAAGAGCAGACGATTTATTTATTATAACCTTATTGGAGTTATTGGAGTTATAAGCAATGAGCCTCACAAAGGTAGGGTATGGCCCATCTAGTAATATATCTCTATGGTGTCGAAATAGTTTTTATAAAAAGTTGGTGTATGTGTATTGATTTTTATAAAATTTATTCAGAAACTATTGGTCAAAAAATTTACAAAAAAAACAGTGATAGAATAGACCATAACTTAAGTTTGAGAAACACTATTTACATTTTGGGATATAAGTCTCACTTCAACTTAAGCAATAATAAAATCTAAAATTTTATCCTAAATTTTAATACAATTATAGTGGGTAATTTAGAATAGTAATTTTATAATTATAATTATAAAATGATACAGTTATATAAATAGTGTGTAAACAATCTAAAAATGTTTAAAACTAAATAAATACTGATAAAATTATTTAAAACCTCTCATAAGTAAAGACAAAACTTAAGACAAGGAATAGAGAGAGGAAGGAGGATATTCTGAGTTAGAATAATAATTGATTTAGTTATGACTTCTTATAAAAAAATCAGGCAATTTTAAATCATTATTATGATCAATAAAAAAAATAAATACAAAAAGGTTATATACACCCTATAAAAACCAATACACTAATACACCATAAAAAGCATTTACAAAAAGATCCTAAAATAAGACTTTTATAATAAACATCAGTATTAAATAGATTTTTCTTTAAATGCAAAAACTATTTTATATTTTTCTTAAAAAATATATTTTGTGTTTTTTTAATTAAATAACTTATTAAAAATGCGTTGTTAATAAGTTTTCTTTCTTTCGAAAAATGAAATAAATTAATTTAAAAAAATGTAGATGTGTGGACTAAAAATATATATTAAGTATAATATTTATAACATTTCCGTAAAAATAATAGTTCTTAATTAAGAAATTCAATTATTTGTGTATAGAGGAGAAACATGAAAGTAATGGTTTGACAGCACGGAAAAACTAGATTTCTAGTGACTTTTTTCAAAAGAAAATGATGCATTTTACAAGGAGTGCAGATACAGAACTTTTTCCCTAATTGTGGAAATACCTGGATACCACAATCACAAACCTCACAATACCTGGATATTACCACCAGTAATGATGAATAATTAATAAAACCTTTTTTTGTTGGTAAACCTTTCTGCAAAGTCATGAATAATATTTGCATTTGGGAGAGGCTAATGCATTTGTCCAAACTAATATGACTAATGCATAACTTTTAACATTTCTTTATTCTAATGGTTAAAGAGCTTGAAATTAGAGTGAGTACTAAAATTCCTTGCTAAAATCTTAGCTTATCTTCTTTCTGAGGGAACTTAGTTTTGAACTCCCTTTTGGTTGTAGAATACTATAAGCACATCATGAGCCGTTTAAGTAAACAGATATAATTCTGATTATTTTAACAAAAATAATTATTCAGGATTTTAACAAAAATCAAATCAGGCATTGCTCTTTAGCTGGGACAATGTCAAGGATCTAAGAACACACTCAACTATCGCGCGACCATCACACTCTAATATTAAAATTATTATTCATCATAAAAATATAAGTATCTTATTAAGATCAGTCCAATTAGGAGATTCACTAATCAAAGTACTATTGGTATCAAATTCAGGTATTGGAGCTTTTAGAATTCTGTATTGAAGCAGTACTTGTGATATTTATCATGCATATGCTAAATGACATTGGAATGAATATATAATTTGATCAATTAGTTAAAAAAAATAATAAAATTTGAAGAAAATATAAATAAGCTAAATGTGATTAAACGTAAATAAAAAAAAAACAAATTTTAACTATGTGAGGTATTAAAAAGGTAAATTTTTCTTTTAATTTTATACTTAGTATGGGTGGTGTTGTAGAACATGAATTAAATTATAATGACTCCATGATTTATGTTAATTTTTATCATAAAATGATTCTTATGGGATTGATCTGACAACACAGTGAAGTGAAAGGTGGAATCAGGATCGTTTTCTTCAAAAATATTTGTTTACAAATTTATACATATATATAATATATATATATATATATATATATATATATATATATATAATATATATTATATAATACTAATAATGTTTGAAACATCTAGTTTGGTACATTAGAATCAGTAGGAGTTCACTGGAAATCAAATCAAGTTCTATAATATTGCTCTATATCTCAAAATAGTACACAGCTTTGCTTTGGACACAAAAAAAATAATACAAACTTGTTCCCTACACATAAATACTTAAAAACGGTTGATAGGTCCATGTGAATTCTTTTAATTTTGTAGAATAGGAAAATTCAAGGTATATCATAGCAGATTGGTTACAGATGTCCAAACTCAACCAAACTACAAAGTTGAAAATATTTAAATATATGAAGGAATTTAATAGCAGTACATACAACCTTTCAATAGTATAACCTCACTATGTTTAAAATATCTTAATTTGACACGGTAACAGGTAAGGGGTACAAACAACCTTATGACAATCCGAAGCAAAAACTTTAATTATTAGATTTGTATTCTTAGTTTCTAAATTTTGCAATTGACACTTGTGATGAAAGCAATAAAAAACCCTGGTTTTAGGCCAATTAAAAAGGAATGTTTTGTGTATTGAGAAACAACTTTTTGTAATATTTAAAAAAAATAATTTGATGCTAGAGGAGTAAAAATTCTAGGGTTTCCAGAAAGCTGGTTCAAGATCACTGAGATGCTGAATCATTAGCAGAGAGGATGGATGAAATATTGTTTTTATCTCTTGATAAATCATCTGCAGAATGTAGATAAGTTATGGAATTGTTTTTTGTCTCTTATTTCATCATAGGCATAAGAAAAATTGTCATCTCATTCTAAAACGTATTTTTTTAGAAACTTGTTTTATAATTAAGGTTGTTTTTACCTCATCTAATAATAAATAATTTTAAAGCTATTGTCGTTAAATTTACATAACTAAAAAAAAAACATAAATGTTATAAATGTAATGGGAAAAGATGTTAAATGTCTAATTGAATGTGTTTTTGTGGACCATATAATTAAAAATTAAAAAAGAATATGGAGTCCAAAAAATAGTTGCTTAAAGTCAAAGAGTTTAAACCAATAGAGGAAGAACAAGGTAACTTTAACACATTGACAGAGTTTTGAAGTGCAAGGAGTGTTCTTGGTACCACAAGGATTAACCTCTCCACAATACATAATGATGGATTATTTCAAATTAAAACTAGAACATAATTTATTTGACTTAAATGAGTTTAGCTCACATAACCCTGTTAAGCATTACTTATAACCTAAGTGATACTTAAAATAATCATGTTCAAAGCTGCTGCGTTATCCCTCTTTTGGTTAATACCTTTGTTTAAAATGCTCATTGACTAGTTATTTAATATTAGATTAACTAGTTTGTGATAATTAGATTGAATAGAGGAATTTGTTATTATGAGATTTAGATTGGGGAGTCGAGAAAATTTCTTGAGTTGAGTAAGATTGCAGACAGAGGGGCAACCACTTGTTAAAATCCTAGTAAGTAGACAACTTATTTGAAGCTTAAGCTACTGACTCTCTTAAGAGTTTTTAATATTATGAGCATATGTCCCAGCAAGCAAATGAAATAGACACCATTCTGGGATTTAATCCCTGGTTGGAAGAGGCATTAATTTCTGCGTATCTGAAATTGAAAAAGCACTTTGACCAATCTAAACCCATGTGTTCAAGTGAGATTAATAACTTAAAAAAAATTAAATTCAATTTCAAGCAAAGTTCTTTTTATTTCCAAACTCGAATCTAAGAAATTGCTCTCTGTAAGGTATTTAAAAACTTTATTTTTGACTTATTTTTACGTCATTAAAAACAGATTAAGTTCAACTCAATCTTAATAATTGTCCTTTAAATACAAAAAAGAAAATAATTTCATAAATTAAAATGAAATGTTAAGTTCATAACATATAACTTAAAAATACTAGGAAAAGAGTAAAAAAAAATCAACTTATGTGTTACCTGAAAATGTTATCCTACAAAGAATGTGTACCACACAAAAAATGTCA
The DNA here is from genome assembly GCA_018340805.1 of Microvelia longipes. Taxonomy (NCBI): domain Eukaryota; kingdom Metazoa; phylum Arthropoda; class Insecta; order Hemiptera; family Veliidae; genus Microvelia; species Microvelia longipes. Next base: position 29,989,743 of record JACMZG010001913.1, read on the forward strand.
CCTAAACCTCAAAAACAAAATTCCTCTAAAAATTACACACAGACAAAAATAAATTTTATAAAAACTTATAAATTTGTTTATAAAAATATTATAATTAATAACGTATTTAGGGCGAAAATTAAGGTTAACAATTTATTAGATGTAAAAAAGTAGATTAAAATATATTTAGTGGACGTCTTTTAATAAAACATAAAAAAAAAACTTTGAATACTCTATTTTGTTCTTTTTTTAGCGTGAATTTTCCAAGAAAATTACATTTAAAATATTTTTAATTTTATAAATTTATTTATTGAAGTTATTCACAGAGCTGAAAAGCTTCAAAATATATTATAAACAATATAATTTTTACTGAAGAATAAAAAAAAACAAACACTGTTTGCGTGTGATAAAATTACAAACTATAATTTTTTTTAATTAATATTAAAGATAAATTGTACATAAAATTTAATCTCAACTTTCCTGTTTTTTATTCCCAATTTTAACTGTTTTTTTTATTTCAGACCAAAATTTAAATTGAGTGTTGTATTTTTAAGTTTTTAAATTCTGTTCTGTTTGATATTATTCATAAGGTGAAAATTGTTAATTTTAAAAATGAGAAAATGTATTATAAATAAAGTTGATAAAAGTATTGTACTTGAAACATGCTTATAATACATACTACTTACTTACTGAGATAGTAGTCAATTTAAAATAATATTTTCTCAAAATCAACAAATAAACTTTGTTTAAATGTGTTAGATATTGTTTAAAAAAATCATTTAATAGTGTTTTATTTCTTAAAAAATTTATTAAAATGTTTTTAAATCAATTTTAAATTTTTATGTAGAAACATTAAGGGCAGATAATGTTAGCTAGTTTTTATAGAAAATGACACTACTTCTAACAATTTTACCAGACATAGTGTTATTTTTTAAAAAAATAATGCTTCTTTTTTGTTATATATCTATACCATGAAAAGAAAATACGCAACAATATGGTAATATGAACAATGTAGTATTAATAGTTGTGTGGAAAAAATGACGAGACATTATGGAAAAATGATTATTCAAACATAATCACTTCTGATTGACTCTTTAACTCAATTACACGGAATAAAGCAACAATTATATCATACAAATTTTAAATCATTATTGTTTAGTTCATGATGAGATGAGTCTCATTATTTCACTCATTATTTTTAGTTTAAGTCTTAGATGAGTAAATATAAATGTCCAATAAAAGGAAATAGGGTAGACTTTGTTCTATTTTAGGGTAGATTTTGTTCTATTCCTATTTGTGATTAGTATGATTGCAAGTATCGATGGGAATAATTCAAATCACCGATTGTTAACTGATTGGAATGATTCAAATCAATAATTGGTTACTCATTGGAATAATTCATACAGCACGTCAAAGTTTAAAATTTATACAGACATACTAATCTGTTATTGTAAATATTACTATTATAATTTTTACTTATTTATAAGTTTATTATTTTATAAACATTAAATTGTACTATCTTTATATGCGAAGGACAAAAATTTAAATCAAATAAGAAATCTTTTCAACTTGTTGAATAAAGAAGAGAGATATTAAGTTCAAAAAAATATCTCAGCCTAGAATGGGAGTTGAACCTTGGCAGTTATATTAAAATGAAGACAATGATGCGATCCTTGATAGCATAGCTTTTAAACATCTCCCTTATTTGATCCCAGCTATTTTACTCTCATTTCTTCAATAAATGCTCCACAAAGGTCTCGACATAAAAATCTAACATGGGTAAAATTAAAATTGTCCAAACTATTTCTTATTTATTTTATTTTTTAAATTATTATTTTTTAGATGATTTGTTTTATATAATAAATAAAATATTCATTAAAAAAAAGGATAAGTAAAATGAGACTTGATTTCAAGATTTCATTAATAATATAATTGTAATAAATAAAACATTTTTTATTTATAAATGTTTGTGTATATCTGTAAGCATTTTTTTGGCTACAACAAATAAATATATCGTAATTAGCTTTTGACTTCTTTTATTCATTAAAACACTCAAATACAATAAAATGGAATAGTAAAAAGTCTCTCTACAGTTAGTTCATTAACTGTAGGACTGTGGGGGGGGGGGGGTAGACCAATTTCAGAGGGGGCAATGTTGCACACGCCTATAAAGTACTTGCACTGAAAACTACTTCATCAGAGATGCACATTTTTTCACGTCAAGGGGGGCTAGGGCCTCTCCTAAACAGTGAAGTTCCTTCACAGTTAGTCAACTAGCTGTACATTCTTTTTATTTTTCCTCATTTACCCCATAGTATATAAAAAAATTGTGTTTGCAAATAAATTACCGAAATATCACCAGAATTACCCCTTTTTAGGTGTTTAAAGCCCTACTGAGTAGTTTTCACAAAGTTGTTATTACTTACTAGGAATAAAAAAGTAATGGTCACTCCACAGTCAGTCAATTAATTGTGGAGACTTATTATTCTTTACAAAAAAAATGAAAGAGTAACAGTTACTCCATAGTCAGTTTACTAATTGTGGACTCTTTTTATTCTTTACAAAGATTGAAAGAGTAAAGGTCACTCCACAGTCAGTCAACTAATTGTGAAGACGACAAAAAATGAAAGAGTACGTGAATGCATAGAAAAATTATCAACCAAATTTTTATTGGCACACATAAACATCTGTTTCATGTTGCTAGTAAGAAGGCAAAAAAAATGGGGGTCCAAATATTTATTACAGTTACAATTTAGAACGTTTCCTCTTCATATTTTATGAAATAGGACGAAAGGCTAAGAAAGAAATTGGTGGTTGTAGGAGTCATCGTGTTTTATCAGGGTACTATACAAATTATAATGGAGTTTACTGCCATAGCTGTTATGCAAGCCTAAACTTAAAAACTTAAAAATAGAAAGTTTTGTGATGGGTTTAGGCAAAGATTGTTAAAGGAGATTCGCCAATGTGTTTTAAAAATATCTACTTTAAAAGGGGTGTTGACTAAAGACCTTAACTCCTCCTCTTTTGACAGAAAAGCAGTTCCAGTACTGCTAGCACCATCTGTTGGTGTGAAAAATGTTGGATTAATTTTTATAATTTTGAAATTGTCATGTCAGTCAAATTCTTTTAAAAATATATTATTAATATTTTGGTATTGAAAAGAGTTATTAAAATTTATGTAGCCAAAGCCAACAAAGGTTATTGATAGATCTATACTTATTCAAATGAAACTCTATTTTAAATCAATATGAATCTATTAGATGAATGAATACAATAAATTAATATATAAAAGTAATGACATTAATATGACATAATTTGTCATACATATCAGGTCTTCCCCCCTATTAACGTTGGCCAAATTTGGTCGATGTGTTTCCTACACAGATCCCCGTTATCTAATTTAACTTTGTATATTACTGATCCTTCTTTTCCTACTACCATTCCATACGACCATTTACTTCTCTTGCCATATTCCCTCACCTGTACTCTCTCTCCTACCTCTACTTTCCTGCTTGTGTCTGTTAGCATCACCCTACTCATTTTCTGTTCTGGTTTCATTAAATGCAGCCTTGTCCTCACTTCCCGCCCCATCATTAATTTGTAAGGTGATATACCCGTGGTGCTAGATGGTGCATTACGCAGTTGTACCAGGAAGTCTGAAGTTTTTCTTCGGCTGTTCCCCTTCAATGGTTTTCAGAAGTTTCTTTATAGTTTGCACTGCTCGTTCTGCAGTTCCATTTGATTTTGGGTGATAAGGTGCGATAGTTCTATGACATATCCCGTTTTTACTTTTTTTTTTTTTTTTTTTTTTTTTTTTTTTTTTTTTTTTTTTTTTGGCATTGGTTGACTAGAACCATACAGCCATGTTTATGTATAATATGTTATGTTTATATTTTTATATTAGATTTGCATAGGAATATGAAGATATGTTTATAAACTGAAATTGACTTGGAAGCTAGTAGTGTTGTGTAGTTATAAGGTTGTGTTATCTCTCGTGTTATGTGTAATTGTTTTAATAATATTAGTCTGTTCTGTGAGTAATGTGTACAGTGCATTATTATATGTTCAAGATCTTCTATTTCGTTGCAGTGTTGACACAATGGATTATTTTCTATTTTGATTTTCGTTAAATATTGTTTGCAGATTCCATGATTAGATCTTAGCCTGGTAATTGTAGTAGTAAAGTATCTATTGTTAGTTGGAAGTGATTTAAACCAAGGTGTGTTTACATTTTGTTGTATTTCTTGTAGAAACTACCAGCATGTTGGGTGACATACCAAGTCTGCCACCTCGATGAAGATTTCTTTTTAATTTGAATGTTAAGGTCTTGACTGGGAGTTTTGTACTTGGAGCCATGTAAAATTGCTGACTCAACATCTTTGCTACTCTGTTTTGCTTTTTTATCGACGATTTCATTAGGTATTATGCCTGCATGACCTTTAAGCCATACTAGTACTATTGTTTTGTTTTGTTTTTTTATTTTATAACTTAAATTTATTATTTCACAGGTTAAATAGTTTTTAATTGATTGAAAATTTTTGTTTTTAATTGCTTCTATCACACTTTGATTATCAGTGAAAACAACAAATTTTTTAAGATTTGATATGTATATATATTTTAATGCTTCTACAATTGCAATTTGTTCTGTAGTGTAAGAGGAGACATATTGATTAAGTTTTATTCCATGTAATATATTTTGTGAATAATCAAACATAGCACAACCTGAATTATTATCTGTTTTTGAACCGTCAGTAAATATATACTGATATTTTGGCCACTGAGAGTGAACAGCATCCCAAAACATACTATTTCTGACAGAGGGTTGATATTTACTGAGATCTTCCATATGATGGGTTCGGATTTTAGATAATATGGCATTGTATTCTGTTTGTTTATATGGAATACGTTTGTAAATATAAATATCATTTCTAATTGAAGCAGTTTCAGTGAAGCTTTCAACTAAAGGTGGAGTTTTTTTATGCTGCCAGTAGGGAAAAGTGAGTACAGAAGAAGTTAAGATTGAGATTTTTTTTGATACCTGAGTGTTGTAAGAATAATTTTTAACGACGAAATCTGTCAGATAGAATTTGTCTGCGTATGAGAGTGGGGGCTCGTTAGATTCACTGTGCAGACAAGGAAGAGGAGTAGAAGGGAGACTGCCTAAGCAGATGCGTAGACACATATTTTGGACTTTTTGTAAAGGTTTTAGTTTGATTTCACTGGCTTGTCCATAGAATATAGAACCAAAATCTATCACAGATCGAATTGTTGCTCGATAGTAGAGCAGTGCAGTGCTAGGGTCTGCACCCCAGTAAGTACGACAAACTGATTTCAAAACGTTTATATATTTTTCAACTCTTCCTAGGATGTAATTTATGTGGTTTGTCCATGTCAATTTAGTGTTAAGTAGTAACCCTAAAAATCTGGGTTCCCTTGACACTGGATATCTAATTTCATTTATAACAACAGCTTCGCCCATAGGAATCTGTCTTTTTCGGGTAAAAGGAGAAATGAAGGATTTCTGACTTGATATAGTAAGTTCTTTATCTTTGGCCCATCGTAATAAAACAGCAACGACTTCGTACAAAATGACTAGAGCGTCTTCTATTGTTTTAGCTAAGATATAGAGACATATATCATCTGCCCACTGCAAAATCCGTATGTCTCTTCCAAACCATGACTCAATATCGCAAACATACAAGGAGTATAATAAACATGATAAGATCCCACCCTGTGGGAGGCCTAGAGTGGCAACTCTAGGACCAACAGTGCGTCCATTTACTTTTATAAACAATTTTCGTCCTGAAATGAGAGATAACATGTTTTTTACGAGAGGAGGAGGTAGACCAAGCGATATAAGGATGTGATAAAGTTTGCGCAGATTAACATTATCGTAGGCTCCTTTAATATCTACAAATAAGGCAAGAACACAATGACCACGAGAAAAAGCAGAATATATATCAGAAATGAGGATTGACTGTGGTTGGCTAACTGAACAGAATTTTCTAAAGCCGAACTGAGACTTAGGAAGAAAGTCAAAGCTCTCGCCACCATTCTAATCTGTTTTTGATTAGTCTTTCATAGGTTTTTTTAAAGCATGAAGATAGGGCTATTGGACGATATGAGTCAGCTAAATTAGGATCTTTACCTGGTTTAAGTATTGGGATTATTCTTTCTTCATACCATTGTGGAGGAAAATCTATTTCATTTGTGAACATTTTATTGTAGAGGTTTAAGAGGATTTGTAAATATTGTAAGGGTAAGTTACTTATCATTGAGTAATGTATACCGTCCGGTCCGGGACAGGAGTTATTATTTTTTTTTAATGCTAATTCCAGTTCTGACGTAGTGAAAGGTCTAAGAAGTTCATTTGAACTATAATCCCTTCCTACCCGAGCGTAATCGGGAAGAGGATTTTGTTCTGACACATTGTCGGGACAAAGTTCTTTAATAAATCGTATGCTATGTTTTCGTTTATGTTATTATAAGAATTTATACTATTTTTATTTTTTAGATTTTTAAGGGTACGCCATACTTCTTTGACCGGGGTCTGACAACTAATTTTTGAACAGTACTTTTTCCATGATTTTCTTTTGGAATTTTTAATTGTTTTTCTAGCTTTAGCTTCTGCTTTTTTAAATAATATAAATGTATTTGTTGAAGGGTTGTTTCTATAAGCCATTATAGACTGCTCTCTTAGATCAGAAGTATCTTGGCATTCTTGTGTCCACCAAAGTTTAGTTTTATTTTGGGGGGCATTACCTTTACTTTTTGGAATAGATAATTCACACGCATTGTTTATATTTAGTACTAAATCCTTGTAGCTAAATTCGTTCCATATATCCTCAGGGGGGAGAGTTTTTCGTAATTCTGTTTTATAAACGTCCCAATCGGCTTTATTCATTTTCCACCTTATTTCTTTGTGCAGAGTATCAACTTCAAAATCTGTTTTAATAATAATTGGGTAGTGATTGGAACCAAGAGGGTCGGCCCAAACTGACCAATCTAACATAGGTCCCAATTCAGGTGAACAAAAAGTAATATCAACGGCTGAGTACCTTCGATGACATGGTTGCTTAACTAGAGTTGGGGATCCATCATTTAAAAATATTAGATTTGAAGAATGAGCTGCGTCTAATAATGCTAGACCATATCCGTCAGTGTATTCACAGCCCCATGCAGTATGGTGACTATTGAAGTCACCTCCGACTAGAGAGGGGCCAGGAATAGACTGGAATAAACTGTTCCATTCCATCTCACTAACAACATTTTTTGGCTCATTATAAATAGACATAACATATAAATCATTAAAAAGATTAGTAGAGAGTTTTATGCCAACACACATGACACCATCTGTTTGTGGAATATTTTGCAGTTGTGTAAATGAATAAGTATTTTTTATTAGAATAGCTACGCCAGCCCGACCATCATGACGGTCCTGGCGTACTATATTGTATCCTGTAAAAGTAACAGATTGACCTGGCACAAACCAGGTCTCAGAAAAGGACTAAGTCGACCCGTTGAGAATAAAGGAAGTGTTCAAGACTTCCTTTATTAGATAAAGCGGAACGAGAGTTCCACTGGGTAATCTTTAATGATTTTGAAGTGTTACAAGTCATAGGGCTAAGTCTTTAAGTTTATCCTTAATGTGACTTCTTAAAAGATGATCAGAGAGATTTAGTTTTTTATTTTGGACTATTTCGTTAATTAAAGTTATTATTATGTCAGGTAGATTTGATTTATTTTTTATATTACCAGAGAGTTCACAGTCTGAGGAGCTTTCAGTTTTATTATTAGATTGGAGATTTCTTTCATATGGTCTCCTGGAGAGGATAAGTCCACCAGGTCTGTTTTGAGGCATAATATTTGTTTGTATAAGCAATGATTATGATTTGGAGCAGAAGGGGATTCGGGGGAGATCTGAGATCTGGGGCGTTTTGTAGTTTGACGAATAGTACGCTGAAATGGAAGTTGTGCAGTGGCTGGACTATGGTTATTGTTAGGGTATAGAGAGGGGAAAGCACTATTGTCAAATAAGTTTGGATATTTAACTTGAGATGAGAAGCCTCGTTTAGATTTCATATCCGCTTCATTGTATGACATATTTTCACTGGCCATTATATTTTTAATAGATTTTTGTCTGGTAAATTCTGGACATTTATCTTTATCAGCAGCAGAATGATTTTCACCACAATGAAGGCACTTTAGTACACTGTTAGAACAGTTACCTTCATGTGAGGGATCACCACATAGGGGGCACCTAGCTTCTCCTTTACACTGTTCGACAAGGTGACCATAGCGAAAACATTTTGTACACTGGACCACTCTTTGGACAAAAAAATCGACTTGGCAGCGAACACTATATAATACAACATAAGGGGGAAGTTGTTGGCCACGTACTGTAAATTTGACTGAACTTGTCGGTTTTAATGTTTGGGTTTCGGGGTCACGACGCATAAATCTTTTTAGGTTTATAAGCTCAAAGTTATTATTGAAAAAAAATTTTAAACAAGACGTAAGCTCTTCATCTGAAATATCTCTTTCAACATTTCTAATTATACCTGTCCTATAGACAAGATGTTTTGGTATATAAACATTTAAACCTTTGTCTTTCAGAAATTGAGAGTTCAGTACAGTATTAGCTGCATTTATGCTTCTAAAGTTTATTTTTATTCTATTTCTGCCAGTCTTTTCTATGGAAGAAATTTCATCCCCAAGCTCAGGGTGATTGCCATGAAGCATTTTACCGAGGGCCATAGGATGCAATCTACCAATACCACTATTTTTCACCAATTTGACCTTCTATAAAAACATAGTAGGGGGTAAGTCAGAGTTACAAAACTCTTTTGGGCTTTCCAGTTGTGGGGTTGAATTTTTCTCGACCTCCATTTTTTTATTAGCTTCATTATTATTTTTAGGAACATTAGTGTCATTACTTACTTGATTTACTGAGCTTTTTTTACTACTGTTATTAGATGGAGTAGGATTATTTGAAATATTACTTACAGATTGTCCTGCGTTATTTACATTTTTTTGGCCCCCTTTTTTGTCGGGGGGATCTGTTAGAGTCATTTTAGCCAAATAATGGCTAAAATGATAAATAAAATTAAATTAAATTATTACTATTAGAAATATTTATAGTGAATAGATAATTAAAAATTTAAAGGTTTGTATATGTAAGAGTAGATAAAGACGTAAACAATAGCCGCGTAAGATAAGAGCTCGGTGTATGTTTACTCGACCGTATCTAGGTTACAACTGCCAACCATCAACCATTCCATACGACCATTTACTTCTCTTGCCATATTCCCTCACCTGTACTCTCTCTCCTACCTCTACTTTCCTGCTTGTGTCTGTTAGCATCACCCTACTCATTTTCTGTTCTGGTTTCATTAAATGCAGCCTTGTCCTCACTTCCCGCCCCATCATTAATTTGTAAGGTGATATACCCGTGGTGCTAGATGGTGCATTACGCAGTTGTACCAGGATAGTCTGAAGTTTTTCTTCGGCTGTTCCCCCTTCAATGGTTTTCAGAAGTTTCTTTATAGTTTGCACTGCTCGTTCTGCAGTTCCATTTGATTTTGGGTGATAAGGTGCGATAGTTCTATGACATATCCCGTTTTTACTTAAAAAATCTTTAAATTTTGTTGATGCAAATTGGGGTCCATTATCAGATACTAATATTACAGGTAAGCCAAATGTATCAAATAAAAGTGAAAGCTTACTGATGCACCAAGGTGCGGTGGTAACCTTGGTCGGAAATACCTCAATCCATTTGGAATACGCATCTACAATTATAAAATAATATCGTCCCATTTCTGGTCCCGCAAAATCTACATGTATTCTTTGCCATGGTCCAGTCGGTGGTGCCCATGGATGATTCGGTTCTAACGCTGGATTATTCTTCTTTTCACAGCAAGGTTGGCAATTTTTTACTAACTCCTCTATATCCTTATCTATACCTGACCAGTAACAGAACTGCCTAGCTAACTGTTTCATCTTTACTATCCCTAAATGTCCTACGTGGAGATCGTTTAATACCTGTTTTTGAAGTTTACCTGGTATTACCACTCTTTCTCCCTTTATAAGACATCCATCTTGAAGCGTTATTTCCTCATCTCTTAATCCAAACTTTTTTACACTCTTTCCTTCTTGCAGCGCTTTTATTACTTCAGCTAGGCCTTTCTCTTCTTCTGATGCCCTTGCTATATCCTGAGCCATTACTGGGAGAGTATTTATTTGGTTGATTTGGAACTGTTCTGCCTCGTCTTTTGCCTCCCAATTACATGGCTGTTCTACCGGAAACCTAGACAAGAAATCAGCATGAGCGTGCATTTTTGAACTCCTATACTCAATTTCGTAATCGAAACCTGACAGAAATAGCGCATAGTGCATTAGTCTAGTTGCGGATAATGGTGGAAGTGCATTGTACGGACCTAAAATAGCTAATAATGGTTTATGATCAGTTTGAATTATGAATTTTCTGCCATAACAATATGTGAAAAACTTTTTTAATCCCCAGTATATCCCTAAAGCCTCTTTATCTATTTGGCTATATTTTATTTCACTTTTCGTAAGTGAGCGCGATGCAAAAGCTATAGGTTTTTCAAGACCCTCTTTATTTCTAATTGATAAAACTGCGCCTAATCCTACTGGAGAGGCGTCTGTAGCTAATACTAGGACTTTATCCGGATCATAATGAGCGAGTACTCTCTTACTCGTTAAAAGTTTCTTAACAGTCACAAAACAGTCCTCCGCCTTCTGTGACCAGTTAAACTTAACATTTTTTTGCAGCATTTTATTCAATGGGTGTAATATAGTGGCAAGATTTGGTATGAACTTGTTATAATAATTTGCTAGCCCCAAAAATGTCCTTAGCTCGCTTACATTTTCTGGTTTCTTAGCATTAGTTATTCCCTTAATTTTGTCGGGTGCCGTATGAATTCCAATTTCGTCTATTATGTGCCCTAAATATTTTATAGATTTTTCAAAAAATTTGCATTTATCTTTATTCAGCCTGAGGTTATACGATTTTAATTGTTTAAATACTTGCTCTAACCTTTGTAATACCTGCCCTTCGGTTGTTCCATGTACGATAATGTCGTCGAAAAAAAAACTAACTCCTTGGATCCCCTGCAGTACCCTATCCATCAGCCGGTTCCACAGTTGTGGAGCAGTTTTGACCCCGAACATCAATCTATTTACTCTAAAAAGCCCCCGATGTGTGCTGAGGGTCTGCATTACCGCACTTTCCTCGTCCATGACCATATGTAAATAGGCATTACTAATATCTAATGTACAAAATATTTAGAACCGTTCATGGACGCATAAATATCTTCAACTCTAGGTATTGGGTATGGCTCATCCTTTATCATTTTATTTACCGTAACCTTATAATCCGCGCAGAGTCTTAATGAACCATTTGGTTTAAGTACAGGGACTACTGGTGTACCCCATTCAGAGAAATCGATCTTTGTTATAATATTTTCTGTTACTAATCTATCCAACTCTTCTTCGATTTTCACCTTCATCGCGTACGGTACAGGCCTAGGTTTAAAATACACGGTCTAGCCCCCTCTTTTAAATATAGTGTCCCTTTATGTTAGGTATTTCACCGATACCCTTCCTAAAAATATCTTGGTATACTTTAAACAATTTTCTAAGTCTATTAGCGTCTGTTTCGTCCCTATCTGTTTTATTTCCGCCAAATCCAACCTTATTTCTCGTATCCATTCCCTTCCAAAAATGGGATCAACATCCTTATCTATAACATATAATTTACCTGTTCCTTTCTGTCCTTTGTACTCCCAATTTACTAGTGCTACCCCTTTTGGTTTGATAATTTCACCTGTGTACGTTTTTAATGCCACCCTAGTTTCTTTTAAAACATGTTTCCCCTTTATTTTCTCCCAATCGTTTAGTGCCAATGTACTTAAGGCCGCCCCCGTATCTAACTCCATAGTCACAATTTGTCCCTCAATGGCAATGTCTACCAAAAATCTGTCCCCTGATTTACCTGATAATGCATGTAGTTCGTACAATTCGTCCTCGCTCTCAACTTCAACATTTTGATGTATACTTTTCTGCTCTTTTGCCTTTTTCCTGCAACACGCTGCTTCTACGTGTCTAGTTTTTAAACAAAACTGACACGATTTATCCTTGCTTGGACACCTAGCTGATCTGTGTTGGTCGCTTGCACATCTATAGCATTTGCCTCGTAACCAATAAAACGGATTTTGTTGTTTCATCACGTGTTCCGGCTTTTCAAGTTTTTGCCCTTCTGATACTTGACTTTTATTTGGAGTCGATTTGTTTTTAATCTGTAATATTTTTCTTGTATCCGTGTTCAGTGCTATTTGTTTACTTTCTTTTTTCGCCAATTCTACAGCCGTAGATGTTTTAATAATGTCAGCAAAGCTTATGTCTTCCTCTTTAGTTTGCAACAACTTAGTCCGTATATCGACGTCCCGTAACCCTCTGATGAATTGAAGTTTAAGAAAAAGTTCGGCCACTGATTTCTGACAGGAACAAGTGAATTTACACCCTGCCGCCATCTTTCTTAATTGAGCCGCATACTCATTCACTGATTCATCAAGATCTTGGATTCGGGTAATGAAAGTGTGTTGCTGTGCCCAGATGCTTGGTCTCGGGTCTAGATTTTCCTGAAGCACCACTATTAACTCTTCATAGCTCTTTTCTCTAGGGTCTTCAGATGCACACAAATCAAATATTTTTTGATACAGTTTTGGTGTAAGCGCATTCAAGAGAGTCAACTTTTTTGTATCCTTCCCCACTTGTCCCTTCAACTTTACAAAACTTTCAAATCTGTTTATGAAATTTGTTACAGTTTTCTCTTCATGATACGGTACAAAATTGATATTTAAATTAGATACTTTTTTATCATTCTCTGTAATAGGTTTATGTTCTATCCCCTTACCTTGTAGTCGGGCTTTCAACAGCAGTTGTTTAGTTTCTAAATATAAATTTTCAATTTCAATAAACTCAATCTCATGATCATTGCAATCTGATATTTCTAAATTTTATCATAAATGTCTAATATTTTTTTCCAAAGGTCATCCAAATGTTTGTCTCTGATTTCTACTTCTTCCATTGAACAATTTTCATTTTTGAAAAATTCGTTACAACGCAAAATTTGATTTCTTACCAATTTATTCTGTTTTATCAGTGCTTTGAGTGTCTTAGTTGCATTCCTCGTCGCCATTTGATAGATCTATACTTATTCAAATGAAACTCTATTTTAAATCAATATGAATCTATTAGATGAATGAATACAATAAATTAATATATAAAAGTAATGACATTAATATGACATAATTTGTCATACATATCAGTTATGGGCCCAGAATAAAAGAAATATAGAACTAACAAAAACAAAACAAAAGGTAACTACAATTTACAAAAACAAAAAATAATAATAATAAAGAAAAAGGAAAATGACTGAGTTGATTCAGTACGCTGAAAAATTGAATGGAAAGAATTACATCAATTGGAAATATAGATTAAAGGCATTTTTAGAAGCAAAAGGTTTATGGAATCATCTCAATCAACCGCGACCACAAGATCCAGCAATGTTAACTGAATGGACAAAAACTGATGCACAAATGAGAGGAATGATTACATTAGCTATGGAAAATAGTGAAATATCATTAATATTAACATGTAAAACAGCAAAAGAAATTTTAGATAAAATTGAAGAAAGATATGCAGGCGATGCTAATAAATTAAAATACGATGCAAAAAATAAAGTTGCAAGATTATCCATGAAAGAAAATGAAACATGGGAAGAATATCTACTAAGATCTGAAAAATTATTAGAAAATGCTAGAACTTTAGGTGCTAATATAGAAGACAAAGAATTTTTAACAGCTTTTATTTCAGGATTACCATCAAGGTACAATAATTTAGCTTTACAATTAGATACTTTTGAAGATTTAACTATGATAAATTACGTAGATTTTTCAAAATACCAAGAAGAGAAAATTAACGAAGAAAATTCCACAAATGCATATAAAGTAAAAACTTCCACGTCTAATCAATATCAAAATAGAAATTATCGAAACTATAACCAAAGCAAATATACAGGTAAAGCAAAATTTACATGTAATATTTGTAATAAAATCTTTAACAAAAGAGTGTTGGGACAATAAAGAAAATAAAAATAATTCCAGATGAACAGATACAATTCAAAAATACAATAAGAAGCATTATTCAAAACCATAAAGCTAGATATGTCAACGAAAATAAACAGTGAAGATTATGATAATTTCAGAAGACACTGAGTCAGATCATTGTGACTATGCTTGGACAGGAATATAAATAAAACAAATGAAACAGAATGGGTTCTTGATAGCGGTGCTACTAGTCATATGCATCATCAAATAAAAATATAGTTAAAATAAATAAGTTGAAAGGAGAAAAATAAAATTAGCAAACAATGACGTAATATTTCAGAATCTTCAGGAACATCTAAATAAAAACTATTGATAATTACAATTATTATTTGAAATGATGTCCTATATGTACCAGAATTAGACAGTAATTATTATCACTCACAACTTACGATATAGGATTACAAGTTTCATTTAATGATGTCGGAGCAACAATATACAATTAAATATAGAAAGAAAATAAGACCGCTCAATGAAGAAAAAATTTACATCTAAATCAACCACCTCAAGAGCAAAGTTTAAAATTATTCAACAAAATGATGATATTCTTAAAATGGCACAAAAGACTTTTGGACATTTAAATCAAAAATTACATGAAATTATTGAAGAATCAAAATATGTAAGAAATTTTAACCCAATAACAATAATTTTGAATTTGTTTGTAGTGCAGCATACAAGCGAATATTCTAGAAAACCTTTTCATAGCATTGAAACTAAGCAATCAATACATTTTAGATTACTTCACGTAGATTTATGGGTCCTATTCAAGTCAAATCTCTCGAGGATCTAATATATATTAACTATAGTGGATGACCATTCAAGAAAAATATTTAAAATTTTTAAAAACCAAAGTAGAACAATTGAGAAATATCAAATTTTATAAACCAGTATGAAAACATTACAGGAAAACCGTAAAAACTATACGCTCAGACAACGGAGAGAATTTTTAAATAAAACATGGCTATTTTTTTATAAAAAAGAATTAAACACCAATACTCATACAAGCTATTCACCACAAGTAATGGTATTGCAGAAAGAGCTAATCGGACATAACAGAAAGTGCTACAGCTTATGCTAATACAAAGTAAATTACCTATAGAATTTTGGCAGAAGCAATAGGTACAGCACATATATAAAAAATAAAACTCCTTTTAAGAAACACGGAACAAAAACTCCCAGATGAAATATTTTTATCAAAAACCATCGTTAATCACTTAAAAACATTTGATGCAAGCATATATTGGATTCCTCAAATCAAACGTAAAAAGTTTGAGCCAAAGATGAACTAAGGTATTTTGTGGATATTCTATTAATCGAAGAGCATATAAGATATTTGATCCAAAACAAGACATGTTCTTGAATCGAGAGACGTTAAATTCCTAGAGAATGATAAAACGGGATATCACTATTAGAAAAGAAGGCAAAGAAGTACTTATCCTGAATTATTTACCACATTATTTTTACACAATGATAATACAAATGAACCAATAAACAAGAGTACAGCAAATATGAATCGCAAAACGTCCCATAAGATCAACAAAGAAAAAATTAACTATCAAGAGTTTTCTTCAGATGAAGAAGGAGCAAGAATTGCTTACAACAAAGAAAATTCACTATCTAAGTATGAGCAATGAAACAAGCTGACTCTTTCTAAACATCGAGTATGATTTAGTCGATATACCTCCTGGTATTAACCTATAAAATGTAGATGGGGTATATGCTAAGAAAAGATTAAGTGATAGAAAATTTAAATTCAAGCAAGATCAGTAGCTTATCTGAATGAGCACCATGAGAAACAAAACAATTTTTATATCACCAAATAGCTGATTTTAAACAAAGCATTATCTGCACCAAAAGCTAAAGCTTGTCATATCTAAAACATTTTTTTAATATATCCATAATTCTTTATTTAAATCTTATAGTCATTTTAATATTATCATATCTAAAATTTTTTTTATTAATATATATCTAAATTGATTTATATATTTGTTTTAATAAATTTCAATATATTTACACTCATTACAAATTATATATTTATAACTATTCTAATCTATTATACACAATATTTGTTATAGAAAATTATAAAAATTAAGGGGGGAATTTGTTGGATTATTTTTTAATAATTTTGAAATTGTCATGTCAGTCAAATTCTTTTTAAAAATATATTATTAATATTTTTGTATTGAAAAGAGTTATTAAATTTATCTAGCCAAAGCCAACAAAAAATACTAACAGCGATCTATCTAGGTTTACTACATAATCTTTGGGTTTAGGCAGGTAGTTTAGGTAAATAAATTTATAAGTGGAGGAGGGTAATTTATCTACAATAGGGGCCCGCCGAGCTCTTTGAAAATCACAGGCATATTTGTTAAAGAAACTTAGAAGGGATTAAAGTGATTTATTAATATTTTACACTAAACTTACATATCTTGATAAGAGTCATTTGCAGAAGTCGTATAGTACAGATTTTGTTATTAGGCTCCTTCATTTTTTTGTTATAGGGTGTATTATTTTTATTTGCAAACAAATACAAGTCAAATGAAATTTTGTTTCCTGCCAACAATATATGATAGTTTCCAGTAAGGATTTTCTCTTTTTTAATAATACACTTAGGTCTTAATCTTGCAAAAAGCAAAGTACCAGCTAGACAAGAGGTGATAAGCATAATCACGAATTTATAGATGAGGATAGCAATTTTTAATTGAGAGCAAACAATCTTTGTGACATAACCTTAGACTTGCATCTTCACATTCCCTGAGGTGACATACATCCCTAATATCACCAGCTTTAATGCCATTGTTAGTTCTTGGCACCGATAGATAACACCATCGTCTGGTGCTATTAAGAATTAGTTCCATCTCTCTCTATTAGAGTTTACTTATAATACACTGGTATAAGCCCTCAGTTATAAAATAATTAAATACAAAAATATAGAAATTAATTTTCTTTTCTTAATCAAGAGCTGAATCTAACTATAAGTAAACATGGGTGATAAACAAAAAACTAATAATGTAGAAGACATTATAAAAAATATTGAGGCTGATTTGGCTGCATCAAATGAAAGAATGATGAAAAGATTTGATCTTTTAGTGCAGAAAATTAGCCTTAAAGAGGAACTAAAATAATAGATTAAAACATTTGGAAATTGAAGATCGGAAGCAAAATATTACATTTGTAGGTATACAAAAAGTATTAAATGTTAAAGAAAGAGATCATGCCTTGATCAAATTTATAAATAAATAATGGGGGTTGACTGCCAATCCTATGCCGTTGACTACATTATTGATTTCAACAAGAATAAAGAAAGTAAAACAACTATTTGATTTGTTGCTTCCTCAACTTCTTTCGAGAAGTTGACAAATGATTTATAATTTTATAAATAAATTATTTATAAATAATTTTTTTAATTTCTCAAAAGAAATTAAGAAATTATTCTATTTTCTACTAGAAAAAGACTCAAAATAATGATGTTTACAATGAGGAAACTAAAAGAATTAAAAAAAATGTATCCCGATAATTTTTAAAGAAAGATAGAAAGGCAACCATGCAATTATTAAGTTAGATAAGTTATTTATAAATTGAATGCTTTGGCAGAATGTAAACTCTGATGACGACTCTTCAGAATCAAACTCAAAGGATGATAGTGATCAATTGGGAAACGATTCTGAGTCTGCAGAAAAGAGTTCTTCTGATGAAGACACAAAAGAAAATTCCAGTGATTTACAGCAAAACATCAGCGTCAAAGCTACACGTAAAAAAGGTAACCATTCTAAAAAAAAATATAATAAGAATTTCAAATTATAGTATATTCTATTAACAGTTTCAATTCGTTAATAATAGTCCTCAATGTTTTACCCAGCTTAACATTTTTATCAAAATGAAGAGACTGATATGTCAGCTGAGAGTAACAGGGAAGTCATACAAAGGATAGTATTGAAATAGCAATCTCATATGCTCAGCCTTCCAAATAATTGTCAAGAACCCAAAGACCTAGTACATGTTATAGTGCGCTGCCCCATTTATTTCAACCACACATCTCATTGGCAACTAGCTATTAATAATAGATCACTGTTTTCCCAAAACTCTCCATACTTTATTAATCAGCTTTTAACCATTTTTAATCCAACTAATTCTTTCCTTGCTTTCAATCAAGCAAGGAATCTATAACTCTTTCCATCATCTGTTTCTCTTAAGAGCCTTTTGTCTCAATGAATAACAGTTTTGTCTCAACAACCTTGTATGTCTTTTATCTCATTTCTAATCCATCATTTATTAACAATAGTTTTTTGTAATTACTTATTATTAAAATAATATATACATCTAGTCATAAGGTGCTAAATAGCATATAAGCTTTAGTTTCAATAAATTGAATCCAAAATTAAAGAAAAATAAAAAGAAGAATAAAAGAACTATAAACATAAGAACACAAAAAATAAGCAATAATAGGACATTGATTATAATAAACTCTTGATAATGAAATTTATTATTTAATAAATAATATTATCCCAAGTAAAATTATTTATATTTACATGTAAATAATTTATATGTAAGCAGACGGGGTGTCGATACTACTTCACTGACGGCAAACTTACGATTCGAAATAAATACCGGCTCTGTCAGCACCCAGCTGGGATAAGGAGTCGAACACAATAAAATTAAAAGATTTGGTTACACATAATATTAATAAAAATAAATAAATATACAAGTCAATAAATAATTGAATAGTTTTCATAAAAAATAAGAACTGAAAATAGTTATGAACTAAGTTAGGTAAAATATTAAATATTTAGGGTTACGTCCTTTGCTGTTGCTTAATGGCGTGATGATGGCCATACAGATGAGTTCAGATGGCAGTATTCCAATCTTGAAGTAGAAGAGAAGAAGCGAAGGTACTTACAGGTTGCGAGGTTTAGAGAAGATTGTTATGAGTTGTAGAAGTTAGTTAAGAGCTGGTAATGTATGTTAGATAAGCTCATTCCTCAAGTAGAGAGGCTATTAACTTCACTCCAAAATTGTTCACACGACCGCGAACGCGCCGAATCTGAAGCCGGGCAACGGAACGGAAGGAAAACAGTAAAGTTTAGATCTAGTAGCTGCGCACTTAGCAAGATCAGGTTGAATACCGGACAAATTCGAATAAGATAAAGTTAGTATTATTATGTATAAACTCGAACAGGAAAGTTATTTAAATCACACTTGAACACCACGGAGTTATTCGGTAAAGTGGTAGATCGACGTGCTCTGAACAAGCCTTGGTCCGGGACTGAGTGTAAATCAGACCCCAGAGAATGGAGATAAATATGATGAAATGATGGAAGAAGGGTGGTGTGATTTAAGCAGAAATCTAAAAATGGAGTTGGTGTTGAAAGATAATTGTTAGATTAAAGATGTCTGTAAAAAGGTTGTTAGATCCTCGGAGGAGTGAGGTAAAAGTTGCAGAATCTATTGTTAGCGGATTAGGACTCCCAAGACTTGGAGGAAGAAGGGCTTACCCTTAAGTAGATAATGGATATGAGTGAGATATGAGTAAGATAGAAATGTTCCAGGTATATATAAATAGATATAAAAGGTTATAGGATATGCATTAAAAAGTTAGTAACCAAATTCAAATAAAAATTACAAAGTAAAAATTAAAAATACTTTAAAATGTAAAGAAAAATGTTCATTCCTAAACATTCGCCCACCAAAAAGGGCTAAGGCCTTTTTAAGGTTCAGGAAGAACTAAAATTAAATTTACAGGTAATACTTAAAACTAAAATGTGGCATCAGAGCTTACAATAGACAGTAAAGAAACTAATTTCACGACGGGCCGCTTGTAGACTCCTTTGGCCGTTTTGATTGTAGCTACCCTAACTACTCCATCTGTGCCAGGATGCACATCAATGACTCGAGCAATTGGCCACGAGCAAGGAGGAACGTGATCTTCGATGAGAAGAAACTGCGTCGTCTATGCATAAATTGGGCTTCCTTGGTCCATTTATTTCTCTTCTGGAGAGTCTGAAGATTCTAAGCGCCAACGGTTCCAGAACTTCTGTGTACTCTGCTTGACCAGCTCATCTAGAGAGTCTATTTTCTGGAAGATGTTCGAGTTCTGTTCAGGTAAGATGTTAGAGTTGCCCGATGAGGAGTGACCTGGAGTTAGAGGTTGAGGATCGTTGGGATCAGTAGATATAAGGGTCAGAGGTCTTGAATTGAGATAGCTTCAATTCTAATGAAAAGAGTCTCTAACTCTTCTTTAGAGAGCACATTTTCACAATAACTTCTTTGTTAAGGTCTTAACAGACTTGATACCAGCCTCCATATCCCACCGAAATGTGTGAATAAGGAGGATTAATTTCATGAGATACCCTTCGAAGACGTATAATAAGTCAATTCGTCCCTGGTTTTACTGGTGAGAAGCCAGCGCCGTACTTCTTTTAAGTAGTTAGCTGCTCTTACAAAATTAGTACCACAGTCTGATACTATTATTGCTGGCATCCCTCTTCTAGAAATGAAACGTTCTATAGCGTTAAGAACATCTCGGTAGATAAAGATGAACGAGTTCTAAATGAAGGCTTTGGTTGATAAACAAACGAAAAGGCAAAGATATGCCTTGGTAATAACAGATCTTCGTAGAGTTGACTCCTTACACTGAATGACCACGAAGTCCACTCCAACATGGTAAAAGGCACGCCTTTCAGAGAATCTAACTTTAGGTAAGTCAGACATCACTGGAGGTTGAGGGTTACAGCGCCATTTAAAACAGATTTAGCATTTGTATGTTCGCTCTTTAACCAGCTTACGGCAAAAGGGAATCCAGTAAGAATTTGAATGATAGATTGTAAAGTAGTAGGACCCACGTGTAAACATTGGACATGAAAGTAGTCGATAATAAGTTTTGTAAGGTGAGTGTTTTAGGTAGAAGAATAGGTGTTTACTAGTGGCACTCAAGTTGCTGTTTTCTAAGCGGCCACCAAAACAAAGTACATTATTGGGTCCATAATGGGTTCAGATGTTTTAGGTCTTGATAGGTGTTACCTTTAGGTGAAGATAAGAAAAGATCGGGCCACTGTTGTTTCTGTACAAGTTGAATACATCTGAGGTTAGCATCGTGAAACTCAGAAGGAGTTAAAAAAACTAGAGTCCGTTTATCTCGCGGAAGCTTAGTGTTGCGGGCAACCTTAAGATGTATGCAACAAGACGAATAAGTTCCATGTAAGATTATAATGTTCCATCCATGTTAAGTCAGGTTGTTAGATAGGAGACATAAAACTGGTTCTTTCTTAAGTTCTGGAAGTTCGTCACGATTAGGTAAGATGACTGAAGATTTCGGCCAAGAAGATTGAGGTAAGGTTAAAAAGGCAGGTCCGTTCCACCAAAGTTGGTTTTGGAAAAGGTCTTTAGGTTGTAAACCTTTAGATACCATATCCGCAGGATTAAACTGGATCGAACATGTCTCCAGACAGCAATATCTGTTAAAGTAAGAATTTCTGATGTCCTATTGGCCACAAACGTTTTAGATTGTTAGTACTAATGATAGCCAAGATAGGACTACTGTAGAATCAGTGAAAAGTATTATTTCCGAGATACTTAGCTTGTTAGTTAGCTTCTTGACTGAATCTACTAGACGTGAGAGCACTAATGCTCCACATAGTTCAATGCGTGGCACGTTATTGTTTTGATTGGTGCAGCTTTGATTTAGCCTTGATGATGTTGACGTATATAGAATCTTCACGTACCAAACGCAAGTATAAAACAGCTCCATAGCCTCGTTGTGATCCATCACAGAACCCAACAAGTTGAGCAGAGTAGGTAGAAGTAGTTAGAATGTATCTAGGAATAGAAACTTGAGATAAAGATGGAAGTTGTGAGATAAACACCGCCCACCGTGACAAAATCGGCTCAGGAACAGTATCATCCCAATCAAGGTTAGCTAGCCAAGTCTCTTGGAAAATGCATTTTGCCATAAAAATTACGGGTGATAGATATCCAAGCGGATCATAGAGTCGCGCTATGGTTGACAAGATAGATCGTTTAGTGTAGACTATGTTTTTATCCAAGTTGACAGAATAAGAAAATGCATCTTTCACAGGATCAAACTGGAGACCTAGTATTTAACTCGACCATCAGATTCTTCAGAGAAAGATATAGTTTGTTGATCAGAAGAGTTTGGATCTAGTAGAGCCGGATGATTACTAGTCACTTACTAAGTTCAAAACCTCCTTTAGCAAGTAGATCAATTAACTGTTGTTTAAGAGCAAGAGCATCTTGGATATTATTTGCCCCTGTCGCAATATCATCTGTGTATGTTCCTCGACTAAAACTCGTGATGCTTCAGGAAACGGTTCTCCCTCGTCAGCAACAAGTTGCCTCAGAACACGTATGGCAAAATAGGCGAACAAGATAAGCCGTAAGTCAAGGTTTGAAGTTCGTATTCTTCAATTGGTTGCTCTGGGTTAAAACGCCATAATACATGCTGATATTTCTGTCAGTTGGTTCCAGAACAATCTGTCTGAACATTTTTACAATGTCAGCTGTAAAAACAATGGAATATGTTCTAAAGTTAAGAATTATTTCGGATATATCAGTTTTGCAATTTCGTCCAGTTAGAAGTTGATCGTTGAGAGAGTTAGGAGATAAACCACGGAATGAAGCGTCGAAAACAACACGTATTTTGGTTACATCACCATCTTCTTGCTTAAGAACACTATGATGTGGCAAAATAAATGTAGCAGTTTCTTCAGTTACTGCCATATGATTTAAATCGATATACTCTTTCATAAAACGAGTATACTCAGATTTGAGATCAGGATTTTTATACAGCTTAAGCTCGATGTTAAGCAGTCTTCGCTTAGCTATTTCTTTGGAAGGTGTGACTTCTGGTTTCTTTGTTTTAAACGGGAGAGATACAACATATCTTCCAGATGGTAATCGTCTATGAGTTTGTTGAAAATGGTTCTCACACATCTCTTCTTCTTTTGTAAGTTTAGGACAGGCTGAAGTAACTTCTTCAACTTCCCAAAATTTCTTTATTAAGTTGTTGGTGTCTTCAGAAGAACTATTTATGAAGAAAGTTGAACAGTTAGAGTCATCAGGTTCGTTATTAAGTTTTCCTGACACTACATGACCGAAAATGGTAGGTAGTAGTTTGGTTTCATCTTTAGAAATGGTAATAGGAGCTCCAATAAGCGTGTCTAGATAGATATCAGCTCTATAAGAAAGTCTACAGTGTTAGGTAAGTAGAACTCTGGATCAGCAAGTGAATAGTTGAAGTATTTTTCATAAATTTCCTTAGGTAAAGGATTTTGAGGTAAAGTGCCAGTAACTTGAGGATAAATGATAGCTGTAGTTTAAGAGACTGGCTGTCATTATTGAGAGGCTAATGAGGCAAGTAACTTTGCCAGAAGCACCAGCTAAAATAGATTGATTAACACCAGTAAGCTTTCTGTTGAATGGTTGAGGATAAACCTAGTTTCTTAGCCCATTGCTTTGAGATCATAGAGTAGTGGCTACATGAGTCTAATAAAGCCCTTACTTTATGAAACTTTCCTGTACTGTCTTGAATTGCTATACATGCTGTGCCTAGAAGAACGTTAGATTCTGATGTAGGTTGAGTTGTTCCAACGAAATCTGATTTTGAGCTGTTCTCCGAAGTGTTTTCAACTTTATTGTTTTCCTGAGCTAAGTTTGAAGAAGATGAGTTGCTCTGTCGCACAAAGAACTGTGATGACGCGAAAAACAATACATACAAGTCTTGTTAGATTTGCAGTCCTTCAATAAGTGCCCTCCAGCATATAGGCAATTCTCACATACTTTGAGTTTGCTTATTCTGGCTCTGCGTTCGTAAGGAGTAAGTTTAAGATAAACGGACATCTAGTCAAAGGATGCTGGTTTTTACAAAGTAGACAGAGTAATTAGGCTGATAATTAGAATTATTTTTTTGGGTGTTGTGAAGAAGAATGAGAGCGTTGGTTAAAATTAGATTTAGCATTAGTTTTAACTTGAGAAGAGTTAGAAAGTAAACTAAACTTAGCTGGTTTAAAATTATTGTAGTTTTTGTTAATACTAGAGATATTTCTAGCATAGTTAGAGTTTGTTGAAGTAGATACTGAAGAAGCTGCCATCTCTAGCACATTACATCTCCTTTGAATAAAATCCTTCAACTCCATGAATGTTGGAAATTCGGTGTCCTGAAACTTGGTTTCAACTTGTTCACGGGTCTTTGAGTCTAATAGTTTGATGGCTAAATTAAAAAGAATAAACTCAGATTCCTTTTCTATATGCAGGTTTTGAAAGGCTGTTATGTTTTCAGCGACCTGACGCAGAAATTCTTTTAAAGATGAGGTAGTTTGTTTGGTTAAAGTTGTGAAATTGAAAATGTTTGATAGGTAAGACGAAGCGAGCTTGCGTTTTTTAGCATATGTTTCTATAAGAGTTTGCCACGCTTGGTCATAACCAGAATCCGTGATTGGAATAGCCTTAATTGAATTTTAGCATCACCTGATAAAGCACCATTAGATAGTGAAACTTTTCAGTATTAGATAAGTTAGAGTTGTGAATAAGAAACAAAAGGCATCGTAAAAAGGTTGCCAGTCTTCAGACTTACCACTGAACTTAGGAATGTCTAAATCTGGGAGTTTAGCTCTGACTTGTCTAGTCTCACTTAAAATAGTTGATAGTTCTGCAGCAAAGTTAGGAGGTAAAATAGATTGAGGTTGTACAGGAGGGAAGTACCTGTCAAAAGTTGTTAATATTTCATAATAATAACGCTTAGCGTCAGTTTGTTTAGCGGTATCATCAGCTGAAGGAAAGGTATCAGGTTCACCGTTGACAGCGTGAGCTTCCATCAAGTCATCCCACACTTGTGTAAACCTAGCATAAACAGCTCGTGTGTCTTGAGCTTTGATTTTAAATTCTGGTATCTTACTGCTGTCAGTAGCACACTCGCGACCATGATGACAGTAAGATCTAAGCTCTACAACAATGCAGTTCAGCTTATTGCGCATAAAAGCGGCTTGCTGTTCAAAATTGTGTTCACCCATGTTAATGCACTGTTGTTATGATGTTGGTTATTGACTCCTTCGTTATCCGACAGTATAAGTACAGAATGAACAAGAAAAGAATCAGACAAATCCTTCTGTTCGTGATCCTGAAATGACATAAAAACTACCCTAATGCCACAAGAAGACTGAATTGGCAAAATTTAAAATATAAAACCTTCATAAAAATATAGTAATTTATACTTTAAGTAGTTAAAAAGGATTAAAATGATAATGCTAAAAAAGCTAGATAATTGGAGGGCTATAAAAATAAATATAATAAAGTGCTGACTCACTATGCACCAACCGGAAGTGGTGATAGGATATCCGGCTCGAAGGACCAGAAATGTAAGCAGACGGGTGTCGATACTACTTCACCTGACGGCAAACTTACGATTCGAAATAAATACCTCCTGTCAGCACACCCAGCTGGGATAAGGAGTCGAACACAATAAAGATAAAAGATTTGGTTACACATAATATTAATAAAAATAAATAAATATACAAGTCAATAAATAATTGAAATAGTTTCATAAAAAATAAGAACTGAAAATAGTTATGAACTAAGGTAAAATATTAAATATTTAGGGTTACGTCCTTTGCTGTTGCTTAATGGCGCTGATGATGGCCATACAGATGAGTTCAGATGGCAGTATTCCAATCTTGAAGTAGAAGAGAAGAAGCGAAGGTACTTACAGGTTGCGAGGTTTAGAGAAGATAGTTATGAGTTGTAGAAGTTAGTTAAGAGCTGGTAATGTATGTTAGATAAGCTCATTCCTCAAGTAGGAGGCTATTAACTTCACTCCAAAATTGTTCACACGACCGCGAACGTGCCGAATCTGAAGCCGGGCGAACGGAACGGAAGGAAAACAGTAAAGTTTAGATCTAGTAGCTGCGCACTTAGCAAGATCAGTTGAATACCGGACAAATTCGAATAAGATAAAGTTAGTATTATGTATAAACTCGAACAGGAAAGTTATTTAAATCACACTTGAACACCACGGAGTTATTCGGTAAAGTGGTAGATCGACGTGCTCTGAACAAGCCTTGGTCCGGGACTGAGTGTAAATCAGACCCCAGAGAATGGAGATAAATATGATGAAATGATGGAAGAAGGGTGGCGTGATTTAAGCAGAAATCTAAAAATGGAGTTGGTGTTGAAAGATAATTGTTAGATTAAAGATGTCTGTAAAAAGGTTGTAGATCCTCGGAGGTTGAGGTAAAAGTTGGCAGAATCTATTGTTAGCGGATTAGGACTCCCAAGACTTGGAGGAAGGAAGGGCTTACCCTTAAGTAGATAATTGGATATGAGTGAGATATGAGTAAGATAGAAATGTTCCAGGTATATATAAATATATAAAAGGTTATAGGATATGCATTATAAAAAGTTAGTAACCAAATTCAAATAAAAATTACAAAAGTACAAAAATTAAAAATACTTTAAAATGTAAAGAAAAATGTTCATTCCTAAACATATATTATAAATTTATAATAATTTATAAATTTAAGGGTGAATTGCTTATATTTTTTGTTACCAATATAAGTATGTACTCCAACTTTGAATAAGACAATGTCTTATAAACAAATATGATTTCTTATTCTTATTTTAAGATTCATTTGCCTTTAATATAAGAATAAAAAAAGACAAAAGGTTTTCATGACAACCTATGATTTTTATTAAATGTTAATATGTATGGTCAGCAACAAATAGACTTTCTTTAGCTGCACCGGAGACAGACCCTGGTTTGTATCTTCCCTGTGCTGCATCAGAGTTGGCTTTAGCTCTCAGAATCAGTTGCCCCTGGGCAGCAGCTACATTTGATTTTTGACCAGCCCATGTTTTGATGACAGAAGCTTGGAGTGCTCGCCCGTATGAGAAGGTTAGAGGCCAGGGGCGCCGTAGACAGCTCTTATTAATTTCGCTAAGATTTACACTTGCTTCCTCTTCAGATTGACCTCCGGATAGAAAAACTACACCGCCAACAGCTGGGGGCACTGTTCTACCAAGAGCTTCAACCTGGTTACAATTTTTATTTTTAATTTACAAGTATTCAAACAGAGATCAAAACCAATAAATTACGATTAATTAGATTCACTGAGGATGCCAAGCATTGCTCGTGCAAAAGCTTTTAATGAAATAAATCAAAGTAACAAAACTCGGACTGCTGTCTTCATTATTATTTTTCCTAATTAAACTCACAGTCCATTAAACTTAATTTTTAAAAACCAATAGTCACAATTAGAAGAAGTAAATGAAGTACCAAGTTCCCTAACACTAATAAAAGAATATCTAACCAACCAAAATATCAAAAGAAATTAAATAATAAATTATAGCAACAGTCAACTTCAACATGAAGGCAAAGACAAAAAGATAATAACATACAAAGAAAGCTCAGGCTGTGAACCCTAGATTGAGGCCTGAACAGAGAGATAAGCATAGGGGCGGCTTTATGTAAAGTTTAGACCTTTCAAAAGATCTTCAACTCGCACATAAATCCTAATGCAAATCCAAAGACCCAGGCTTCGATCCAGGAGTCAGAGTCAGCTCTCTTCAATGTCTGCAGTAAAAGACCCTCATGTGTATCTATAGTACAACACATGGTTATAATCAGTTAACAGCGTGTGAAAATAATACGAGGGAGCCAATGAGGTTAGTCCAGGATTGAGCCCACAATTATATATCGGACCAACGTCATTGATTTTCTACACTATTTTCCCATGCTGTCAACTGATTATAACCGTGTGCAATACTATAATATATATCATGCCTTAACGACACAATAATGACACCAAAAATTTAAAAATACACGAAAAATAAATAATATCAGATCAAACTGAAATCAGGTACACATATATACTACAATATTACTTAGTTAGTCATTTTAAGTACAAGTAATTAATAATATAGAAAAATAAGCAAAAGTCTATACACAAACATTTTTTTGTTTTTTTTTTGTTAAATTTATATTGTTAATTACTACTAAGATTAATTAGTTATAAGTAATTTAGTTATAATTATATAAATTGTTATAATTAAGTAATTAGTTATAAGTGATACAAGGAGTGCCCAGTGGCAGATCTTGCTGGATAGATACAAAGTATGAAAACATTTATTTGGCAAACATTTTTTCTTCGTTCCTTTCATTTATTTGGCATTCATTAAAGCAATAATTCTCGATCTGGGTTGCCATCAATCCTGCCCCCAGGATTGGTGCCTCTAGTAGGTCTTGCGGCCACTGCTGCTTGACTCTATGAGGAGGGTTGTTAGGATGTCCCTCAGAGGAAAGACTATGAAGAGGATTAGGATGTTACATCTAATCCTCTAGTAATCCTCCATTTGTCCCAACAGTAAGGGAGGGACAAAATTCTTAAATGCCAAACCAACTTTCATGCTTTCATCTTTAACAAAAGACTTTTTGCTAATTATTAAGATTAATTCCACTCGCACTGATGTTTTCATTATATATACTAGTATATTAAGGATATATAAAACAAGTTCTCTCCGCAATAGTTATTTATACAACAAGGGATGAAAGTAAGTTTTACAAAGGCAGCGCCGAAGGAGGAAACTTCATTAGCTCACGAGGCCGGTAGGCCGAGGGAGATAAACTAGTTAGCTCCCGAGGCTTGCCGAGGAAGATAATACGAGAGCTGTAAACTTTCATCCCTTGTTGCATATTAAATTTTATCTACGACTAGAGAACTAATACTAACAACTATTAATATATCCTTCAGCTCCTTGATTGTTATTGTGTTAGTTTAGTTTATTCTTACCATGTCAATTACTCTGATGAAGAGAGAATAAAGCCACTATCTTCACATTATTTTATTGTAAGCTGTCAATAGACTAATGTGTAATACTATATTTGTAATTTAAACATTAGCGTGTGTATATTGTATATTCTACCCTTAGTACCAACATAACACCGAAAAAAATCCTAAAAAATTCCTAAATTTCTTAAAAATTTTACTAAAAAATTCTGTCAAGTTGGCAACACTTTCACTTTTCCTCCCTAGGGATTAAAAGTACATTTACAGAATGAGATAACAAGACTGTAAGTAGAACTTACAATACAAGGAGTAGATAAATGATTTTTTATTTAACAAAGCCAACTTTCGAGCTTAAACCCCACTATCAGAGGCTATCCAACAAAAAAGAGAATAAAAATTTTATTTGATTGTTATTGGATAGACACTGATGATAAGTGTAACCTTATCATCAGTGTCTATCCAACAAACAATAAAATAATATTTTTATAATTTAATATTTTAATAATATTAACATTTTTTGTTTGTTGAATAGACACTGATGATGAAGTGTGAGCTCATCATCAGTGTCCATCCAACAAAAAAGAAAACAATATTTTTATTTGCTTGTTTGTTAGATGGACACTAAGCTTGAAAATCGGCTTTGTTAAATAGATAATCATTTGCGGAGAGAACTTGTTTTATATATTCTATTTGGGACTCCATAGATCAACCTGAATTTCATGTTGTATATTGACTTTTAATGCAAAGAAATTTGATACTAATACCACTGTATATTTATGTACTTTTCATTAAGCTATAGTTAGACAAGAGTCATAGATTTTTGTGAAAAATAATTGTTTCAAGAGGTTTTGAACAATAAGGTATAGTCCAAGAGCCGGACCTGAAAAAATGTGACTCATTTTGTACTACTTCAAACCATATATTTCTGAAAATATACCTTAAATTATAAAAGAAAAAACATAGTCTGCCTATCCAGATTGGAATCCTTCATATGAATGCGCATGCTCAAAATTTTATAAAACCACTTGTTACGAGAAAACTGGAATATGTGTGATTTCTAATAATTTGAGAGAGTG
>JACMZG010001913.1:30020613-30068113 GCA_018340805.1 Microvelia longipes
CTCAGATATAATATCTGAGTGAAACAATCATGGTGTCACTAGATCTGATTGTATTGAAGCATATCTCCGAATACGCTCAAGAATACGCTATCTCCGTTATTTCTACCAACGTTGCTATTACTGTTATGAAAGACTGTGTTGGAAACTTTGTCTAAAAACTTTAGCTTATGCCGAAAATTGCACGGCAAGTTCTTTTTCTCAGTAAATG
The DNA here is from genome assembly GCA_018340805.1 of Microvelia longipes. NCBI lineage: Eukaryota > Metazoa > Arthropoda > Insecta > Hemiptera > Veliidae > Microvelia > Microvelia longipes. Next base: position 30,020,822 of record JACMZG010001913.1, read on the forward strand.
TTTAAACAATTAAATAGACTGTCCTGAAGTTCATAAGCAAATTGCTATACTCCCTGAAGGTCCCCTCCCTAGCAGGTCCCTTTATGCCAAAGAATTGTCCTCTCTTTGTCTTAGAGTTTGTTGTGTGTCCTCGTTAAATCCGTTTCCTATTAATAGTTCCAACCTTTCTACCATCCAATCCTTTAAATCAATTCTAAAACTGTCTTAAATTACTTTAAGAAATATTTATATATTTTTAACCTAAATTGTTAGTTATCTTTGTATTTTTTAAGTAGCTTAGCTAAATACATTTAATTATTTTATAGTACTAAAAAACTGTATACGTATTGCTCTTAAATGTTATATTTTAATATATTGCATTATTTTAACCTGTATCTGACTATGTATCCTACTTGTGGACATTTCTATTTCTGTTAGTTACAGGCAATTTTTTTTAAATAAATAAATATACTAAACAGAATATTTGTAATATCAGAGTCAGCAACTTTTAACTTTCAAGCTGTCAACCTTAAAAGGTTAAATTAGTAAGAGGTTATATACTATTTTACAACAATAAAGACTGATGACATTCTTTCAACAATCTTAAATAAAATGAAACAAACTCTTTTTGTCTTTCACATTTCTGATCTGAGCCCAGGCAAGGCAAGGATTTGACTCTAGGCAAATCATGGATCTGACCCCAGGCAAGGCAAATCATGGATCTGACCCAAGGCAAATCATGGATCTGACCCCAGGCAAGGCAAATCATGGATCTGACCCAAGGCGAGTCATGGGTCTGACCACAGGCAAGGCAAGGATTTGTGTAAGCAGACGGGGTGTCGATACTACTTCACCTGACGGCAAACTTACGATTCGAAATAAATACCGGCTCCTGTCAGCACACCCAGCTGGGATAGGGAATCGAACACAATAAAAGATAAAAGATTTGGTTACACATAATATTAATAAAAATAAATAAATATACAAGTCAATAAATAATTGAAATAGTTTCATAAAAAATAAGAACTGAAAATAGTTATGAACTAAGTTAGGTAAAATATTAAATATATAGGGTTACGTCCTTTGCTGTTGCTTAATGGCGCTGATGATGGCCATACAGATGAGTTCAGATGGCAGTATTCCAATCTTGAAGTAGAAGAGAAGAAGCGAAGGTACTTACAGGTTGCGAGGTTTAGAGAAGATAGTTATGAGTTGTAGAAGTTAGTTAAGAGCTGGTTATGTATGTTAGATAAGCTCATTCCTCAAGTAGGAGGCTATTAACTTCACTCCAAAATTGTTCACACGACCGCGAACGCGCCGAATCTGAAGCCGGGCGAACGGAACGGAAGGAAAACAGTTAAGTTTAGATCTAGTAGCTGCGCACTTAGCTAGATCAGTTGAATACCGGACAAAAACGTAAAGATAAAGTTAGTATTAGAATAAACTCGAACAGAAAGTTATTTAGATACACTTGAACACCACGGAGTTATTCGGTAAAGTGGTAGATCGACGTGCTCTGAACAAGGCTTGGTCCGGGACTGAGTGTAAATCAGACCCCAGATTATGGAGAAAATATGATGAAATGATGGAAGAAGGGTGGCGTGATTTAAGCAGAAATCTAAAAATGGAGTTGGTGTTGAAAGATAATTATTAGATTAAAGATGTCTGTGAAAAGGTTGCAGATCCTCGGAGGTTGAGGTAAAAGTTGGCAGAATCTATTGTTAGAGGATTAGGACTCCCAAGACTTGGAGGAAGGAAGGACTGACCCTTAAGTAGATAATTGGATATGAGTAAGATAGAAATGTTCCAGGTATATATAGATAGATATAAAAGGTTATAGGATATGCATTATAAAAAGTTAGTAACCAAATTCAAATAAAAATTACAAAAGTACAAAAAATTAAAAATACTTTAAAATGTAAAGAAAATGTTCATTCCTAAACATTCCGCCCACCAAAAAGGGCTAAGGCCTTTTTTAAGGTTCAGGAAGAACTAAAATTAAATTTACAGGTAATACTTAAAACTAAAATGTGGCATCAGAGCTTACAATAGACCGTAAAGAAACTAATTTTACGACGGGTCGCTTAGACTCCTTTAGCCGTTTTGATTGTAGCTACCCTAACTACTCCATCTGTGCCAGGATGCACATCAATGACTCGAGCAATTGGCCACGAGCAAGGAGGAACGTGATCTTCGATGAGAAGAACTGCGTCGTCTATGCATAAATTGGGCTGTCCTTTGGTCCACTTATTTCTCTTCTGGAGAGTCTGAAGATATTCTAAGCGCCAACGGTTCCAGAACTTCTGTGTACTCTGCTTGACCAGCTCCCATCTAGAGAGTCTATTTTCTGGAAGATGTTCGAGGTTCTGTTCAGGTAAGGATGTTAGAGGTTGCCCGATGAGGAAGTGACCTGGAGTTAGAGGTTGAGGATCGTTGGGATCAGTAGATATAAGGGTCAGAGGTCTTGAATTGAGGATAGCTTCAATTCTAATGAAAAGAGTCTCTAACTCTTCTTTAGAGAGCACATTTTCACCAATAACCTTCTTTGTTAAGGTCTTAACAGACTTGATACCAGCCTCCCATATCCCACCGAAATGTGGTGAATAAGGAGGATTAAATTTCCATGTTATACCCTTCGAAGACGTATAATAAGTCAATTCGTCTCTGGTTTTACTGGTGAGAAGCCAGCGCCGTACTTCTTTTAAGTAGTTGGCTGCTCCTACAAAATTAGTACCACAGTCTGATACTATTATTGCTGGCATCCCTCTTCTAGAAATGAAACGTTCTAGAGCGTTAAGAAACATCTCGGTAGATAAAGATGGAACGAGTTCTAAATGAAGGGCTTTGGTTGATAAACAAACGAAAAGGCAAAGATATGCCTTGGTAATAACAGATCTTCGTAGAGTTGACTCCTTACACTGAAATGGACCACCGAAGTCCACTCCAACATGGTAAAAGGCACGCCTTTCAGAGAATCTAACTTTAGGTAAGTCAGACATCAATGGAGGTTGAGGGTTACAGCGCCATTTAAAACAGATTAAGCATTTGTATGTTCGCTCTTTAACCAGCTTACGACAAGAAGGAATCCAGTAGGAATTTTGAATGATAGATTGTAAAGTAGTAGGACCCACGTGTAAACATTGGACGTGGAAGTAGTCAATAATAAGTTTTGTAAGGTGAGCTGTTTTAGGAAGAAGAATTGGGTGTTTACTAGTGGCACTCAAGTTGCTGTTTTCTAGGCGGCCACCAACACAAAGTACATTATGGGGTCCCATAAATGGGTTAAGATGTTTTAGATCTTGATAGGTATTAGCTTTAGGTGGAGATAAGAAAAGATCGGGCCACTGTTGTTTCTGTATTAGTTGGATACATCTGAGGTTAGCATCGTGAAACTCAGAAGGAGTTAAAAAACTAAGAGTCCGTTTATCTCGCGGAAGCTTAGTGTTGCGGGCAAACCTTAAGATGTATGCAACAAGACGAATAAGTTCCATATAAGAATTATAATGTTCCATCCATGTTAAGTCAGGTTTGTTAGATACGAGACATAAAACTGCTTCTTTCTTAAGTTCTGGAAGTTCGTTACGATTAGGTAAGATGACAGAAGATTTCGGCCAAGAAGATTGAGGTAAGGTTAAAAAGGCAGGTCCGTTCCACCAAAGTTGGTTTTGGACAAGGTCTTTAGGTTGTAAACCTTTAGATACCATATCCGCAGGATTAAGCTGGGATCGAACATGTCTCCAGACAGCAATGTCTGTTAAGGTAAGAATTTCTGATGTCCTATTGGCCACAAACGTTTTTAGATTGTTAGGTACTAATGATAGCCAAGATAGGACTACTGTAGAATCAGTGAAAAGTATTATTTCAGAGATACTTAGCTTGTTAGTTAGTTTCTTGACTGAATCTACTAGTCGAGAGAGCACTAATGCTCCGCATAGTTCGATGCGTGGCACGCTTATTGTTTTGATTGGTGCCAGCTTTGATTTAGCCTTGATGAGGTTGACGTATATAGAATCTTCACACACCAAACGCAAGTATAAAACAGCTCCATAGCCTCGTTGTGATCCATCACAAAACCCAACAAGTTGAGCAGAGTAGGTAGAAGTAGTTAGAATGTATCTAGGAATAGAAACATGAGATAAAGATGGAAGTTGTGAGATAAACACCGCCCACCGTGATAAAATCGGCTCAGGAACAGTGTCATCCCAATTAAGGTTAGCTAGCCAAGTCTCTTGGAGAATGCATTTAGCCATAAAAATTACGGGTGATAGATATCCAAGCGGATCATAGAGTCGCGCTATGGTAGACAAGATAGATCGTTTAGTGTAGACTATGTTTTTATCCAAGTTGACAGAATAAGAAAATGCATCTTTCACAGGATCAAACTGGAGACCTAGTATTTTAACTCGACAATCAGATTCTTCAGAGAAAGATATAGTTTGTTGATCAGAAGAGTTTGGATCTAGTAGAGCCGGATGATTACTAGTCCACTTACTAAGTTCAAAACCTCCTTTAGCAAGTAGATCAATTAACTGTTGTTTAAGAGCAAGAGCATCTTGGATATTATTTGCCCCTGTCGCAATATCATCTGTGTATGTTTCCTCGACTAAAACTCGCGATGCTTCAGGAAACGGTTCTCCTTCGTCAGAAACAAGTTGTCTCAGAACACGTATGGCAAGATAGGGCGAACAACATAAGCCGTAAGTCAAGGTTTGAAGTTCGTATTCTTCAATTGTTTGTTCTGGGTTAAAACGCCATAATACATGCTGATATTTTCTGTCAGTTGGTTCCAGAACAATCTGCCTGAACATTTTTACAATGTCACCTGTAAAAACAATGGAATATGTTCTAAAGTTAGGAATTATTTCGGATATATCAGTTTGCAATTTTGGTCCCGTTAGAAGTTGATCGTTGAGAGAGTTAGGAGAAGAACCACAGAATGAAGCGTCGAAAACAACACGTATTTTGGTTACATCACCATCTTGCTTAAGAACACTATGATGTGGCAAAATAAATGTAGCAGTTTCTTCAGTTACTGCCATATGATTTAAATCGATATACTCTTTCATAAAACGAGTATACTCAGATTTGAGATCAGGATTTTTATACAGCTTAAGCTCGATGTTAAGCAGTCTTCGNAAAACAAACGAAAAGGCAAAGATATGCCTTGGTAATAACAGATCTTCGTAGAGTTGACTCCTTACACTGAAATGGACCACCGAAGTCCACTCCAACATGGTAAAAGGCACACCTTTCAGAGAATCTAACTTTAGGTAAGTCAGGCATCACTGGAGGTTGAGGGTTACAGCGCCATTTAAAACAGATAAAGCATTTGTATGTTCGCTCTTTAACGAGCTTACGACAAGAAGGAATCCAATAGGAATTTTGAATAATAGATTGTAAAGTTGTAGGACCCACATGTAAACATTGGACATGAAAGTAGTCGATAATAAGTTTTGTAAGGTGAGCTGTTTTAGGTAGAAGAATAGGGTGTTTACTAGTGGCACTCAAGTTGCTGTTTTCTAAGCGGCCACCAACACAAAGTACATTATGGGGTCCCATAAATGGGTTAAGATGTTTTAGGTCTTGATAGGTGTTACCTTTAGGTAAAGATAAGAAAAGATCGGGCCACTGTTGTTTCTGTACAAGTTGAATACATCTGAGGTTAGCATCGTGAAACTCAGAAGGAGTTAAAAAACTAAGAGTCCGTTTATCTCGCGGAAGCTTAGTGTTGCGGGCAAACCTTAAGATGTATGCAACAAGACGAATAAGTTCCATGTAAGAATTATAATGTTCCATCCATGTTAAGTCAGGTTTGTTAGATAGGAGACATAAAACTGGTTCTTTCTTAAGTTCTGGAAGTTCGTCACGATTAGGTAAGATGACTGAAGATTTCGGCCAAGAAGATTGAGGTAAGGTTAAAAAGGCAGGTCCGTTCCACCAAAGTTGGTTTTGGAAAAGGTCTTTAGGTTGTAAACCTTTAGATACCATATCCGCAGGATTAAACTGGGATCGAACATGTCTCCAGACAGCAATATCTGTTAAAGTAAGAATTTCTGATGTCCTATTGGCCACAAACGTTTTTAGATTGTTAGGTACTAATGATAGCCAAGATAGGACTACTGTAGAATCAGTGAAAAGTATTATTTCCGAGATACTTAGCTTGTTAGTTAGCTTCTTGACTGAATCTACTAGACGTGAGAGCACTAATGCTCCACATAGTTCAATGCGTGGCACGCTTATTGTTTTGATTGGTGCCAGCTTTGATTTAGCCTTGATGATGTTGACGTATATAGAATCTTCACGTACCAAACGCAAGTATAAAACAGCTCCATAGCCTCGTTGTGATCCATCACAGAATCCAACAAGTTGAGCAGAGTAGGTAGAAGTAGTTAGAATGTATCTAAGAATAGAAACTTGAGATAAAGATGGAAGTTGTGAGATAAACACCGCCCACCGTGACAAAATCGGCTCAGGAACAGTGTCATCCCAATCAAGGTTAGCTAGCCAAGTCTCTTGGAAAATGCATTTTGCCATAAAAATTACGGGTGATAGATATCCAAGCGGATCATAGAGTCGCGCTATGGTTGACAAGATAGATCGTTTAGTGTAGACTATGTTTTTATCCAAGTTGACAGAATAAGAAAATGCATCTTTCACAGGATCAAACTGGAGACCTAGTATTTTAACTCGACAATCAGATTCTTCAGAGAAAGATATAGTTTGTTGATCAGAAGAGTTTGGATCTAGTAGCCGGATGATTACTAGTCCACTTACTAAGTTCAAAACCTCCTTTAGCAAGTAGATCAATTAATTGTTTAAGAGCAAGAGCATCTTGGATATTATTTGCCCCTGTCGCAATATCATCTGTGTATGTTTCCTCGACTAAAACTCGTGATGCTTCAGGAAACGGTTCTCCCTCGTCAGCAACAAGTTGCCTCAGAACACGTATGGCAAAATAGGGCGAACAAGATAAGCCGTAAGTCAAGGTTTGAAGTTCGTATTCTTCAATTGTTTGTTCTGGGTTAAAACGCCATAATACATGCTGATATTTTCTGTCAGTTGGTTCCAGAACAATCTGTCTGAACATTTTTACAATGTCAGCTGTAAAAAACAATGGAATATGTTCTAAAGTTAAGAATTATTTCGGATATATCAGTTTTGCAATTTCGGTCCAGTTAGAAGTTGATCGTTGAGAGAGTTAGGAGATGAACCACGGAATGAAGCGTCGAAAACAACACGTATTTTGGTTACATCACCATCTTGCTTAAGAACACTATGATGTGGCAAAATAAATGTAGCAGTTTCTTCAGTTACTGCCATATGATTTAAATCGATATACTCTTTCATAAAACGAGTATACTCAGATTTGAGATCAGGATTTTTATACAGCTTAAGCTCGATGTTAAGCAGTCTTCGCTTAGCTATTTCTTTGGAAGGTGTGACTTCTGGTTTCTTTGTTTTAAACGGGAGAGATACAACATATCTTCCAGATGGTAACGTCTATGAGTTTGTTGAAAATGGTTCTCACACATCTCTTCTTCTTTTGTAAGTTTAGGACAGGCTGAAGTAACTTCTTCAACTTCCCAAAATTTCTTTATTAAGTTGTTGGTGTCTTCAGAAGAACTATTTATGAAGAAAGTTGAACAGTTAGAGTCATCAGGTTCGTTATTAAGTTTTCCTGACACTACATGACCGAAAATGGTAGGTAGTAGTTTTGGTTCATCTTTAGAAATGGTAATAGGAGCTCCAATAAGTGTGTCTAGATAGATATCAGCTCCTATAAGAAAGTCTACAGTGTTAGGTAAGTAGAACTCTGGATCAGCAAGTGAATAGTTGAAGTATTTTTCATAAATTTCCTTAGGTAAAGGATTTTGAGGTAAAGTGCCAGTAACTTGAGGATAAATGATAGCTGTAGTTTTAAGAGACTGGCTGTCATTATTGAGAGGCTTAATGAGGCAAGTAACTTTGCCAGAAGCACCAGCTAAAATAGATTGATTAACACCAGTAAGCTTTCTGTTGAATGGTTGAGGGATAAACCTAGTTTCTTAGCCCATTGCTTTGAATCATAGAGTAGTGGCTACATGAGTCTAATAAAGCCCTTACTTTATGAAACTTTCCTGTACTGTCTTGAATTGCTATACATGCTGTGCCTAGAAGAACGTTAGATTCTGATGTAGGTTGAGTTGTTCCAACGAAATCTGATTTTGAGCTGTTCTCCGAAGGTGTTTCAACTTTATTGTTTTCCTGAGCTAAGTTTGAAGAAGATGAGTTGCTCTGGTCGCACAAAGAACTGTGATGACGCGAAAAACAATACATACAAGTCTTGTTAGATTTGCAGTCCTTCAATAAGTGCCCTCCAGCATATAGGCAATTCTCACATACTTTGAGTTTGCTTATTCTGGCTCTGCGTTCGTAAGGAGTAAGTTTAAGATAAACGGGACATCTAGTCAAAGGATGCTGGTTTTTACAAAGTAGACAGGAGTAATTAGGCTGATAATTAGAATTATTTTTTGGGTGTTGTGAAGAAGAATGAGAGCGTTGGTTAAAATTAGATTTAGCATTAGTTTTAACTTGAGAAGAGTTAGAAAGTAAACTAAACTTAGCTGGTTTAAAATTATTGTAGTTTTTGTTAATACTAGAGATATATTTCTAGCATAGTTAGAGTTTGTTGAAGTAGATACTGAAGAAGCTGCCATCTCTAGCACATTACATCTCCTTTGAATAAAATCCTTCAACTCCATGAATGTTGGAAATTCGGTGTCCTGAAACTTGGTTTCAACTTGTTCACGGGTCTTTGAGTCTAATAGTTTGATGGCTAAATTAAAAAGAATAAACTCAGATTCCTTTCTATATGCAGGTTTTTGAAAGGCTGTTATGTTTTCAGCGACCTGACGCAGAAATTCTTTTAAAGATGAGGTAGTTTGTTTGGTTAAAGTTGTGAAATTGAAAATGTTTGATAGGTAAGACGAAGCGAGCTTGCGTTTTTTAGCATATGTTTCTATAAGAGTTTGCCACGCTTGGTCATAACCAGAATCCGTGATTGGAATAGCCTTAATTGAACTTTTAGCATCACCTGATAAAGCACCAGTTAGATAGTGAAACTTTTCAGTATTAGATAAGTTAGAGTTGTGAATAAGAGAACAAAAGGCATCGTAAAAAGGTTGCCAGTCTTCAGACTTACCACTGAACTTAGGAATGTCTAAATCTGGGAGTTTAGCTCTGACTTGCCTAGTCTCACTTAAAATAGTTGATAGTTCTGCAGCAAAGTTAGGAGGTAAAATAGATTGAGGTTGTACAGGAGGGAAGTACCTGTCAAAAGTTGTTAATATTTCATAATAATAACGCTTAGCGTCAGTTTGTTTAGCGGTATCATCAGCTGAAGGAAAGGTATCAGGTTCACCGTTGACAGCGTGAGCTTCCATCAAGTCATCCCACACTTGTGTAAACCTAGCATAAACAGCTCGTGTGTCTTGAGCTTTGATTTTAAATTCTGGTATCTTACTGCTGTCAGTAGCACAGTCGCGACCATGATGACAGTAAGATCTAAGCTCTACAACAATGCAGTTCAGCTTATTGCGCATAAAAGCGGCTTGCTGTTCAAAATTGTGTTCACCCATGTTTAATGCACTGTTGTTATGATGTTGGTTATTGACTCCTTCGTTATCCGACAGTATAAGTACAGAATGAACAAGAAAAGAATCAGACAAATCCTTCTGTTCGTGATCCTGAAATGACATAAAAACTACCCTAATGCCACAAGAAGACTGAATTGGCAAAATTTAAAATATAAAACCTTCATAAAAATATAGTAATTTATACTTTAAGTAGTTAAAAAGGATTAAAATGATAATGCTAAAAAAGCTAGATAATTGGAGGGCTATAAAAATAAATATAATAAAGTGCTGACTCACTATGCACCAACCGGAAGTGGTGATAGGATATCCGGCTCGAAGGACCAGAAATGTAAGCAGACGGGGTGTCGATACTACTTCACCTGACGGCAAACTTACGATTCGAAATAAATACCGGCTCCTGTCAGCACACCCAGCTGGGATAAGGAGTCGAACACAATAAAAGATAAAAGATTTGGTTACACATAATATTAATAAAAATAAATAAATATACAAGTCAATAAATAATTGAAATAGTTTCATAAAAAATAAGAACTGAAAATAGTTATGAACTAAGTTAGGTAAAATATTAAATATTTAGGGTTACGTCCTTTGCTGTTGCTTAATGGCGCTGATGATGGCCATACAGATGAGTTCAGATGGCAGTATTCCAATCTTGAAGTAGAAGAGAAGAAGCGAAGGTACTTACAGGTTGCGAGGTTTAGAGAAGATAGTTATGAGTTGTAGAAGTTAGTTAAGAGCTGGTAATGTATGTTAGATAAGCTCATTCCTCAAGTAGGAGGCTATTAACTTCACTCCAAAATTGTTCACACGACCGCGAACGCGCCGAATCTGAAGCCGGGCGAACGGAACGGAAGGAAAACAGTAAAGTTTAGATCTAGTAGCTGCGCACTTAGCAAGATCAGTTGAATACCGGACAAATTCGAATAAGATAAAGTTAGTATTATGTATAAACTCGAACAGGAAAGTTATTTAAATCACACTTGAACACCACGGAGTTATTCGGTAAAGTGGTAGATCGACGTGCTCTGAACAAGCCTTGGTCCGGGACTGAGTGTAAATCAGACCCCAGAGAATGGAGATAAATATGATGAAATGATGGAAGAAGGGTGGCGTGATTTAAGCAGAAATCTAAAAATGGAGTTGGTGTAGAAAGATAATTATTAGATTAAAGATGTCTGTAAAAAGGTTGTAGATCCTCGGAGGTTGAGGTAAAAGTTGGCAGAATCTATTGTTAGCGGATTAGGACTCCCAAGACTTGGAGGAAGGAAGGGCTTACCCTTAAGTAGATAATTGGATATGAGTAAGATATGAGTAAGATAGAAATGTTCCAGGTATATATAAATAGATATAAAAGGTTATAGGATATGCATTATAAAAAGTTAGTAACCAAATTCAAATAAAAATTACAAAAGTACAAAAAATTAAAAATACTTTAAAATGTAAAGAAAAATGTTCATTCCTAAACATATATTATAAATTACTAAATAATTTATAAATTTAAGGGTGAATTGCTTATATTTTTTGTTACCAATATAAGTATGTACTCCAACTTTGAATAAGACAATGTCTTATAAACAAATATGATTTCTTATTCTTATTTTAAGATTCATTTGCCTTTAATATAAGAATAAAAAAAGACAAAAGGTTTTCATGACAACCTATGATTTTTATTAAATGTTAATATGTATGGTCAGCAACAAATAGACTTTCTTTAGCTGCACCGGAGACAGACCCTGGTTTGTATCTTCCCTGTGCTGCATCAGAGTTGGCTTTAGCTCTCAGAATCAGTTGCCCCTGGGCAGCAGCTACATTTGATTTTTGACCAGCCCATGTTTTGATGACAGAAGCTTGGAGTGCTCGCCCGTATGAGAAGGTTAGAGGCCAGGGGCGCCGTAGACAGCTCTTATTAATTTCGCTAAGATTTACACTTGCTTCCTCTTCAGATTGACCTCCGGATAGAAAAACTACACCGCCAACAGCTGGGGGCACTGTTCTACCAAGAGCTTCAACCTGGTTACAATTTTTATTTTTAATTTACAAGTATTCAAACAGAGATCAAAACCAATAAATTACGATTAATTAGATTCACTGAGGATGCCAAGCATTGCTCGTGCAAAAGCTTTTAATGAAATAAATCAAAGTAACAAAACTCGGACTGCTGTCTTCATTATTATTTTTCCTAATTAAACTCACAGTCCATTAAACTTAATTTTTAAAACCAATAGTCACAATTAGAAGAAGTAAATGAAGTACCAAGTTCCCTAACACTAATAAAAGAATATCTAACCAACCAAAATATCAAAAGAAATTAAATAATAAATTATAGCAACAGTCAACTTCAACATGAAGGCAAAGACAAAAAGATAATAACATACAAAGAAAGCTCAGGCTGTGAACCCTAGATTGAGGCCTGAACAGAGAGATAAGCATAGGGGCGGCTTTATGTAAAGTTTAGACCTTTCAAAAGATCTTCAACTCGCACATAAATCCTAATGCAAATCCAAAGACCCAGGCTTCGATCCAGGAGTCAGAGTCAGCTCTCTTCAATGTCTGCAGTAAAAGACCCTCATGTGTATCTATAGTACAACACATGGTTATAATCAGTTAACAGCGTGTGAAAATAATACGAGGGAGCCAATGAGGTTAGTCCAGGATTGAGCCCACAATTATATATCGGACCAACGTCATTGATTTTCTACACTATTTTCCCATGCTGTCAACTGATTATAACCGTGTGCAATACTATAATATATATCATGCCTTAACGACACAATAATGACACCAAAAATTTAAAAATACACGAAAAATAAATAATATCAGATCAAACTGAAATCAGGTACACATATATACTACAATATTACTTAGTTAGTCATTTTAAGTACAAGTAATTAATAATATAGAAAAATAAGCAAAAGTCTATACACAAAACATTTTTTTTTGTTTTTTTTTTGTTAAATTTATATTGTTAATTACTACTAAGATTAATTAGTTATAAGTAATTTAGTTATAATATTAAATTGTTATAATTAAGTAATTAGTTATAAGTGATACAAGGAGTCTGCCCAGTGGCAGATCTTGCTGGGATAGATACAAAGTATGAAAACATTTATTTGGCAAACATTTTTTCTTCGTTCCTTTCATTTATTTGGCATTCATTAAAGCAATAATTCTCGATCTGGGTTGCCATCAATCCTGCCCCCAGGATTGGTGCCTCTAGTAGGTCTTGCGGCCACTGCTGCTTGACTCTATGAGGAGGGTTGTTAGGATGTCCCTCAGAGGAAAGACTATGAAGAGGATTAGGATGTTACATCTAATCCTCTAGTAATCCTCCATTTGTCCCAACAGTAAGGGAGGGACAAAATTCTTAAATGCCAAACCAACTTTCATGCTTTCATCTTTAACAAAAGACTTTTTGCTAATTATTAAGATTAATTCCACTCGCACTGATGTTTTCATTATATATACTAGTATATTAAGGATATATAAAACAAGTTCTCTCCGCAATAGTTATTTATACAACAAGGGATGAAAGTAAGTTTTACAAAGGCAGCGCCGAAGGAGGAAACTTCATTAGCTCACGAGGCCGGTAGGCCGAGGGAGATAAACTAGTTAGCTCCCGAGGCTTGCCGAGGAAGATAATACGAGAGCTGTAAACTTTCATCCCTTGTTGCATATTAAATTTTATCTACGACTAGAGAACTAATACTAACAACTATTAATATATCCTTCAGCTCCTTGATTGTTATTGTGTTAGTTTAGTTTATTCTTACCATGTCAATTACTCTGATGAAGAGAGAATAAAGCCACTATCTTCACATTATTTTATTGTAAGCTGTCAATAGACTAATGTGTAATACTATATTTGTAATTTAAACATTAGCGTGTGTATATTGTATATTCTACCCTAGTACCAACATAACACCGAAAAAAATCCTAAAAAATTCCTAAAATTCTTAAAAATTTTACTAAAAAATTCTGTCAAGTTGGCAACACTTTCACTTTCCTCCCTAGGGATTAAAAGTACATTTACAGAAGATAACAAGACTGTAAGTAGAACTTACAATACAAGGAGTAGATAAATGATTTTTTATTTAACAAAGCCAACTTTCGAGCTTAAACCCCACTATCAGAGGCTATCCAACAAAAAAGAGAATAAAAATTTTATTTGATTGTTATTGGATAGACACTGATGATAAGGTGTAACCTTATCATCAGTGTCTATCCAACAAACAATAAAAATAATATTTTTATAATTTAATATTTTAATAATATTAACATTTTCTTGTTTGTTGAATAGACACTGATGATGAAGTGTGAGCTCATCATCAGTGTCCATCCAACAAAAAAGAAAACAATATTTTTATTTGCTTGTTTGTTAGATGGACACTAAGCTTGAAAATCGGCTTTGTTAAATAGATAATCATTTGCGGAGAGAACTTGTTTTATATATTCTATTTGGAGACTCCATAGATCAACCTGAATTTCATGTTGTATATTGACTTTTAATGCAAAGAAATTTGATACTAATACCACTGTATATTTATGTACTTTTCATTAAGCTATAGTTAGACAAGAGTCATAGATTTTGTGAAAAATAATTGTTTCAAGAGGTTTTGAACAATAAGGTATAGTCCAAGAGCCGGACCTGAAAAAATGTGACTCATTTTGTACTACTTCAAACCATATATTTCTGAAAATATACCTTAAATTATAAAGAAAAAACATAGTCTGCCTATCCAGATTGGAATCCTTCATATGAATGCGCATGCTCAAAATTTTATAAAACCACTTGTTACGAGAAAACTGGAATATGTGTGATTTTCTAATAATTTGAGAGAGTGGATTCTTATGAAGGGCTCCACTCTGGATAGGCAGAATATGCTTTTAGGCCTGGCTCTTGAATTAAATAGGGGTGTTTTATAGAGTTGAAAAATATATGACATATGTCTAACAATTATAGCTAAGTGGAAAACCAAAGCATAGTGTTATTGGTGTTAAATTTCTTATAATATTATGCAGTTTTCAAAACAGTTTATATTACAGAATGCTTTCATTTAACTTTTTAAAGTCACCAAAAGTTGTAACAAATAAAGCATATTGGCAAAATAATAAACAAATATTAACTCATTTTTCTTTTGGAAACTCAATAAAAAAAATAGTAAATTTGAACTTCATGTTTTTCAATGTTTTAAGGATTTAATGTTGGTGCACTTAAATGTTCCATCCCGAAGTAGTAGTAGTAGTAATAGGTTGGAAAGACAAATAGGTCATAAAGTTGGGACCTTATTACCAGCCTCTATTTACCACCTACATCACCTCTACCCAGTCTCTTAAATAGGATGATACATAGGAGAAAATCTCTCTCCAAATAAGAGAAAAGATTAAAGAAAAAATTATAGCAAAACTCTTAAGCAAAAACTTTTAGGCCCGTATTCAAAGACATTTTCCTAACATTCTCCTTAAGGAACAAGGAGAATGTTAGGAAAATGTCTTTAAATACGGGCCTTACTCATTTCAAGAGTATCTCGATTTAGTTTTTTAATCTTACTTAATTTTTCAGATGCTTTCTTTTGTTTACAATGTAAATTTTCCGGAAGTAAAATTTGTTTATTTAAAAAAACTCCTCTTCATTACAAGAGCCCATTCACAAAAGAGCAGAGGTCTCACACTCTGCAAGCAGGTAAAAGGCTGTCTCCCCGTAATGGTCCTAACAGCCATATTAGCAGTTTAGTTAGCCTCTGAGTTTATACCTAAAGTGTTAAGATAATTCAACAAACAGTAACCAGTCAGAACAGTAACATCGGCATTTCAAGCCGATGTTAATTAGAAAATCTGTATTTTTTTTGTAAATCTGTATAGGTTCCGTAATGAACATATTTGCTGGTCTGTAACCAGCAAAGACTCGATAGCTCATTGTTCCACACAGTATAAGAAGACAAAAATACGAAGTCCAATATATTATCAGTATTAGTTTCCATTTAATTTTTTGACATAGATAATTTAATGTAAAAAATCACCATTTGTGACTAATTAGGAATTAGGAAATTTGCAAATATCTTAAGAATATGTCATTTACAATAATACCATTGCAACAAACTGATTTAGAACAACCAGAATATGATTGCAAAGCAACCAAGGGTTATTTGTAACATATCCTTGTTATTTATAAAGTGATATTAAATTACTTTGTGATAGATAATTAACATACCGAGTTTTACATCCTTTTAACCACTTGATCTAATCTAAAAATCAGATATGCGATACCTCAGAACTTTCTCTCACAACATGGGGTTTATTACCCTAATCCTCACTATTTTACACTCTCTTCCCAAAATTACCAAATGTACATTAGCACGTCTTCGCACTCGCTCCGCTCATCCTCAGACAGTAGATAAATTTGTGTTATTTCCAGAGGTCACCCATCCAGACACTGACCTGACTCAATGCCGCTTAACTTTTATGATCCAACATACACTGTAAATATGCTTACCGTATTGAAACGAAACTTGGTAAACTTATTTACTAAGTAAAGGGATATCTTTATATCAAATTTTAACTGAATTGAAATTATTTATTTTTTTGAATTATTACTTTTTTATTTTCTGATATTTTCAATTTTTCAAAAAACTAATTTTTCAAGTCATTTAATAAAAAATAAACTTATGCTGATAATGAGATGAAACTTGGCTCATATGTTGGTCACATATATAATTACATGTGGGCCAAATCTCAAACTGATCTGACAAATTGTACCACCTATTATGAATTTTCAAAATGCTTGCTGATTCTTTATTGTAGATTAATGAAATCATAAAAAATATTTTTTGTATAGCACAGTTAAACCTAAATATTTATTTTTATAATAAGTATCAACTCTTTAAAATAAATACACTAGGAGGTAAGTAATACTAGGATAACTTAGTTTACTAAGTTATTATATTATATATTAGTTTACTAAGTTATCTAAACAGTGGTTTTTGAACCACTCAGGAGGCTTTAAAACACCTGGAACGGATAATTCCGGTGACTGAGGTGAAATTCCGGAAAATGAGTCTTGGATTTTTTTTGCACCTACAGTATTAATGAGGAAAACTAAAAATTAATACTTACAGTTGCCCTAGCTATTTCTTCTGACGTATTCTTCTTATCAGCCTGCATCCCGGGAGTGCACATATTTGGCTTCAACAGAGTTCCTTCCAGAAAGACGTGATGATCACTCAAAGCTTTGTACACAGCAGCAAGCACTACCTCTGTTACTTTCTGACATCTGTCAAGATCATGCTTACCGTCAGGTAGGATTTCAGGTTCAACAATAGGAACTAAGCCATGAGTCTGACATATACTGGCATACCTGGTGACAATAGCCATAAGCATTATAAGTAAGTAAGGAAGTAAAAAAAGTAAAACCTTTTTTCCCATTTTGGCAATTCGGCATTTGTTGAGGCATCCATCAAAATTACCTGAGGTTAGGCAGGTTATAAATTATCTTAGTTTACTAAATTAATATTTTATTTTTCTTCTAATTTTGAAATTATAATTTTCTTTTCCAAAAAATTTTAATTAATTAAAGATTTTTTTTAAAATTTTTGTTTATTATTATTATTTTTAATTTTTATTTTGGTTTACTTTATATCTTTGAAAATTTGCTGCACTAAAAGCCCACAAACCTTTAAACAGCCACAGGGGCTGCCACCCAGCACAACATAGCAGCTGATAGGTTCGTTAGCATATTTTCATCAGTAAACGCTTACGTGATTTATAAAATTATTTATATTTCTTAAGCAGACGGGTTAAGATTTTATCTAACCATGATTGATATGTTATAGTCCATTTGATCTAATAAAACCTATAGAAAGTATGTAGGATATTTCAGGAAATTCTTCCCTAGCAGTTTTGGCAGGATGTTAATTGATTAAACTCAAAGTAATAACTATTTCTTATATACTTTTACACTAATTGTTTCCAGGCAATTATGATGTTTCTAGCCTTTGTTTGATAAGTAAATAATAGTTTAATATATAATTATAGTATCTTAATATAAATTGTCCGAGAGACACCTAGGAAATGTAAGAAGCAAAATGCAATGCTACACCTGGGAACTGTTCCATTATTCAACATTCAGCATTATTGATGGCTCAACATAATGCCATGTCCCTCTGTTTCGTTACATGCCCTGAGAGTTGATCAGGCCACCAACAGAACCTGAACTCACTCTGACCTTCAATTAAAATTCCAAAAAATATAATATAAAGTATTTACTAAAGACAAAAGGTGCACTCTCACTACCATCATGCTTGGCAAGAAAACATATATCATTTGATACTTCCGAGTTTTGCAAAACATGAATAGTTGAGGCAATATAAATATTTTGAGAGACACCTAGGAAATGTATCAAGCAAATTCAATTCATGTTTTGCAAAACTTTTAAATAAAAATTTTATGTATTTGCAAAATTTTACATACATCACCTTACACCCATTATAATACAGTTTGACAACCCTGACCATGGAGGCAATTTTTAAAGATAATACAAATATATACCTGGCAAGAACATTAGCATTTTCAATGATAGCTTGCGGTGAGGGTGTGTGATCAGATATCTTGAGAACACACCTCCATTTGGCAAAGTGACAACCATCTTTCTTATACTGAGCACATTTCTTATCTAAGTTATCTAACCCTTGTGTGGTTGTTTCACTTTCACTACAGAAAAGATCAACCACTCCTGTGTCTACCTAAACAGATAATAAACAATGACAGATTCTAAAATCTATTGAAGAATAATAAAAAACACCAAGGTCTTAAATTAAAAGATAAATAAATAAATGCTTTTTTCCTCTTCCTCATTTATCAGGAAGTTCAAAACTCTTGCTTAAGATTTGCTTTTAATATAAATTTTAAAGAACACATCACTCCCCACTTGGTAAAACACAATATCCTTAAAATGAAATATCGACAAATACTTCATGCTGCTTGCATAGCTCATCAAATACTTACCTACAATGAACCACCTTACCTCTCTGTACTTATAAATTGGAGAAGAGAAAACTCAAATCTAAGGATAAAAACCCTGGATACTTACCACCATAGTACTAGTAAATTTGAATGTTGTTTCAGTGGATTCGTTCCTAAAATAATCAATTCTATTCCCCAAGAACTGTTATCTTTAAAGAAAGAAAGTTTTAAAATTAACTTAAAAAAATTATTTTATCTCGGCAAAGCGATGTTTTTTTTTAATATTTTTCCTGTCTTTTTTATCCAATTTGTTTTAACTCTTAACTCTAGTCTTTTCTTTGTTATTCTTTTACTACCCTATGAAGGAGATGTGGAAGATCGGCCTGAGCCGAACATCTACCTTATATTTTCTTTGTATATATGCATTTACTTTGTTCTTTCCCATTCTGTTTAATTACTTATGTAAATTGTTTTTTTTATATTTTTTATTTATAATAATGTATATTAATAATTACAATAATAATGTATAATCATTTGAAAGTTATATACATTTTCATAATGTATAATGTCTTTTTTGTAAATTATGTAAATTGTTTTTTAAAAAACTTTTTATTGTATAATGAGCAATTTTATAATAATAATGTATAATCACTTTAAATTTATACTTATGTTCATAACGTATGTTTTTTGTATATTATGTAAATTATTTTTAGTTCATTATTATTATTATTTATTTATTTATTAATCTCTTATTCTTTGTAATTCTGTACATTCAAAATTTTGTTATACTTGTTAAAGAAAATAATAAACATTTATTTATTTATTTATATGGTAAGTATAGAGGGAAAGTATTAAGTGTGAACTTAAAATCTGAATGATTTTTACCAAGATACAATAACTATTGTATTTAAATTAAATTAATGGATTGTTAGTTAAAAAAAGATATCTGTTAGAATGTCTGAGGAAGTGTGTCGGTTATTGTACATCCCTAAGAGTTTATATTAGATAGTTGAAACTTTGTACAAAAATTAATCTTTAGGTCTAATTGTGCTTTGAAGAAAATAATTTTTTTCTACCATATCATTAATGAATGAACAATATTTTCAAAAAATCATTGAACACAACAAAGTTCTGGATTCATTTGAAATTTGACACCCAAGTGATACTATGTAAGACTAATAAATGTCCACAGTTCCATCTCATTATCAGCATTAGTTCAATTTTTATTTAATGACATGTATCAGATTTTTAAAAATTGCTAAACGGAAAAAACTATAAGTTGAAATTCAACTCAATTGAAGGCTCCTTTCAAAGTTATTCTCAAGATGTAAAATAAATAAAAAAAAGTTTCCTAAAAAGTTCCTTCTTCTAAAAGTTCCTATAAAGTTTTTATAGGAATTGAAAAAACAACAGTCTCTCCACAAAAACTTTCACAAAGCCGACTTACGGTCTTAGAGACCATCATAAGTGTCAGAAACAACAAATTATAACAACAAACAAACAAGAAGAGACTTTTTTTATGTTGATATCTAACCTGTTAAAAAGATATACCTTAATGCCAGGCAATATTTTTCTCTCTTCAAGAAGCTGGATGAAAGGAGTGCCATCATCACACTTCTCATACACTGTATCGTGAAATAAAATAACTCCTGATATGTACTTCCCAATAACCTACAGACAAATATACATAATTTAACAATTATTTTGATACAGTTCTACAAGAGACATCTCTATGCACCACTATTGTTTCTTTTATTGTTGTCAAAGAGATATAATTACTTGAGAGGCCCCATTTGTTGAATTTGTAACTCTTATAATAGAACATTTGCAATACGAAACAAAAAATAAGCGCGAATCCGAGAACAAATTATTTATTTTAACCTTAACTCACTATTGAAGTAAGTTACAATGAGGTTACACAGAGTCCCGAAAATATTTTTGAGGGCCCTTAATGTATTTAGATAGGGTATGGGTTTTGAGGAAGCCATCAACTGAGAAGAAGACATTTAAAGTGATTTAAGAATTCAAAAAGGGATACTTTTCCCTTTTTCAACACAAAAGTTTAAGCACATCAAATGATCATATTCTCTTGTGAGCTCAATAATTAAAAAAACCTCTTTACTTTATAAATATAACAGTGTTGTTACCTTATCAGTAGAAAAAAGCACTTGTCGGTAGTCTCGTCTGTTTTCAGGAGTGTTCTCTATTCCAATCTCCTACAACATAATAACACATTCCTTTATACTCTAAATTTCTTTCACTGCATGAAATAAGCAATAAAAAGAATACCTGTGCTCATAAAGAGAAAATTATTTTGTATCTCAATCTCTAAAAGAAGAGGATCTCCCGAGGTATGAGGTCCAAGGAGAAATGAACACGTGAAAAAGATTTAACAGGCGATATTTTAATCATTGCACTTTCGTTATGGTCATATGAATAAATTGTCTCCAAATTCTTTCTGTCCAAGTTCTAGTACTCAACAACATGAGATTAAAAGTTTTGTTTTTCCAGAAAAACATTAATTTTCTCAGAATGCTTGCAATCTAACATGAGGCCATCAGCAATGTCGTAGATAATTAAAAGAAAGAACAGCTATGAGAAAGACAATAGGAGTTACAAATACAAAATCAAATTGAATTTTTCAAATTGTCAAATAAAACAAAATAATAAAATAGAATCATATCAATGAGTTGTGATAAACTCTCTGACTAGAGATGGCTCCATGTAAGGTTAAAAGTGCTATGTGTAAATTAATGTCTTTTTAAATAACTCTTTGTTGTATATTTATATTTTTACTGGTTTCTTTAGTACTATCGGCACTAATGATGGACCTCTAGCTAGGTTAGTAGAGCTTGATTAATAAAGTTTTATTCTGTAGAGAGACTTGTCTTATTCATTATTTAGAAAGACAGTAATTCCCCCTATTCCCCATAAGCAATATATTCGTATTAATTAAGATTCCTAAATAATAATCCTAATCTCTTAATCTACCTGGATAAAGTTCATTCTAGGAATTCACTGTAGATTCATTTAATCATTGTCTGCTGTGTGGTCTATCAAATGATGCCAAAACAGGCCCAACCCCTTAGACCCATGAGTAATGTAGGGAGAGTGGCAGATTGAGCCAAAGAGGCCCGAGGAGGGTTTGGCATAAAAGGGCTAAATAGGAGAGGGTCCTACATTGCTTCCTAAGTAGAGGGGTCTACTTTTAACTAGAGTTGTATTAATGTTTATAGCAAGTTATTAAAAATGAAATGATTAAATGATCAAATTAATGATTAAATGATGATGATGATAATTAAATCAATCAAATTATTAAATGAAATTATTTTATTTAAATTAATTAAAATAAACTACAGGAAATAACCCCTCACACCCCAAAAAATAACCAAATTTCATACCAAAATTAATAAATAAAATAAAGAGGCACAAATCACCCCAAATCAATAAATAAAATATGGCTCCGGTTAACACAAAATAAATATTGTATACTTTTGCCAATAAAGAACTTGATTAAAAAAACTACAGTAAATAAAATAAATAAGTAAGTATAAAATAAACTTGAGAAAACTAAAGTTTATTCTTTTAAATGTAATATTTAATTAAACTATCCAATGGTTAATCACTGGGACCCATTTGTACTGCTGGGCCTATCTTCTGTTTGAGACCTTTAGGCCTAGGTACAAAAAATAGGGGGCTCAAAAGATCTAGACATAGGGAACAAATCGAAAGTATTTTTAAAAACATTTGTCTTTGGGAGCTCTTTAGGTCCTAGCTTAGAGTATTGGGCCCCTTTGACAATTATGTTATGAATATATTTCATAATTATAATAACTAAGTATATGGATATATTATTATATAAGTTATTTTTGTATTATTTTAAAGTTTAGAAATATTTAATTTGTTAATCATTTTTTTTAATATATTTGTTTTTTTTTTAAGTTTATTTTTGGTTAAGTGGCCCAAGGAGGGCGGCCGTCTTTGCCCTCACTGGCAAATCTGTCCTGGTGATATCAGATACATAACAGACAGTGTCTTCATGGAAAGTGATGACCCCTTCCCCCCCCCCATAATAAAAGGCACTGTCTGCTTTATCCCAAAAATTAGTATACCCCTGGTTGAGAGATTCAAAAAAATTTCCAATCAATGTTGAGGTGGCTAGTGTCAATCCAAAAGTTCTAAAAATCAGTACACCATAGTATGGCTGCATTAGTATAACAAGTACATGGTAAGGGGCTGATAATGCAGGGCACTCGGAAGTTCGCCAAGAATAATTATCAGACGCAATGCATCTATGAATCAGGAACCAACATTCTGATTGGCTAATGTGACAGATATGGCAGATTCAAAGTTTTACCAGGCTATTAGAAAATTCCAAAACCCTATCATTTTTGAAATGTGTATGACTTCATTAACCTATAATGAGTCAGCAAAAAATCACAAATCCTTAAAAATTATCTGATCTACCTGAAATTCAATACACATATATTACTTCTTTAGATTTCAAACAAATATACTATATTAAAATATCTCAACTTGCTTTGAGTTTATTGATTGACATATATAACTTTGTGAAAACAATTCACATTTTTCGAATAATACATTAGGAAATTCACTAATATTGAGGCAATATGGCACTTACATAAACTAGTAATTTGACCAACTGATATAGGACAACAGCCATGTGGCCACAGTGATACCTGGAACCGCAAAGTGACTACCAGCACCCACACTGAGTGGCATTTTTGGGGCGTTGTGCCAAGAGGCTACTTGCTTTAACAGATACTTCCAGTAAAGTATCCATATCTGTGTTGTTCTACCATTTAGTATGTTCACACACACTATAGATCCACGGATCGAATAGAATACGTATGCAATACGGTCAACTAACTTCACGGTGCTTACAGCGTATTTGTTTAGTCGATTGAGTGAGATTACGTGATAACTGATCCCGCCAAAACATGGCATCTTTTATAGTGAAGGTTCACTTTTGGTTATAAGAAAGTTTAAAACAAAAAATATATTAAATTAAATTGTGATTTCTTTGCATAATAATAAAGTTCCAAAAGTTATTTGATCAAAAACGGTAATATAGAAGTGAAATAAAAGTTTGACGAGAAGGTTATACGTTAAATATGATCGTCTCTAAAGGTGCATACAGCGTATCGGGGGATCCATTTAGATTCCATCTCCCTAGTTCTAGCGTATGCAATCGGATCCCCTCCACATGGTTCATACAGCTTAAATTACCGTATTGAGAGATAATATTCTATACGATCCGCGGATCTAGAGTGTGTGTGTGAACGTACTAATTATAATACTAAACAGACAGATGTTTAAGGAAGTTATGTTAGGGGTTCAAAATAACTTTATATCTCCTTCCATACCTAGGAACCTGCATACACAGTTATAATATGATATGCGCATGAAGGAACTCTGTACATCCCTCTTCCTTCCTAAAAAAACTATCTTGTAAAATTAGTGTGCATAGATGAAGTTTATACTTCATTTAAACAGTACTAGTTTTACTTTTCTGACAACCCACGGAATGGCAATAAGAGAAAGCAATTGGAAAACTCAGCAGCGCACACAACAAGAATTAAAAACTAGAAATTTTTAATTAATTAATAATGAAAAACTCGAGCTAGTCATCAGGCACTCAAAAGGTCCACTTTTCACATGCAGTGGAATAGAACCAATTTTGGAATCAATTCTATTATTCCACCTGACCTGACTCTGAGCTATTCCGGAATAACGTATAATATCAAATTATATTTGAATAATTTACTTACATAATATAATTATCCCTCAAACACAAAAAAAAATATTAAAATAATATTCGAAATTCCGAGAATCAGCGGCCATAGTCATAAACATTTTAAGCAAAAATAGAGTACCCTATAACTTTCATAAATTCTAAAATAAACTCAACTCAGAATCATTCAATAACAGCATTTCGAATGAAATTGTCCATTTTTATTAATTAAAATTTAATCAAATTGTATTTAATTAAAATTAAATTAAAAGTATAATTTACAAACGAATAAAAAGATTCAATTCAAAGTACAAAAATAAAACACGACCCAAGAGTAAAAAAGAAAATAGGACTCTATCGATTTACTTTATCGATTGTTAATTTCAATCTTTCTTTAGTTTTTTTCTCTTAGGCAAATAAAAATCCGTCTTTCATTAAGATTTTATTTTTAGATTGAATTCATAATTTATAATTTGTAATTTTTTCATTTTTCCTACGAGAAAACCCTAAGATATTGAACATGGTTGTGAAAGTGTAAAATCATGCTTACGTTGGCAGCAGTGAAATTTGCTAGATTTTAGCTGAACTCGTGCTGAAGTGCAGTCTAGCAGTCTCCCGGGCGGGTCGGTCGTAGAATTTTTAATTGTGTCGCTCAACGCTCTTTTTATTAGCAATTTTTAATATTGGATGCTAATTAATGAATATAACTAATTTCGAAGACATCTATTTATAAACGGCATAGAATTTTAATATCGTAGAAGTCGTGAAAATGATCAAATTTAGTTAATTGAAAATACTCTCCTTCTGGGCGTACTTTTAGAAACAGGACTTAACAGGAAATTTTAGAAGATTTTCTATAGACTAGATCGCTTCAAACGATGATCACCACCAAGAGTGAGTAACTTGCCTAATTTCCTTAACCTTTGAGTTACTTAATACATTTTTATTAGTTATTGAAATTTGACTTGTACCCGCTTTAAATGAAATAGATAATCAATTGTATCGGTCAGTATCAGGCACCGGTGAGGGGTCCGCCATATTGATTATTTTTAATTACTTAGAATAGCGACTTGTAATTATTTTCTCTAAAAATAATCTTATTAGGGTTTGAGATTTCTCGAAACTACATGTGATTATAATAGCTTTTAATTTTATGATTACTTATCATATGTGCTTTACAGGAAACGATATCCCTAGTTGTTGGCCATTGTTCTCGTTAACAAATTTGTGTTTCGTAAATGTATAATGTCTTAATGACATTTTCCTTGAATTATAATTATTTTTATTTTATGAGCAAAAATATTTGGTGATTATGACATACGATATATGAGATGACATAAAAACTCATAATTACAATTAAATTATGACGCAAAAAAATAAAAAAATTGGGAACGGTGTACTTCTATCCTCCCTTCTTTGGACTCTCTTTGCTCATTCTAAGAATATACAATTCAATCCTTAAATTTAGACTGTAACACGTCCTCGGACTCGAATCGTTAGTAAATACATAATACATAGAAAAATATGATAGATAGATAATAAATAGAAATACGTCCGTGTCATACTCAGCGGTCACCCATCCAGGCACTGACCACGCTCGATGCTGCTTAACTTTTATGATCAACAAAAATTCTGGATGTATTTGTGGTATTAAAGCGAAATTTTTTTACTTATTTATTGCGTAAATTTTCAACTATTTCTATGTGTTAGTTAATTTTGGAAATAAATACTTTTTTGAATTGAATTGAATTGAATATTTATTGCGTAAAGGTTTACACTTGTACCGAATTTAAACCGAGTTGATTTATTTTCCAATTTTTTACATTTTTTTAAAAACGTATAAAAGTCTTTTGATAAAAATTAAACTAATGCTAATAATAAGACATTATTAGCATGTTATGCTTGGCATACATTTTAGTCTTACGCGTAGCTACATGAGTATCAAATCTCAAATTTGTAGCAACATTTTTCTGTGTTTTATGATTTTTCGTCATAAAAAAATATTTTCTGGATAACACAACTACACCTATAGACTGATTTTTTACAAAGTTTACACTCTTTAGTATAATTGCACTGTGAGCTACGATTATAACAGAGACACATAACTTTGTGAAACCAACTTAGGAGGGCCTTAAAACATCTGATACGGCATACGGATAATTCCGGTGACATTCCGATTTCGCATTTTTTTTACAAACACAATACTTTTTCTAATATATCATTTTGATACTACCGAGTTTTGCAAAACATGAATAGTTGACACAATATAATTGTGCGAGAGACACCAAGGAAATGTAACAAGCAAAATACAATGCTACATCTGGGAAGTTCCATCATTCGACATTCGTCATCATTGATGGCTCGACATAGTGTCATGTCCCACTCTGTTTCGTTACGTCTAACTCATCAGGGCGCCGACAGAGCCTGACCTCACTCTGACCTTAAATTAATTCCGAAGAATATAATGTGAAGTACTTACCAGACGAGCGGTGCTCTCTTACCGCCATCATGCATGGCAAGCAAACATATATCATTTTGATACTACCGAGTTTTGCAAAAACATGAATAGTTGACATAACAGAGTGAGTTCACTCACAAGCAGAGTGAGTTCAGGCTCTGTCGGTGCCCTGATGAGTTAGACGTAACGAAACAGAGTGGGACATGACATTATGTCGAGCCATCAAGTATGACGAATGTCGAATGATGGAACAGTTCCCAGATGTAGCATTGTATTTTGCTTGTTACATTTCCTTGGTGTCTCTCACAATTATATTGTGTCAACGTTTCCTATATATCTAAGATTAAGATTAAGATTTATTTATTATTTTAAAAGCATACACATACAGTATAATAAGTAAAGTACAGTATTTATCTATTGTATAAATTTGGAAAAATAAACAAGAGCCCCTCGGACTCTTGGCCGCTTTGCGGCCACATTTTTGTTGTGCTATATCGGTTCGTCTTATTGCTAGTTTATATGAGTGGCATACTGCCTGGATATTAAAGAATTTTCAAATGTATTAGTATAAAACGTGATTTGTTTACATTATTTTATATATGTCAATCAATAACACCGAAACTAATACGGATAATTAAATGTAACTTCATATCTATATTTTTGAAGATTTGTGGGTTTTTTGAAATGTTTGTGAGGTCATTATTGTGGATTATTGACATGTTTATGCTGGAAGGCACACATTAGCTGTATGTTTTATTGCACGGAATTCACAGAATTTGCAACAAATGTATGTTTCTGCTATAATTAGGGACAGAATAATTTAGGTGATTCTAAAAAGGTATTTTATTAATATTTGTTGTGTTGTATTGTTATTATTATTGTATTTTTGTTCCTTCGTACAGCCAATTTTCAATCAAACTTACACTTGATTTCTTAGTTTAAAATATCACCTTAAAACGTTTGCCTATTGTAGATACAGACTCGTCTGCGGCCAGTATTCCTTTACCAGGTGCTGTAATATGATCCGTTATTCTTTTCAGCTCTTGTTGTAATTCTGGAGGCGGCCTTTTAAAATAAGTTGTAAATTTTCTTGCATCTGCCAACAAAAGGAAATATGAAGGGCTTATCACAAGGCTCTTGTTACTTTTAAGGTTACTCCACAGCCTTAGAATTAACTTTTCCTCATTTATACCGTTGGTGTATTTGAAATGAAACTTGGTACTAAAATCAACCTTGTTGATGTCCCGAACCCTATAGTTAATGAAATATGTGTAACGTCATTAATCCACAAAAATTACCCCACAAACATTTCAAAAAATCACATCTTCCTAGCTTTGAACGAATATTATTTCAAGAATTATTATAATTTAAATAAATATGTTTTAAAATTTACTATTTTAAAATTGGTATTATTATTCGAATATTAATTTTTTCAGTTTTTACTTTTCCTCACCAACTGAAAAAGTATTGTGTTTACCTAAAATCCAAAACCGGAGTTCCACCATAATTATCCATTTCAGGCGTTTTCATGACGTTCTGAGTGGTTTTCATCGTGCGTGACGACACAAAGACAGAAATACTGACATACCCACGCACTGTCTGTCTGTGTCACGCATAATTCCCGCTGTGTTTATGCTAGGGAGTTGACACTTGACGTAAAAGTCAGACTTTAGACCTATTTGTGCTGCCCGTAAAATACAAATTTTCAGATAACGATAATAGTCCAAGAGCCTAAAAAATGCGACTCATTTTGTTCTACTTCAAACCTAATTTATTTGAAAATATACCTTAAATTGTGAAGGACAAGCATAGTCTGCCTATCCAGAGAGGTGCTCTTTATATGAATGCGCTCGCTCAAAATATTAGAAAACCACATTAATTCCAGTTTTCTTGCTATAAGTGGTTCCCTGTAAGTCGTGTGCAAAACACGAATAGAACACTTTTAAAGCTGATTAAAATGGAATTTTTCGTCAAAATCGGATAACTACAACTAAAATCATAAATTTGGCCAAACAAATTTGGCCTGAAATTTGTAAAGGCCAAAAAAATGCACAAAAAGCCAATATTTTTCAAAGAAATTCGTTGAATTTGCATAAGATAACCATTTTTTGCTGTCTTTGAAAGACCCACAACTTCAGTTGTAATAATCTGGTTTTGATTAATAAACACTCGTTTTATAAAACTTCTGATCACCTTAAAAAATTGTTCTCTTTATGTTTTCCTCACGACCAATAGGGAACCACTTTTAAGAAAACAGAAATTTGTGCGATTTTCTTAAATTTGAGCATGCGCAATCATATGAGGGCGCCACTCTGAATAAACAGACTATGTTTTTTCTTCATAGTTTAAGGTATATTTTTATTAAAATTTGGTTGGAAGTAGTACAAAATAGATCACGTTTTTTCAAGGCTGGCTTTTGGACTGTAACTTTTTTTGTTTAACAAAACAAATTTACAAAAATTAAAATAATCGTTAAGAATCGAAAAGTTACCGACCGATTTGACAATTGACGCAACTGTACATCTATAGATGGTAAATTATTCGGTGTATAGAAAAGTCCTTTTGGCTAGAAAGAATTTGCTAGTTTGCCATAACACTCTGGATACGTTTCATCCAATTACGATATTAATTATAATAATACCCGTTTATAGTATTGCTGTAATATATCCCGTTCATTAGGAATATTTCTCGTAAAAACACCCTCAAGGTGGGTGGCAAACGTAACGGTTTAAGTGTAGTCCTAAAGTCCGCGATAATTTATTTGAACAAAAATAGTATATAAACTGAAAGCTTAACCTGAGATGCGAACCATAAACCTCCGTGGCGTAAAAATATGGACGCTTCCACGAATTTGACCAAGAATATTTAGTATTTTTAAAATTTTAATTTTCATGATGAGGTAGTAATTATTTCATTAAATTAAAATTTACCGATTTTCAAATAGTTGAACTCAAAACGACCCTTTTATAATAGCACTTTACTGCAGGTGTGATTCATCAACGTTTAAATAACTTGGAATAAGTTAATATTTAATCAAATAATTGACTCACTGAAAAGAAGAACTCTTTGTAGGAGCCTCATGTTGCCCAGCTTGGTCCTGCTTTCGCGTATCTATGCTCTTCTACTTATTTATCGCCTCATTATTTTGACATTTTCTGATATTTAAAAATGACATAATAAAAAAGTAAATTTCTTATTCTGATAATTAAAGTAAGGTCAAGAATATGGTTATGATAAGAGACCCCCCGCGAAATCAAAACAAGAAAAAAAGACTAAAATTTATAACATTCATGAAGGAGGGTTCATAGCCGTACTATATAAAACTTATTTTATTCAATACTACCTTTAAATTCCTTATATAGGATCAGATCAACCTAAAGTTCCAAAGCCTTTCTACAAACCCGATGAAGGATGCATTATATTCTCTAAGGGTAGGTGTTGTTAATAGTTAGTTTCACCATGTCTACTCCGAGAATGCGCCACTGTCGTCTTATTTTCAACAAACTACTTCTGGTACAAAACTGATTAATCCAAATAATTGCTTTATATAATACTGAGAAATTTCAAGCAGATACTCGTGTCGTTAAAATGGTAATAAAAACAATTTTACTTTGTAGTTCCAACTTAGAAAAGTGGGAATAATGTTATGATAAGAGAAGGTATTATTAATATTATTTTTAATTACCTTCTCAATAATTTTTATCTTAACCTCTATCTCTGATTTCACCTGAACACAAGCCGGCTCCTTCAGGTAAAAATATATTTTTCAAAATCTCCTTCAAGTTACCTATAAGATTACACCTTTTTTTCTATATTTTACTAAACCAGGTTAGTGCTTCTTTATGTCATTTTCCACTTATACAGTCCTCTTTTGCCGCCTACATGTTGTATGAGTGGTTTAAATTTCTACTAACATACCTAAAGAAAAACCCACCTGTGCCTAAAAATAACTTATTCATGTATAAATAAATAACAATAATAAAATAATGTTAATTTATGTTACTTTTATATTAATATTTTCATTTTTGATTTTGTTTAATATGTAACTTGTGTTTAAATATGAATTGTTATTGTACCGTATCAACAAATATAAAATTTTTAAATCTTAGTTAGTTTCAAAGCTGCCGCTAGATGCCAGCACCGATTTTACCCCACCTTCTGTCTAACTCTCTCTTATACGACATTCTACAAATATTATATTCTTTGGTTGATGGTGCGATAATGGGCTCACCCGCAAAATAAAAAAAATATATACCTACAAGTATCTTTTTTACTATAGTACAACGCACGGCTAAAATCAGTTGACAGTGTGGGTAAACCATGCGAGCGAATTATAACAACTTGTCAGTTATAATTGGTTAAAATCGCGTATTTCTATAACATCAATACCAACAAGTTACTGATGTTACGCGTATTTCTGTTTTAGCAGAAAAACTCTAATACACAATGTTTAATTGTTAATTATAGTACGGCACACGACTAAAATCAGTTGACAGCGAAGGAAAATAGTGTTGAGGAACCAATGAGGTTGGCCTAATTTAAAATTCAGGTTTTGGTTTAACTTCAAGGACTAACTTCATTGGCTCTCTCGCATTATTTTCGCATACTGTCAACTGATTTTAGCCGTGAGTCGTGCTATAGATGTATGTAATAACATTTTGTCAATTTTACAATAACTTGATTGAAAAATACGGCCCTTCGATCAGCTGCCGCCTCGCGGCCACATTGTTGTTGTTTTGTATTATTTCTTGTTTTATTATTATTTCTATTAGCTATTACATTTTGTTGTTTTATTAGCTTTTCTTCGCATTTTGCTTAAACTTAGTCCTCAAATTGAAGTGACTTGTACGTTAATATTATTCTATATTTATTCTCTGTTAATGATGCATATATTATAATATTATTTTATATTTATCCTCTGTTAATGATGCATATATTATAATATCATTTTATATTTAATCCTCTAATAATAAAATAAAAATGTTTGCTCAAAAGATTTGGTTGTATTAAAAATGAACGTATCAAAAATTTCACTGGAAGCTTCTTATTTTTCTCGTTAGATAGTAGAGTGAGCTTGATTTTGCTAATACCCTTTTAAGTTTTCTTTTCTTTTAAGCTTTATAACTCAATAATTCTCTATTTGCTCTATTTATAATTTTTATTAGTTTTTTTGATTTTTTGAATAAAAACCGTTCTAAGCGAATCAACATAAATGATGATTGTTCCAAGATGATTTTTAATACGATCAAAAGAATTTTGGGTGTGGTCCTAGTAGAAAAAGAATTGGAAAATAAATTTCTTTAGGGAAATATTTAGACTATTTTCCTGTTTTCAATTCCTTGTAATTTTAATATTCATGTATTTAGATTTTTCATATTTAATTCTTAAGTATCATTACTGAAAATTTCATTTGAAATTTAAAAATCTTGAGATAGGTGTGGGAGGTTACAGACAGGTGGCGGTGCCTAGCGTTAAAATCAGTAAGTTTTCCCTGTAAAAAGAGAAAAAAGGAATTTCAGAAAGGGCGGTATAGAATGAGGGTAAAAAGGGCCCTTAGGACGAAGCGTCAATACCTATGATATATTGGGTAGTCTGCGCAGTGGAAGATGCGCGGTGCGCGGTTACACTGCCAGTCGCCTGAGAACTGTAGGGGCGGTAGCCGTACAACCAATTTCTACTCCTTTATCAGTTAACACACCCACTCGAAATTTTATTTTTTCAATTTTTAATTTTAATTAAAAATTTCAATTAAAAATTATACAACTAGAATTAAGTTCAGCGTTTTAGTAGTAAAATATTAGATAAAATATAAAAAAGAGTTCATAAAAAATTCAACCGTTTTTTGTACTTCCGAAAAAATATTTTCCGTTTTTTTTTCGAACTATTTTTTTTTACTTGTAAATATATTAATATTTAAATTAGTGTTGTTATAGTTGTTCGTTAAATTTAGTAATCGTGTTTACTTTGATCGTTATCGCATGGATTTCTTGTAAAATAACCGCTACTGGGAAACCTTCCCCAGAAACACGTTTTTCAATTTTCACGCGATTTCCTCCCCCGTTTGTAAATTTTATTGAAAAGGCGAAGAGAAACAAAATGACGGCAATGGTTGAGAGACGATGACCATTCCAGGATGCTGCAAATTATCTTTGCCGGGCTCTTGGTCAGCTTTTGTCCGGCTTATCAGCACGCCATCAATAAAAGAGGTACATTTCTGATGTTGTTTTTTTTTATATGGTGTATATAAACAGACGATTAAATCAAGCCTATGTATTATGTTCATATATTTTCGGCTTATGAAAATCTATCAATAATAGTTCTTGATTTATAATATGATTCATAAATATAAGAACTACTTTTTCGTTTCGCTCTTCATTCGAAGTGCATAAATACTCAAAGCATCAGGTAGTATTTCTTCCGATTCACTACGCTTGACCTTCGAATAAAATAGTTATCAAACGTCTTAGGTTTTATGTTTTTTGACTCACTTCGCTTGTCCTATAAATCTAACGATTACCTAACACTTGATGTGGTATTACTTTGGTATTGCTACGCCCGTCCTTAGAATCTCATGATTATCTAACGCTTGATGTTGGTCTTGCTACGCTCGTCCTCAGAATCTCATGGTTACCTAACGCTAGATGTTGGTATTGCTACGCTCGTCCTCAGAATCTCATGGTTACCTAACGCTAGATGTTGGTATTGCTACGCTCGTCCTCAGAATCTCATGATTACCAAACACTTGATGTTGGTCTTGCTACGCTCGTCCTCAGAATCTCATGATTACCTAACGCTTGATGTTGGTCTTGCTACGCTCGTCCTCAGAATCTCATGGTTACCTAACGCTAGATGTGGTATTACTTTGGTCTTGCTACACTCGTCCACAGAATCTCATGATTACCTAACGCTTGATGTGGTATTACTTTGGTCTTGCAACACTCGTCCACAGAATCTCATGATTACCTTACGCTTGATGTGGTATTACTTTGGTCTTGCTACCCTCGTCCTCAAAATCCTAACGCTTGACTACTTTGGTCTTACTATCTTAGAATCTCATGATTACCTAACGCTTGATGTGGTCTTACTTTGGTCTTACTACCCTCGTTCTTAGAATCTCATGATTACCTAACGCTTGATGTGGTATTACTTTGGTCTTGCTACCCTCGTCCTCAGAATCTCATGATTACCAAACGCTTAAGCTAAATTAGTGTCTTATAACTTAACATTAATGAAAGCTTAGATTTTTATCGCAGCAGAAACTATTCATACAATACGTGAAATATTCGTGCATTAAAAATTTGTGGTAAAACTTGGGAGTCATGTGTTCATTAATTTTAAATCGTTTTTGCGATTTTTCAATGAAAAAATAAGCTTATGTGACTGGGGTCATGTAAGAGGGGAGTGGTGGGGGTTGATTTTTTTTCTGGAAAAGGGGGACTCACTGATATGTATTTATGTACGAGATTTTTATTCCTAGATGTTTCTATGAAACACGATAACTTTAAAACGCTTTTTCGGATCGAAATGAAACTTTGGTAAAAATAAAGTAACCTTGTTAATGAACCTTATTATTAATGAAATATATGTGATATACTTTATCAACCCCTAAAAATGACCCCAGAAATATTTCAAAAATCACGAATCTTCATATAGTGTTTAGATTGGGCAGAAATTATTTAAACATATACTAAAATGGTTATGTAGTATATTATATATACTACATATACTAAAATGGTTATGTGGTATATTATATATACTACATATACTAAAATGGTTATGTGGTATATTATATATACTACATATACTAAAAATGGTTTTCAAAAATACGAAGTTTCATTTCATCATCTGTATTAGTTCCGGTCAGGGGGTTAACTTAAATGAGGAAAAGTTTGGATTCCATTATCGCAAGCTACTAAAAATAGCGCTGCGGCGGACCGGTGCGACAACTTATGAACTAACCCCAATAGCTTCCAAAGATGACTGATTATATTTTTATATTTAAATTTATGAATACCATGACAATTCTTGGTTATGACAGCTACATTTATTATTATTATAAAATTGATTGTTTTCTGTATGTATTTTTCACAAAAACGGTTCGCCGTTGCATGTTCTATACTTCCAAAATTCAGAAACTAAAAGTAAATAGAAACCTTTTTAAAACTTCCAGAGAACGCTAGTGATGGCAGATAAGTATATTTCATTTAATTAATTTATTGATTTAGTCGATTTTATCAGGTAATTACATTTAATCACATGTGCGCATCTCGCCGATGTAATTAAAATACAGGCTGCATTAAATGCCAAAATCTATCTTTTAGCACGTGTAAAACTTTAGCCACTATTTCATTATTACCTGATTGAATCAATTAAATTAATAAATTACTTAAATGAAAAACTTAACAAGTGTTCTGTGTAAGATTAAAGGTAGGGTTAGTTAGAAGTATAACTATACAAAGTATAAAAATTAAATTTCAAACTGACTGTGGGCATAAAGCGGGAAATTAAGACACGCCCACTCAATTGAAAGGTAGGTACCCCGCTGCGCTAGTGTCGACCGGAATCCAAATTTTCCCAACATTGAGTCGACAGTCTTACTGTTTAAGTATCTATAGTCTCTGGTTCCGGTTTTCTTGATTGACATATATATATCAAACAAAACATTATGTCATTGATTGACATAATGTAAACAAATCACGTTTTTTTTTACTAAAATTCGCTTATATCATGGCAGTATGCCATGATATTATATTAAACAAGTAATATGACGAACTGATTAAGTACAACAACCATGTGGACGGGAAGCGGCCATGGGGTTATTATAACAAATATATTTTTATGACGTCACTAACCTCCAATAATGACAGAAAAATTTAAATTTGAGATTTAGCACGCATGTAGCCATGTATAAAACTAACATAGCAGCATTAGTTTAATTTTTTTTGTTGACTTATGTACGTTTTTTTAAAAAAATTGTAAAATATCAAGAAATAATCCAATTGAGATAAAATTTTGTACAATTGTATTTCTTCATGTAATAAATAAGCACACACAGTTTCGTTGTAATAAGACAAGTACATCTATGATTTTTGTTGGTCATTGGTCATTGCCTGGATGGGTGACCGCTGGGTATGAAACTAACTATCTAAGGACGAGCAAAGTGAGTCCGAAGATTTGTTGCAGTATAAATTTAACGGCTTGTAAATTCACAGGACAATATGGAAAATTGTCCTCTCTGATACGGAGAGGAAAAGTTCTGAGGTACCCCACTTTGTACTCACCCCATCGTACCTCAGTAGCTCCATGCTTCCTAACTTTTATAATCCAAGTATAACCAAAGCCATGTATACTTATTTAAATTAATGCGCTAGTGGATTTTTTTACCATAAGGATGTAAATAAAAGTCTATCCACAAATAAATTTCAACCAATGTAATGATGATAAAACCGACTTTCAACCTAATACAGGTCATCCTTAGTTCCGGTGAGAAAAAGCTAATTTTTTCTCTTGATTGTTAAAAGATTTGAGACTGGATGCCGACTCAAATCTAGTAACAAGACTCAAGAGGAAACATTAGCTTCTTCTCACCGGCACTGAGGATGACCTGTATTAGGTTGAATGTCAGTTTTGTCATCATTACATTGGTTGATGACTTGGTTAAAAACGCTGAAAAAATGTTGATTTTCTTTTTTTCTTTTTAATTCCTTTATTTAAAATTATATTATATACAATATGAAAATTATAAAAAAGGTTAACTCACATAATAGGAGGAAAACTCCAGTGCTATGTGGGAATACATTAAACTAAAACAATAATTGATTCGAGATTGGCGCGCATATATAAGTGCCAAAAGGCTATTTTTAGCGAATTTTCATAAAATTATATATATATATATATATATATATATATATATATATATATATATATAATATATATATATATATTATATATATTATATATATATATATGTATGTATGTATTTAATTTATGCGCGTTAATTTATTAGTGTCCGCTTCGCGGCTCCCAGCGCCGACGCTGTGTAGCGGCTAAGAGGCCGAAGATCTTTTGTTTTTCAAAAGACATCTTACAGTGAATTATTTTATACTACATACTTTTTTAATATTAATACTGGAATTTTAAGCCAATTCCACAGCTCAATGCTGTGGAATTGTATTATCGGCTAATGCCTTCATGTCGATAATAATCTGTTCATAATTGTATTTTTCTCTATACATTTGAAAATATTTTGTAACTCTAGAATTAAGAATTTTTGAATCTGTATAAGAATTTGGTTCTAGAATTAAGGATATTTTTTGAAAATATTCTGTAACTTTATAAGAATTTGTTAATTTGGTTCTAGAATTAAGGATATTTTTTGAAAATATTCTGTAACTTTTATAAGAATTTGTTAATTTGGTTATTGACTTAAGGGTATTTTTTTTGAAAATATTCAGTAACTTTCATAAGAATCTGTTAATTTGGTTATAGAATTAAGGATATTTTTTTAAAAAGCATACAAATCATGCTTATTATTATTATTATTATCAAAAAAGCCCGGCTATGATTGGAAATGTATGGTCACAGACAAATACTCTAACGTTTATGCTGGGTTATTTAATCGGTAGAGGTATAATCGAATCGAATCTTAAAGTTAAGTGTGACTAGGTCATAAGATTATTAAACTAAGTCATTGGATCATTGCTTTTCCCTAGTCCCCCCCCCTACTAGAAAATAACACTGTGAAAGAGCAATGATAATGAGACCTTCCCTCCACAAACAACTTTCCCTTCCCATCCCTTTCCAGTAAGTTATTTTATTTACTTACGGCTGCAAAATTAATAATTACTCAGCTGTTTTTAATCTGCAAAAAGTAATTCAACCAACACTGTCGTGAGATCGAAAACCAGCTCTGATTAACGTTTAGTGGAGAGATTTTGGTGTTTTTTTGTTGTCTGTTATGTTACGCTACTACTCAGCTTTATTGAAATCATTACTGACCTGTTTTAAAGCTGGGAAATGCCATTTTACCAACACTGTCGACAAAATATTTGAAAAAAGTACGGACAATTTCCTCGGTAATACTTTACATCATAGGGAGTTATGGTATATTTAAATTTAATGGTAAAATTCAAAACACTCTAGGAGAAAAAATAAACGAGTTGATGTTATTATGTTGCTTGATATTGAGCAACAATAATAATTTAATACTATATATTTGTAATTTATTGTAAATAAATTACAATTCCGGTGTTTTTGACTGGTAAACATGGTTTTTGCTTTTGTGCATTATTATTTAAAAATACAATCTATTATTAAGCATTAAACATTTAAAAGAAAATTCAAAATAAATTTGAAATAAATATTGGCAACACTGATATTAATCGCTTTTTTTAATTTTTTACTAGCTGTTTATAAATCATCAGATTATTATTGTTTGTTTTACTGATTTTGCTGCCTAGTAGCATAGTGATAGTGATAGTTATTAGGGTGAGGTGAGATCACCTAGGCCACGTTGTTAGGCCCTTTTTGCTATCTTCCTTAGATAGAAGATTGTGCACTACATTATGAATCCTAGTGATGCTTAGAGCTGTTGCTTTTCTATAAGTTTCTATAGCTAACTAGAAACATCATCAGCTCACTGCGGCACTAAGCTGTACTGCTCACGAAACCATAAGGCAGAAACATATATACATTTTATATAAGCTTCTATTGAGGGTCCTAAATTTGGCCTAAACCCAGGTTTATTTAGGGTTAGAGATTTTTTAAACGAGTACCTGATATCGCACTGGCTCGGAACCACCGGCTTAACGTCCTTTTTGGCTTGACGGCACGTAAAAAGATTTTCATCCCTCGCATTCTCGAAAAGCTCCGACACAAGGTGTCTCGAAAATTCTAGACACCCCAACCAGGATCGACCTAGACTTTCTGGGTGGCAGGCGCACGTGCCAATCATAACACCAGCAGGCTCTACACCTAGTAGCATAGTTTATTATTAGAAATGGGCCTACACACCTCGTATAAATATATTTTTTTGGTGTCGGAGGTCAGTGTAACAAGTGCAAGCAGTGGTAAGCATAAGAAATATATCAAGAACAAGGGATTCGGAACTTTAACTTTTTCCAAATTTTCATACAAAACTATGATCATCATTCCATAGTTATAACTAATGCGCTCAGCATTATTATCAGTAAGTTAAACCTAATGTAAAAAATAGAGAGCATTGGCTTAGACGTATAGACACACACATATGTATACCTTCGCCACTTGAGATGTTTCGATTGAGCTGAAACCGGTCTCAATCGTTTTAGTTCTTTTGCAGACCTGCTTGGCTCGCCGTAGTTCCGTGTTAGGCATTTTTGTCCTGTCTGTCTGGGATAGCACACTACAGAGGGGACAGGGCATAACAAGAGGTAGGGCCTTCTTTTACAATACCTTCCCACCATTACACTACTGGGCCTAACTGATATAGTAGAGGTTATTGACCTAGACGTATACATGCATACAATATTATATATATATATATATATATATATATATATAACTAAGCTGAGTCGTCTACCTGAATGTATAAAACCTTGTTTTGAGTTTTAAAGAAATCTTATGTGTCTCGATAGTTTTTTAGTTCTAAGATGTTTATACATGCTTTATTCTCTCTTTCGTTTGACTGTCCTTCCTGTCTGGCGAACACATTGTGCGTACAAAATTTTGCGCTGTATTGTTATAGAATTCTGTAGAGTTGTCTACATATGTAAACAATTAATTAATGCGTTCACAAATGCAAATCTTGTATGATTATGTAATACTGTTAGATAAGCTAATCGAAAACGCAAATTAATGTAATTATTAGAGCTTGATATATTACCAAATACACCATATCATTGCCTAATATACGCCCTGCTAACTTCGGTCCCATATTATTCAGCCTTTGTATTTTCTTAAATGTATTATTACGTACTTTTTGAAATATGTACAAATATATTATATATATATATATATATATATATATATATTATATATATATATATATTATATATATTATATTATACTATATATAATCAAGATCTTAATTAGCAAAGAATTTAGAATATTCAAAAAAAAAATTTTGAAAATATTTTGTATTTGTTTTAAAAAGAAAAATAACACTATAACTACCCATAATATATGATCAAGAATGCTAGTTGATGTAACTAGGCTGTTTATTAGTATTTTTTACTTTTTAATTGGCACGCGACAGCATTTCAATAATAATAATACATGCTATAAAATATATTATAATATTTATAAACTAGCCTTATCATATTAAAATAGTATATACCTTCCTAAAATAGTATAAGCCGCCTCCGTGGCCGTTAAAGCGTTAATATTTACTCTGATTTTTTACACCACGGATGTCTGGGATTCGCATTCCAGGTTACGCTCTCAGTTTATATAAGATTTTGTTTAGATAAATTGTCGCCAACTTTAGAATACACTTTGAGCGTAACGGTTGCCCTGCAGGAACCATTCGAGGTGGTTCCTGCAGAGTTTATTTTTGATGGAATATTATATGTCTACACCTACACCTAAAGGAATAAAATTGTGCTAAATTTGATCTCAATTAGATAATTTTCAATAAAATTAATTCTTTAATTTAATTAAAATTATACATTTGGTTAGTGGAATTAAAATCAAGAAGATTCTGTAGTCTTATATAGATAGCAACATGCCAAATTTCATATCGCCAAATTTCTTATCCTTGCTTTGTTAAAAAACATAATTTTCCGGAAGGCACACTAGTCCTTAAGATTAAGTTTTATACCAAGTCACAACATTTTAGCATATAATTATATTGGGAGGATGAACACTTACAACACACTGACAGAATCTCTAAAATTCACTCAGAGGGTTAAAAACTTGACACTAATAATTTAATTAATACCTGGATTTTAATTTTTGTCTGAACACATTAGTTTTTTATATATTCTCGAGGAATGAATGAGACAAAGTAATATGTTCTTATTTTTCCTATTTTTGAAAAGTGGCCATAAATTTATAGACAAAACCCATTGGTAAGTATTATTAGGCATATAGCAAAGTAACGATTTTAAAACGGTACCTATTTCACTCCTTAACGCGCCCAAAAACAAATATTAGGTATTAATTCATTTATCTGAGAAGTTATCTTAGTTGCTTGCAACTCGAGAACTCCACGGGATTTTTTCGCTCTCCCTTACATACTAGGTAAGGGTAATGAGTATAACCCTAAAATTTCAAAACTGAGGTTTCACCATGATGTTCTGAGTGGTTTTCCTTATGTCTGTTTATGTATCTGTGTCACGCATAACTCCCATAATGCTTGTGGTACAGAGTTGAAATATGGCACAAAAATCAGACATAAGGTATTTGTGCTGCCTGGAAGATGACTTTTTCTGGATAAAATAACCTTAATTGCTATGATATCATTTTTTTTTAAAAATAGTTAAAAACCAATTTTACTAATCGAGTTGAAATGTAACACAAATTTTACAAAAATTGTATTATTTCACTGCTTTTTAACATGTCGTGAGATAGCCAAACACATAATGTATTAGCAGCGTAGATCCTATGGCTATTCAACTTTAAGTTTGTACATTATTTGCGAATATATTCGATAATCATTACATTCTGACGATGAGCAAAACGACTCCGAAGTTGTGTGGAAAAGTACCGAGTAATTTTACAGAGTTTGTACCCTATATCCGATTTTATTATTCTTCTCGTGTTATTTGTACTTAGAATTTTCATTTTTGAACATAATATAAAAGTTATGTTTATACAAAACCGAATATTTTATACTTAACTTAATAATCATACTTTTCAAATTCGGGGCTTACGTTAAAAAACCGGGTTTACTGTAAGCTCTGACTAAATAAAAAAAATTAATTATTAAAATATAAGTTTTTTTCAAGAAAATTATTTTGTGAAATGTTAAAGATGTATTTTCTCTAGAAAGTTTGAAAATTGAATCCGCGGTCCGTCTCCCATCCTGTGTTAAGGGAATTCTCGGGGGGACAAACCCTTCGCCCTTAAAGTCAAAATTTTAATTTGTCAGTTTGTTTCTTTCCCAATTTTTCTTGGCAGTTTTCTCATCTTTTATTATAAAGTCAAATGGGGTCTACCTTATTTTTGGGCGTGTTTAGTAAAACCTAAAAAATCGTTTTTTAGGTTTTACGCTTCTTATTTACTTTTTTGAATATTTTTTTCCTTCCTATCAGTATCATAGGGACGGAAACATTAAACAAAAGCAAACAGTGTACATGTACATTGTCTCCCCGGATGGGCTTACCTATATATAAATGACAAAAAAAAACCAAAAAAATTAATTTTATAAAGTTCTGCTTGTTTTGAAATGTACACTTATATCCCAATACAAAATTTGTACCATGAACATTGTTGACCTTGTTCCAAAAAAAAAACTTTTTTCAAAAGTGACCAAGAGAGAACTAGGTCTAATTTTGATGATTAGACAAAATGTTATTATTAAGAAAAATATAATAATGTTATTCAATTTTTTGTTCAATGTAATTCAAATGCAGAATGTTATTCTTAAAAAAAAATAAAAATTCCCATTTATTGAGGGAAATTGAATTGTGTGATAAAAAGTTTTAAAATTAATTATTCCCCCCCCCCCATTAGCGCCCCTAAA
The DNA here is from genome assembly GCA_018340805.1 of Microvelia longipes. Lineage (NCBI taxonomy): Eukaryota > Metazoa > Arthropoda > Insecta > Hemiptera > Veliidae > Microvelia > Microvelia longipes. Next base: position 30,063,268 of record JACMZG010001913.1, read on the forward strand.
TATTGACCCCCTATTTAAGATAATAAAATAATATTGCTGATAAAATGTATTTTTACTTTATTAATTTTGAACAGAAAAACAGTTTATTTTTATTTCGTTCATTGTTATAGGGTTAAATTACCGGGGGCTAAAAATTATAATAGTAATTTTGTTTATTGGAAAACTTGTTTTATGGTAGTAAAATAATACGTTTATAAAGAATGAAATTGATTCGGAATATTAATTTATAACTTTCTTATAGTAGTTTTAAAAATAAAATAATTATAAAAAGAAATGACGCTAATTAATTCATCATAAAATTTATTCTCCTGCTCTATTTAAACATATTCTAAATAATAAATAAAATGTAATGTTATAGAAGTGGAATAAGTCCAACTGACAATAACAATCTAAATGAAAATTTCGCAAATTATCTTGTTTATGTCTTATTTCTGTATGAATTGTATTTAAAAACAATCATTATAATATTATTAGTATTACAATCATTATAATTATACTTTTTTCATACATTACATTTATAATTTGAAGCACTCAATATGCGAATAATTTATTAGTAAATAATAAACTCTTCATTAATAGTAATTTCAAATAAATATTATAAAGAATATCAGTCCAAGAAATTTACTCTTTTTGTAAATTATAAATAATAAACGATAGATTTTAATGATACTAAATTAAATTAACTAGAGTAAAAAGAAATTAGCTATTAAATAACTAAGTTAAGGAGTTTTATATAGTAATATTTTATAGTTAAAATTTTAAATTTATTGTGTAAAAAAGATAATTTTGAATTTTGTTGTAATAATGTATTTTATGTAATTTTAAAAAATAAATCGGCTGAAAATTTATCCACGTTGAATGAAAGAGAGGACCTTATGGTCCTAATTTTGCGTGGTTAAATGAATCAGTAATTAATCAATCAATCAATCTTTCTTGGTAAATTTAAGAGTAGGGTGCTTTTTGGTACATCGTACAAAATATTGAATTTTATAGAAATATATTACTTTTTTACTTACTCCAACCTAGCAAGTCTTTTATTAGGAGTAACTTTTCTTTGTAGTCTATTATTCTCTCTTGGTTTTTTTACTGTCTTCGAATTGGGTTACGCATACGTAAAGTGCGCAAAAAATTGTTGTTTTGACAAAAAAAACAATTACGCATCATAAAACTTTTTATTTTCCAAAAAACGAAAACTTTTATTACTTTTAATTTAACACTGTGTACTCTGAACCTTAGAAGTACCTTTTCTTTGAAAACTACCAAGAGTAAAGTAGGTTAATTTTTTAAAGGTTTTCTTTTACTCTAGTAAGGACTAAAGTTACGTACCAATTAACTATATTTATGGTATCATCATTAGTTGTTTTGACAGAGATTTTGTGGTATAAACTCACCATGGTGGTAAACATCATGGTATAAAAACCATGATTATGGATTTTATAGCTGTCTCTGTATGGCTGTTTGATGTAATATTATGGTCAAATATTAATATTATGGCTATTAAATATCTATGTAATATTATAGCTATTAAATATCTCTGTAATATTATGGCTAATAAATATCTATGCAATATTATTGTCTATTAAATAAGCTAAGTACACGTACGTGTACTGTTGATGCTAATCATTACTTTTCTTTTGCCTCACGTTATCATAAAGATTTAAAAAAAAGGTCAAAATATTGTAAATAAATATTATAATTATTAATGCAAATGATATAAGATATAAAAGGAACTCCCTCTCTTCAGCACAAAACGCAAGCTTTAAAGCAGAGAGGAAACTTTGATAATTTTTAATTATTTTGTATTATAATATTTTGTATTTTACTAAATAAATTATAATAAAAAAAATCCAAAAAAATAAACATACTGTTATCCTATTTTAGCCCCCCTCCCCACTGTAGCTCCTTGTTATTTAGTCCCCAATTAATGACAGTAGTAAAAATAGAATGTATTTATATTCAAAATCGATAGAGGATTAGTACATTTTATAAGTAATATTATCTATTAATTTATCTTAAATAAGGGGACCAATACTGAGGGGAAAAATTATTTTTAACACTTTTTTTATACGTTTCCATTTTTTTTAAAAAGGGTAATTTTTATTGAAAATAAAATTTTTTAAATTACCAAAATTATATCTAGTTTTTTTTGGCCACTTTTTGTTAGTCTCCTTTATGGTATAGGATTTATGGTACAAAATGTTTATTGCGAAAAATTTTCATTTCTAAACTACTCAAAACGTCATGAAAATGTCTGAAACGGATAATTAAGATGAAACCTTGGTTTCAGATTTTTAGGGTGAACGCACAATACTTTTCCGTTTACCTACGGTAAAAGCTTCCTCGCCTACTTCTAATAAAGATGGTCCTTAGATTTATTATTCCGAATAAGAAAATGTTTATTCCGTACATAGGAAAATCACTTCCCCTACTCCTCCCACCCATCTCTTTATCAGCATTAGTTCAAATTTTATAAAATTTTAAAACATATTTTATCAAACAATTGTAAAAAATCGGGGCACTTGGGAACTTTTCCTCATCACATCGGATCCGCTACACTCATCCACCCTATTTCAGACTCGCTTCTCTAGTACTCAGAATATACAATTAGTCAAGTTTATACTCCAACACCTCTTCGGATTCGCTTGGTTTATCCTAAGATAGTAAATACATTTTGTTTCATTCCCAATGTCACCCATCCAGGCACTGAGTCTCAATGCTGATTGATTTTTATGATCCTACAAAAATTGTGTATATACTTGTCGCACCTATTTATTATATAAATGTATACAATTGTACTAATGTTTAACTCAATTGGACCATTTTCCGATTTTTTACAATGTTTTAAAAAAACGTTCACAAGTCATCTAATAACAATTAAACTAATGCTAATAATGAGATGAAACTTGGCGCATATGTTAGTCTTATACATGGCTACATGCGAGCTAAATCTTAATCCCATCACATCATTTTTTCGCGTTTTATGATTTATCGAAATTTTTGCTGGGTCATTATTGCGGGTTAATGATGTTATGAAACAATTATTTTCAGAATAATTTATAACTACAGTGGTAGACTAATGTTTGTACAAAGTTACAACTCTAGCATAAATATATTGGGAGCAATGATAAAAGTGTTAACATTTTACTGTTAACAATCTTAACAGACACACAAACTCACACAAACACATACACACATACAGACAACTTTGTGAAAACCACTTAGGAGGCCTTAAAAACACCTTAAACGGATAATTCCGGAGACATCTCGGATTCAGATTTTTTTTACAAACACGATACTTTCTTATATACGGTATAAATGAAGAAAACTAAAAAACAGAAAATTATCCAATTGAATTGAAATTTAGTAAGTGTATACCTTTACGCAATAATAAGTACACTTAGTTTAGTTTCAATACGACAAGTATATCTATGATTTTTATCGGATCATAAAATTTTAGCAGCATCGAGAATGGTCATTGCATGGGTGGATGAAACTAATGTTCTGGGAATGGAACAAATGTATTTGTAGCGCAGCGATTTCAAGACGTGTTTCAGTATAAATTTGGCGATTTGTATATTATGAGTCCAAAGTAATGAGGAAAATTTTGAAGTACCCCGTACCTGATTTTTTATGAAAGGTTATTCTTCTTTGATAGTCTATAGATTTTATATTATGTTTTATTTCATTAAGATTTCCCTCAAAGAGGAAATTAAAGGAAATTAATATAGTAAAGCTTACATTATTAAATTAAATTCCCTTTCGTAGATTCCTAAAGTCATTTTAACCATAAACCGTGCCAAGGTTTTGGCCAAAAGTTTTAGTTGATAACATCTGTGAAAATTTTCTGTTTTAATGTTATTTACACTTATAAGAGGCTTACATTTCTAATTAGTCTTTAACGGAGAAATTTTAAGAGTTATCTCAAATTTTATTATTTCTATTTGTTAACTTTGATATAATCAAACTCCTATAAAATTATTTAAAGTTTATTTAGAAAACTTTATTATGGGTTCATGTGGAGGCTTACCTTTAAGTGAAAGGATTATAATTAAGTTATAAAATTATAGGTTTTAGGCGATGGTCGTATTTATTTAATAATTTCATTTGAAATTGTTAAATATGTTTTGAAAGTAGTTTGTAAACACATTAACGTATTGTCTCCGCTTTCCCGTTCCGCTTTGATGTGAACATCATCAGGGTAGACTTACACAACGTAAGTCAAGTAATATAATAATACATAAGGCAAGTAATATAATAATTTTTAAAATCAGTTAAATTTATGTAGTCATAATAATAATATTTTGTAAAAAATACATTTTTAAAAATAAATTTGAAAAGTTTGATGTTATTGAAACGAAAATTTTACTGAAAATATTTTTAGGGCTGTTGGGTAAAAACTAGATGAAAAGTACGGGGGCATCAATTTACCAACTCGGAAAAAAGTTTCACCATTTTAACATAAAGTTTGGCGGGGAGAAGTTTTGAGGGATCTAGTTTTGCTGCTTCTATGCAACTAAAGAACATTCAGACAAATTTCGGACCGGGTTTTCATAAAGTTTTTTACTCGGATCAAACCATGCGGAATATTTTTGGGGTTTCGGAGTTATGAAAAGCTTGAAATTTTTAACCACCAACATTTTCCATATTTTTCGGTAGAGAAAAGTTTTATTTTCTTGTTTTGACTTTAATGTGTGAAAATTTGTGGAGTTATTTTTTTTTTGAGGATTTTCGTTGTTTCTTGAATAATAAGAAAGTTTTTGGGTAAAACTTTTCGATAATTGTTGTTAATGTATGCTGGATTATTTGCATGAGTGAGCGAAAGTTTGTTTCGAAAGACATGTCTCTT
>JACMZG010001913.1:30073113-30080613 GCA_018340805.1 Microvelia longipes
AGAAGTCAACAAAAAATTATCAGCGTTAGTGTTGATTTTATGGATTGTTGGGTATAATTTTATGTAAACAAATAACGTTTGTTTGGAGTGTTGCTTATATTGTGCCAGTTTGAAAAGAAGAGGTCAAAGGAATCTTATTTTGTTTGTATGATGGAGATTGTAACCTCAGTTTATTAACTTAAATATTTAGGATAATAATAAGCCGTCTTTGTAGAATTAGTTTTTGTAAAAAAATGGAAACCCACCTCTACCCACTTCAGATTATGTATCAGATTAATATCTGGTCAGCCTATCCACTACAAAGACAGTGTTCGATACTTGTGCTTCGCAGTGGACTGTTTGCTAAATTGGGATTTATTTACCAGTTAACCGCTACATGCCCGGAAATAATCAAAATAATAAGAACTTTATCACGCCTCTTCTGGTTAGGTGAGAAAGATAATCCGTTAATGAAGATTTTATGTTCATTAATTTACTCTAGAACAGATTATGGTTCTATAGTTTATGGTTCTGCTAGAAGCAAAAGGCTTAAGAACACGCCTCCATGGAAATTAAAACCATCAACCAAGTTGATCTTTCTCTTAAAACTTTTCGTAAAACACCCTGTTTTATTAAGAAAACTACAAGTTCAAAATATTTATTACCATATTATTTTACTCTGGGGGCTGGCTGTTCCTGGTCACTATTCAGACGACGGAGATCTAAAACTGGAATTTTGTAAACATCCCGGCTTTCTACGGAGGCGACAGCTGTTTTGGAAGTTTTTAAGTATTATCTCGACGAGGATCACAAAGAGACACTTAACTGCTCTGATAGTCACAGTGTTTGCCTTAATAGAACACGTCCGGCTTTTGAGTGATGCAGGCTATCAAATTAAGGAAATGTTGGTACCAGGACTCACATTTCCATCTGGGAATGAAGCAGCTGATTGTTTGACTGGTCAGACATGAGGTGGTGGCGACACTAACTTAGAAAGGTAGCTACTCCGCGTAGAAGACTTGAAGCAAGTAATCATAAGAAGCATTCGTAAAACTTTGAAGCAGCAGTGGGTTATGCAAGATGCTCGATACCGCATCCCTCGACTTAATCTTTATCCAGAAATGTTTCCACCATCCCTGACCAGAAAGGAACAAGTGATCTTACAAGGGTAGCTATTGGTCATACTAGACCATTCCAAAGATACCTACTCGCGGAAAAGGAAGCGCACTTATGTCAATGATGTAAAGGATCAATTCTTTCCATTAGACACATTATAGAAGATTATGATGACCTGGTTTTTTTTTTAAGAGCTTGGTTGGAGCTTTGAAAGGCTTGGTTTTTTTGCGGAGCTTAATAATAGTCTGGAAACTATCATGGGCAGTCCCGAAAATCATTGTATATATATATATATATATATATATATATATATATATATATTATTATATATGTGTATATTTGATAACTTAACATGTATATTAAGTAATACTTTACAATTGTTCAGATGCTTTGGTATTTTCATAACTTATAAAAAAATATATAATAATATATAAAACTTACTGAAGAGAAACTAAAAAAACGAATAAAACAAAAACCTTTTAATCATAAATATAAATTATAAAAATTAGTGCAACTAAATAATAATTCCGGCTTAACTGTGACGGTTTTGCCTAAATGTTGATTTAAGTTATGACCAACCCCAATGCTCCTAGAGTGGGCGACATGGAATGGGGCAAAAATAAGCCGTTTCTGATCTTTTGCCACGCCCTTATTAATTACATTATATAATCTACTACTGGGGGCGTTACTTGTCATCCTAAAATTTAACGAAACTCGACTCTGTAACAAATCTTGTTGTAATGAATTAAAACCCTGACTCGTTTAAACATTAGTTTTTAAGGAAAAATATTTTAAATCTAAAAATAAGGTTTTAAAGATTTTACTTTACTTTATTTTTATAATATTTCACTTCCAAAAAGAGTTCAACTTAGTAAGGAGTTCTTTTGTTGTCAATTCTTTTTTCCGAAAAGAAATTATTCTTTTGTGACTTTTTTTATAATTAATCCTTTTTAGGAAAAAAGGGAATATTTTTAATCCTTCTTTGAAACAAAAAGCACAACTTAAGATAATTTAATACTTTTATGTTTAAAAAATGTAAAAGAGTAAAATTTTAAGGAAAGAAAACGATATGTGAACTATAATTTGCTTGTCTGTCTGTCATAATTGAGCTGTGGGATGAGTTAATCAAATTTGAACTTAGGGTGGAAAAACCTCATAATTAAAACTAATAAAACTCTTTTAACCAAAAATTCTTCGGTTGGGCCTTAGTTTGGATAATAAGTAAGTCATACAACCAAGGATTAGCCCAGTAGTGATTAAGCTTTAGGTAAAATTGAATTATTCCCCTCTCAGCTGCTGTACAGCGGTGATTATATAAATCATAACTCCCTCTGCTGCTCCTTATGATTTAGATCTTGGGATGAATGGCTCACTCGGCTACTGCATAGCATTATTGATGAGTCATAATTCCCTCAACTGCTCTTCGTGATTTAGATGATTTCCAGGAATAGTTTGTTTATAACTGAATCGGCTGCCCCTCATTTTTAGATCTAGGGATAGGTGGTTCGTGACTCTCTCGACTGTCCCAAAGCTTTATTGATAAGAAAGCCATAACTCCCTCTGCTGATTCTAATGATTTAGCTCTAGGGGTGAGTAAATCATTAATCTCTTCTTGGCTGGCTCTACTGCTCAATTTTATGATAAATAAGTCATAAGTCCTTTGGCTACTCCTCGCGACTTAGCTAATGCGTAAATAGAACGTAAGATAATGTATTTTTCAATTATTTCATGTCATATTTTATTTTTATCGCTTTCGATTGATTTTCAACCAAGATAACAGACCATTTATGGTGATCATTTCAATCATCTGTGATTTTAAGATATCAGTTAGCATATTGCGCTTTTTAGAAGCTTCTTATTACTAACACAACCAGTCGTAAATTTACTTAATTAATTCTCTCCTCTAACTAGGTGTCTATGACGTCACAAAAATATGAAACTAAAATAATTATTTCTTTACTATCCTTTGAATAAATACTAGATTTGAAGATATCTCCTTTCCATGGGGAAAACTTAGTTTGGAACTTCAAAGGAAAAAGATTTATTTATATCAGACTTGTAACAAACTTTACAGCGACAAACAGTAACAAACTACTTGAAATTAAATTTAATTTTCTTCTTGACGTTGAAATTCAAATACTCTCGCTTAAACATTTTTTTCATCAGAAATTTTGAAGGAGTGTACAAACATTAAATTTAATCACTTTAAGAATCACTTAGGCTTCAAAGAGACTTAATAAATTTATCATTTAATGTTTTAAATATTTATTAGCTTTTAAATATTTTCAAGCTGTTTGGGTTTAGCTGTTTTTTCTAATTTAGGTTTACCAGATATATATATATATATATATATATATATATATATAATATATATATATATATATATAATATATATATATAATATATATATTATATATATATATATATATATATATATATATATATATATATTATATATATATATATATATATATATATATATATATATATATATATATATAATATAATATATTCTTGATCAGGGAGACCCCCCTTCTAATACATCTGTCTCCCTCACTTTCCCTCTTCATAATCCTAATTCCGTAAGCTCATTTTTTCTTTGAAAACTCGCTAAAATCGTTTAAATACAATGATTTGAAATTTTCGAGGAATAATATTTTTGAATTCTGCTGATGCATATTTTTTTTTCGTTCATTCACAAAAAAGTTTTCAAATGTATGTATAATTACAGTTAATGAAGACTGCAGTCCTATATTACATAATAATTTATGTAATAACTACGACGTTTCGCTGAGCGAAGCTATAAGTTATTTTCATCTTTAAAAGTAATTTCTATTGTTTCATGAGTGCATTTAATACAATTACCAGAAGATGCTGCGTAATTGCAGCGAAACGTCGTAATTATTAAGTAAATTAATATCTACTATACACGACTACAGTCTTCATTAATTGTACATACATATATATTACATAGAATATCAGTCCAAGAGATGTCTCTTTTAAATTGTTTTAATTATAAATTATTAATTTACATACCTGAAGGTAGTTATTAACATTTTTTTAGTCATTATTTGATATTATTTTAAAAGTTATCATGTAACATAAATATGCAGGGAAAGCTTGCAAAAGGTCAAGTTGAATTAAGCAATAAAATTAAGATCAACTACCTTGTTAACCTGCCAATGATCAAATGAATTTGTAATCGAAAGGGTGGTTATCATTCCTTATTTTTTATTTGATATTTTATTATAGGAAAAGTATATTTTAGGTGAATTAACGAAGATTTTATTCCTTTAAAATTTTCTGTTTATTTTCATTAATATTAACAACAGACGTTTTGCCTGGTAAAGTCAGGCACCTACAGTGTTAAACAATAAAACAAAATACACAAAAACAAACAACCATCTTCAAACAATTAGTAAAGCTTACAAAAAAACAAAATACTTAAGTCTTTGTTAATCCATCTAGAATTTAATTCTTAGCAGTCCAATAAGACAAGTCTTCGTTAATTCCGTCTAGATTTTAATTCCTTACAGTCCAATATTAAATTTGTTAATGAAAAGCAGAATATTTATAATTTGTCGCCTTTTCTAATAATCACCTTTCTTTGAATTTTTGTGGCGAAAGTCGATTTGAGGAACGCGCCTTTTATTAAATTCCTTTAAAAATTATTAATTTGAATAACGCGGATTTCAAGTTTAAACTTAATCGTAATTAATTAAATTGAAATAAATTTTAATTCTTAATCTTAAATTATTGATTTGAGGTTGTGGTATAAATAGTTAATAAAATCATTTCGTTTATTTCATCAAGTTAAAGTAGAAGATTTAAGTATTGAAAAATTTAAATTTTAAAATAGCATTATTTTCTTTTCTAATTAAGATTTGGAAATTCAAATCGCCTTAAAAATGCCAGTCACTTCATTAATATGATTTTTTATTTTCTCTCGAATGCCTAAGGTTTTATTAGGATAAGTTTTGTGTTAGCACATAGCTCTTAAACCGGAAATCACCTGAATTATCCTTTTCAGGTGTTTTTAAGACTTGTTATCATCGTATCTTTCAATGCGCTAAAGAGTAGATACTTGATACAAAAATTGCGACCTTCAGGTCTAGTTGTGCCAACCGGAAGTAACCAAGAGAGCAATTTAAGTAACCACCGGATGTCCGAAAGCTGGTCAAATTGCCTCGGAATGCGTATCTCTTCACTCTACAGTTAATTTCTTTCTTACATTTACGGTTCATACTTTATAACCTGTGCAGAAGCATTACTACTTGTTTCTTAATTATTCCGATTTCTTCAAAGCAATTGCCCTAAATATAGCTAGCTTTATTTATATAGTTTATGATATAGTTAGCTTAGGATATAGTTAGCCATAAGTCTGCCAATGGCGTAAAAATGTAGGTCTTGCTTCGCTTAAACTTACAAAAAAATAATTCAGGTATGATAATCCCCAAGCCGGGCGAACTTCTTCTGCAATGCTAACTATAGCAACTTCAGTTTATGCTAACTATAGCATAAACTGAGTTTCACATTAGAGCAAATAATACTGTGCATTCCGATTTCGAAATGATGACTGTAGCTTTGTATAACCTATTAGATAAATATGGAGAAGAATGTATAACAAATAGTATAATGCTACTTAGATTATGTTGCGTGAGGACCGGAAACTTAAACAAGAAATGATTTGTAAAGCGAATACGCATTGCAGAAGAAGTTCGCCCGGCTTGGGGATTATCATACCTGAATTATTTTTTTGTAAGTTTAAGCGAAGCAAGACCTACATTTTTACACCATTGGCCCTAGACTTATGGCTAACTATATCCTAAGCTAACTATATCCCAACAAAAACACAAGTGTGTATAAAATGGAGCCAAGTCCGGCGTAAATAATTGGATAAGCCAAGACAAAAGTTCCTAATTATGCTTGTAAATATACGAAGTCTTGGCGGTTTCTGTTAGTAGCCGAAGTCACAAAGTAGCTTAAGGAAGTGTGGTACTAAACATCTTGAATAGATTGTATATACACTAGTGATATATTTAGCCTATTAGTGCACCATGCACCCACTCATATATTATATATATATATATATATATATATATATATATATATATATAATATATATATATACATACATATATTATATATATATATAATATATATATATATATATATATAATATATATTTAATATATATATATAATATATATATATATATGTGTGTGTGTGTTACACTGAGAAAACCTTCTTTTGAGAATGCAGAAAAATACATGTTTTTTTCTTTTTCAGGTTTGTTGATAGATTCCAGATTTTACTATTGATTGCTGCTGAGTCGCATCAGAGTACGATTAAAGGTACATGAAGTAGTTAGATTACTTTATTACTCGAGATTCAATTTGATGATTATAATCTTAAAACTTTATAGCCTTACATAGTGTACTGAATCTAGGTTATACGCGCCAACAAACTCTTGATAAGAAACCTCATAAAGGGAATGAGGAAAACCCTTGTGATGGTACCTGACAGAATAATTTCTTTTTATTAATTATTTCCTTCTTAAACTTTTTCTTGCAATTCAATGGGAATCACTACAAAAAGCGATACCTTTTCTCTGATTGGTTTTTGGCTTTGGATTTCATTTTCTTTTGAATGAAAATCATGGAGGTTTTAGGAAGCTTTCTCTATAGGAAGGGATATTGAAGTAGAATAGAGGTTTTACGAGTAATTGGTACTTTGGCATAGACTAGAGGAGAAAAACGTTTGAGTTACGTTCCAGAGGGGTAAATTTTACCCCGTTGGCTGTTTTCCAAGAAACCTTGTTTTAACTCTTCCCAATACTCGATATCATTTTTACTCTGAATATTTTGGAGAGATAAAAAAATTAAATATTCGTAGCACAACATGCAATTTATGTTGGAACATAACTAATTGTCTAAAACATAAACACTGCTTATTCAAAGTTATTGTATACTTACAATACATGTAAAATCATGTAAATTACCCATATATACTGGCTATTACATTAATTGATTATTATGTTTAGTGAATAATATGAGACATGATTCTATAAATTAAGTTTTGAATTACTCTAATGGATTTAATACATACTTCCTCCTGATCGTTTAAATGAGATTGATTATTTGAACTGGGGAACTGTCCAAATTACAAAATCCCACAATTTATACCAACCCCTAAAACTTTGTAAATTGCATAACACCCCTATATTTAAAAACATTCCTCTAAAAAGACCCCCTTTTTACTTTTCCTTATTTATACCGAAGGTATATTGGAAATGTATTGTGTTTGCTAAAAATCTAAAACTGGGATGTCCCCTGCATTATCAGTTTCAGGTGTTTTTAAGACTCCCTAAGTGGTTTTTTACAAAAGCGTCTGTCTTTGTGTGTG
>JACMZG010001913.1:30085613-30095613 GCA_018340805.1 Microvelia longipes
TGGTACCCCGTACCCGATTTTATTAGTTAAACCCTTCCACACATAGAACTTTAAGTAAACCAAAATATTATTGATTAATCAATAATATTTGATAATATACAGGGTGTTTCATATTAAAGTGTCCACCAAAGAAGGAGGTGATACTCCTCAAAGGAACAAAAAATGTTCTATAATAAAAACCTCGATCACCAACCGTTTAGCCAAGAACGGGAAAAACTTCTCTTATGATTGCCCTTTAAGAAAATCCAAACTTCATCATACATTCAATAGTCAAAATGTTAAGCCATTCTTCCTAGAAGTTGGAAAAACTGTTATTTTTTGGCATTTTTGCATATCTCTACAATGTTAATTACGTGGTACATAAAATAATTAAAAATCTCTAAAACAGGAGAAAGAGTGGTTTTAGTGAAAAATGTGTGAGAATAAAATATGTTTTTTTACCACCTAGAGTCTATAAATCGCATTATTAGTTTATTTTAGAAAAAAAAAATTTACATTAAGGTTATACATTTAGTTTATACATATTTAGTTAATTACATATTTATACATATTTAGTTATACATTATTTTATACGACAAAAATGATCAGTTTTTGCAACTTCTAGCAACAATAGCTTACATTTTTGACTATTGAATGTATAAAAATATTTAGATTTACTTAAAGGGCCAATAATAAGAGAAGTTTCCCTTCTTGGCTAAACTTTTGCTCATCTTTACTTCCTCTAATGCCCTACCACAAAAATTCCATAAAATTCATTTTTTCAAAAACTTTTTTTCATGCAAATTTTTAGGGAATAGTTCCCAAATATTTGACATTGTTAGAGGTTTGTCCTTTAGGAAATTTACTCAGCTTTCAAACGAGACCAATTTCGCCTTTCTGGCTTAAATAGTTTAAACGCTATTAACAATTTTATGATGTGAGGTCAAATATTTTTTTAAAATATTAAATTTGACCTTGTGAGAAAACGGTTGGTGATCGAGGTTTTTATTATAGAACATTTTTTTTTCCTTTAGGAGTACTATCACCTCCTTTTTTGGTGGACACTTTATATGAAACACCCTGTATATGTCTATATATATTAGTTTAGTTTTAAGAAGGTATTGATGAAATATCTCTAATGTATAATAATTATTTAGAAGTTTGTCATTATAATTATTTTTTTTTAATAAAAGGAAATATTATTAAAAAAAAAAAACAATTTTATAGTTACACATTCTAATGTTAATTATTTCCTCTAGAAAGAGAGTTAATTATGTAACACTTTATCATAGAATTTATAAATTAAGTATTACTGGCAAACCAACTAAAGATCATAATCAATGCCGGTGAGATGCTATAGGTTAGTATTGCGTCTTTTCTTACTCATGTCTGTTATATTAGACTCAATAAGAGACAGTCTTATAATAATCAACTATACGAAAAGATTCAGAACTTAGCTTGCTTACATCTCACATCACTGATGAGGGATGATGCCTTTTAGCTGGTTGAAAGCCCCTTATGTTTTACTTAAAATTAATATTTTTATCAGCGGAGAGACTTGTTTCATTCCTCTGATCATGATTAATTTATCTAGCGTCTAGTGCTCATAGTTTGAATCCTAAATCATATCTATTTATATTACAATTGCTAATATTAATAATTTTAAAACAATTTATTGAAAACTGCAGTCCTTATAAAAAATTCTGGCGCGGTGGTCCGCATGTCGGGCGAATTTCCTTTGATGCGTGTTTCCGTGCTTTTTATATAAGTTTACAACTACTAAATAAATAATTCCGGCGCGGTGGTCCGCTGTCGGGCGAATTTCATTTAGAATACGTGTTTCCGTGCTAAACAACCATTTTCTTGCTTATGCAAGAACCATGCCATTGCGTGGTTCCGGTTCATGCTTTAGAACCTAAGCAGTTACTCAATTGTCAAGCACTGCTCGTAACTCATTTTGTCTGTATTTTCAAAGGAAATGCGTATAACTATCCAGTTGGTTGCACAAAACTATGCCTCTAAAATTAGAATTACGCTCTATTATTTGCACTATTTTAAAGCTTAGTTACTTATCTTTAAGCTTAGTCAGTTATCTTTAAAGGTTTTAGCGCATTTCCTTTGGAAAATACAGACAAAATGAGTTACGAGCAGTGCTTGGACAATTGAGTAACTGCTTAGGTTCTAAAGCATGAACCGGAACCACGCAATGGGCATGGTTCTTGCATAAGCAAGAAAATGGTTGTTTAGCACGGAAACACGTATTCTAAATGAAATCGCCCGACAGCGGACCACCGCGCCGGAATTATTTATTAGTAGTTGTAAACTTATATAAAAAGCACGGAAACACGCGTCAAAGGAAATTCGCCCGACATGCGGACCACCGCGCCAGAATTATTTCCTAGTTGTAAACTTATATTTAGGAAAAAAAAACGATAAAAAATGATCGACCCTTCCAGGATGTGAACCCAGGTACCCGATTTGAGTGGTTGTATTGACTCCGGACCACAGGCATTCATCTCAGAGGCCCAAAATACATTGAAAACGACACCCTACTCGAAATTTAATTTTCAACGACCGTAATTTTGGTTTTCTATAATTTTTGTGGTTTTTTCGACTTTTTGGTAATTAAAGTTGTCGTATCGACTTCGGACTGGTTTCATTCGATTCCGCGCCCAAAATTACATTGAAACGACACCCTACTCGAAATTTATTTTTATCGATCTTAAATTTTGGTTTTCGGGAATTTAGAATGGTTTTTCGATTTTTTGGTCACTTAGAGTGGTCGTATCGACTTCGGACCGGTTTTATTCGATTCAGCGTCTCAAAAAACATAAATATTGACCTTTTTTGCGGCAAAAAATATTAACCCTGAATTTTGCCGATTTTTTGAAAATTTCGCTGACTCAGCAAACCGGGTTAATGGCGTCACAAAAACCTGGTTTTCAATAGGGTTCGTGTCCTCCCGAAGGTTGGTTTTTGTAACAAGTTTGGTTAAAAAATATTAATCCGTTCGAAAGATAGAGTGTTTACAAGAAAGTGTCTAGAAATACTATATATAATATATATATATATATATATATATATATATAAATATATATATATATATATATATATATATATATATAATATATATATATATATATATATAATATATATATATATATATATATATATATATATATATATATATATATAAAGTTTCAAAAAAAGTATTTTTTCGTCATAAGGATCCTCTGAAACGGATTTGTGTCGTGGTCCGAGGTTCGAATTCCGCCATGACGCCTATCCCATTAGGCGAATTTTCAAAGGAAATTCGCTAAAATAATTTATATAAATGTTTCGAAGAGTGAATTATTATCCCCAGTCCATTAATACCTTCACTTAATATTAATTAGTATATTCAAATATTATGTTATTCATTTTTATTTTAACAAACAGTCTTATATTAATTTTATTATTTTACTCAGAAAGTTTTTGCGACCCTCTAGGTACCTGTAGATTTCAACCCATAGGTTGCGAACCATTGATCTAGCACCTTGCAATGACTATAAATGCAATGCTTATAAGTATTGAAAGTTTAGTATAGTAAAAGAAAAGTAGGGGCATTCTTAAGGGTCTACTGCTAACACGAAAAAAAACAACTCGACACGTAATGCTAAAGTTATATTTTCAATAATAATTAGTATTACATTTTTAAATTAATATTTGATAACCGAAGTTGTTATCTTATCTTGATTTTATTTCACAATCATAATGTTTACTTAATAAGACGGTTACAAATGTTTACTTAATCATACCACACTAAAATTCAATTTTTTAAAAAAATACCTTTATTAATAAGAAGAAATAAAACTAAACAAGTTTTCGTCTCTCCACTCATTTTAACTAGTAAAAAAGCCGGCTTTCAACCGTTTACGGTTATGATTAGTTCCTTCATTACAAACGAAATAAATTTAGAAAAATAAAACCTAAAACAAAAGTTAAAAACCTACCGGTTAGTATTAAAAATTACTATACTAGGTTTTGTTTTATGTGTTTAACTTTTGTTTTAGTTTTTACTTTTGTTTTATATATATTTTCTAGTATTGATTTATTTTGTTTGTTATGTAGGCACCGATGATGACCGTTAACGGTTAAAAACTGGCTCTTTTACTAGTTAATTATAATAAGTGGAGTTATGGAAACTTGTTAAGTTTTATTTCTTCTTATCATAGCACTCCACAGCTTAATCCATCATATAATTATTAAATAAATTACATACATCAATAAATATTACTAATTAAGGTTACCTCTCAGCTAAAAGATTAATTACGCCTTGAGCTGCTATAAGGGAGCTTTTCGCCTTATTACAATATAATATTATTAATTTTAAATTATTATAATAAACATAATAAATCAAATTTAACTACATTACATAAAATTATTACATACATTTTATTACATACATAATTACTATTACATATATTTACCTAGTGTTTTTTAGCGAATTTCCTTTGGAAATTCGCCTAATGCGATAGGCGTCATGGCGGAATTCGAACCTCGGACCCGACACAAATCCGTTTCAGAGGTCCCTAATGACGAAAACATACGTTTCGCGAGACTTATATATATATATATATATATACATATATATGTATATATATATATATATATATATATATGTATTTCTAGACACTTTCTTGTAAACACGCTATCTTTCGAACGGATTAATATTATTTTAACCAAACTTGGTACAAAAATCAACCTTTCGGGAGGACACGAACCCTATTGAAAACCAGGTTTTTGTGACGTCATTAACCCGGTTTGCTGAGTCAGCGAAATTTTCAAAAAATCGGCAAAATTCAGGGTTAATATTTTTCGCCGCGAAAAAGGTTAATATTTATGTTTTTTGAGGCGCTGAATCAAATAAAACCGGTCCGAAGTCGATACGACCACTCTAAATGACCAAAAAGTCGAAAAAACCATTGTAAATTACCAAAAACCAAAATTTAGGTCGATAAAAAATAAATTTCGAGTAGGGTGTCGTTTTCTATGTATTTTGTGCGCTGAATCGAATGAAACCGGTCCGAAGTCGATACGACCACTCTAAGTGCCAAAAAGTCGAAAAAACTACAAAAATTATAGTAAACCAAAATTACGGTCCTTGAAAAATAAATTTCGAGTAGGGTGTCGTTTTCAATGATTTTTGGGCCTCTGAGTTGAATGCCAGTGGTCCGGAGTCAATACGACCACTCAAACTCAGGGTACCTGGGTTCAAATCCTGGAAGGGACGATAATTATTTATCGTTTTTTTTTACTTAATATAAGTTTACAACTAGAAAATAATTCTGGCGTGGTGGTCCGCATGTCGGGCGAATTTCCTTTGGATGCGTGTTTCGTGCTTTTTACATAATATAAGTTACAACTACTAAATAAATAATTCCGGCGCAGTGGTCCGCTGTCGGGCGAATTTCATTTAGAATGCGTGTTTCCGTGCTAAACAACCTATTTCTTGCTTATGCAAGAACCATGCCCATTGCGTAGTTCCGGTTCATGCTTTAGAACCTAAGCAGTTACTTAATTGTCTGGCACTGCTCGTAACTCATTTTGTCTGTATTTTCCAAAGGAAATGCGCTAAAACCTTTAAAGATAACTGACTAAGCTTAAAGATAAGTAACTATGCTTTAAAACTAGTGCAAATAATATGCGTACTTCAAATTTTAGAGGCATAGTTTTTGTACAACAACTGGATGATTATGCGCATTTCCTTTGGAAAATACAGACAAAATGAGTTACGAGCAGTGCCAGACAATTAAGTAACTGCTTAGGTTCTAAAGCATGAACCGGAACTACGCAATGGGCATGTTCTTGCATAAGCAAGAAATGGGTTGTTTAGCACGAAACACGCATTCTAAATGAAATTCGCTCGACAGCGGACCACTGCGCCGGAATTATTTATTTAGTAGTTTGTAAACTTATATTATGTAAAAAGCACGGAAACACGCATCCAAAGAAATTCGCCGAATGCGGACCACCGCGCCAGAATTTTTTTCTTAAGAGTGATTATAATGCATTTTTTATATTTATATATTGGTTGATTGGAGTAAGAGTAATACAGATACAGATAATAAACTGCGTTGGCTTCCGCGGTTATTGTAATAAAGAAATAAGTCTTACGGTGGTGACCACGTCAATGTAGATGAAGAATCCTACGTTTCGCTTCCACAGTAGGAGGCATCTTCAGGCGTTTTAGGAGATGATAGATAAAAACACAATGCTCTAAAAAACTGAACTGAAGTTTATTAAACATTGAAGCGATACCACTGGAAGACAGACATAAGTCTTCTTAGATAGAGATAGTTTAAGTATAAAGAGATTGAGATAAGTAAGTAGTGATAGAAAACATTATTATTATTATAGGACAAATATTTTTCTATTATAATACACTAACTAAACTAAATCCTAAACTATGGGTAGAATTTTTTTAATATTAATCATATTTGGTAAAATCCAAATTAAAACCTGTAAAATGCTTCTGGTAACGTTAAAGCTTTTTTAAATCGAGATTAAAAATCGGGTATGAGGTACCCCAGAGCTTTTCCCCACTGCATCGGATTTGCTACGAAACTTTTAATAATTATTTATTACGTAAAGGAATTCTCATGTACTGAATTTTTACTCGAATCATGTTTTGTTTAAAAAAATATACATGTCATTCGGTAAAAATTGAACTAACGCTGATAATTGGATGAAATTTGACACATATGTCTGTCTTATATATAATTACAAGTGTGCTAAATCTTAAATCGATCGAAACATATCTCCGCGATTTATGAATTTAATTTTAGCAGAGTCAAGATTGCCCTTTAATGACTTCATAAAAAAATATTTTCCTGGAGAGCATGACGAGACCTAAAGTTTGATTTTTCTACAAGTTTAACTTTTTAGCATAAAAACGCTGGACTTTCAATAATAACAGATACACACTCAGACACTCATACATACACAAACACACACACACAAATACAGACAGACAACTTTGTGGAAACCACTTACGAGGTTTTAAAAACACCTGGAAGTTTAAATCTTGGTTCGGATTATCTTTGCAAAACAATAATTTCCCATATACCTAGGGTATATATAAGTGATAAAAAGTAAGTTTTTAAGAATGATAAAAAAAAATAATCTACTCTTATCACTTGGATGTGTTAAGCATGTGTGCAAAATTTTAAGTGCCTCCAATTCAATGTCAAAGTAGGTATAACCTAACGATTCTGCCCTTGTAAATGTAAAATTACTTTTCTTAGACTATAAAATGCATTTGGGGCCAGATCGGTACTTATAAAAACTTATTTTACTACTCAAGTCGTGAATTAAGTATAAATGTTAATGACTATATTATACATGTATAATATATGTATAATTTATACATGTATAATTTATGTATAATTTATACATGTATAATTTTTACAGATGTAAAAAAATAGAAAGTAACCTAAAGGATTTATTTGTTTTAAAATATAAATAAAAATGTTCAAATTTAAATACACTTCTTCAGATTTTGCTTCATTACTATTACTATTTCTAGTTGCTATACCTGCCGACTCACTGTGACGCTTACCTGGCGATATGTTTTGATCAGCTCATATGTTTATGAAATGATATGCTCATTATAGGATTAGGATTTCTGCTATAACTCAGTCCTTTAACGAGGTGATGATAGTTTAAACTGATCTGCTTTTAAATGCCTGGACTAAGTTCATAAGAGAGTAACATGTTTCTACCACCTGAAAATACAACATTTATTTTTTTGAGGTAGTACGTAATTGAGCACTTTATTGGACCGTTTTTAGGATGAAAGCCAATCATTATTGTTATAGGAGGTTATTTAGTACTTTTCATCTCCGAGGACAATAATGAATGTAAAATAAAACTCCTAGGACGTAAAAGTAATTCATATATTGCCGCCATTACTGTAATGTAGCGTGTTCAAAATAACAAACTGTATAAAACTTTCGTGAGGTTTCTTTAGAAACGTTCATTTAGTTTCTGTTTTTGTTCGTAGACTATTTTTTTTTTAATTAAGTATACAACGCAGTTTATTTAATGAGTGCTACCTCAAATCAAATAGTGTATGCCATCCGCTGAGAATGTCTTTATGTCTTGGCAATTTTCCCGACTCGCTCGCTCGTCGTAAATCTAATTGCCGTGACATAAAGACACATTTCTCAGCCTTATGGCATAAATAACTATTTTTCTAATCTTGTTTTGATTGTTTTAAAAGTTATTCTAATTTAGCTACAGCTGAACTACAACAAGAATGTGGTCTTAAGTGGTCCTCGCGACAAATATAAGAACACGCCGTACAATAAAACTTCTGTTTTATTGTTACTTTTAGCTCTTCTTACAGAGGATACAAATTCTAATACACGCTCTGTTCAGTAGGGATTAAAGTGGGATTAAAAAGTTGTATTAAATAAGTTACAATAATTCTGTACTGTTTATTTGATTGTATTAATATTTTATGGTGACAAGGTTACTTGCAACTGCGATGTTCATCCAATTGAGCATCACATATTATAATATTTGTGATAGGTCTAAGCACCGCACCGATTCTTTGTCAATTTTCTAATGTTTCTCAGTTGCCCTTTTTTCCTTTACAACAAAAACAATTCTTGGTGAATAAAAGAAAAATCGGGTACTGAGTATATCGAAGCTTTTAGAATCAGCACATCGAATTCACTTCGCTCATCCCCAACTTAGGACTCTCTTCGCTCGTAATCAGATATTAATTTCATCCGTTTAATTCCCAACTTTCACTCACCATGGCACTGACCACGCTCGATGTTGCTTAACTTTTATGATAAAACTTAAATCAAGGATATACTTGTCGCATTGAAACGAAACTTATTACCTACTACTTATTTGTTACATAAAGGTATACACTTGTACCGAATTTCAACTCACCTAAATTATTTTCTAATTTTTTCTATTTTTTTTATTACGTACTTTCTGATAAAAAATTGAACTTATGTATATTTATTTATTTATTAATTTAATTCCATTTATCCGCACAATAATTTAACAATCAATTGAACAAATTCTATTAACATTCACTATACATATAATAAAATCTAAATTAGTGCAAATTCGGCGTTTTGCCGTGGAACCTTACAAGGTAAACTTATGTATATAATTAAATGAAACTTAGCTCATATCTTAGTCTTATACATGCATAATCCGATTGCAACATTTTTCACCTTTTATGATTTTTTGAGATTTTCTTTGAGTCATTGTAGAGGGTTTATGACGTCATAAAAATTAATTTTCCGGATAGCACATCTACACATATAGACTAATTTTTGAACAATGTTTCATCTCTCTAGAATAAATACTGTCAGGGCTACGTTGATAACAGACACACACATACTCATACATATACACTCACACACTCATGCAGAAAGACAATTTTGTGAAAACCACTTAAGAGGCCCTAAAAACGTCAGAAGCGGACAATTCAGATGACATCCAAGTTTCGTATTTTTTTTTATACACAATAATTTTCCTATATTTATACCTACGAAATAAATGATGATTCCACATCAGTTCGCTGAATAAAAACTTTGCATACAGAGTAATAATTTGCAAATATTTACCGACTGTAAGAAGACATTATTAAATGCAATGCTAAGGAAACGTGTCTTAACGTAAACACTTGGTAGCGTCATTTCTTTTATTATCATCAGCGATTTCTTAAAATCTCTGCTTGAATGTATCCAATCACAGAAGTACGCTGATTCTCGAATTTCTTCAAACTGTAAAAAACAAATACATTTGTTAAATAATTAAATATGAATTTAAAGTAAAAATTTTATTCTGGCATTCCAATCACAGAATCCTTCATTTCATTATTTGGGTCTTACAATAAAATTTCATTAAAACCAATATCTCACCAGTTGTCCTCACATTCGATTTTTGAGATTTTTAATAATTAAATTACCTTTAGAGATAAGAGTTCAACCATAATACACAGTATTGCCAA
>JACMZG010001913.1:30098113-30290993 GCA_018340805.1 Microvelia longipes
GTATACCTTTACAAAATAAATCTGTATACTATGTTTCGTTTTAACACGAGAGGTACATTTACGGTTTTTGTTGGATCTTTAATGATAAGCTGCTTGGAGCGAAGTTAGTGCCTGGATGGGAGACCACTGGAAATATAATATATTAATATATATATATAATATATATATATATATATATATTATATATATATATATAATATATAATTGTTATTACTAAGAAACAAGAGTAATAACGTGGATCTTAATAATCTATTAGTTAATCACAAAATTTAATTCATCAATCTCTGACATTGTTTTGACTTTACAACAATATACATATATATATATATATATATATATATATAATATATATATATATATATATATATATATATATATATATATAATATGTTGTGTGTGTGTGTGTGTGTGTGTGTGTGTGTGTGTGTGTGTGTGTGTGTGGTGGTGTCTGTGTGTGTGTGTGTGTATGTATTTAATTTTTTGGGACATATATATTGGTATCAGGAAGCCAAGCAGAATCAATCCTTTCACTCGCTTCTTCACTTCCGTCGTCCGAACAACTTCATTTTCATTATGGAAATTAGCTAAAGCAACTTAAGAGTTTCGAGGTATTCCGTACTTAATTCTAAGGTGTTTTATCTCCAGACTTTGACATAATTTATTGTTATACTTTTATTTTTATTCGTTTTGTTGATTTTTTTTGTTCGGACTCTGGGGGGTCCGAAAATTATTACGATAAATTTTAAGGGGGGCTGACCCCAAGAAAATAAATAAAAAAATTGGTCCGAACAACTTATTTTGACCTGAAACAGATTTTGAACCTGTAAAAAATATTTTTTGGTTGGGTACCTCTTGTAAATTTTAAATATAAAAAATAGTTAGTTGAATAGTTGCCTTAATTGATAGCTTCCCTTAGTAAATTTAGAGGATACTACTCCCTAACCTCAATAATGGGAAAGAAAAAGTTACTTGTTACCCCTAAGGAGGTGATAAGTAACTTTTTCTCTCTTGGGAGTGAATAGTGCTTCTTAACTCCCTTATAACTAGTCAATAAACTTCTTATTATACACCGTCTGGAGATAAAATGACATCTGCTCTCTTTTCAATTAAAATTAGTATGAGTTATATCACTTGTGTTTATAGTTATTCTTAGATTAAATACTTACTTTTGAATATCTTTATGATGCGTCAATACTTTGTTAAAGCAATATTTATGCACAGCCGTAAAAAGCTTATCCTGATACAATAGGAATTTCTCTATTTTCATGACATCTACTGTTTCATCTCTTGATTCTTGTAATAATTTAGAAAATACATTAATAGATCGTTCTTCTTGCTTCAATATTGCTTCGTTTAAAATTTCCAATTCGATAATCATTTTTGATATATTAATAAAATTAAAACAGAGTAACCCGTAAAGGGTTTGAACTGATACAATACATGTGGACACTTCATACACAGTCGCCAAAATGTATAGTACAGGGTTATAGGCATCGAACGGGAAATACATGGCTGCTGGAAACACATGAATATACAAATTTTCCGGAACAGTTTTATGCTGGGAAAACAGATTATCAATAAATATAACCATGGATCCAATAATGAAATTGACGTATATAACAATTAACCAGACGTATCTATTAAAAGCGGTGTAAAACTGCAACTTTTTAAACTCCTCAGCTTCGAAATCATTTGTGAAATCGTTGTATCTTTTTATAGAAAGAAAAGTATTGTAAAATGTCGATAAGTGTCTTCTTTTGAAAATAAAATTGAAAAATGAAAAATAACCTATGCTCAATATGAAGGATATGCAGCCGAATAAGACACTGTACGTGTAATTGTAGTCAATAAAGTGTATGACTGTCATGAAGTTAAGATAAAATGATACTAAAGTTAACAATATTGATACAATTCCCAGAAACAAATATCGATATCTCTTTGGACGTCTCAAATCCCAATATAAAGGGAAGAGAAAAGATGCCCATTTATTTGTATCCGTCCAGAAGGAAAGCATTCCTTCGTCCGTGTCAAACTCTGTGGCGTAGTCCAAATATTCGTTTAGTTTTGAAAGTAAAAACATCTTAATGATCACTGAATTGATCTGATTTTACAATCTCATATAGTTTTATAATTATTTAATTCTAAACAAACTAGATTTTTAAAACACCATGTCTTTTAACGATTTAATATAATCTTATAGTTCAATAAAGTTTCTCTAATTCTAAACAAACTAAATCATAATAAAACACTTTTTATTCACAATTATTCTGTATAAAGTTGTTATAACTCTAAACAAACTAGATCATAAGAAAACACTTTTTTATTCAGGGATCTGGTGCAATTTTATTGCTGTATAAAGTTGTTATAACTCTAAACAAACTAAATCATAATAAAACACTTTTTTATTCACGGATCTGGTGCAATTTTATTGCTGTATAAAGTTGTTATAACTCTAAACAAACTAGATCATAAGAAAACACTTTTTTATTCACGGATCTGGTGCAATTTTATTGCTGTATAAAGTTGTTATAACTCTAAACAAACTAAATCATAATAAAACACTTTTTTATTCACGGATCTGGTGCAATTTTATTGCTGTATAAAGTTGTTATAACTCTAAACAAATTAAATCATAATAAAACACTTTTTCATTCACGGTTCTGGTGCAATTTTATTGCTTTGTAAAGTTTTTATAATTCTAAACAAACTAGATCATAAGAAAAACATCTATATGATATAATTTTATAGTTACTTATTTCTAAATAATGTAGATCATTAAAACGAAATTAATTTATGCAACACCAACTAATAATGATAATTTCCCCAAACAATTGGTTTAGTTTTACCACCTTATGGCACAAAACTAATCAAAAACACAATATCGTCCCATTATTGAAAATACCCAGACAGCAAGTACCGAGTTACTTTTTATTACGAGTTTTTATTGATTAAATTTATTGAATAATTTAAATATTAAACTATTCATTAAAAACTTTATTTTAAATATTTTCGGATTGAAGTTTTTACTTTAAATATTTATTTGTCTGATATATTTCATAGTATTGTTTGGAATCTTACTGCAGTTAAAAATTGTTAATGTTATTACAACATGGTATTGTCATCTTTTTTGATAGCCAGTTACTTAGATGTAGTAGTATTTTGGTTAAGAAATGGTTTTTCAAAAATTTAGCTGATTCATTATTGCGGGTTAATGACTTTATACTTTAAAATGTTAAAATAATGGGAGTATTTTTGGCTGTTTTATAGTCTTTCGAAATTTTTGCTGGG
Source organism: Microvelia longipes (assembly GCA_018340805.1). Classification (NCBI taxonomy): domain Eukaryota; kingdom Metazoa; phylum Arthropoda; class Insecta; order Hemiptera; family Veliidae; genus Microvelia; species Microvelia longipes. Next base: position 30,101,402 of record JACMZG010001913.1, read on the forward strand.
TCATTTTTGAGGGTTTTTTAGGTCATAAAAAATATTTCCTAGGTAGCACAACTACACCTATACGCTGATTTTTTACAAAGTTCCGACATAAATAAATATGATTACAAACACGCAAATACTGACAGAGAACTTTAAAAACACCTGAAACGGATAAATACGGCAACTTCACGGTTTGGGATTCACAAACAATACTTTTCCTATTTGCCTACGACGGTATGTATGAGGAAAAGTACAACATTCATATTAAAATATTACTTTACAAAAAATAAATTTCAAATCAATAATACTTTTCTTAAATAAATTTTAATAAAAGTAAAAGCCTCATGAAAATAACAGTTTATACAAAAAAAATCTAATGGTAAAAATAATTAAAATAATAGTAATTTTCAATTAAATTTTGTAAGCTTTAAAGCTGCTTAATTGCTAAACCCTAATTCCAAATTCCAATTGTTAAATCAAATTCATCCGTAACTTTAATGTAAGACGAAATGTGTTACGCGTTATGTCAAGTGGTATGTGTCTAAATGTTTATTATAATAATAGCGTATTATCTATACGCTATTCGCTATTATCTATTCTTAACCAAAATACTACCACATCTAAGTAACTGGCTATCAAAAAAGATGACGATACCATGTTGTAATAACATTAACAATTTTTAACTGCAGTAAGATTCCAAACAATACTATGAAATATATCAGACAAATAAATATTTAAAGTAAAAACTTCAATCCGAAAATATTTAAAATAAAGTTTTTAATGAATAATTAAATATTTTCAGACATAATATTTGTTTTCGAAGTAATAATTGTACAGACCAGGGTATACTTTAAGATATGCATGTCATCTTTATCAACCGAGTAAAAATTCATTTGAAATATTATTGACCATGACACCGCCTCCCTAACATTTAATCAAATTAATTAAACATAAAACACTCGTAAATAATAACCATTCGCGTGATTTTGTACCGGGATTGTTTTAAGCAATTCCCAGTTGTTATTCAGCAGTTACAGTCTGAATAATTGTGTTTTTATACCATTATTTTGATACCTAAAAGCACCAGAGGTTCAAAGCTTAGAACTTTTTCTTTGAAATCGGGTAACCCCAATCTTTCTTCGATTTGGGTTAATTTATCTACTATTGAGAAAAATTGATCTAAAAATCAAATTAGATGTGGATTTTTCTTTAAGTTAATAAGTTATTTCATTAGTGTCACTTTTCTTACAGGGAATCTGGGTTGATGAACTTCAGCTAACTTATACCATGTTTCTAAAGAGTTTGAACAGTTTTTTATGTGCATTAATTGAGAAGTACTTACTTCTAAAACATTTGTTGCTTTCGCCTTTGTGTCCTTTTTTGTCCATTTTTCATCCACTTATCAGTGAATAAGTTGTTCATTTTTTTGGGTTTCAATTTGTTCCATCTACATAATCAAATAGATCGATATCTATAAGAACACTTTCCATTTGAATTTTCCATGATTCATAGTTATCCCGATTTGGGTTTTCAATACTAATTCCAATTCCAGACATTATTAATTTAATTTATTTTGAAAGAACTTACAATTTTAATTTTTAATGTTTACTTTAAAATTTCTTGGCCTCTTCTGGGCTCATAACCTATTTGAGATTAAAAGCACTGCAGTGGATGATAACACTATATTCTACTGAAATTATTGACATACAACAATATTTTATTTATTTATTATTTTTTATTTATTAAAGAACAGACCAATGGTTCAAAATACAAATATTAACAATAGTATTACAGAAATATTACAATAAAGATTTAAAAAAAAAATTCTTATAACGAGAAAAAATACGATTTGGCATCTAGCAAGCGATTTACGTCATCCGAACAATCTCATTTCAAAATTTAGTAAGTGGTGGGGGAAACCTTCGGTTCATCATTTATGTGTACTCCTCTGTACGTTTGTACCAAGAAGCGTATATAGTCATTGTTTAAACCCTTAATACAGCCACTGTTAAACCTTTGGTATTTGAGGTGATATTTAGAAAAGAAGCTCTAATGGAATTTTAAAACGAAAACAATTGAATACCGGAGTGAGGGATAATTTGACCTACAATATCAATACAAAGCGTTTTTTCAAATTCATTTATCTGTAAAAATACGTATAAAAAAGGGCATTACGAAGAAAAAAATTATCGAAGTATATAAATTCAATTTTTACGGGATTAAAAGCAGGGATAGAATAGAAATGAGTGATAACCATGCTATTGTCATTATTATACAGATGGTGAGTGTTCTCCCTCGAAATACATTAATTAGGGCGGTTCAGTTTACTTTATAATGTTTTCAAATCCACCATTTTGGGATTTTAGCTTCACTGTACTTTTTTGGAAATTACGGAGTTGTAGAGTATGCTGTTTTAAACTTGTTAAAAGAAATGATCTCCTCATTGTCTCAAAAAATCAATAAAAATAGTAAACAAGTTATTTTGTCTGACTAAGCAGCTAAAAGTTATAAGACTAACAGTATCCGTTGTATTTTTTTATTGATTAAACTTATAAATTTAACATGACAAGACAATTGTTTTTACTGAATTTTTCAAAGAATAAGCTAAGATTGGGGTCATGGAGAAATCACTTATTACAAACACACACTCACACCCACATATTATATATATATATATATATATATATATATAATATATAATATATATATATATATATATATATAATATTCTATAAGTGATTGCTCCATTTCAAAAAATCAAACCCCCCTTAGAGATTCATTAAGCTTGATAGTAAACAAATTTCGTCAGCAATAAAACACTGTCATTATGTTATGTTATATATTACTTTTTTGTGTTATCTTTGTTATAGTTTTAGGCCATTTCCTACTTTACTACAAAATAATATATTTTTAAATTATTATACGCTATTATTCTGTACATTATTATAAATACATTCTGAATACTGGATTAACCTCGACTAAGAAATTTAAAAACTGGAAGAAAAATAAAAACGACTGTTTAGTTTTTAAGCACTCGTGCCAACTTTTAATACTCAGTTGGATGGCTTTCTGCTTTTTATCTTTTTTGCGCATTTCAAAAGAAAAATATTGGGTACGGGGTACCTCGGAACTTTTCCTTATCACATCGGATTCGCTAGGCTCATCCTCCCAGCTTCGGACTCGCTTCGCTCGTCCTCAGAATATACATTTGACTACTGACCACGCTACTGCTTAATTTATGTGATCTAACAAAAAGCATAGATATACTTGTCGTATTGAAACGAAACTAGATGTACTCATTTATTACGTTAAGGCATACACTTGTATTAAATTGCAATTCAATTGGATAATTTTTACATTTTTTTTTAAATCGTACACAACTCATCTAATAAAATTTGAACTAATCCTGATAATAAGGTGAAACTTGAAATATATGTTATTCTTATACATGGCTACATACGTGCCAAATCTATATCTGATCGCATAAATTTCCGCATTTTATAATTTGTTGAAATTTTCGCTAAGTTATTATTGCGGTTTAATGACGTCAAAAAAATAGCACAACAACAGCGGTAGACTGATTCTTGTACGAACTATCATCTATCTAGCATGATAGATGACACTTGGCGCTTCCATGTTAATAAACACACTTACACTCACACACACATACAGACAGACAACTTTGTGAAAACCACTCAGGAGGCATTTAAATAACCTGAAACAGATAATTCCGTCTTCATCCCGGTTTCAAATTTTTTTGCAAACACAATACTTTTCCTATATAACACCTATGGAAAATGAGGAAAAGTAAGATCTTATGAGGTTGGAGTCATAGAGTGTTTAGGGGGGGGGGAGGAGGATTTTTTGGAAGTGGGGGACTCACTAATCAAGAATATATTATGTTTATGACCCGAACCCTATTGTTTATTAAATATGTGATGCCATTAACCCAAAATTATGACCCCACAAACATTTTAAAAAATCAAATAAATAAAATTACGTGATGTTTGATTACATCTGTCATTCATATGAAATTTTTAATTTTAATAATTTTTTATTTTTAAAAAATCTGGTGGATGTAAATATTTTTATTTAATGGCTTCAAGGCTGTAAAATAAACTTTTACCAAACAATGTTTTTTAATTATTTTACACCTGAGGCAAGGGCTAATTATGCAAATTGGCTATTGAGCCGTAAACTGACGAAAACTCATTTGATGGGCGAGACAAAGAGGAAAAATGCTAATGGCTAATTACCTCTTGATAGCCAATACAGGTAATTACATTTTTGCCTGTCTCGGCTATGCCTAGTGAGTCAATTGAGTTAATTTACTGCGAAAATAAAATCACTAAAATTTAAAGCATTTCTCGGAAGCTTTTCAACTTAATTTCAGCTAAACCTTTAAGCCTCATTATTATTATTTATAGCTAAGAATCCGCATTATACCCTCGGTATTGAATTTTTTGTTGTTAAAAACGTTGTTGATTTTAATCGCCCCCCCCCCCCGTTCTCACTGCTTAAACAATAAATACAAAAGAATCTGATAAAAACAGATCATTATAAATCGCTTTAATAGCCTGTTTTTTTTTTATTTTTGTGAATATTTCAATAATAAATTGAATTTCTGTGGTAAAATATTCGTAATTCTAATTTCCCTTTATATTTTTTTTTATAAATTTACAATTTTGTTTAATTTATTAATTAATTTTTCTTTTGAAACAATAATTAAATATTTATTTTAAAATTTGGAACAAGAGAAAATTTTATTTTACATGAAAATTATTTTATGAAAACAATTCTATTTTTAAATATTTACGCTAATGAGATAGTTACGATTTATTTTAAAGCTGTTTTCGTGATGTTATTGCAAATTAAAAATTTCGTGGAGCTAGCTCTGTTTATTGGCTTTTGATGTTATGCCTTAATATTTTATGAGTTATGAAAAAAAATTTCTTTCATAGGAGGGCTCAATTTATAAATTGAAATTCTTGTGTAATACAGGCTTGATATAATAGTTTTTAATTTAATAGTTTTCTTCTTCTATATTTTCTAGTGACTAACTAGAATAGAAATACTAGCTAAAGAAATTGTTGCGTTGAGCTAATAATATATAATTCACCTACACAATAAATAAATGAAAAAATAAATTACGTCTAAATAAATATTTTTGTGTTAAACGTTCTGCTCTTATATCCTGTTGGTCGACGTCTTAATGTAATCTAACTGAAAGCGAAGCAATTATAAGGATGTTAAACTTACATGGGGTTAAAAAGGAGGTAGATATTCGGATGTTATGCTTTATCTCAAGTCTACAATACAGCTATGATAAGCGGGCTTAGCCTAACCACGCATAACACGAGGCGTTTTTATTAAAAACATAATTAAAGCTGACAAAGCTTTGTTATCTCGGCTTAGACTTGTCTTCCGACGTATTAATTTTACGAGATTTAATACTTTTATACTTGACGGGTGAAAAATTTGACTTTCATTGCAGCTTTTTGTATCCTGCTCTATATTTTATGTTTAAATTAACCATAAGGTTGTGCTGCACGTACTCTTTTTGAATTACACAAATTTATCCGCCCGTATTTAAATTTCATATAGACGCTTAACGAATAATGCTGGTAAATTCAAAGTCGATATTATTTTTAAAAACACAATATTTACTCTTCCTTAAAAAAGCCAAACGACGATTAGACTCATTCTGCAGATCTTAATATTAGTATAACGATATCAAAATTTGGTTCGATGTTGTGGGCCCAGTGTAACAAAGCTGTTATCTTTGCGCCGGTAGAGTAGCGCCCGGACTGTCAGGTACACAGAAATGTCAAGCACAGAATACAGTTTGTGTGACAGACAGTCTGAGCTCGATTTCGGCCATAATCTCAAGGATTATGGCCGTATAATCCTATGTGGCCCCCTACCACATAAGATATATCATTAGCGAATTTTTTATTCTTTAAAGAATACTTGCTAATATGTTAAAAACAACATGTGTTCTGTTATTATAACTAACAGGGGTTTTATAGCCTCGTCTTACTGCAGGGTAATTGTACTTTCGATTCAAAGGACTAAAATGCACGTTTTGGTTTTTTAGTCATCATCAGTATTTAGCCTGCGTGAATTATCTTTGGTGGGTTGCATCTACTAAGCTCTATGTTTTAGTTAAACACATAACTTATATTTACAATGGAAACCAATACAACAGATAATGTATAAAATTGTGATACCAGTTCTGGTATTTTGGTTTCTGATTCCGAATACTTCAAAAGAAAGAGAAAGACCAATACAACTAATAATGTATAAATTGTGATAAGTTCTGGTATTTTGGTTTCTGATTCCGAATACTTTAAAAGAAGAGAGAGACCAATACAACTAATAATGTATAAAATTGTGATACCAGTTCTGGTATTTTGGTTTCTGATTCCGAATACTTTAAAAGAAAGAGAGAGACCAATACAACTAATAATGTATAAAATTGTGATACCAGTTCTGGTATTTTGGTTTCTGATTCCGAATACTTCAAAAGAAAAGAGAAAAGACCAATACAACAATAATGTATAAAATTGTGATACCAGTTCTGGTATTTTGGTTTCTGATTCCGAATACTTTAAAAGAAAGAGAGAGACCAATACAACTAATAATGTATAAAATTGTGATACCAGTTCTGGTATTTTGGTTTCTGACTCCGAATACTTCAAAAGAAAGAGAGAGACCAATACAACTAATAATGTATAAAATTGTGTTACCAGTTCTGGTATTTTGGTCTCTGATTCCGAATACTTCAAAAGAAAAATTTCATAAAACTGTGCATCACATATCATTACTGATCGAAATAAATGAGTTATAGAGTTATGGTCTGCAGTAAATAGTGTTCACTGATTGGATTGCACAGCGTAATCCTTATATCCATATAATTTTTGGCGTAAGTTGGCCAAAAATGTCGTTTTTTGAAGAAAAAGTCACACTTCATAAAAGTTTTAATTTGACGTAATCTAAGATTTTTCGTGATTTCGAATTAAAAATTTTGATCCTGAATTGTATTTTGAATTTAATTAATTAATTTTTATTAATTAATTTTGAATTTATCTCATCTCGTACCATAATTTTGAAAACCTCTAAGAGTAAAGTAGGTAAAAATTAAGTTTCCTAACTCTGTTTATTCTTTTTAAAAATATTATTCTGGTGACGGACATTAAGTATGTTTCTATAATGTGTTACTGTATGTAGAGCAATGAATAATGTACATAAAGAAAATTTTATTATTATAATTATAAACATATTTATTTGTTATAATAATACCAATTTTGTGATAAAATATAATTATATTTTTGCCCCCATCCTCAAATAATGAAAAAATTCTATCCTAAAAAATGTATTATTGATTATTTTTTTACAGAAAAATATAATTCTATTACCTTAGATAAGGAGATAATATTAAAATAGCGAAGAGGAGAAATTAATTTTTTTTCATACATCCTAATAACTCATAAAAAAGGAAACTTTGCACAAAGAACATAATTTATTAAATTTATGAAAAGCAGATACTTTTTGGTGAACAATTAAATTTTTGTTGTTTACGCGAATGCACAATCCAATCCGTGGACATAATGTATATAACACACACACACAACACCACACATATATTATATATATATATATATATATATATATATTATATATTATATATATATATATATATATATTTATATATAATATATATATATATATATATATATATATATATAATATATATATATATGTATATAAATATATATATATATATATATATATATATATATATTATATTATATATATATATATATATATTATATATATTATAATATATTAATGGATGACCTCTCTCCCCATGTATGACCCCAATATTTTAATAGCTAAATTTTCTTTTGGTAATTCGCTAAAATGTATTTTTTCTCTTTTCCAGGTTTGTTGATAGATACCAGTTAATTAATGATTTTTGCAGAGTTACCTCAGAATATATTTAAAGGTACATGTCGTGCTTACTTTACTTGATAACTCGAGATTAAATTTGAAGACTGTAATCTATAACTTTATGGACTATAATAGTCTTCTTAATCTTGCTTATACGTGCCAACAAACTCTTAATAAGGAACTTCACGTAGGAAATAAGAGGAACCCTTGTGATAGATAATACCTGGTAGAGCAATTTCGTTTTATTAATTATTTCCTTCATCTGAGTTATCTATTTAAAAAAAAAACAGTAAATCGGGGGTAGAAAATTTATGCTAGGAAAAATGTCTTTATTATGTATTTTGGTAACCGAATATAACGGGACCAAAGTGATGTATCCACTCTTACCAAAAAGTCGAAAAACCATAGTAAATGACCGGATTTCATAAAAGGTGTCGTTTTCTATGTTTGTTGAGGCGCTGACTTGAATAAAGCCGGTACGGAGTCAATACGACTACACTAAGTACTTAAAGCGAGAGTTCCCAAGTTCGAATCGTGGTACATGTGCAAATTTTTATTGTCTTATTTAGAATATATAAGTTTATAACTATTCTGGCGTGGAGCTCCGCGAGTTGGGCGAATTTCCTTTAAAGTGCTTCTTTCTTGCTTATTTCCGGATCAGGCTTCTAACCTGAGCAATAGCGTCACATGTTAATCTAATTTTACCAGATTTATGGTATTTAGAGTTTGTTTATGTTTATTTTTATATTGTCATTATTTAAGTCATTGTAAATTTAGTCTTACAATAGAAATGGCTAAAACTTAGAAAAGACTTTTATTACTAGAATAGATACTACATTTGGCGACGAGGATATGAGTAAGAGAAACAGGAGATCTCGAAGAGGAGACTCAGATGAAGAGACAGAGGAACAGGCTTTAGGTATGAAAAAAGACAATATCGTATCTAAATTTAGGTTTAACACTTTTGATCAATCTATTGAGTTGTGGGACTATTATATAAAGAGATTCGAGCTGGAATGCGATATACAAGGCTTGAATGGACCGGGCGATGACGACATCAAACGAAAGCTACTAATGAGCAAAGTTGGACCGGAAGGATTTAAATTAATTTTAGATAAATTTATTGACGTTGATATGGATGACATATCCTATGACGAAGTAAAACAGGTTTTGGCTGAGTTTTATGTAAAACCAACATTTATTTTTGCTGAAAGAAAAAAATTTGCTCTACAGCAACGCAAAGAGGGAGAGTCCATTGTAAAATTTATTGCTAGACTAAGAAGTTCGGCACTTCATTGTGAGTTTGGAAGGTCCCTTGACGAGCGGCTCAGAGATCAATTAGTTATAGGGTTAAATCATACTAAGTGGCAAAGAGAGGTTATAAAATTACATCCAAAGAATTATACAACCTTGCAAAATGTTTTAAAAACGGTTTTATCGCTAGAACAAGCTAACGATGGCGAAGCTGAGCTGAACGCTGGAATTAGCAATGCTAAGCAAGATGATATTAACAGAGTACAAACTAGTAAGACTGAGTCAAAACCAGGACCATCATCAGTGGCGCAAAGGCAGAGCAACCGAAACATTTTTACATTAGTTAGGGTAGGGATTGTTTTAGTTGTGGGGATTATTTACATAAAGAAGGCAAGGCTTGCTATGCCAAAGGAAAAAAATGCTTAGCATGCGGACAGGAAAATCATTTAGCTAAAGTCTGTATTGTAAAAGGAAGAGCTAAAATAGAGAATCAAATAGGGATGTTAGGAGGCTGAACCATAGAATTAGGGAACAGGATATCAATAGTTCAGATCAGGATAGCGATAGCGATAAATCTAAAGGGTATGGGGCAGTTAGGACGTTAGGGAAAAGATCGATAGCTGCTAGTAAGGTAATGTTAGATAATATTTACATAAACAAGGTGCAAGTTCCTATGTTATACGATCCTGGGGCGTCTGTAACCGTCATTAGTGAAACTGTTTGGAAAAGATAGGCACCAAGGCTCAAGGAGACAGGAAAACTTACAGCGTACACAGAGGTACCAGTACAAACTATAGGGAAAGCGGAGGTAGAGGTAAAAGCATTTGGAAAAACTAGAAAGGTAAGCTTGTGTGTCATAAAAAAAGAAGATATACCACTTTTTGGGCTAAACTGGGTATTAGAATTTGGACTTCCGTTACCGCAAGGGGCAAGAGTGTGTAGTGTAATAGCTAAAGAAAAGAGTAAAGACTTCAAGGAGGAAACGTTAGACAAGAAATTGACAGAATATAGGGATGAGATGAGCAAAGTGTTGCGCAGCATGCCGGAATTAACATCAGAAGGAGTTGGTAAGGTTGAAGGACACAAAGCAAAACTTTTTATAAAACCTGATGCTGTACCTAAAATATGTAAAGTGAGACCGGTACCTTATGCTCTACGAGCAAGAGTAGAAGAAGAACTTGACAGGCTTACTAAGGAGGGCATTATAGAGAAAGTAGACGTGACAAAAGAACCAGTGACTTGGGCGTCACCAATAGTTGTTGTTGTTAAGCCTACTGGCAAGATTCGTATTTGTGCAGATTTTAAGGTGACACTTAATCAATATGTTTTACCAGAAAAGCATCCATTGCCAACATTTGACGATATCATGACCAAGTTTCAAGGTGCAAAATACTTTTGTGTAATAGATTTGAAAGATGCATACCTACAGGTTGAAGTGGAGGAGGAGAGTAGACCACTACTTGTCATAGCTACGCACAAGGGATTTTTCCGCTATGTCAGACTACCCTTCGGAATCAATACGGCGCCATCTTTGTTTCAGCGTTTCATGGATACTATCACAGCGGGCTTAGATGGAGCAGCGGGGCTACTTGACGATCTGATAGTATCTGCAAGAACCTTAGACGAACTATTAGAACGAACAACAAAACTTCTTCAAAGGTTAGCAAGTGTTGGTATCAAAATACAGGAAAAGAAATGCCAATGGTTCTGTGAAGAAGTGAAGTATTTAGGGCATCGAGTTAATAGTGAAGGAATACATCCTACGGAAGAACACGTGGAAGCAATTAAGAACATGCCAACGCCAAAAAACGTGAAAGAATTAAGATCATTTCTAGGAACAGTCAATTTTTTTCTAGGTTCATCCCTAATCTCCAAGCAATTTGTGCGCCATTACACAAATTAACTAAGAAAAATTCGCAATGGGTTTGGACAAGGGAAGAAGAAAAGACAATGGAGTACCTAAAAAACAGTTTGACTACAAAAATGCTCTAGCACTTTATGACCCACATGTGCCATTGGTGGTTTGTAGTGACGCAAGTGATGCAGGATTGGGAGCTGTGTTGTTACATAGGTATCCTTCTGGAGAAGAGCGACCAGTGGCCTATGCATCTCGGAGCTTGAGCGAGGCTGAAAAGAGGTATGCAACGATAGAAAAGGAAGCCATGGGACTGATTTTCGCAGTATTGAAATTTGCACAATATTTATTTGGCCAAGAGTTTATACTAAGAACGGACCATAAACCATTGGTTCACATATTTGGGGAAAATAAGCCCATAGGGAAGATGACAGCTAACAGAGTAAATAGGTGGGCATTAATTTTAGCTAGTTATAGATATAAAATCGAGTTTGTAGAGGGTACTTCGAACAACACGGCAGACTTATTATCTAGATTACCATTAAGAAGGCCAGAAAAAGACAGTCTAGATGAATTTAAGAGGGACCATCTGTGTCATCTAAGATTACCAGACCTCATGATTTCAAAGAAAAAACTAAAAGAAGAGACATTGAAAGATGACAGGTTAAAAAAAGTAATTGGATTCATAACATCAAGTTGGCCTAAAGAGAAGAGAGGAATACCCGAATCAATAATGACATTTTACGAGAAGCGAGGGGAGTTATCTTATGAAGAGGGAGTCTTGTTGTGGATGGGACGAATAGTTGTACCAGTTAAGCTAAGAGAAGGAGTTTTAGAAATAATCCACGAGGGTCATCCCGGAATTTGCGGGATGAAAGCATCTGCCAAGTTTTATGTATGGTGGCCAGGTATGAATAATGACCTAGAACAGTATGTTAGGAATTGTATCTCTTGTCAGACTGTTCGACCGAGAGAGATAGAATCACCACTATTTTCATGGGCAACGCCGGCGGAAGCTTGGGCAAGAGTGCATATCGATTACGCGGGGCCGTTTGAGGGAAAATCGTGGCTGGTAGTGATAGACGCATTCTCAAAGTGGGTGGAGATTTTACCAACACAGGCAACATCATCAAGCAAAACAATCAAGATGTTACGAGAAGTATTTGCAAGGTTTGGATTGCCAAAGAGCATTGTGTCAGACAATGGGCCGCAATTTTCATCTTTAGAATTTAAAGAATGGTGTGAGATGAATGGTATTACACATATTAAGATAACACCTTACCACCCGAAATCAAATGGCCAAGCAGAGCGAATGGTGCGAACTTTTAAAGAAAGAATGAAGGCATCAAAGGGAGGAAGGAAAGATATCGATCAAAGGTTACAAGAGTTTTTATTATCATATCGTAACACGCCTCATAAGTCAACAGGCTACGCACCAGCAGAGTTATTATTAGGACACCGGCTACGAAACAGGTTAGATTTACTTAAACCTGACCCGAGGCAGGCGATAGATGAGGCTGCTGCAAAGCGTAAGGTGTATCACGACAAGAAGAGTAAGAGGAGAGAGTTTGAAGAAGGGGATAGAGTATTGGTTTTAGGAAAAGGTGGGAAAGATTATAGCCAGGGGACGGTTATTACAAGAACTGGTGAGTTATCTTATGTTGTGGAGATAGGGGATGAGAAGCGTAGGGTACATGCTGATCAGCTTAGGGCCGATAAGGGTTCAGCTTGGTAAGAGGGGGAGGTAATATGGTATTTAGAGTTTGTTTATGTTTATTTTTTATTGTCATTATTTATGTCATTGTAAATTTAGTCTTACAATAGAAATGGCTAAAACTTAGAAAAGACTTTTATTACTAGAATAGATACTACAAGATTATTCAAAGAAAATGTGCTAAAATGATCAAAAACTGAGCAAATGAGTGCAAATAATACTGTCCCGTGTATTGCATACACGGGTTGCATATGTAAGGAATAAATATGCATTTTCTTTGATAAATCCTAAAAAATTAAATAAAAAGTTGTAGCTCTAGTGCTCAGGTTTTAAAACATATAACGGAAACATCAGTAAGAAATGAATTAATGAGCAAAAAAGCACGCAATTCAAAGGAAATTAGACCGGCTTGTGGACCTCCGCGGAAGAATTTTATTATTTCTGATTTTATTACCACTAGTATTAGAACTGATTGACATATAAAACCATGTGTAAACATGTAAAACATATACCAAAACTGAAGCAAGAATTGCTTAAATTTCAATGAAAATTCGCTCAGCTTGCGGACCGTTACGCCAATTATTTATATAAAAACTAATATATATATAATATATATAATAATATATATATATATATATATATATATATATATTATATAATATATATATAATATATATATATATATAATATATATATTATATATATTTATATATATATATATATATATATATATATATATATATATATATATATATATATATATATATATATATATATATATATATAATATATATAGTATGATACCTTATATCATACAAATATAGGTGATTATAATATTATAATTATTATACACCTGTATTACTTCCCTAAAGTTTAGGCCTGTAAATGATAAGGTTTATAAAGCAAAGGTGATAAGCAAAGTAAAATAGGGAAATCTCTTGTTTGCCTTAAGACTTCGAGGTGCTTTTGGTTGTGAATTTCGACCAAGTCTTAAAACTTAGCAAAACTTCAGCCCTTACTTGTGTCAAATTAGTTTTACTAAGTTTTAAATACTTCCTTTTATAACTTAGTTAACTTGCTGTTTCTGTACAAATTTGTTGCGACAGAAAGTTTTCAGTTACTTCGTTAGATTATGCAAAGTAAGATTGTAATTTTATTACTGGAAATTTAACTGTAGTATTAGATTTTGCTTCTAAGAAAAGGCATACCAAGAAATGCGAATGAACCTGTTATAGTGATTTTCCGTAGGAAACAATTCACCAAAAACTACATATATATATATATATATATATATATATATATATATATATATATATATATATATATATATAATATAGTAGCTGATTCTTCAATTACATGTGTACCCCTTTTCGTAATACATAAGTATGATAAGTTTTGTTTACATGTGTTTATATGGTTTTTGTCGGATCATAAAAGTTAAGCAGCTTCGAGCAAGGTCAGTGACTGGATATTGAAACAAAGCAATATTAACTGATTTATTTTAGAGGAAACCATGCTCCTAGTTATGATTACCTCTTAGTATATTATTGCATTGATTTCATTCAGAAAAATGAAAAAAAAAATTCTATTGAAAAAATACAAAAATAAGAAAATTATTAAAATCTGTATATGTATAACCTTATTAATAACTTTAGATATTATGGGGACGTCGCGATTGATCTATTAATTCAAGAGGTTTGTAATAAAATACGTCTCTCCACCAATTATTTTATACACTAAAGAGCTAGCTTTCGGCTGCAAAATGATGATGGCTGGTTGCAGCCGAAAGCTACCACTTTAGTATATAAAATAATTGGTGGAGAGACGTATTTTATTACAAACCTCTTGAATTAATTCATGGACTCCACAACGCAGCCAACTTTACGGGACGATTGATCTATAGTTGTTAATATTAGTTGACCGACTGAAGCCTGAAGCCAGCCAAAACATTCAGGGAGGGAGAAAGTCTGAATCTAATATCTAAAGCTAAATTATAGACTCACTCGTCTTCCTTTTATTTCTTCAACGGTTTTGCACTGATGATGGCCTATAGCTAGGTTGAAAGCGCGTTGCCAATAAAGTTTTTATTTTTTGGAGAGACTTTTCATTTAATTATTTATTTAGAGAGGGGGACTAATCCCAGAGTTGATATTTTAGACACTTTAAAGGAATTTTGTTAAAAAATAATTTATTGAGGGGATGAATTCTTTTTCAGGGGAGCCACGTCCCTCTACCTGGATACGGACATAGAGTCACCATTTTTATTGAGTTAAAAAAACATTTCTTTGTTGAGACTATTTTTACCAGACAAATTATAACGTGAGAGGACAAATGTTTTAATATTTTATTATTTATTTGATGAGAATCAATTGATTCTGGTTTAATGATATCTTTAATATCTTTAGACAAGTCTTTAGAGTTGAAAGGAAAAACTATTTTTAGGACTGTTGGAGTGACAGGTTATTGAAAAATTAGTAAAAGGACTAGGTGAATAAATTATTGGGCTTTAATAGGGATAAAATTAAGCTAGCAGAGCCTAATACACTATCTGAAAGATATTCATTATTTGACCAGTATGAATTAAATTTATCTGCAGCTTCATTACCCCTATACTTTTTTATCTCTATGAAGAATATTAATTTCCGGTTTTTGACATTTCTAAACGACACATTTCTGCTTTAATTAGTTTCCAAAATTCTTCTGGTTTATTAACAGAAATATTTATTTAAGAGTTCTGGTATAATTTTTGCTGTTTTAATACTTCATTACAGATTAATACGTCTTTATACTTCCTGTTGTAATTAATAAATAAAATAGAGCAGCTTATAGATCTTTGTTTATGTATTTAATTTTTCATGAAGGGTTTTAGGAGTGGCACTGAGTCACCCCGTAGTGTAGTGGTTAAGGTACGCGGCCAATACACAGAATGAATGGACTTTATAGTCATGGGTTCAATCCCAGCAAGGGCCTCTAGGATTTTTATGAGAGGGACAAAAATTATGCCAACCACGTCCTTCAGAAGGGGCGTAAAGCTGGTGGTCTCGAGCCTGCGTTGTCAGATACTCGTTAAAGATTCCTTACCCTAAATGAAACTGGGTATAGGCAAAATTTAGGACCCTCATTGTAGATTCATTATAATACTATACTGTTTCTGCCTTGTAGTTTCAAGTGAATAGAGGTTTGGCCTAACAGTGAGAGCACGTGTTGTTTCCAAATTTCACTAGACTATATGAGTCAGTGAAAATATGTATGATTGCTTAAAAAAGCATGAGGGGAACCATAGAAATTAACGGCTCTTTTGTCTTGTTAGATGAAATATACCTTCACTAAAAATTAAAAGGAGTAGATAACACTATCTTAGGGAGCTGGCAAAAAAGGCCCAACAACATGGCCTACTTGCCTGGTAGTTACTACCACCCCCCCCCCATATTACTACATACTAGGAGTGGCACTATCGATTGAATTTTGAAACATCGATAAAGTAACCTGAACAACTTCATACACCTGAATAAACAGTACATAATACAGAAATTTATATAAAACCTTTAAAATACTAACCAACAAAACAAACACTGTGTAAAAAAAGACGGCAATTTACTTATTATAACCTAATTCACCTGAGAGCCCCAACAAGTTGTTTCAGGACTCTTAATGTATTGAGATAGGCCATGCCCTCTCAAGTAATATATCTCTTTTTTTAGAGCATTTATTCTTATTAGATGCAGGATTTTTACTATTTTTATCGTTTCTTTCAATATTAGCTTTAATAGAGTATATTTATTATTGAATGGATACTTAAAGACTGAAAAACTTCTTTCAGTCTTCTTACTTTCATTAAATAAATTATTAATAAAAACCTGAGGTGTCGTTATCAATGTTATTTGAGGCGTTGATTAGAATAATAGTGGTCTGTAGTCACGATTATCTAAGTGTAAAACCTTTAGAAAAAAGCGTGTTAAATATCCGGAAAACTTAAAATACCTAGGTGAACTAATAATTTCCAGTAAGGTGCGTTTTTATATTTTTATGGGCTCTGAGTCGATACGAGCACTCAATCGAATTTTGGTACTGGCGATAATTTTTATTGCTATATTTACACTACATTTTTATAACTTTAAAATAAACTATCACAGTTTTGAATGCCAAATAGAAATAACTAACTCATTTCCTTTATAAAATTGTTTGACAATTAAAATTGGGACCTATCAGGCACATGAACAAAAAGAAAAAGTGCTAGTGAGAAAACAAGCTCTGAAATAAAAATTTAGCCGGCTTGACTGGTCTGCTTTTTCCCTGGCTTTTTCAACATAACTCTGGTTCTGCTTGTTACATCAGTAATTTGAGGATTAAAGTTTTGGTGTTAGAGTAAGTCTTTATATTTTTAGATGTAAATAAAATATCTTTCTATCTTTAGTTATTTTTGTTTAAACATTTTCTTCTTTTTCTTTTCAATAATTAAAACTTTTCTCCTAAATCTCTCTTCAGTATTTCGTTTCCTTTTCATTTTTTTTAAAAAAAACCCTTAACCGGAAAAAAGGGCTCCAGAGCCAAGAATTGGAAAACCCGTTTCGATAACTTTTTTTAGAAAGCCATTTTGTAATCGATTTTCTATGGATCCATCGTTAAAATGGACATTTTGCCAATTTTTTCCTTTTTTAAAACTCTTGAAATAATATAAAGGTTGCGTTTATATATTATAGGGAACGAAAAAGGTAAAAAAAAAAAACATTTATACACCCTTTTCTCCTAACCAAAAAATTTATTTTATTTTCTCTTGTCCTGTACTTGGAAATGGTTTTAACGACTTTTATTTTATCTATTATAAAAGTGAATTGTTTACGATTTTCTGTGCGTAAAACATTTATTTTTAGGAGTAATTCAGTAAAATTCAATTCCTTAATTGGACGATAAAGTATTATTTCGTACTGAAAGGGAATCTAAAAAGAACATAGCAGTTTTAATTATAAGTTTATACATTTATTATATAAAATATATATACATGTCACATTTAAGTAGCTCTTGCGAGGCTTTTAAGGCGTCAACAGACTTTTAAGGCTTCAGACCGTCAAGACGTTAAGGTTCGTAGACTAGGTTAAGGTGTTAGTTTGTATCAAAGCGACTTCCAAACCTTTCGCACATCTAGTGTCTAGGATTCTTAGAGTAGATTGTGCTCTTGGATTTTATTATTTGTCAAGGAGACCTTTAGCATCACAGGTCTCCAGGGTTCGCAGACTAGATTGTGCTCTTAGTTATTTGTCAAAGCGACTTGTAGATCTTTTGCACCTCTGATGTCTACGGTTTTTAGAATAAGTTATGCTTTCAGTTTTGTATCAATTTGTCAAGGAGACTTTTTGCATCAAGGATGTCCTGAGTTTTATGGACTAGGTTGTGCTGTTAATCATGTATCAAAGCGACTTGCAGATTTTTTGCATATCTGATTTCTAGTATTCTTAGACTAGGTTGTGCTCTTAGTTTTGTATTAAAGCGACTTGCAGATCTATTGGCAGCATCTGATTACTATATTCTTAGACTAGGTTGCCGCTTCTTAGTTTTGTCTTAAGCGACTTGCAAGATCTTTTGCATATCTGATTTTCTAGTATCTTAGACTAGGTTGCGCTCTTAGTTTTGTATTAAAGCGACTTGCAGATCTATTGCACATCTGATTTCTAGTATTCTTAGACTAGGTTCGCTCTTAGTTATTTGTATTAAGCGACTTGCAGAATTTTGCATATCTGGATTTCTAGTATTCTCTTAACTAGGTTGGTGCTCTTAGTTTTATATTAAAGCGACTTGCAGATCTATTGCACATCTGATTTCTAGTATTCTTAGACTAGGTTGCGCTCTTAGTTAATTAAGCGACTTGCAGATTTTTGCATATTCTGAATTTCTAGTTTCTGACTAAAGCGACTTGCAGTTGCACATCTGTTTTCTAGTTTCTTAGACAGGTTTTGCTTTCATTTTATATTAAAACGACTGTCAAAATTCGCAAACTAAGTTGCTAAATTCAAAAACTAAGTGCTTCAAATTTTATATCTAAGAGTCTATCTAGGAGATATCTAAGAGCAGACCTTATATGGTAGATGTTTTATGGTTCTTTGACTAGTTTGTACTCTCAGTTTAATACTATTAGTTATTTGAAATATAGTAGATCGTCAACTTAAGTCGTTATCTTTATCAAACCGGTTAGCTACCATTGAACTTACATCTAGCAGGAGGAACTGTCATTAAGCATTAGAAGGGCGTTTTATGTATGTGTCCCATTATATGACTGATGTTATTTATTGCTATGCTTCTTCCTTTTTATTTCGCTCTAAAGAAGTAAAATAAGAAGATATGTATTCATCACAAAAATATAATTTAAGCTTTGTAAGCTCTAAAATAAATTTATATTGAAAAATAGCTCATTAGAATTTATTTCAGCTGAGATTATGAAACTACTGTGTCGTAAGAGTGTTAAAGCAATATGAAGTAACTAAAAGCAACTTTATAACCACTTTGTCTAACTTTTTAGATCGATGTCTGCAAAATGGAGGTTTCCCTATAAGTTGGTAATTAAATAAGTTACCACTAAACTTTCAACTTAAGGAGTTTTAGTAAAGTAAAACTTTCTCCCTTTAACATCCAAATTTAAAGTGACGTTCATACCTTTTATACTTTTCTTAATCTTGTAATAAAATACACATCAAGAGAAAACTTAAAATGACAAGTAACTTTATCATTTTGGAAAGCGGGTCGTGTTTGTCACAAAAAATGAAAGACAATTTTTTAATTATATCAACTTGTTGCGGTCTCCTGTCGGATTGAAACTTCGCGTCTTACTAAACTTTTAAATTTTACCAAAATTGCTCAGTACATTTTCACCTTAGTGCTTTGTATTGCTGTAGTGTACCTTTAGAACTTCATTTTGGACAAGAATTTGCTAAAGAAAATGGTTGTTGAAGAAGAGTGGAACGTAAAAACAAACTAAGAAATTACTAACTCAATCGACCAGGGTTATTACCAACTTCCCCCGTTTTGTAGCATAATAGCGCGACGTCGTTGTTTTCTAGTGATAAATGAGATATTCAATTGTTTTTCAAATATTTAATGTTGTCATACAAGGCTACCCTGCATATTAGTTTTAAAATTACTATATGCATGGCATATGGTAATAATAATGATAATAATAATAATAATATGAACGCTTTATTTAGAAAAATACAAATTAAATTACAATTATTTAACAAGATAAAAAATATAGAATTTTTTTGGGATACTTAAGCTAGAAAAACAAATCAAAATATATAGGTAAAGCATATGCATTATATAAGTTATATACTTTATAAGTAATCTGAAAATTAATTGGTAAATCTGTAAAACTATGCCAGCGAGGTATGTGGTTTGGGTTTCTTTCTATTCTGAAGAGTCCAAAACATCATTGCATACACTTTTAATCAAACAATTTTTTAAAATTATTTTTAAAAACTTAACATGACGCCATTTGATACGTTATTTTGGAATTAGTTTTTTCTCTTATTAGATTTGCTTTGGGGCTGACGAAAAAGTGGATGTTTGGCTTTTTGCTAATGCAATATCCCCTCCTTTTTTAGGAAATAAAAAAAGTAAAATAGTCTTGAAATTTTGTTTTTGTGCTATGTTTCAACTTTCTAGTATAAAGTTGTGGACTTCTGCTTGATACAGAAACATGTCCTCACACATTTGAGTCAGCATGTTGAAACCACTTAAAAAGTCCTCAAAATAACTATAAGTTCCTGTGAACGTTTTAAATGAAGGTTTAGAAGTCTTTCGTGCAAATGGATTAACAAATAGCTTTATGTATCGCTTTTATTTTGAAGATCCTTGTTCAAGGTATATACTGTAGACATCTTATAAAGATTAGTGGAACGGTATACTAGTTTAACAAATTGCAGTGCATCAAAGGCTAGTTCATGTAAAACCTTTTGTTATATTGTCATATCGCTGTCGCAGAAGTTTTACAACATCTCCCATGATGATTCTTGTCCTACATTCCTTTATCTTAAGGTATTACAGAAGCAGGACTTAGTAATTCCTAGATTTTAGGTCCCTGTAGGCTCTTATTTCAAGTTCAACAATCGCATACCTTGTAGTTAGTATTCATTTGTCGATAAGCCTTTATGATAAAGGTAATATTAATTAACTAGGATATTCCTTTGTCTATTTACTCATCTTAGAATAACTTGCTCGTCAGTCTCCTTGGAACAAAACTAACTTATCCCCACAAGCTTTAACAATTGCTTAGATTTTACCCTAGAATCACTTACTTTAAAGGGAAACAATTCTCCTGTAGCATTCCTTTGCGGACAACTCGGAGAGAAATACATTAGTTTTTGTTTAAGCTCTATCTCATGATCCTCCTAGTTGACCTGCGCGGCAAATTGCCTTGTAACGGCTTATATAAATACATTTATTTATGCATTTGCATTGAACTAGTATCTTCCGACAACCGCGGTTAACGGACATAGATTTTTTCTTCCTAAGCTTAGTAAGGTTCGTAATTATTTTACTTTTTAAAACTTTAATAACTTTTTTTTTGAAGAACTTGTGGTTTTATAAAAGGTGCAGATTTTCATCTTGTTGTCAAGACAAATGTAACGTTTCGTAATGTAAAGAGTGTAAATTATAAAATATTTGTATATGATGAAATTATAGAAATCTATTATCATTTTATACGACAGTAAAAGCGCCAATATTTTATTTATATAATAGAACTTGAGTAGTGTTCATATAAAATTACATTTTATTTTATTGTTTTGTATAAATCTTTTTGTATTATTTAAAACTAAAGATTTTGTAACTTAAAACTACAATAACGCAGTAAGCAAGTGGGGATAATCATCCCCACTAAATCACAACGACCACTAAAATTATTTTTAGCTGTAGTTGTGCTATCCGGAAAATATTTTTTTTTATTACGTCATAAACCCGCAATAATATCGAAAATTTCAAAAAATTATAATACACGGAAAAATGTTGCGATTGGATTAAAATTCGGTACGCATGTAGTATAAGACTAACATATGTGATAAGTTCATCTCATTATCAGCATTAGTTCACTAATGCTGTTTTTTAAAAATTGTATAACATCGGAAAAAAATTTAATTAGATGAAATTTGATGCAAGCGTATAACACTAAACGTAAATAAGCGTAATAGCGTAAATAACGTATAGCACTAACGTAATAAGTAAGTGCACTAAGTTTTATTTCAATACGACAAGTAAATCCATGATATTTTGGATCATAAAAGTAAGTTAAGTAGCATCGAGCTTGGTCAGTGCCTGGGATGAAACGGATGTATTTACTATCGGAGGACGAGCGAAGCTATTCCAAAGTAGGGAGGACGAGCGTAGCGAATCCGATGTGATGAGGAAAAGTTTCGAGGTGCCCCATACACAATGTTTTGTCTATACACGTCAGTCATTAATAGAATAACTCAAATGTTAATATTTGATATTTCGATTGAACACTTGATTACATTTGGTAAAACAATATAAAGCAGTATTTAATAAATAATTTTGGATTAGAGTCGACTAATTATTAATACGAATCCAATCTACTCTGTAAGTAATTTCTAACTACACTTCAAATTAATACTCAATTAATTATTTCTTTAACAATATTTATGTCGTATTAATTTGCATAAAATAGAATTTAAAACCACTCATTAAATTTAAAAAAAAGGTGTAAAAACAAAATTTAATTAAAATCAACTTACATAATTAAAATCTGCTTACATTAAAATTACCTTTTTTGTAAGCAGATTTATTAATTACAAAGGACATAAATGATTGTATTTTAATTGTTTTAATAATGTTTAATATCTTTCTCTATTCTTTTTGTTGATTATTAACAATTGAACTTTAATTAAAAGATAAACACGCGACTGATAAAGCCCTTTATGGCCCCTTCATTTTTCTGTAAATACATTTTTTCAGAATGGAAATAAAACTAATGGATATCTTTTAAACTAAAGATCACTAATCGTTTGTTTCTGTACTTCACAGTGAGTTTAATAGTAAAGTATAAAAAAATGTTTATTTCGAGTTCGTGCTCTGAATTTGTGGGAAAACGCTTTTAAAAATAATAGGGGAAAGGAACGATTCATATATGGAGAATTAAACGAAATTTAAAGAAATCACGTTTCTTTAAAGGGTAATACATTTTCTTATCAGAATTGTGATTAAGTAATACGAGCATGCTATTTGGCAGGAATAATTTTAGATTTCCATACCTTTCCAATAATACTAGTGCCGCCTTAATATTAAGAATACGGAATTAAGGAAACTGAAGATATGATAGGGTTTCTAAAAATTATTCTTTTACAGAAAGGTAAAAGAACATTGTGCCATGTTTGTCACAATCTTAAACAAAAGGGGCTAACATACTAAGTAGTTTTGCTATACAACCCCTTCGAGAACAAAAAAATGAAGGAAACTCCATCACAAATACATGTCTAAAACAAACCAAATTTGCTTGATACGAACTGCGAATGCCTGCAATCATTACATTGACTGTGCAGGTCCTAAATTTAGAGGCAAACTTACCTCTTGATGGTCTTTTATTGTTTTGATTATAGAGAAGGCTATAAACAGTATTTTTCTTAATTATGTTATTTTATTATATCTTTTTAACTGTATTATTTTAATTGACTCAATAATCACCAAAGGTAATTAAAATCATGACAAACACGAAAATGTTATTAAGGTTCCGGTTTATGCTTTATATCTTGAGCTGTTACTTTTTTATCAAGCGCTACTAGTAGTTAATTTTATTTTTTACAGGAAATGCGCATAATTATCCGGTTGGTTTTACAATACAGTGCACACACAAACACACACACAGATATATATATTATATATTATATATATATTATATATATATATATATAATATATATATATATATATATATTTTATATTTATATATTGTATGTATAAATAACAGTACACATCATTGTTTGAACTAGTTAAAAGCTCAGTTAGTGTTTATCTTTAAAGGTTTTAGTGCATTTCCTTTGAAACATTTCCTTTGTTGCCTAAAATTAAAAAGGTCACTGCGACTTTGATGATACCCGTGACTCAGCTCTTCTATCTTTTTAAATAATACACTACTTATTTATTAGACATAGTTTTTATTTATAAAACAATTTTAAAGCCTTTTAGCCGAAAGCGGCAAAGAGGTAAAAGCACTAAAAGGAATCATAAGTCGATAGTGATAAGTGCTTAATTGCTGAGGCGTAATTTATCAATTTTGTTAAAACCTAGGTATATTTATAACTGAGAGGATTAGGGAGAGTTTAAACTTAAGGGGTAGGATTACTGTTACATTTTATTTTTAGGGTTCGCTTACGTGATTTTATTTTTACGTTTGTCATAAATACTTTGAACATTCTATTTCTACTTATTTAATATTGAGGAAATACTTTTTATATTCCTTTTTGCTATAAGATAGAGATGTGGTGTTTGAGAAAGTTAGAAAATATAGAAGTGACCGATAAAATCGAAGAGTTATAAAAGTAACTGACGAAGAAGTATTGGCTAGGCTAGGGATACGCGAACTTTTAGAGACCCGTGGACCCTCATTGTAGATAAATAAGGATAACAAAAAAACCCTTTTTTGTTATCCTCCTCCCAACTAATAAATTAAATCAATTTTACTTACCACTGATCTTTATGTTTATAAAGTTAGACTTGCGATGCAGCTCTATAATTTGCTACTCGATAGAGCATGAAACACAGTAATATTGTTTTTAAGTTGGTTAGTTATTTCATCAACCTTAATCAGATTCAATAGTTTATAAACAAAGCTATAATAAACTGGAATGATTTACAACAAACTCTTATAGTTTGTATACTTTTTATAAAACGCCATCGCTTTTAAGTTAATTACTTTTATAACCTTTATATTGTCTGATTTTATGGTAGGTGTGGGTGTGTGTGTGTGTATGTTCGTAAACTAATCTTCATTTGGAATTCAGGCCTTCTTTTATATTAATGCACAATAAAATGCTTCCGTCATCCAAAACACCGCGCCAGAATGATTTTGTACTTATGAACTTATGTAGTGTAAATAATTGATAAAAATAATTGTTCTTACCAACATTCGAACTCAAGTATTCGACTCCGAACCACAGAATATGTTGTTTACTGGCCGTATTTTAGGTTTTCCAGTAGTTGAAAACAGTTTTCCTCCTGTACCCCCAAAAAATTGAAAACGTCATTCTACCCGAAATATATTTTAAATTGACCGTAGTTTTGGTGTTTGCTGTTTGGTCTCTTGACTGAATGGCTGTCATTTAAGTTTTCATTTATATATATATATATATAATATATTTATATATATATATATATATATTATATATATTATATATATATATATATATATTACACAATACAGACGTAACGTTTTGAGTATAGTTCTTCCACAGCCACAGACGAGGATAGACTGATTGGTAAGGAAGAGTTTAGGATGTACCGGAAACGGATTAAAAGGGCTATTAAGAAGGGTAAGGTTGGGCCAATGGGAAGGAGGTATATTATATGGTAAAGTACCAGACATATACCAGGAACAGTCTTGCGCGAAAACACTCTATTAGATCATACATTTTATTGAATCCATCATTCATTAATCAAACATTCAAAATAAAGACATAAAAGGTAAAATATCAAAATAAAAATAAATTTAAGACAAATCGGAATAAAATAAAATAATTAGAAATGGAAGTTAATAATACAAAAAAGTGAAAGAAGGAGTGAGGTAAAAAGAAATGACTACACAAAAGAAATAAGAATACCAAAAAAACGAATGCATTATAACAAACATGAAAAAAATAAACGTTGAAATGTATGAAATAATAAAATTAAATAAATGGTGAGAATGTAGTAAGTAAAATAAGGAATTTTAAAATAAAAATAAAAATTCATATGCATTTAACTAAAATTTACAAAGGCTGCAGTCTTTTAATAATATGATTTTATTAAATATCAAAACAACGTTTTACTGAGCGAAGCTCAGCATCCTTAGGTGATTGAATCAATCGCACAAAACAAAAATAAATCGAATTCAAAATAGTAACACTGTCAGTAAACAAAAATAGGTTAGGGAGGCTGGGACCAACTAGCAACTGAAGAGTGATTTGTATTTGCATGGATCCAATTGATTTGCAAATACAAATCACCCTTCAGTTGCAAGTTGGTCCCAGCTTGCAACTGACTTGTAAACCTGTATTTGTTTACTGACAGTTTTTATTGCTTTTTTTCAATTGCGTGATATTTTGTACAGTATATATGATTAAAATTTACGAAGACTGTAGTCCTATAATAATATGATTTTATTAAATAATTAACACAGCGTTTCACTGAGCGAAGCTCAGCATCATCAGGTGATTAAATTAATTGCACAAAATAAGAATAAATCGACTTCAAAATAGTGAAGTCGTGAATAGTGTGTGTTATTTTGAAGTCGATTTATTCTTATTTTGTGCAATTGATTCAATCACCTGATGATGCTGAGCTTCGCTCAGTGAAACGCTGTGTTAATTATTTAATAAAATCATATTATTATAGGACTGCAGTCTTAAATGCAGTCTGCAGTCTTCGTAAATTTTAATCATATATACTGTACAAAATACCAGTCCAAGAAATTTACTTTATATAAGAAAAATAAAAATGCAAAATCATTAATGTATAAAGGATATACAAATTAGAGTATGAATAAAAATAAATCAATATATTAAAACAAAAATAAATAAATAATATTAAAATGAAAATATAAGATAGATACTACTGTTTGTTGTACTGAGGCGGGACTTGAGGACAAGCTGATGGGCAATTTTCCAGGAGGATGGGTGGTTTGATGTGGACTTAAGTCTCTTAAAGTTAGTCCGCAGAATTTGATGGCTTTATGCTCATGATAGGAATGTCCCAGGAATGTTTGAGCTGATTATAGGAAGGTTGGGGTCGAAGACTGAATTTATGTATACTTCTAAAGGATGAGTGTTAGGGAGAGAAGAGGGTTCTGACGAGGAAGAGGTTTAAATTTAGTTGAGAAAGGGTGGATTTGGTTAAGGACTTATGAAACTGATTTTGGTTATGCTCCAAGGTTAGACTCCCGCCATGACGCCTATCCTATTAGTGAATTTTTTCCAAAGGAAATTCGCTTAAGTTGATTACCAAACGTTGGTAATACCCAAATGAAAAGGTAACCCACGTTATTTGTCTTGATGAAAATTCAAAAACTGTTTGTTTTTCATCAAATGAAAATTGGTTTCCCTTACATTATTAACCTTTAACAAGGGATTTCCGTGTTCTTAGTGTCTGAAAGCAACTTTTTACGACTCAATGAAAATATACGAAAAAGAAAATTTAAGATGATAAAGAAAATTCGATTTTCGTATGAAGAAAATGTTTCAAACCTCCCTCCTAGGTCTTAAGCTTGTAGTTTGCTTCAGACTTCAAATTGTTTTATTACGGATTCTCTTATTTTTTACATTTAGGATAAAATAAAATTTTATATCATATATTCTTTTAAAAGTTTGTTTGTTGTTAGATGACTTGGTTTGGATTACATTTTTAATAATAAAAAAATAATTTATGAAACCTATATTTTTTCTTTTGTACTAAAACGTTTTTAATCGTTAAAAGTCTTATTATGAACATTCAATAGCTATGGTAAAATATATATTTCGTTTTAAGAAATCCCACAAAATCAGACTCTATGATCGATAATATCTAATTGCATAGTTGTGTCTGAAGTATTGTATCAATACCTTTTTCCAGGATGTTTTTCATAATAAATCTTTTTATTTTTATGGGAAAAGAAAAATAATGATTTGGTATCCTAGGAAGGCTCTTCAATGGCTATATATTAACCACAAAATCCTACCTGATATCCTGCTTCCTATTTTTTGCTTGTGTTACGTATTTTTAAGAGAAATAACTTCAGTAAGAATAAAAAATCGAACCATTGAGCTACCCAATGGAGTTTTTGTACTTTCTACTTTCATTCGGAAGGAGAGTGCTGTGGACTGAGCGGAGGAGGACTGTGCTATTAATTGTATAGAATTAAAAATTTCTTACTTCAATTGCTTGAGCACATAAAATATTAGTACTTTTACACAGGTATCATAAAATATTGTGAATTTTCTGTTTTTTCAAAAAATATTTATTCATACATAAATACCTATATTGTCCCCATCAAAGTAATCCCCATGAGATATTATACACTTGTGCCAACGGTTTTCCAATCTTCGAAGCACTTCAAAAAATCATTTATTTTATCTTGTTCAGCTCCTCCGTCGATGCCGTCTTTACCTTGTCAAGCGTAACGTAACGTCGTTCTTTCATGAGCCTCTTCAGTTTAGGGAACAAGAAAAAGTCCCAGGGCCATATTTGGGAAATACGGTGGCTACAGCACTATTAGTGTGTTGTTTTTGGCCAAAAAGTCGCGCACACGCAACGATTTGTGAGCAGGGACATTATCGTGGTGCAAGAGCTAATTCTTGTGCTTCCAAAAAAATCCGGACATTTCTGGCGGATTGCTTCGGGAAGAAAACTGTCAGCAAAACTTTCACATTCGAGCGAAATTAGCACGCTTTTTTAAATCTTGGTTCGTGCGCACTTATTTTTGTTTTTTACACAAAATTTGATACAGTTCTTTGATCCATTTTTTGAATTGGTAAAAATCGAAGACGATCCAAAAAACGTGCAAGCAAAGCAGCTGTCACCAATTAGGTGAACAGTCAAAATGGCCGAGCTTGTCGGCATAAGTACCAACTAAAGCCACAAAAGGATCGAAATTCGAATATACGTAACCCGCAAAAATTCAAAATTCGCGATCCTTTTTAAACAATTTACACACCTTTGTTCACCTTGTATATGACCGGATAATTTTAAGTAATCACTTCTAAACTTGATTGGCGTTCTTACGTTTTATATGAAGTGTTTGTTCTATCTGTTCAATCATTTTAGCTGAATCCACCTTCATCTAATACACAATCTTGAGGGCGATTTATTGATAATTGTAGCTACTTAAGGTAGTTATCTTTACCAGAAATTATTTATAGTACATTGATAATTGTACTACTTAAGATAGTTATCTATTCTATAAATTATATATATATATATATATATATATATTATATATATATATATATATATATAATATATTACATTGATAATTATGGCTACTTAAGAAAGTTATCTCTACAAGAAATTAACTATAGTACATTGATATTTGTAGCAACTCTTAAAATAGCTATATATACTAGACATTATCTATAGTACATTGATAATTGTAGCTACTTAAGATAGTTATTAACACTAGAAGTTATCTATAGTTTATTGATAATTTTAGCTACTCTTAAAATAGCTATATATACTAGAAATTATCAATAGTGCATTGATGATTGTAGCTACTTAAGATATTAGATATTATTGTTATCGAGATATGTGTTTGCCTGCCCAATTGCCATCCTCCATGGCCTCGCGGATGCTACAAATGCACTGGGTGTGACTAAATTTATGATTCTAAATTAAGTAATAACCATCCAAAACAGATCAATAATCAATATGGATCATTTTGCAATTTAGCCCGCCTGTAGTTATATATAAGAGTAAAAATTACATCTTATTATCATCGTTATGTATTATACTTTTTGTTTTAAAATCCCCTCATAAACAAAAGCTTATAGTCAGCTTGTAGTTGCTTGTATTTTCAGATTTCAATTTGTTTCAAAATGAATTCTACTAATGAAAACCCTGAAAAGGTTATTCAAAAAATTGTTAAAAACTAAATACTAATTTAAATGAGATAAAATTGGGCCCGCCCGATTGAATCCTTTTAGTGAATATCCTTTGTAAATAGATCTTTTCAAACCTTGTATAGAATAGAATAGAATAGAAATTTATTTATAACCATTAAGAGTAATTTACAATAGGTTTAGTCAATAGAAATTATATACAAGAATATATGTGTGTATGCATATGTGTGTATGTATATGTATTTTAAGGTATTACATGTATATAACCATCAGATATAGTAGTTTTAAATATTATTATTATCTTATTCTATTTAAATTTTTATTACTTTTTTCATTTATCCATAATTTTTATTGTAATTTAAAATTCTTGCCTGGATTATATTAGTTCATATAATATTGTACTTGACTTTTACTAAATAGATATTAAACAGTTATGTATATCTGACGTTAACGAAGACGATTGTTGTTTAGAGGTGAGTTCGTTTGCAGATGACAGCAACATAGCACTAGAGGATAATAATGAGCAGTATCTTCATGAGCAGGGTTCAGCTGTACCTGAAAAATATAAACACATGGTTTTGTGATAATAATTTTAAGATGAACGTGGAAAAAACACAAACATTATTATTAAGCTTAAAAGTTAACAAAAAACAAAATGATATTTAATTTTTAGGGCTTACCTTAGAAAAATTAACTTGGAGACCTCAGGTAGACAAACTTACCTCAAAAATATCCTCCTTCGTCTACTTGTTTAGAAAACTTAAGTAGAGGGTACCCATTGAAACCATGATCACTGCTTATAAATATCTTGTACAGACTCAAATTAACTATGGTATTCTCTTATGGGGCCTAATACCACAGACATTCTGTTGGTTCAAAAAAATATTATTATGATCATATCTGGAGTAAGCATGATGATCACTGTGAGGAATACTTTAAAAAAGTTAAAATAATGACAGTCACAAATTTATTTATATACAGCTTATTAAATTATATAAAAACTAATGTAAATATATTTAATAAAAATAATCATACTCACAATTATAATACGAAAAATAAAAACATATTGATGATCCCTCCCCATAGGTTATCTAAGTCAGAAGTGGGACATAATATTAAGGCATTCAACTTTTTAATTATTTAGATGAAAATATAAAGAATCTACCAGAAAAACAATTTAAAAAATATATTAAAACTTACTTTGAAGAAAACTCTTATTATTCACTAAGTGAGGATTTTTACAAAAAACTCAAAACAAATGAGAAAGAGGCTTAATTTATACATTGACGATTACTATAGCTTGATTAGCTCTTAGAATATTTAGAATACTTGTTATATTAAATTACTATATTTAAGATATTGATAATTTTCTAATGTTTTATCTGTATAAAATTTAATGAAAAATAAATATCTATTATTATTATTATTATTATAGAAACTTGCTTCAAAAATTAACTAATTATGCTTTAAAAATTTATTTTAAGTTAATCCTATGATATAATTTATTTTGCATATCTGTTTAGTTTAATTATTATCACTGAACCTAACTATAAATTGGTATTTTTTTATGAATTGGTATAAATAATTAATTGAGCTGAATATGTTAGTGGGTAGTGGAAGGGTTTTTGTGTATCAGGTCCTCTGAGGGATTAGCACCTGAGAGGCCTTGATGCAAAATGGTTTTTTTTGCTGTGTTTTTTATTTTTATTTATTTATTTTTTTCCATTTAAAGGTACGGTTTTTCATTGTGGCCTATGCCTGATTTGATATAATATTTAAAATTATTTAATAAAGTAATAATATTGAATTTAATGGAGAAAAAATCAGTACTTTTTACTATATTTAATATTTATTTGTAAAGGCGGTGCCTTTTTGTTTAAATGTTATTGTTCAGTTTCAAATTAAATTGTAAATAATTAAAGGAATAAATAAATAGAATGTATATCTAAAGTAGTTAATTAAAATAGTCATACTATACAATAAAACATAATTAAATAAACATTTAAAAAAATGTAATAATGTTAAAAAAATTAATAAAAAAAGAACATTTAAACTTCTTATTTGTGTTGTAGCTGGGAACAAAATTATTGTTTTATTATCTAGGTAAGAGCAAGGTTAGTCCAAAGATCGATATTATATATGTATATAATAATATAATATATATATATATATATATATATAACTTAGGTGATTTTCAAATTCTGAGACCGAGCAAAGCGAGTCTGATGTTGTCAGAATTAGCGTTGCTTATTTTTATTTTTTATTGCGAGGAACAGTTCAGAGGCACCCCATACTCGATATTTTTAACAATGACTTTGAAGTGGAGGTTTGTTCTCCATTGCCAGCTTGTTTTATTACTGAAGCTTTTCTCGTAAAAAGGCTGTACTTGATAGAAGTAAGGCTTGTTAGTATCTGGATTTTGCTAGGCAACTTGTATCTGTACCTTGCAGTCTCGGCTCTTTTGTATCCTTAGGCTCTTTTACTCCGCACCCTTGAGGCAGTTTGTAAATTTCATTGTCAATCACCTGTCAAACGTTCTATAAGGAAGGTTTAGATTGAACCGATGTCTGTCCGGCTTTTAGAGAGCTATTTTCTATCACTTCTCTCTTTTCTGCGCTATTTATCCTGTAATTGATTCTGTCCATCCCATTTTAAACATTTGTCGTCTTTCTGTGCCGACTAACATGTCGAGGAAAACAACGATATCATTCCTTCTTCGAATCAATGATATTTTTGATTTTTGTGTCACAACGCTTGAGTGAGAAATTGACTTATAAATAAGTTCATTTATAAATTAATAAATTCATTTTTTTAAAGATTTGGTTTCTAACTGTAACTTAGAAAGACTGTGATAGCCTTGATCACATCTTTCGTTTTAAGTATTTTTTCGTAGCAATTAGTTCTTTTCCTTAGGTGAACAATCACAAATATTAATAAGTTTCTTATTCGTGGACTTGTAAAACAATATATAAATAAAAACAGATTAGTTACACAAAAAGTCCTTTTATTTTTAATATATAATAATAACTAAGCTTTCGACTAAAATTATTAATTAGCTTAAAAATAATAAATTATTAATAAATTTTTTATTAATAAATTAGGGGTATTAATAAATTAGGTTAAAATTTATTAATAACCCCAATTATAAATTAGCCAAATTTTTAGCAAATATTTTACAACCCCTAAGAATGTCATCAGAATATAACATTAAAAATTCCTATGAATTTAAAGAATTATTATCCAATATTAGTATTGCAGAGATGAGTCATGATTTCGTTAGATGTTGTTTCCTTGTTTACTTCTATCCCTAACAATTTAGCAATAAAAAATATAGTATAATTGGAAAAATATTAAGAACCATACAAATCTTAATAAACAACAGTTTATGGATTATTTAAAATATGTATAGATAATGCCTACTTAACTTTTAATAATAAGATATATCTTCAAAAGAGTGGCCTCCAAATGGGGACCTCTGTCTGGTACTATAGCTGATATTATTATGGATATATTTTTTAATAAATGTTAAAGAAACATAAAATAAAATTAGTTTTACCAAAAAATATGTAGATGATAGTTTCTTTATAATAAAAAAAGATTCTGTAATAAGTTATTAAGTTTATTCAATTCCTATGATAGTGCAATACAATTACAATAGAAAAGAATTAGATAAAAAATTCCCTTTTAGATGTATTAGTTATAAATAGTAATGGAAATATAAAAACTACAATTTATAAAAAACCAACAGCTTCAGATAGAATGATCAACTTTAATTCAAAACAACCTCAGTCATATAAATAAATAGTGCTAATAACTTGATCCGTAGATCTCTAACATTAACTGATCCTGAATACCACAACGAAATAATACTAGATATTAAAAACATTGCAATAAATAATTTCCCAAATTACCTAATAAACTTATAAAACAAAACAAAGAAAAATGCAAAATTAAATAATTCTAATAATATAAATAATTCTAATAATTCAAACAATGCTAATAATATAAATAATTCTAATAATTCAAACAATCTAATAATATAAACAATTCCAATAATTCTAATATATAAATAATTCAAATAATAATATTGACAATAATTATAATGCTAATAATGAAGATCCTATAATTCATAATCAATTCGTTGCAATCCCATATGTACCTAACTTATCTGAAAAAATAAAAAGGACAATATCAAAAAGTCTACCTAACTTTAAAATTGCTCAAAAAAGTCAAAAATCAAACCGACCATTTTTTGAAAAACATAAAGAAAAAACCAAGAAAGAACAAAAATCCGGATTAGTATATAAATTCCCTGTTCTCAATGCCCCCAATATATATAGGTGAACAAAACAATATCTAAATAAAAGACTGGCCCAACATAAATATGACTGCAAAAAAGATAAAAATAATACTGGACTTTCTAACCACAAACATAATACAGGACACAGTTTTGATTTTGACAATACCCGAATTCTACAAAATGAACCTAATTGGCAAAAAAAGGAAAGTTAAAGAAATGATAAATATAGTCAAATTTGATAACAATGTTAATTTTAAAAAAGATGTAGAAAAAATTAAGCTCCATTTACTCAAATTTAATAAGGAACTCTTAAATCTTGTAATTCTGATTTAGTTTAAAATATTGTTTTTTCAACTTATATTATTGGTAACACTGATATTTTTAAAATTCTTTAATGTAACAGTTTTTAACGGTTTTTTAAACATAGCTTACCAAAACATACTAAGGTGCAATATGAAGTAGTCTGTAAAATTGTATTTTCATTTTATATTTTATATTGTTAAACTCTGATGATGACTAATTTTTAGTCGAAAGCTTAGTTATATTATATATTAAAAAATAAAAGGACTTTTTGTGTAACTAATCTGTTTTTATTTATAAATCACAAATATATTTGATTCAAGTGAAACACTTTTATTAAAATATATGGGGGCTCGGCTGTGCTTGCCAAGTCTAGTGGTCACTGCCGTTCTATCCTTTACTGAAAGCATCTCAAGCCTATCTTCTCCACATCATAACTTTTTATTCGATTATTTTAAATTTATGATTGGTTTCAGCGGAAAAATGATGATGAGTTGATTTATCCTTATAAATTTAATTTTTACAAGCTTTATCGTAGTATATATAAAGACTTAAAATTAGACGCTTTAGGCACTCATTTACTCACCATAATTATTAGACAGTTCCATTATTGCAGACATTTGAAATTCGGTATATAGGCATAGTTTATTCTACAAATCCATAAATAATTATAATAACCCAACATGTTCACTTACTTCTCGTTAATAATTAAATACGAAGGATAATTCTAACCTCAAATATCAATAATATTGAAAACTACTCTACCTAGTTGGAAATTCAAAAACTAAAAATATTGATTTTGGTCTAGGCAATTTTTGTCTGTATTGCGAGTTTACTCGCAATACAGATACGAGATTGTTTACTACGCAATATAAGATTCAAATTTGCTATCTGATTATAACATTTCAGGTTAGCGGAATCGGATAAGTCAAGGAAACTCGTGAAATGAAACTCTGACAATTAGAGGTTCGAATCCAAGAGGGGGAACGGTATGGGACTAAAGAGTGTGGAAAGTTACCTTTAAAGTTATTTTTAACCTTTTGCCTATTTATATAATTTTTTTTAGATCTTACTTAACTTTCATGTCTTCCCACAATTCTAACGCTGAATGGCGGATGAAATGACTTGATTACCCTCAAAAACTCGTTGTTTGATTATTAAAAATATCTGGAAGTTTCTCTCTTCCACCACTAGAGTGTACTACTTACTTAAGAATTCCATCACGTCCATTTTTTTAACTTTTTTTCTAGTGAACCATCTATATATTGCGAATCTATGACTTCATGCTTGCATTAAGACTTTTATGTCCTAAAATTTGATATAATTTATTTTAATTTTTATTTAAGCCAATAGATGGCAGAATATAGAGTTGAAATTCCCACGAGACTAATATTGTCTTAAGTTTATTCCCCTTCCCCTTCTGACTCCTATTTATATGTTAATTTCTAAAGGGATTTAATGCATACTATTAAAGACAGTAAAATGTAAAGACAATTTTAAAGAAGTACGAATCTCTGAGAGCTGTTCGTGACAGACATTGTTATTTATAACAGATAGCTCTAAAATTGCTTTGGTTTGTTTTTTCTATGATAGTTCCAATTGTGCTTCAAATCTAATTTGTTAAATTAGATTGATTTAAGTTGTGAATCTTACGACTTATTTCTTTGTCTAAACGAGTTATAATCTGCTTAGCGCCCGTTTCTTACGCCACTTTATGTTTGTTATATTAGTCTGCACGGAATGGGATCTGTGCTTTAAAGTCTAAATTATCTTAAATTTTCTTCAGCATGTTTTTACTTTTCGCCAACTACAGCAGCAATTCAGGAAAAGTATTGTGTTTACTCTAAAAATCCTAGTTTCATTACAATTACACGTTTTAAGTAATTTTTATCATGCTGTCGTGTGTCATGCATAACTCCCGCTTTATTTATGCTAAATAACTGAAACGGCACAAAAGTTAGGCTTAGGGTCTCGTTGTGCTGGCCAGAAGATAATTTTTTAACGGTGTTAACCTATTTTACATTGTCATAATTTAAAAAATTGGGTACGGTCTACCTCAAAACTTTTTCTTATCACATTTTTGCTACGCTTATCCTCTTTACATCGTATTCGCTTCGTTTGTCATCAGAATATTCAAGTCATTAAATTAATAATGCGACAAGCTTCAGACTCGCTTCGCTCGTCCTCAGATGGTAAATATATCTCTTTCATTCCAAATGGTCTCCCGTCCAGGCACTTAACGCGCTCGATGAAACTTAACTTTTATATTCTAACAAAAATCATAGATATACTTGTCATATTGAAACGAAACTTGGTGCACTTATTTGCACCTATCATACACTTGTACTGAATATCAACTCGATTGGATTATTTTCCGTTTTTTACAATTTTTTAAATAATGTACCGAAGTCATTTGATAAAAATGGACTAAATCTGACAATGAGATGAAACTTAGCACATATGTTAGTCTTATACATAGCTACATGCGTACCACATCTCAATCAGATCGCATCATTATTTCGCCTTTTTAAAATTTTTGTTGAGTCATTATAGACATAATGCTTATTGCCTGAGAATAATTTCTATGACATCCCGAATTCGGATTTTATAATTATTGTATTTTGCAAATACAATAATTTTCCTATATACGTACGGTATCAATGAGGAACAGTAAAAACATTCTGTAAGAGAATTTAAGGAATTTAACAGTGTTAAAATTAGATAAATTAAAAATTACTTATTGAGCTGTACTTAATATTTAAAATATTCCTTGAGATCATAGGAAGGATTTTCAATGAAAATAATTTTAATTTCTCTCTTTAATTGATAAGATTTTAATTTTATTAAGAAGGGGTTTGTGTTGTTTTAATACCGAAGAGATTTTGCTCAACTTCCACTTTCTATAATCTATGTTTAAAAACGTTAAAAATGAAAATATTAACGGCAGTCATAACTTGCAGTTTTTTTAAATAGAGGCTTACAGTTGGTATTATTTCCAGCTTTTATTATTATTTTTATTGCTTTCTTCTGCAATACTAATGATTAAGTTATGCTAACATGTCCCCACAATACAATGCCATAAGAGAGCCTGCTCTTGACCATTGAGAGATTCACAACACGTAAAATTAATGTGACTTTAAAAAATAATTTATTTTAGGCTGTTCAATTTTATTTTCTAAGTCAAGTTTTATCAGTCTAGTGCATTTAGCATAATTTTAATTTTTATGTCTAGTTTTATCAGTCATAATACTAATTCTCATGTCAAGTTTCATCAGGCTTGCGCAATTAGAATAAATTTAATTTGTATGTTCAAGTTTTATTAGTCTAGCGTGAGAAAAAAGAGAGTTATGATTGACACAGGCACACACCAAGACCACTATGCAAACCACTCAGCCGCTTTAAAAATACCTAAAACAGATAATTCTAATAAAATCTCAGTTTCAGATTTTTTTTTTATATACTAAAGTATAAAAAACAAAAGGTTTAACACTTTTCCAAATGTTGGTCAAACATTTTAGAGCCTAATGTTGTAAAAGCTCTTAAATTTCAAGGCAACCTCTCAGTGCCAAAAAGATTTTTCGCGATAAAGAAAAACTTTTGAATTTATTTTCTTCTCTTCGATTGAATAAAATTTGATTATAAATTTCTACTTTTCGATTTTATATGACTTTGAAATCTTTCTCCATAATATCTTTATAATATATTGGTTTTCGTATAATAGAGATAATTCCCAGCAGATAATCTATTCTAAACAGGTTTCCAGGGAAAAATGTCTTTTGGATATTTTCCAAGGCTTTTTTGCTCCGTTTTGACCCAGTTATTTCAATCTAGTGAAAAAAGGATTCGAGTTTATTTCAATTGGAAATAATTGTAAATATTTGTGGAAAAATATTTTGTTTAAGAAATTTTATCTTCAAGGTTATTGTAATTATATGCTTTTTAAGTATTTTACAAACGGTTTACATATTAATATGTTAATAAGCGGCAGCTGAACAACCGCTGCCACTAACAAGTGCCGAGTTATTAATTTTTGTATTTGTAGAAAATATATTATTCAAAACAGTCTCTCCGCAATAACTTGTAAAATTTATTTACAATGCCGACTATCGGTCTTAATGACCATCATCAGTGTCTTAAAACAACAATGTATAATAAATAAAAAAAAACATAAATAAGAAAGGTAACAAAAATAAAACCGAAATGACATGGTTAAATTGCTAAACAAAATGAAAATCGGCGAAATAAAATAAAATAATTACTGTTGACAAAAAGGAAGGACGTCTGACAATAATTTTTCATGAAACTTAATATTATAGTATGTTTCACAGTTTTCTTTTTTCGTATATTTTTTTTAATTTTTGATATTTCCTATTAGCTTTAACTATAATTTATAATCTTTTTGTCATTTGTAAATGTTGTATCCAGCTTCCAAAATGATATGTTTTCATCGTTTTCAACGCGTCAATTTATTTGTTCTTAAAATTTGTCGACGAATATCTTTAAACTATATTTTGTTTATAAATATTGAAAGGGAATATGTTTAAATTATATTACGAGGGAAAAGGTTAGCTTTAGTTTTATTATTAACATATTATTTTAAAATAAAATCTTGTCAATCACACTCTCATTACTAAATTTAGAATTTAAAAATAAATTGTTTTCTAGCTATTCCTGTAATAAAGTCAACAACACACTTCAGAGAGAAAATGAAATTTTCACTGGAAGGCAATCAACTGGGAAAATTAGTGATAATCGTGTTAACGTAGGGTAGAGGACTGAGAGACATGTAAATTTTATCCTGATTATGTGTCAATAACAGATGTGTCAATGTGTGCATAAGAAGTGTCACAAATGTGCTAATAATTAACTTGCGGTATTGGGTAGTTATAGCAGCTTTTTCTTTCATACTTTTCTAAAAATAAACTGAATACTATATGAGCACGTTTTAAGATAAAATAAAATAATAGTAATCAGAAAAATATAAGGTTCTCAAAAGTACTTTTTAAGCATCCAAAAAATAAATTCCAATTTCAGTTATAAAGCATTTCAATTATTTTAATAAAAAAATAACATAAATTTAGTATCAATTTTTGTTATAATTCTACCCGCTTTATAATTATATCATTTCGTATATTACATATGATTATAACTATAGTTATAAACTAATATACTTTAAATAATGCATAAAAATCGGGTACAGGGTACCTCGGAACTTTTCCTCATTACATTGGATTCGCTAAGCTCATCCTCCCTGCTTTAGACTCGCTTTGCTCGTCCTCAGAAATATAGTAAGCCAAATTTATACTGCAACATGCCTTTGGACTCGCTTTGCACTTCTTTAGATAGTAAATGCATACGTATAATTTTCAGCGGTCACTCATACAGCACTGACCACGCTCAATTCTCCTTAATTTTTATGACCCAACAAAAATCGATAGATATAATTGTCGTATTGAAACAAAACTTAGTGTACTTATTTATTAGGTAATGGTTTACATTTGTACCATACTTAAACACAAATGGTCTATTCCAGTTTTTACAATATTTTATAAAACGTACACAAGTAGTTTGATTAAAATTGAACTAATGCTGATAATGAGATGAAACTTGGCACATATGTTAGTTAGGCTTATACATTGTCACATGCGTGCTTAATCACAATTCGATTTAATATTTTTCGCGTTTTATGATTTTTAGAAATTTTTGCTGATTACCTATTGCGGGTTAATGACGTCATATACAATTATTTCCCGAATAGCACAATTACAGCGGTAGACTGATTTTTACAAAATTTCAACTCTCTATCATAACTACACTGGGTGCAACGATAATAACATACACACACACATACAGACAGACAAATTTGCGAAAACTATTCAGGAGACCTTAAAAAGCCTGAAGCGGATAATGCCGGTTTCATCCCGGTTTCAAATTTTTGCAAACACAACAATTCCCATATACCTACAGTATAAATAAGGAAAAAATGCGAAAATAATGTATAAAAATGTATGTAAAAATAATGAGTAATGTAAAAATATGCAAATAAATGTATCTATATTCTAATCTAAGGCTTGGCTTTGAGTTTCTTGAGTGTTCCTAGCGACCACACTAGTATACTAAAACTCAGGACCTCAAAGAAAATTAAAATTCTGGTGCGGTGGTCCCCATGTTGGGCGAATTTCTTTTCGAATGCGTGTTTTCGTGCTTTAAATTCCGTTTCTTGCTTAAGGTTCCAGTTTATGCTTTGGAACTTGAGTAGTTACTCAATTATCAAACACTGCTTGTAATTATTTTTTCCGTTAGTAGTAACTTATTATTGTCGGTTATACTAAACTATGCCTAACATTAATATTTGATATGTAAGAGAGACGTTAGCGCTAGTGGATTCCATATTATAAGGATTCAAATAAGGAAAATGCTTAAAACTATATTTGTGGATAGCCCTTTGTATAAATCCTATGATACACGTCAATGTATAACTTGATGATAAATCAAATTTCTTATAATTTAATGTAGTTTTTTATATACGACATGTTCTAGTTATAAGGTATGTTCTAGTTTAATTTCTCAAAGTTATCAACAGTGGTAAAAATTACCATATTTTGTATGAGAGCTACTAAAATAAGAGTAGTAAATTTGAAGCCGCAAGAGTCAATGTACTGGGGTCAGGGACCAATTTTAAGTCTACAGGCATGTGTCTCCCCCTATTTTTAATGGTTTAATATTGCATATTTTTATAATGTATATATATTTAATACTGTAGGCGTATATATATATATATATATATATATATATATATATATATTATATATATATATATATATATATATATTATATATATATATATAAAAAAAGATAGATGACGCATTCCCGACTTCAACTCCTGCCACGCTCTCATCTCAAAAGTGGTTTTTTAAATATATATTCCAAAAAGTATAACCAAAAAGTTGGTTCAATGCGCTAACCGCATAGCTTTGGACTAGCTTTAGCATAGTTAGAGTTGAATTTTCTATACCCAATGTTATTGGATATGGAAAATTATGGCCATAAATATATGGAAAAAGACGACGTCGCCATAAAAACAAGCTTTAAAAGTGTTCTCTTCATGATTTGCACCTAACCTACAGGGAACAACTTATTTCTTGAAAAGTCAAATTTGGGTGATTTAATAAAATTTTGAGCATGAGCAATCTCATATGAAGAGCTCCACTCTGGATAGGCTAACTATATTTTTCTTCGTAAAGGTGTATTTTCAGAAAAAAGTACAAAATGAGTCACATTTTTTCAGGTCCGGCTCTTAGACCAATATATACGGGTACAGAAATGAAAAACTGAACAAAATCGTTGACGTATATTATGTTTATTACAAAAAAAACTGAAGGGTCGAGAGAATTGGGTCATAATGAATTTAATTTTTACTAGTCACATTTATTGATGGAGGTACAATTGTTTACATAATATAATCACAAACCTTTAGCTTATATATTTTAAATATCTAAAACTTAAAAGGAAAAATGGTACAATAGCTAAAACTTTTCAGCCATGTAACGAGCTGGCTAAATTTAATAAACTCCGTCTCCTTCACTTAGTTTAAATTAGTACTTAAAACAAGGCAAAGAATACGTAATAGTCGTACAAGAAACAAAGGAGGACCGCTTCTCGTTTATATTAAACTCTTGTTAAACCGTTATAAAACGACTTTAAAGGGGATTAGCTTAGAATTAGTTCATAATGTTTAATGTTGTTGCATTACAAAATGAGCAGAAAATCGATCAGTAGAGATTTGAGAGAAAACTGTTGACGCTGAAACTGATGGAGAATATTATGATTTTTTTTTAATGCTTGACAAATAGTTAAAAAACAAAGGAAAATGTTTACACTTGATTTAAAAATAAATTGAATTTCCAGTTAAAGTTTGTTTAGTTTGTTGTTTCAACGTATTTACTTTTAGTTTTTTAGTAGACAGATGTGTCAATTGCAATATAGTATAGTTTTAAAATATGACGTATTTTTTATTAAAACAGACTCTATTAAGCAAAGTTGACTTTCCATCATCTTTTACTGTAGCTATATTAGAAAAGTAAAATAAAGAACTATATAATATTATTAAACTATTTCGTCATCATGAAATTTAAATTGAAAATCAAAAAT
Organism: Microvelia longipes; assembly: GCA_018340805.1. Taxonomy (NCBI): domain Eukaryota; kingdom Metazoa; phylum Arthropoda; class Insecta; order Hemiptera; family Veliidae; genus Microvelia; species Microvelia longipes. Next base: position 30,143,685 of record JACMZG010001913.1, read on the forward strand.
TCCACTGATCAACTATTACAAATCGATTCAGGAAAACTCATTTTGAAATTGGTCATCATTTCAATGATATGACTATTGAACTGTGAAACTTTATCGGCTTAAATTTAATTTGCTTACTGCCTTCGACGTATGACTTATCTTTAGAGCGTAACACATTTAAGTTACTTGCGAATATATATATATATATATATATAATATAATATATATATATATTATATATATAATATATATAAACTAAACTAGAGGTGTAGTTGTGCTATCTGGGAAATATTTTTTACATCATTATCCCAAATTAATAACTAGCGGAAATTTAAAAAGTTATAAAACGAGAAGAATTTTACCATCAATGTGAGATTTGGCACGCATGTAGCCTTGTTAGTCTTATATAACGCTACATGCGTGCCAAATCTACATGGCACGCATGTATTTAACATATGGTTTAAATTTATCTCATTATCAGCGTTAGTTTTTATTCAATTTTTATCAAATGACTTGTGCACAATTTAAAGAAATTTAAAAAAAATCGGAAAATAATATATTTAAGTGGAAAGCAGTTCAAGTGTACTCCTATACGCAATAAATAAGGACACTTTTATACTTTTTATAATATAGTTTCATTTTTATACGACAAGTTTTCAATGAGTTATGTTGAATCATAAAAGTTAATAAACTAAAATCGAGCGTGTTAAGTTTTTGGATGAGTGGCCGCTGGGAATGAAACGGATGTATATTCTGAGGACGAGCAAAGCAAGTCCGAAGTAGGGATGATTACCATAGCGAATCTGATGAGATAAGGAGAATTCCGAGGTGCCCTGTATCCATTTTTTTTTATTTTATGTAACTTTAACAAGTAATATATGATTTATGAATATATGAAATGATAATAAAAAATATCAGCATTAATATAAAAAACATAATTATTATGCATTTGTCCCTTTTAAAGTTTAATTAATTTTCCTTTGAAAAATTGCTAATGAAGTTTTATGCTGGGCAATCCGAAGGCCAGAAGATGTTTTCCGCGAGTTTGGCTAGGCACCTTTGAAACCCCGCATATAGACACCTGGGGTTTATGTTTAACATTGTTTAGGTTTAACTGAACAAGGTTCAGATTCAACTGAACCATGTTGAACAACCCGAACCACATTCGGTACAAAAAGAACCTTGTTGAGCATGAACCTCGGGTGCTTGCGTGGGTTCAATGGTGCCTAGCCAATTGAATAGGTGTTCCGCGGAACGCCTTCTCAGAAATGTGACAAAAATCCGTTTTTAAAGGTCCTTGAAAACAAAAACGTAGGTTAAATTCACGTTTCTTATAAGATAGATTAGGAAGGAAACACGCATTCTAACAAAATTTTTCCTAAGGAATTTTTTTCTTCCCCTACCGTAGGGGACTTTAAAAGACTATGGTTTGGACCACTTGCTAGAACTTAAGGGGTACATTTCTTTTAAAACTTTAATGATGTAATTTGATTGTTTGTAAAGACTTAGTAATAGTATTATTTTGACTTAATAATAAGTTGTTCGCTAAAACCTAAAAATTTCGTAAACCTATTATTACATTTTTATAAGCAACGGTAAAAAAATAAACAATAACATATTTCTTCTTTAATATTAAATTATCTGGAAGAAAATTTGCTGTAATTTTTTAAGAGTTTTTTCTCTCTATTCGAGAGAAGCAATATTAGGAGAAAAGCGAAGGGAAAAAAGTCGTCCTTACTTTTTATATTTTAAGGTTTTTCGTTTCCTAAAAAAATAGGAAACTAAAAAGAATTTGGGCTGAATGTGGAGGTCGAAGATAACTAAATTTACCGAGCTCTTCCGTTCCCAGGAGGAAAGTTGGAAGAAAATAGGGTTCCCGAGAAAATTCTGTCTTGGATAAACACATAGCTTTTTTCTTAATATAGAGTTTTTATCAGACGACCGCCCGTGTCTAGTGATTATGTTACAGTTAATAGTAAAATGAAAATTTAAGTCATTTTGATATAATGTTAGCTTAAATTTTAATGATTGGATTATATTTTTATGAAAATAATAATTTTCAAAGTCTTTAAATCTGGCTTATATTACATAAAAATATAATGCATTTGCTTACTTTCTCCTATCGCAGCAGGGAGTGTGACAAGGATAAAGCAATTGAAGGAAACGTTATTGTTTAGAAAGCAGCGCGTGCCTTATTATTTTCTGGATACTACAAATAAGCCTAAATATTGATTTTTTACTAAGCTTAACTGCCTAGCAGAAATATGCTGGAAGTACAATGATAACAGACACTCATACACACAAACTGAGAAGTTAGTCAGAATATAATTGAGGAGGCCTTAGAAATACTATAATATTCTTATATACATAAGGTATTAATGAGGAAAAGTAAAAATGTCAAACTAAGTACGAAAAGCTAACGATTGATAACATTTAAGAAATAGGTTATACAGAGCCCCTCAGGGTCCTAACAATTGTCCTTTCTAAAAAGAATTTGCAGAATTAGAAGAAAAGTACACGCACAAAAAAAAAGAAATTACTAATCGTTATAATTGGTCCTAAACCGGTTCCAAATTATCAACTTATTACACGTAAACAAAACTATTTCACTTTAAACAATAATTTTCGTGTAGAGACAGACGGTTTGGGAATGGGTCGTCCAACGTCTGCTGTAATGTCTGTGGTATTTTACCATCTCACTTAAAGATATATTTAAACCAAATATTACTGAGACGTTTAAAGTGATTTGTTTTTCAAACGTTTTAATAAAATAATAATAAAAATGTTTATTTATTATAAATACAAATTTGATGCAAGATACATATGTTTAAAATAATGTTTATATTAAAGGAACTATCAAACTCTTTAAGAAAAAAAATAAACTTTAAGCCGCAAAGCATGAGCTTGTGCGCGCTTTAGTCTTCTTATTAAAGTTCTTTTTCTATATTAATAGTTTCTTATAATAGTTTGTTTCTGTTAGTAGTTTTTTAAATTGTGTTTACCTAATTGTATTTTTATATGACTTGATTAGTTTTTGATAAAATTCAAAATAAGTTTCTAAATATAAGGAAGAAATTATTAATTAAAAAAGTGTAAATATAATATAATAAATATAATATAAAATAATATAATAATAAAATTATTAAAATTTATTTAATCAAAGGTTAATTGAGGTCGTTTTTACGCAGGATTTTCCTTTTTAAAATCTTTAACACAGGTTAGTTTTTATCTCATCTGGTAGCATATTAAATAAAATTGGACCTCTAGTAGCAGCATGTCGTTGCATCATTGATGCTCTACATTTTAATCTTATTACTTTTGTTAGTTTTGTTCTAGTGCTGTGAATATATTCTTTCGGTTGATTGAAGTATTTTTAGGTCTACGATTTTATTATATGGCGACGATAATACTTACTTCGTAGAGGTTGAGGAAATAACACAAATTAACTTTATAACCCTTATGAAAGCACTACATCTAAAAATACAATTTACATTTGAAAAAGAAACAAACGGCCAACTTAACTAGATGGACTTGACAATGACGCCAAAAAATCACAATTTGGACTTTGCAAGATACAATATGACACCTGAAAACCACAAAAAAGAACTCAAGACGATATACGACACAGCTTACAGAAACGGATTCACTCAGGCCGACATCGACAAACTCGTCACACAATATAAACAGAAAAACGGTTTTACGAACACCCCAACAGGCAAAACAGATACTAACTGACAGAAGATAGCTTTAAATTACGAAAGAAAAGAAATTTACAGAGAACCCAAAATGTGAGACGTCTAAACCTTAAGAATAGCAATAGTGCTACAGGTTGGGTCATTTTTAACCATTTCAAGTGTTTTAAAACTAAAAAGTCTTATTTTCAGTGCAATAAAACAAATTATGCAAACAAACCCAAAAATTTAGCTTTATTAATTTATTGACTTATTTATTTTATTTTAAAGCATTTTAAACATATTTTTCGATTTTAAAATGAAAATTACTCAAAATCTGACAAATAAAGAGGTAAAGTTACCTTAGAATAATAATATATAGAGGAGCACAGGGCCGTAAACACAATGTAATTCCTGATAACACGAAAGCCGGTTGACTGGTGCATCTAAGTAATGCTGCAACTGACACAAAACATTATAAATTTATGTGTATAAATATATTAATGAAAAAGAATTGTGAAAAACAAATATAACTTAAAAACCTGCTGGTATTTAATATGGTCTTAAATGCAAAAGGGTGCGGAATACAAGAATCTTTTGTGACGAGGACTACTTATTATATAATTTTAATAAATTACGTTAAACTACAATTTAAAATGTTAAATATGTAATGCACCGGTATTTATATTAGTATTTATGAATAATAACCATTAATTAATAATAGAACTAATAATTCGCAACCGTAAACGTAAAACGTAACTGCAACCGTAAAAGTATTGCCAACTTTTTTTAGAAAATGTTATATTGTTAGGGTGGCAGCATTACTTAGGTGCACCAGTCAACCGGCATTCGTGTTATCAGTAGTGCTCCTTCTATATATAGTATTATTCTAAGGTTATGACTAATGATTGAAAGAGTAATATTTGTAAAAGTTTTCTCTTAAATCCGACAACCGGTAGCTTTGTTTGTTTCTTTCTTTAACTCTTGAAAAATGTAAATTATAACATTTTTTTACCAATAAATAAGGACTTAATGCAAACTGTATGAAATATTAAATTTATTAATGGCATTAATTTTTAGAAAATTTTATAAGCTTTCAAATGATACTAAATTTGTGGCCCTAAAATTACATTGCTTGTTGATATGCGCAATTTATTGACGGAAGGTACCAGCGACCGATTTTTTATATTGTAATAGCAGCGAAACGGTTAAGAATCAGAATAACAAAGGGGTACCAAAAGTTGTTGCGAATTATATATAGAATCACCTCATTTAATTTTTTACAGAGATCTTCTTACACCTAGTATGCAATCATTGAATTACTGACAAAAAACTTACTTTCAATTCAGAGATTAATTTTTCGGTACTCAATTTAACACTTGGAAAAAACGAAAACCGGAAATCAATGACATTGGTACACATCATAATGGAACTCACACGTTTACACCTTTATTTCTCTGGGTCAAGACCTTGATTCAGGTTAACAATTATTTTCAAAGTGTTCGTTGAGCTCATTGAGACTAGAAGTTAAGCACTGATAAAACTTGATTACTTGAGAGCTTAAGTGTTGTCCCGCCTGCTGATGTTGGCATTAAGCCTAAGCCGTTCCAGGTATATTCATATCTAAGTGGGATTATTGACGGTAGCTGATTTTTCAATTGTCCTTAAACACGTTTCAAGCCTCTCCATGTATTCTTAGAGGTTATACCCTCTGTATTTATATATATGCTCTTTGATAAAACATTTGTATTATTTATAACATTTGTATACTGCAGAGAAAAAAACAAACCTACACTCGGTACCAAACCCTGGTTTTGTTAACTTGTTTTGTTAGGTGTTATTTTTTACTTCTAAAAGACATTCTTAGGAATTTTTAATGCAGTTTTTGTACACACTAGCCTAAATATTGTTCCTAAAAAAGGTAAAGGCTGCTTTGCTGATTAATATTTCATAGGATTAGCTCAAGAATTTGGGTAAAGTGTGATTAGGTCTGTTCCAGACTTAAGTTTTTATTCTACATTTTTAAATCTAACCTTTAACTTTATGACTTTCTTATTTATACCGTAAGTATAATATAGGAAATGTATTATGTTTGCAATAAAATTACGAAACGGATATTTTACCGAAATTCTATGTTTTAGGCGTTTTTAAGACCCCATGAATGGTTTTCACAAATTTTCTGACTGCATGTGTAAGTTTGTTATTTCCGTAGCTCTCAGTGTATTCATGGTAGAGAGTTCAAGTTTGGTACAAAAATAAAACTTACAATTTTTTATGAAATTACTAAGCGGCAATAAAGAGTCAGCAAACATTTCAATAATTTAAGAAACACGGAAACATTTTTTGATCAATTTGAGGTTTGGCACGCATGTAGTCGTATGTAAGAAAAACATAAATATGTGCCATATGTCATCTAATTATCAGCATTAGTTCAATTTTTAATGAATGACTAGCATAATAGTCCAGGAGCCCACGGCTACTTCATAAGAGGCATGAAAATTGTCTTTTAGATATTGTAGGGGGTTGTTAGTACATCGTGAAAACCAATGATCTGTCACCGAAAGTGGGGCCGCTTAGCTGCAGTCGCAGTTCAAAATATATACCAAAATTTACCTCATACAAGGCGTGGAAAAGACCTTCCATTTCCATGCTCTTTTCCATGTTTGAAAATAACTACTTATTATGATTATAAATGTGTAGACTCTAAGTACGAGTGTTTCCATCGAATTTTTACTTAATGGTCGGGTTTCAATGTGGGTGTTAATTAATTGAAATTAATTTATTTAATTAATCATAAATATTATTTAATTAATTAATAATATTCTATAAAAATTGAACTATCCATAACAATATAACACGCCGCCGACAATCGTATAGCACAAATAATATTCTGATTTTATAAAAAATTTTGTATAAAAAAGTAATTAAAGCTTAATAATAATTTTACTCAAAAAGCGTCAGCAGTTAACGTCACATTAGCTTTTAACTTTAAACATAAAATCAAATTAACTTTACATTAATATTTTTTTGTGGTGAAAAACCTTCGTTGAGAGTAAAACTAGTTTAGAGGGGTGGAAATGGTGAGGGTCGTGTTATATATCTTAGGATAAAGATATTTTACTAGGATCCAAAGGGGTTTTTAGGATATTTACGTTCTGATATTACCGCTCTGAATCTAACAGATCACTCTCATGTCACGTCTTCACGTAAAACTAATCATAACTTTTTAGGTATTTTACTCTGAAAGACGGATTTCAGTACTTTTTTTCCATTTATTAATTTGAAAACATTTTTTACCAATTATAATCACCATGAACCAATGAATTACCAATAGACAGCTTATTAGTAGCACGAAATGGGTTGTAGGTAAAAAGTAAAACTAACTCCAAGTTATGGCTTTAAAAAGTATATTTATGCTTTACCAGTATGTAATATGTATATTCTCTATAAGTATATAATATGTATATGCTTTACCAGTAAATAATAGGTATATTCTCTACAATTATATAATATGTATATTCTCTACTAGTATATAATATGTATATTCTCTACAAGTACATATAATGCACATTCTCTACAAATATATAATATGTATATTCTCTGCAAGTATATAATATGTATATTCTGTAAAAGAACAGTGGCTGTCAGCAGTGTAGTACAGGCAGTAGTAAAGCACAAGCCAAACTAGAGCAGCTTCGATTCGTACTATATAATCGCAGCGAAGCCACCCGAGGAGCCTACGTCGCGTTGCGGTCTATTTCGGCTATACTCAAGGCCAATGGATGTATGAAAACAGATAAAACAGCATCCCAGTGACAGCTAACACAACAAATGTTGTTCCCTAACTGATATTACAGAAAAACAACCTTGTGGTAGCTATCGGCCCGAGGGGTCTACGTCGCGTAGTAGTTACGTCTGTAATATTGTAACAGATATTACAGAACAACAATCAGGAGACAGCGAAGCGATTCAGCGGGCCGACGACGCGTAGCTGTATACTCTTCCGGCTATACTTAAGGTAACAGATATCACAGGACAACAACCATGGCAACCGCGTCTGTGGCCGAGGTCGTTAGAGCGTTATTCTTTACACTGACCTTTGACACTACGTAGGTCTGGGGTTCACATCCCAGATTACGCTCTCAGTTTATATAAAATTATTGTTTAGATAAATTATCGCCAACTTTAGAATACACTTCGAGCGTAACGGTTGCTACTACCACCCGAGGTGGTTCCCGCTGGGTTTATCCCTAATGATCCGCAAGGCTCAAAACGGGCATTATTTTTATTATTATTATTATATAATAACCACGTAGCAGCGATCGGCCCGAGGAGCCTATGTCGCATAGTTTTCTTATTTTTTGGCTATACTCATGCAGGCTGACGGACATGCAAAAAAATAATACCGAACAACAACCCAGTGGCAGCGAAGCGAACCGACGTCGCATTAGGGCTGCAATGCTTTTTCATTTCTTTAGTTTTAACTAAAGATATTACTTAAAAGTCATTTTTCGTTCCTTTATTTACAAATACATACTTTATGTACTTCTTTTTCTTAAAAGTTATTGGTTTATGTAGCATCCAACATGTACGCTTCTAAATAGAGCTAGAACTCAATATGTGGTAAATACACAAATTTTTAACATAGATATTTCACAACGATTTAACATCAAGGAGAAACAAAGCTGTTTCCGATATAATACATAATAGATGTGCTTGTTTTAGGTCCAAAAAACGTTTAAGATTCTGAATCATTTGGCAAAGAAACTTAAATAAAGTAAGGTGTAAGAAAGCATGATGAAGTGTATCTGACACTAACAGGGTCGGGCTTGGTAAACATAACAATGAACCAGGGTAGATGCCAGTGTTCGATATTTCTACTCATAGGTGATAAATATTCCGTCTTTACTCCTGTTACTTACATACGTGCTCGTTGATGATATACTAGGTAGCTCAGTTGTACTGCAGGTGTTTAATACACACTTTATAGGCCTTCACTTGAAACCTTATGTAAACTTAGCTTTTAATATCAAGTAACCATTATAATACATTTTAATTAATTATTTTTTTCTAAATTATGACAAATTTTTAAAAATATTTGATAAATAACTTATTTTAAAATAATATTTAATTAATAAATTACTGTGGGATAAAAATTAATAAACCATTTCTTTTAAATTAATATTTGATAGAGTGCATTTTTTTTCTGTTGGTCTCCATAATTTAATATTACATTAGAAATTAGGCACTAATAAGACACCGGGTATTTTTAATTATTTATTGCAATAGTTAACTCTTGAGCATTAACAACATTAACAACCTAAACATCTAAAAAAGAAAAAGGAAATTAACTAATTACATTATTGAATATACTAACGTTAATGAAAAACTAAAAAAGACATGCTGAAAAATGAGAGAAACTGAAGCATAAAAAATACATATCCGTTATAAAGTTGACTTTATCATAAAATTCAGATAACAGAGGGTCCGATATCCTAAAATAAAAACAAAAAGTAAAAAAGGAAAAACTCAAACGTAAACATATAATAATAAATTATTAAACTTACATGCTCTAATGTGTAAATCAAAATTTATTAGTGAAAAATCAATAAAAAAGTAATTCATGTCACAAAAATAAATCGCTTAACTAAAGCTAAAATAATTAATCACCAACTAAAAGGAAAATAAAAAAAAAACACTACCAACTAGATAGAATAATATTAACTAATGGAGGGAAATATTAATAAAAAATAAATTCAACCTATTTAACAAGTGAATAAATAATTCAAAAACTTATATGAATAAGTAATAATATAAATAAATAAATAAACAAAGGTTAAAATAAATTATTTGAGAAATAAAATGTACTAGTTTTAAAAATTCTATAACCTTTTACTGATGAATTTTGACTTACACATGAGAGCATGTAAGTTAAATAATTTATTATAAGTTTACGTTTGAGTTTTTTATTTTTCCCACTTTTTAGCGCATTACTTTTGAAAATTAATGGGATAGGTGTTATGGTGGAAGTAGAAACTCGGACCACGACACAATTCGTTTCAATCGTCTTTATGTTGAAAAACTAGTTTCGCGAGACTTTATATATATATATATATATAATATATATATATATATATATATATTATATTATATTATATATTATATATATTTAAAAAATCACTTTTGAGATGAGAGCGCGGTAGGAGTTGAAGTCGGGAATGCGTCATCTATCTATATATATATATATATAATATATATATATATATATATATAATATATTATATATTATATATATATATATATATATATATATATAATATATATTATATATTATATATATTTTTTTTTTTAAACTCAACTCTATAAAAACATATGCATGTTATGCGATAAGACTTGAACCTTGCTGGAAATAAGATGATACTTAAAATATTTGTTAGAGTATATTGTGTACTAAATTTTATATTGATGGAAACATTAAAGTGGCTTAATTCCTTCATAGGTTTATATGATTTTTTAAGTTTTTAAAAAATAATGTTTTATTTATTTTTTTCTGTTTCAGGTACTTTGTTTACATATATGCAAGTATCGTTTTCCTATATCAAGTTAGGTATGTTATAGTTATTTATGCAACAAGGGATGAAAGTAAGTTTTACAGCTCAAGTTAAAGTTTCGTCCTAAGGCAGCGCCGAAGGAGGAAACTTCATTAGCTCACGAGGCCGGTAGGCCATGGGAGACAAACTAGTTAGCTCCCGAGGCTTGCCGAGGGAGTTAACTAACATTTTGGCTGCCGAGGCTTGACAAGGGAGATAATACGAGAGCTGAAAACTTTCTCCCTTGTTGCATATTGAATTTTATCTACGACTAGAGAACTAATACTAACAACTATTAATATATTCTTCAGCTCCTTAATTGTTATTGTGTTAGTTTAGTTTATTCTTACCATGTCAATTACTCTGATGAAGAGAGAATAAAGCCACTATCTTCACTTTTTTTTTGTAAGCTGTCAATAGAATAATGTGTAATGCTATATTTATAATTCAAACATTAGCGTGTGTATATTGTATATTCTACCGTAGTACCAACATAACACCGAAAAAATCCTAAAAATGTCCTAAAAATTCCTAAAGATTTTACTAAAAAATCTGTCAAGTGGCAACACTTTCACTTTTCCTCCCTAGGGAGTAAAAGTAATATACAGTGTGAGATAACAAGACTGTAAGTAAACTTACATACAAAGAGTAGATAAAGTTCTTTATAAATATTACAAAAATGAGAAATCAAAATGTAATAATGCAACTTATTACATTTTTTTTTTTTTTTTTTTTTTTTTTTTTTTTTTTTTTTTTTTTTATCAAACTACAGCAAGAGTTATCTAGTGATATTGCGGAAAGAGTAATTTTGGCCTGTAAGTCGTGACAAAAGAAACAGTCCAGCGACTGCACTTTCAGGCTTGGACAGAGTTTAGCGTGCGTACACCAGGCCTATTTCGTCCGTCAATGTATGCACAGTAAACAACTGTTTTACATAATTATTTAGTCTTGTAAAAGATCTCTAGGCCACTGACGTCTAAGTCGGCGAGGAGGGTTATCTGGAATGATTCTCGAGGAAAGGTTTTGGATAAGAGAACTTATTACATTTAATTCAAGAAAAGAATTAAAACGTGATTAAATTAAAAGAAACGAGAGTTTAAGATTGCAAATCATTTAATTGAAACATCACAAACCAAGGAAAAATAAAAACAGTGTTGCTTTTTTTACTTTTCCTGATTTATATTGTAGGTATATAAAAAACGCATTGTGTTTCCACTGTTATTCCGAAACCAATATTACCGGTTTCATATGTTTGAAGACATCCTGAGTGGTTTTTACAAAGCAGTATGTCAGTGGTCAGTGTGTTTGCGTGTGTGAGTCTGTTATCATCGTATGTTCTAGTGCGTTGAAACTTAGTAAGAAAATCAATCATTAGGTCTAGTTATACTATCTAGAAATCATTTTTATGACATCATTAACCCGCAATAATACTGAGCAAAAATTTCATAAATTCATACTAAGCGAAAAAAATTGCCAATCAGTTTGATATTTGGTATGCATGTTGCCATGTATAATTATGTTTTGAAATTGGTTTGACAACGCTCAATTTTACTGCCGTGAGTTAATTATAATAATCATCAGCAGTCATGACAGCTACAAAAACATTGACAGATTTGTGTATTACGGCAGTTGTAGCCATTTTAAAATATTCCCTATTTTGAGACCATGAGTTGGCTTTAGCCAACTCATGGTTATTATTGATACTAAACTGTAACGTAGTCCAGTATTAATCATATTTATTGTATTTATTGCGTATTATTATTATTGTATAAATATTAATCATATTTACAGTCCTTCATTGTATATATTGCAAAAGGTCTCTACAGACATTTAGACGCACACGGTTTTCCAATTTTTATATTTTAATTTTCGCAAAGACAAAAAAAATGACGAGGTATTTCACAACTTTTCCTTACCTTATTGGATTGGGTGCGCTTATCCTCACTTTGAACTCTCTATTAATGTCCATAGAATATAGAGATCACCCAATATATATCTTCGGACTCGCTTTGTTTGTCCTTAGACACTAAATACATCCGTTTTATTCCCATGATGATACTGATATGACACTTAGAATCTTTGTTGGTCTTATATGATTAAATGTGTGCTATATTTCAAATCAATCAAATTATTGTTCCGCGTTTTATATATTTTTACTAAGTCATGATTCATATCTATTTTATAAATGAGAAAAAGTAAGAAATCAAGTTATTTTTTCTTACTTTTGCAAAAACTTTATTGATTAAAAATACAGTACAGCTTGAATAAAAATAAAAATTCACAAATTTTAAGACACGGCATTTGAATAATTAAACAATATTTCCTGAAATAACAGTAAAAGCTACCTCTTGCTGGAGGCAAATCTTAGTTGTGAGAGGTAGTCTTTTTAAGATCTTAAAAATTTAACCTCATTAAAAAATATTTGGTGGTTAGTGTGGGTCTGATATACATAAACATATATATGATAATATTATTATTTTAAAATATTATGATTATTATCTATATAGTAAGTATAAAACGCCAAAAAATTATACAAAACTAATTTATTATATACGGGTACATTTACTGGCTATATTATTTAATAGTATTTAAAAATATTTGTGAACATTGATGCTTAAAACTAATCTAGTATAAACTTATATGTGCAGTTTTAATTTTTCTTAGAGTTCCCTGTGACGTTATTATGTCATATTATATATAGCTACTAATGAGATGTGCATGACTTGGCATAAATAAGCATAAATACCCTATGCGTTATAATGGAAAATTGCATGAAAAATGTGGTTGTGTTTCATATTTAGACTTTAGGTATGTAGAAAAAGTATTATCTTTGCACTGAAAACCCGAAACCGCAATGAATTATTTATGTCAAGTGTTTTTTAAGACCCCCTTAGTGATTTTAAGAAAGTTATCTGTCCGAATGTGAGTTTCATCTTTCTATCATCAGCATTAGTTTAATTTTTTTCAAATGATATATATACGTTTTTTAAAATAAAATTAGAATTCGATAAATAATCTAATTGATACAAACTTTGGTATCAAGGGTTCCCTTATACGATTTATTCCAATGTCTTTCATATGCTAGCTATACGGCTAGTATATATGAAGTTTATTGGGTCACTAATGTATGTGATACCTGAATGGATGATCGATGGGAATAAAACGATCTGACTGCCCTCGATCTAAGCACGTCTGAAACATACAGCAATATAAAATATGGGGTTTCGCATCCTACAGATGAGCGTAGCGAACCCGAAAAAGTGGCGAGAAAAAGTTTTGAGGTACTCCGTTTTTCCATATAATATAGTCATATGTCAATATAAATAATATATATATATATATATATATATATATATATATATATATATATATATATATATATATATTGTGTGTGAACTTTATTTTGAGCAGTCTTGTAACTTAGGCTCTTCAATTATGAAGTGGAAGAAATGCACGTATTAATAAAATAAAAGTTAGTTTTAAAGCCCGAGAGATACTTTCTAACTTGGTTGGTTAGAAAAACTTATAAAGTGCTTTCGGTTCTCCGTTACGTAATGCATTGTTTATTGTCATGTCACTGTGTGGTGAAAATTTTTCTTTGTTTTTTTTCTCCATGGTAAAAAACCGTGTATAACCAGGTAAAACAAGCTTTTTTAGGATTTTTTCCTACCCCGACCAACATATGAATTATTAACCCCTTACCCACTTCCATAACACTAAAGTAGATTTCCGCAGAAAGACAAAAAAAAGTTTGAGTATAAATTTTTCCTCTTTTACAATCGAAACGTTTATCCTCTTTCGTTACCTTTTTGCAAGTGCATAAAAAAGCTTAATTTCAAAAATGTTTCATTCAACAGAATTTTTACTCGTAAGCCTCTCGACAAAAGCTCATAATTTTTAACAGTTATTTTTTTCCCCCCAAATCGTTTAATTTAGAATTCTAAAGAGTTGACAAAGTAAAAAACAAAAAGTTTTATTTATTTATAAAGGAAGTTGTTCCTTGACAATTCTTTTTTAAAAAGGAATATTTATTTGCGGTGTAGTAATTAAAAATGTTTTGTTTTATTTTTAAACTGTTTTTACCTTAACTGTGCCAAAATCAGCAAAGAATCTTGCTGTTTTTATAATATTTTTTTAATAAAGGCATGGTGTATAAACCTTAGATATATTATTTCTATAGAGGCCCTATTAGTTAAATTTTGAAAGATCGACAAAGCAACCTGACCATCTTTATGCTAATAAATATAATCAAATAATCGGTACAAAATGACTAAGTCATACTGTATATCGTTAAAAATACAAATCAAATGACAAATAACTAGCAGTAAGCTGAAAGCAATTGATATATGATAAGCTTAAATCACTCTTGAAGGAGGTTTTAATAAGGTTATACAGAGCCCCAAAATGATGTTTCAGGCCTCTTAATGTATTTAGATAGGTTATGCATAGTATATACATATTATACATGTTTTTTGTTATCAAAGGTAAAACAGGCAGGCTCCAAGGATGTTGAATAAAGGGGATGACGCATTAAGGAACATTTCTAACCCCATGGAAGTTGTATGAGATAGAGAAATAGGAGCAAACTTACCTCCCCTTAGGTTATAAGTTTGCCTCTAAATTTTAAGACCTGCGCTGTTATAAGGATCATAAGCATGCGCAGTTCGTACCAAGCATGTGCAGTTGGTTTTTGACGTGTGTTTCGTGTTGCATTCATCTCTATGTTTTGATTTTCGATGGGGTCACTTTGTTGAATGGCAATTCGACTTGATGCGTCATCCCCTTTATTCAACATCCTTGGCAGGCTTCGACAGAGGATTATAGCCTCAACTTATTTGTCTGCTTCAAGTTTTCTTCTAAAACCAAGCTGAAAGCTTCTGCTGTGTCATTATTGCGTGTTAATGATGTCATAAAAAATATTTCTGAATAGCACATGTATGTATAGATTTATTTACATGTATAGACTAATTACATGAATTGATTGATTCTTGTACAAAGTTTCAAGTCTCTAACATAAATACTTTGGGAGCTACGATTATGACTGACACATACAGTCAGACAACTTTGTGAAAATCACTTAAAATGCCCTAAAAACGCCTAAAACGGATAATTCCGGTGACATCTCGGTATCGGATTTTTGTGCAAACACACTACTTTTCCTACAGACCTACGGTATAAATGAGGAAAAGTAAAACTATTGCTATTCAATGATAAAAAATAACCATGGGTCAAATAATCTTCAGAGGGTTCGTCGTGCTCATTGAAACTAGAAGATATTCACTGATATAACTTCATTAGTCGAGAGCTAGACTGTTGCGTCGCCTGCTGATGATGGCGTTGTGCCGAAACCAGTCCAGGGATATTTATATCCAACACCACGCATCAACGGTAGCTAATGCGTTTATACACCTTAAGATAATTACTCTTAAAAGGATGTAAGAAAGATAGTAATTTAAGTAATCTTCTACAGAAGATGAAATTTATAGTGAAAATTTGTGAAAAAAAAACAATTCACTTACATTATATTATTAAATTTGGATTGATATGGATTGACCCCTTGATACATACTTTAGTTAGTAAGATGATAATTTATGTATCCAAAGTAGTTATCACTTACAGTATAGGATTAAATATATTTAATAATTCACAAGTACAAGATTAAATGTTACATTTTAACAAAAAACCATGAAACAATTCTAACCAAATCATAGACTACCCTTACCAACAAACAGACAGTCGCTCTAGATACAAACAATTAATAATATAATACAAAGAAAAACTTAAACTAGATAGAATGATAAAATAAATGTTATTCTTTTTCAATTTAATTAATTTTTAATTAATTCCTCATTTTCTTAGGTACCAAAGAATTTCTTTTATTATTCTATTATTTCTTTAAGATTAACTTAATATGTACCTAAAAATTAGGAACCGTTTTATATATTTTCGCCTTATAGATTGTCATTAACTCTTTTATCAGTTATTGACATCAAAGGCAATCGACTAAAGAAAGTCTACAATAAAGATTGCTTCTAAACAAAATACAAAAAACGCTTTTCTTAAAAAACGCAAAATTTATATTAGCTGTCAATTAGGTGGTTATTCCTTTCAATAAAAGAAGGAAAAATCCACAAACATTATGGTTCCATTCAACAATAACACTTGAAACCCTGCCTGATGGTAACGTCTGAAAGAAGAAACTTTTTCCTTTACTTTCTTAACAACATTGAGGACAAAACCATTCGGTTTTTACCTGTTATAAGTTTTGTAACTGCAAAATCAAACTTACTTTTTATACTTTCCTATAACGTTGGAAAACCGTTTATGGCAAATGTTGAAAAAATGTCATGTAAGCATTTTCTTTGTGTATTCTTGTTAACGTTTCGCACAATTAAAAAATCGGGTACTGGGTCCTCGGATGTTTTCCTTACTATCAAAGAGACAAATCAGAATAATAAAATTAGTCTCTCCACTAATGAATTATTTATTTAAAATAAAGCATAACCGGCTTTCAACCAACTAAAGGTCATCATCAGTGCCGGTGAGAAGTTATGTAGCTAGGTTTTGAGTCTTTTCTTACTGTTGACTGGTGTAAGACTGGAGTAAAATAAACTAAAGAAGAAGTGTAGCGTCTTATATCAGTCAACAGTAAGAAAAGACTCAAAACCTAGCTGCATAACTTCTCACCGGCACTGATGATGACCTTTAGTTGGTTGAAAGCCGGTTATGCTTTAT
Organism: Microvelia longipes; assembly: GCA_018340805.1. Classification (NCBI taxonomy): domain Eukaryota; kingdom Metazoa; phylum Arthropoda; class Insecta; order Hemiptera; family Veliidae; genus Microvelia; species Microvelia longipes. The sequence continues at coordinate 30,160,660 of JACMZG010001913.1, forward strand.
TTTAAATAAATAATACATCAGTGGAGAGACTATTTTATTATTCTGATCATGATGAACTCCTCTAGCGCTCATATTTTGAATCCAAAGAGACTATTACTTAGAGGGAGGATAAAACAGCACTTATTATTCCTTGGGTAGCATGGTAACATAACAGTACATTGGTGACGTCATTTTTTTTCTTAATAATAAAAATTTCACGTATATATTACATTATTTTTTGACTATTTTGTCATAAATTAATTAAAACAAGTTTTAAATGAATCTATTACATTTATTCTTTGATTGTCTGTGTTGAATATAGAGGTTTGTAGAGAATAAATGCCCGACGTTTGTAGAGTGCAAGCGAGAATAGGTATTTTAGTGGGGTGGGGAAGTATCTAGTATCTCCCTAGGGTGACTATAGTATGGGTAAGCACAGTTATTGCACCTTACGAAAACTGTCTCACCAAAGAGTATATAGGTCCTTGGTCTCACTACCAAACTCCTTATAACTGTGTTATTCGGGCTATGTACTCCCTCTTAGTATTAGTCTCTTTGCTTACTATAAACTTTTCCTCACCACTTCGGACTAGCTTCGCTTGTTCTTAGAATATCATAATAAACTAATTTATTTTGCAGTGCGTCTTCAGACTCGCTTTGCTCGTCCTCCGATTGAAAAAACGTCCATTTTATTCCCAACTGTTACCCATCCAGCCATTTACCATGAACATATGCAAGTGACAATGTATTTCTGAGGGGCTCGTTGACTTGTAATAAAAAGTCAAAAATGAACTTTTAAAGCAACAATATAAAAAATGTAAAAGTTAATATGAAGCAATGATATTGTTTGTAAACAGAAAATATCAAAAAGATTATAAGGCATCTACCTCGCTTGATACTGATTATAATATGTGATCCGTCAAAAACCACAAATATCCTTACCGAATTAGTATAAGATGTAGTATTCTTATTTATTACAAAAGGAATACTCTCGTGCTGGATTTTAGCTAATTTTTTTTTCGATTTTTGAAAAAACTTACACATGTCATGTGATAAACATTTAACTAATGCTGGTAATATGAAACTAGGCCCTTTTGTTGATGTTATATATGACTAAATGCTTGCAAATTTCAAATGGAACCAAACATTTGTGTACATTTCATGGACTTTTTTTGGGTCATCTTCAGGTCTAAACAACAAACAACTAGTACAAAACATTTATAACATTACAAAAGCATTATACAAAGAGTATCTAAAACAAAATATAACTTACTTTAACCTCAAAAGGTAAATGGGGGTTATAGCAAGTTTTGTTTTGTTTGTATTTAAACTAGTTACTTTTTGCATTTACAATATTTTTAAATGTTTTGTACTAATTGTTTGTTGTTTAGCCCTGAGGATGAACCAAAGGGGTTGAAATAGCTTCTTCAAATATAGTTGTAGAACGGAAGTCAACCTTTACAAAATTATTGTTTATTATTTTATCATTTTCAACATCAAGTATAGCTTTATAATCTTCCTCTTTCTATGTCAAAACCTACTTTCACATTTTATACTTCTCCTTTGAAATTCGCAAATATCCATTAAAAAACACGAAACTAAATAAAAAAAATAGAAAATGACAATAAAAAGTTACAATATAAAGGTACTTAGACTGTCATTTGCAAAAAGTCAATTCCCGAACGAAAATTCTAAACTTCTTCCAACAAAGGAAATGAAAAGTTTTTATATAACAAAAAAATACAACAGCGTTTTTATCGAGTTTCCCCCTGCAATCTAAGATTCAGTAAACCAGCACAATTGCAGTCTGGTATTGACGAGTTGTATTGAAATTTTAAATTAAATGCTTGAGAAGCATGGTTCTGAGTTATTTTAATTTGTTTTTATCAGTCTACAAATGTTTCAAACAAAACATATACACATTGTAAGCAAGTACGCATATTTACTTATAAAACATGCAGATTTAATTTAAATGCTACGATATTTAGCAAATAGTTTTCCTCTAACTTTAATTTTCATTCCTCCAGTTATTTGTTTATTCTTCATTTTTTATTTTATTGTATTGATTTTTTTACGTTTACAGACAATATTATTGCTTTATATTTTTTCATACTTTTAGCGATTTTGTCTTTGAAAATTATGGGGAGTGGAAAGTGAACCTAAGATTTTAAGCAAACCCTGTTTTAGAGGTCCTTAGTAACGAAAAATAGATTTCAAAAACTTGATTTTTTTGCCTGGATTACCCGCTTCGACAACTTGGTCCTTAGCGGGAATCACTCCATCCATCCCGCGGTCTCATAAACTGTAACTCCCACCAGCTAACCCTGTTGGGAATATTTTGACTAGATTCAAGATTCAAGATTCAAAAATAACTTTATTGACAATTGTACTATAAAGTTGAGGTTACTGTTACAATTTGCATATCCAAAAAAAAAAAAATTATAAAAATATAAGATGCATTACAAAAAGAGAAAATGAATTTTTATCTTTGAGTGTTAAAAACAAAATTAAGAAAATAGAACAATTTACTTAATTGTTAAAAATTAGAGATTCCAATACAGTTATATACATGTTACAAAAATATTTAGAGGTAAAAAACATACATTATTATTATTATTATTATTATTATTATTATTATTATTATTTTTTTATTATTTTTTTTTTTATTTTTTATCTTAGCTTTTAATTTGCTTGTTATTAGTAGTTATATAACTACGGATAAATTTATTTATTTACTTATTTTTTAATACATTCATTTATTATTTATCTTCTTAAAATTTATTATTTAGTTCAAAAATTAAGATGTTAATTTTAAAGTTATTTACTTCATATATTTATCTTCTATATTTTTAATTTTTATTTTAAATTTATTTAAGGAACAAAATTGGTAAGCAATGTTATCAAAGATATTTATAATAGAATTAAGTGAACTAATTATTCGCATAATAAGAAGGCTCTTAATAGAAGAGCTTCTTTAGTGAAGTTAAAAACCCTTTTTATTTTTTCGGTGGACGAGCCAAAAGTAAGCAGGGTTTCTTTATTTAGGTAAATGTCCTGAGAGGTGATATAGGTATCTAACCATTTCTCTCTTACAGGATTATATGCCGGACATTCAATTAAAAAGTGTTCGAGGGTATCTTGGGCATTTATGTTGCAAACAGTGCATACTTCTTCTGAGTTAAATTTGTATGAACTACCTTTGTAAAATATTCTAACATTTGTTCTATGGCATATTCTCATCTGGCTGACTAATCTTTTCCAAGCTATTGGAATTCTAATTCGGAGATATTCTTCTCCGATGCCCAAAGAACTGATGTTTCTGTAGAATAAGTTATAGTTTGAATTGATAGCAGATTCTACATCTAGGCTAGTATGTCTGGATATTAATTTGTCTATAACGTTAGGTAGATCTGCTTCCAGTTGCATCGGTGTTAGTTGCAGTACATAGTCTAGGTAGTTTTCTTTTAGTTTATTTTTTAGTTGGGTGTACCAGTTAAAATCTGGATCATTAGATTTTTTACTATCCAAAGCAATAAGTTGTCTCAGACAACTTATTGCTTTGGATAGTCCTTAGCGGGAATCACTCCATCCATCCCGCGGTCTCATAAACTGTAACTCCCACCAGGTAACCCTGTTGGGAATATTTTGACTATGATTATTATTATTATAATTTATTTATTTATTTTTATTTTTTCGTCTTATGCCTCATTTAACCTATTTTTTTCGCGATGTATCACCTAGTGTATTAGAGAACCGCACCACATGACATTATCATGCTCTGATATTATATTATTATTTTACAAATTCATATCATTGATGATGTTTTTACATTCAATTTTAATATAAGGTCACATGTTCCATACTTTATTTTACTAATTCAAAAACTTTATGTTTGTTTTTTGTGGATTCTTGCAAACACGCCATCTTTCGAACGGATTAATATTTTTAAATCATACTTGGTACAGAATCAACCTTGGTGAGAACACAAACCCATTGGAAAATCTGATTAGTAGTTATGTGATTAACCCAGTTTTCCGAGTAATTTTTCGGATATTTTAAAGGAAAGAGACTAAAACATTAAATGTACATGAAACAGTAAAGTTTTATCTGTGAATATTTACACAAATATTTTTATTGCTGTGGTAGTAAAAAGCATCCTTTTGCTGTCATTTTCTGATTGGCTAAAAAATAATATTTACTATCCAATCAATTAATTAATAACAAAATTATTAATTATAATTATAAATTTATCATATTTCCATAACATAGTAAAGTAAACCCTTTTATTGTTAATATAATAAAAACCTATTTTAATTAGGTTACAATTTTTCAATCTCTAGTATGAAATTTAATCAAATTAAACCCTTTAGAAATAGGTAACTAACCTTTATTATACACCACATTGTAAAAACTAATTATACAAATATTAATTAATGGTATAATCAGCTAAAAACATCGGTTTTTTAAAATCAAACTTAGTTGCGTCGCAAAATGTTTTGTACGAAGGTATTACTAATAATTATTATTTTGTTTAAAGCACATACTTCTGTATTATCTAAACATTATTTGTCTCTAAGGTCATATTTTAAATGTAATTTTATTTATTATCTCTTATATTACAAATATTAAAATTCAAAGGATTTATTTTTGTATTATTTTGTTTTACATTAGCATCAGGCATGGATGACTATTCATATTGAACTATTATATTAAATAGAATTGCATTTATGATATTTTAATAATACTAATTTAAAATTGTATTAATGTTATTTATCTATAGATTCTACGTAGTAGTTCTAATTATAAACTTTTTTTTTAATTTTCTTCTCTTTATTTATACCGTATGTGTATAGAAAAAGTATTGTGTTTGTTCAAAAAATCCAAAACTAAATTTTTACCCATTTAGTTTACTGATATGAACTACTTAGTATACTCATAAATATAAGGCTCGTATATCAATAGTTTTTGGAGGGTCAAGCAAGGATTTTCTTTACTATATATGAGGTTAAACGAAGCCCGAAGGCGTGCAGCATTACACTTAGGTGTTTTCTATATTATGACGATGAGTGTAGCAAATCTGATAAGGTGAGGATTTTTCTGAGGTACCCCTTACCTGATTGTTCATTTAAAATTAATTGCGTAATAAGGCGCGGTCAAATATCCACGGCCTTTTAGATCCATCTGGACATTGCATCACCAACAAACTTTTTTTTATCATTGATGCTTATGGGAAATTTTTGAGGTGCGTTAGTTTTTTTTCAAAATTTTCAGTAATTAGCCGGATTTGTGATAAATGAAGCCTATTTCCATAATTTGCACGCTCTTTTGGTTAATGTCAAAGAGTATTTACATTCACTCAACGATTTATTTTTAATCTAATCCCTTTTCCAGAGGGATCTAGAAGGCCGTGGATATTCGACCGCGCCTTATATAAATATGATTTCACAAAATGTTTTTTCGGGCACGTAACTCTATAGTACACTACAGTAACTTAAAGAAAAGAACTATTAATCCAAGAGCCAGGCGTAATAAATGTAAACCAAATATTTCTAAAAATATAACTTTAATTATGAAGAAAAAGCATAGTCTGCCAGATTGGAGCCCTTCATATGAATGCGCTAGCTAAAATATTAAAAAATCGGACAAATTCCAGTTTCCTTGTAATAAGTGGCGTACCGTCTACGGGCCTTCGGCGCGTAGACTGTCTTAATGAAGGATATAATTAAAAGAGCTCTAGTTGTAGTGTTTATTCCGCCGTTTATTGCCTAAACGGATTCACTAGGCCCAACTGATTGGTGATGTAAGTACGTTCTTAATATTATTAAAATAATTAAAAAACTAGTAATAGTCCCTATGATATTTTACATAAAATTGTTCAAATAAATAAAATTACTGTTTGATAAAATTTTTGACAATAACTTCATGATTTGAACGAAAATTAAAGTAATTAATCTTCAATCAAAACTCTTTCACTTAAATTCAAATGGGACTGCCTAAAATTAGGTTCTGTAAAATGACCATTTTTTCTAGCAAAGCAAATTAATTCATTAATGTATTGAACAAAACCTGTAGGAAATTTTTTTCCTTAGATTACACTATTAAGAAATACATTAGTGTAAAGAAGAATATTGCAAAGTAGAGTAGAGTACTTCAGCTCAAATTTTAATGCAAATAAACATTTAAATTTATAGACCAAAAAGAACCAAACCAATATTCTTGTTTTATTGGTAAATATATCAAGAATATTCTTGTATATTATGAGGTATTGCATTTTTTTTAATACTGCTAGCTATCAATCTTTCACATCTTTTAACTCCCTCCTATCCTTTCTTTGTGTGAATTCCCCCTCACGGCGGAATGTACATAGAAAAATATGTATTTTCTATGCTAAAAATATATAACAAGATAATGCCAGAGGGCACCAAATTTTTCAACCAAAATGTAAAAAAGAAAAAAAAAGAAGAAGGAATGGGTTAAATGTTTTTATCTTTATTTGGAGTTGTTAAACTGTTAATTTATCTATTTATTTATTTATTCAATACTTATCGTATTGAAACGACACTTGGAATACTTATTTATTACATAAATGAATATATATTTGTTTCACTTTAATTGGTATTTTCTTTATTTTTGACATTTTTTTAAAAATTGTATACTAGTCATTTAATAGATCTTAAACTAATACTGATAAAAAATTATATTTAGCACGTTGTTGTACTTATTTATGACTTCCTTCGTGCTTAATTTGAAATCAATGGAAACATTCTCCGCTTTTTATGAATTCTCGAGTCACTAATCCGTAAATGACGTCATGAAAACACTGGATGATACACTGTGTTACAAGTGTTTTCACAACTTTGTGAAAACCACTTGGGAGGTCTTAAGTCACCGTTAACGGATAATGCAAGTGACATCCCGTACTCGGTTTTTTTGCAATTCTTGTAATTTTACTATATACACCTTCCTTATACTATACGTAATGCAAAAAAGGATCGTCAGACTAGTATTTAGCATTCCTAATAGGCAAACTGCCAAATCTTTGTTTCTTTCCCATCAGTTGTTGACTTTCCCGAGTATATTTATAAAAGAATCAGTTTGTTTTGTAAGAAAATATTCCCATTACTTTGTTAAAAATCTAGGAAAGCACCATATACATTTAAGGAATAGAAAAGATCTAATCACCCCTTACTGAAGGACTACTTGTTTCAAAAATTCAGTTATTAAAGTTTCATCTAAACTTTACGACTCCTTTCCAAAAGAGAAAAGCCTGTGGCTCAAATGAAAATTTCAAGCCAGCAGTAAACAAGTTTTTAAAAGAAAATAGCTTTTACACTTTTAATGAAATTATAAAGAAATAAGTGTAATAATTATCTATTAAAGCTTTTTTATTCTTATAGTTAACCTTTATTTATAAGTACTAAGCTATAGTAACATTAGATACATAGTAAGTTAATAAAGCTTTTGAGAAGGAATAGGTCTAAAATTATAAATACAACTAATTTTGCCGAGCTTTCGATATAATTTTATTTATTATTAAATAAAATTAGTTTTATGTATTATCTTGGACCTATTCCTTCTTATATGCTTTAATAATTTAAAGTAGAGGTCCCTATAAAGATTTTTGTTTACATAGTAAGCTATCTTGAACAAATTACATGTTTAGCACAACAGTTTTACATTTTTGAATAATCTTTATTATTTCCTTTTTTGAAATTTTTTCAAATTCTAAACCTTTTCACCAAAGCGTTTGTTATGGACCAAAGTTAAAGTTACTCTTTTAATCAGCATGGTAAAACATGTTTACTAAAGTTTTATTGGAAATGAAGATTGGACAGTTTTTTGTACCAAGTACTCTCAGGAGATAGGTTTTTGGAAATCTATTTTTACTTTTAATGATAATTTGAGAACTCTAATTAAGATTCCATAGCTTTATCGCCTAAACATTTTCATATATTTCAATTTATCTCTTGATTAATGTTATATTAGTTTAATGTTAGTCAATCCTGTGCAAAGGCTTTAAACTAATTTCATCACACTGCTTTTGTTTTATTCTTAAATAATTTAAAATCATTTAAGTCCTTTTATACGTACTACATGTCTAATCAATAAATCTGACTGATGAGGTTACATATAAATGACACAATGTAATTGTTCACTTACAATTTAATGTAATTTTCAAGACAATTCATGTTTTGTAAAAACATGAATTGTTGTCATCAAGCAACAAATTCCGTCTTTTCCACTAGAATATTTATAATATATAGCCGGCTTTCGGCTTGCGCCATCAATTGAGGCTAACACAGCAAAATCAAAATAAAAATTATAATAAAAAGTTAAAAGATTAAAAAATAAAATTAGAAATGAAAAGAAAAGAAATGCTGAAACTTAAATATAAAAGACATTATGTGTCTGAAAGGTTTGATTCTCATAAAATAGAGTCATTACACAGTAGTATTATATGATTAGTACGTATAATTTAAATTTTGAAATTACTATATTGATTTAATTAGCTTTAAGAATAGAATGCTGTAGAACACACAAAGGGTCAATTATGAATTATTCTATTCCAAACTTTGTCATTTCCATAACCATGGAATTCACTTTCTTAACCTCAAAATTGTTTAAATGATAATATTTCTACCACTGAATTTAATTAAAGTGGTTTCATTTCTTTATTATAGTTTTTCGTTAAGAATAAGTTTATAAATCCGAGCGAGCCATGGTGTCATCACCTCAAAAATAATTCGATTGAGGTTCTAAATTAGTTAGTGTCTTAAAACTAATATATGTTATAATTAAGGAATTAACTTTATCAAACAACAAATTCCGTCTTTTCCACAAGAATATTTATAATATATAGCCGGCTTTCGGCTTGTGCCATCAACTGTGCCTAACACAGCAAAATCAAAATAAAAAGTTAAAAGATTAAAAAATAAAATTAGAAATGAAAAGAAAAGAAATGCTAAAACTTAAATATAAAATGGCATTATGTGTCGGAAAGGTTTTATTCTGATTCTCATAAAATAGAGTCATTTTAAATTTTGAAAGACATACTACAATCGGGGTTTACTTATTGTTTAAACTTAGTCCTAGTTTGGTATACTTTTTACTATCCATGCAATCTTACGTATTTTTTCTTAAACATTTTATCACTTGATTAGCCGATGTAGAAAGAAGATTGTTGTGAACTTTGTTAGGGAATGTAAACAATCCTTTTCTCTTCCAATATCGTAATTCAATATTACACGTTTGGAGTACGCATGCTCGGAAATCTCTGTGACAATATCTCACTGTCAATTGTCAACAAAAAAAAGAAGCTCAATTAGATTTTATACCTCCTGAAAACTCGGAGAGAGAGAAATGCTTCTTTTATACCTTTTAATAAAAAATCTTCTACATTTTCAGAAACGATGATTCCGATATCTTGTATTTTTTACTTTTTCTCATCCATACCGTAGGTATGTAGGAAAAGTTTTGTTTAGGCAATAAAAATTCGTAACCTAGATTTAACTGAAATATCCGTTTCAGATGTTTTTAAGACCTCTTGAGTGATTTTCATCGAGTTCTCTGTGTATTTATGCTAGAGTGTGCAAACTTGCTCAAAAATTTGAAAGTTTGGTCGAGTTAGAAAATCATATCTGGAAAATATTTTTTAAGACGTCATTAACCCATAGAAACTTCTTTAAGTAGCATTTAGTGAAACATTTAGATCGACTAATTTGTTAACCAGAACATTGCATACTTCCTTCATGTATTACAGAGGATTAACATAGACTTAACCTTTAACAAATTAATAAGGTCTTATGTGCTTAAGGATTAGGGCAGGTAACAGATTTCATAAAGTATTCTGCATTATTTTACAAAATATACTAATCTAATCCAACTTTTAACTCATTTAAAATATTTTTTTCTCACTCAGATGGTTTTAGCATCATCGAAGTAACCCTTCATCTTATAGCTAAAGGGTCTGCTATAAAATTCTAGGTAGCTGAATTTATATCAAAATAATGTATAGTAAAAGAAACCCACATTTTACTCAAAGGAGATGACGTCATTTGCCAAATGCCTTTATATGCCATATTTCAATTCGATTGAATCATGTTTCCGCGATTTATGATTTTTGGAAATTTTTGCTGAGTGATAAATGCGAATTTTTCGAACAGCACAACTACATCTATAGATTGATTTTTGTCTAAAGTTTCAACTCTCTAGCATAAATAAACAGAGAGCACTGTGTAATAACAGACACTCACACTCATAAAGACAAACAACTTTGCGAAAACCTCTTAGGGGGCCTTAAAAACACCTAAAACAGAAAATTCCTGTGATATCTCGATTTCGGATTTTTTTGCAAACATAATACTTTTTTTATATACCAACTGTATATTTGAGGAAAAGTAATTAAATTAAAAAATATGTATAATATTTAATTAATTAATGTCATGTGAATACAATGATTTATAAATATTTTAATATTTAATCAGTATCAGGGGAGCCCTATAATCTGGGAGGGTAAATAATGTGTTGACCTTGTTTTATAATTTTAGCTAGATGTAATATCAGCTGGTTTGGGATGAATTATTTTGAATCAGTTGAGGAAAAATAGCGTCTTTTATTAGTTTAGGTTTAGAAAGATGAACGTTTTGATAAAGTCAATATTTGATAGCGAATAGACGAGGACAAGGATAGATAGAGTCAACTTAGTCTTGCTTCAGTTAAATAAGAACACACTAAATAAAGGAGTTTTATGGTAGTCTCTGAGCATAGTCTTTTTGAGTTAATATCTTAATTTATATATATTATATATATATAATATATATATATATATATATATATATATATATATAATTATATATATATATATATATATATATATATATATTATATATATTATTTGTATGTACAATTTTTTGTTACTTGATGTTTGCAAAGTTTTTTTTATTATTATTGAAATTAATTTCGATTTCATCTTGTGATATATAACTATATGTAAACAAACCAATATTTACAAATGCATTTGGAAATTCGCATGCATTGTGGCATTATGCCGCTTATGACAAACTGATATGACACAACAACCATGTGGTTTCGATGAGGGAGGGGCTTGAAGCGCTGCTCCGAGAACCGACGCCGCGTAGCGACCAAAAGGCCGAAGACCTCGTTTAGTTATTAAGATTAATGAAATAAGAATGACATTACGGTTTTATTATTGACTAACTCTTTTCGCGCTTCTTTATAATGGCTAGAGATCTAGAGAGGGGACTTAAAATATTTGTTAAATTATTTCCCCTATAATATATATATATATATATATATATATATATATATATATAATATATATATATATATATATATATATATATATTATATAAATATATATATATATAGGGGAAATGTTTATTTATATTATATAAAATATATAAATTAAGTTCTCTAATTTCTTGGTTTATTTTTGTTATTGCTCATTCTTATTTAATTTATCTTTTTCATTTTACACTATCTAAATAGATTGATGTATCTTGTGTTGCAAAGGGCCCTGATGAAGAATTTGTAGTTAAATTCGAAACGTTGGCGAGAAATAAATATATAGTTTTCATGTAAAGCTGTGTTTTTATTCATAACCTTATCCCGAGATTGGGGAGACGCGTATATATATATATATATATATATATATATATATATATATATATATATATATATATAAATATATATATATATATATATATTGTATAACCAAATACTCGTTCCTTGTAGATCTTGCTGGAGGAAGTATAAATAGAACTCAATTTTCGTAATCAGAACACAAATTTGTAGAAGTTTATTTTCTTTCTTAAAAAAGTACGAATAATATCCTCTTTAAACTTGATATATACGCTTAAATAACTTTGGTATAAAAATTAAAGTTAATATTTTTCTGTCTTTGAAATGAAATCACGTTGCTTGTTAATCATATGTTACCCTTACTTCATGTAATTTTGTTTTTTCCAGCTAAAATATGTTTAAGTTACATTATCACCTAACATTTTCATGCTGAATTTTTATGGGCTTCTTGCTTTCTTCCTCTAAAAATAAACGTGCAACGTTTGGAATTTCAATTTTGTGAGAAATATTTTAAAGTACAATTGTCGTATCTTTAAATCAGGTACTTTATCTAAGATTAATAATTTAAACATATAATGTAAATGTTTCGTCTTATCCTATTTAAATATGTTATATATATATATATTATATATATTATATATATATATATATATATATATATATATATTCATTACTCTAGTTTGTTAATTCTTAAATTTCTAAAGTGAGTGATTTTTAAAGTTAAAGTTGTTAAAGCTCTATAACAACTAATATAATGGCTGGTTCTCTAATTAATTAAGAGGTCTTCAGCCTTTTTGCTGCCTTGCGGTCACATGGAGGCGCAACAGCATGCGCCTCCATGCGCAGAAAAATACAAATGTATTTTTTAAAAGTGCATTTGTTTAAATTATACTATATATGTCAATTAATATACCGGAACTAATACTGCTAGTAAAATGTAACTTCGTATTTTTGTTAATAAATAATGTTAATATAGAATATAATATGTGTCACAATTTTCAGCCCGATCTGAATTTTCGAAAGTAATCGTGTCCCATAGAAACATCACAGGAAAATTGTCAAGGAAGTACAAGTCTTACTGTTTTGATTAAGGCAGAAACCGAATAGAAAACACAAGCAAGAACTGGATTGGTGCGGATGAAAGAAAGCATTCCGAAAAATTTTCCGACTTGTGGACCTCTGCGACAAAAACATAACAGATAATGTAACGATAAAAACTATTTAAGATAATTTTTCACCCTAAGATTCCGACCCGGGCCCAAGTGTTTGTAAACCTTGATCCACTCTTGATTAGTTTCATTTTATTCAGAGCCTCATAATATTGAAAACAACAGCTTACTCCAAAGAAGTTGTTTACCTATCACGTTTTTTAATAGTTGCTGTTATGTTTTTTTGTCATCACTTGAGGTGGTATCGACTCTGGACTGGTTGCATTTTATTCTACGTTCAAAAAAACATTGAAAGGAACACTCCTCCTTAGGTTTCCGGATATCCAACTCAACTTTTTATTCTTTTGGTATCCAAATCCGTTTTATTTGATTAAATGCCCTAAAAAAGGAAAAAAACTTTTTTATGTTTTTAATAAAAATTATATTTAGACATTTTCATTACATATTTTTTTTATTATTAACTATCCAATTCTAATGTTAGAAAAAAAACCAATGCATAACTTAGTCACAATGACCCATGTTTTCTGTATAAAAATTTATAGGGATTTTCGAAACTATGTTATTGGTTGACTTGTTTTTAACGTCAGTAGAAATTTCTTAAAACATTTTACTAGGGTGGGAACATTAGCATATGTTAGCTTTGTATATTTTATCATATAAAATAAATTATAATTACCATTATAGTAATTAATAATTCATACTTTATTTGTAATTAATTATACAATAATTATGTTAAGTAGGATATGTTTATAAATTCTTAGTTTTCCTTTTAATTAAATTAACTCAGATGAAACAAACACCAATGGTAATTTAATTAAGGTTAGGGTTTAAATTGTCATTTTAAAATTTTTAATTATACAGTTTTATTTAGATATTAAAATTAAAATGGGAAGTGATGTGAGAGAGTGTCAGCTATAACAAGTGAATGTGAGTTTATAAGAGAGGGTTGAGTACTAAATGAGAGAGGGAGATGTGGAGCATACGAGATTTAGGCGCAAAGCAAAGGGATGTGAAGAAGAGAGTCAATATGGAAAGAGTAAGAAAATTATGTGCACAAGGAGAACTACAAACGCGAATGCAGAATACAGAAAGTTGCACAAAAAGAGAGTGTTTAAAAAAAAAGAGAAGTGTCATAGAAAACAGTATAAGAGAGAGAGAGAGAGAGAAATTGAGAGAGTAGTGGCTTAAAGTGACCTCTGTGATGTTTGTTTTTAATGACTGACGGCTAAAGTGAAATGGGAAACTATGCTGGGGTAATTAATAGATTCGAGAGTGGAATAACTCTCTTTTAAATGCGAGAGAAAAAGAGAAAACAATCGAGCTTTGTTATGTTAGTAATGAGAAAGACAGAAAAACAAAATATCGGGCAAAACTCTGACCCCTGCGGAGTGCCCTCGTATCACGTACGTTTATCTAAATATTCCCCCCTGAAATATCTGTCAGAGAGGTCATGCATTGGATTATACATCACGTGATTCTCTCTAACAGAATATTAAGTAAATCTTTCCCGTCCTCCCTTTTACTTTGCCTCCCTCTCTGCATGAAATGTAATCTTTTCTCCCTAGAGAACAAATCTCTACAAATCTTGACGTTAAATAAATTGGGATTGTCGTGTAATTGAGTAATTATGATTTTCCTATTTAACTAACAAAATAGCTTAATGAATCACTTTTTGATTTATTTTTACTTGCTTACATCACTTGACTGTTTTGATTTATTTGATTAATATTTGTTTTCGCGATTTCTTTGTTTAGTAAAAGCAACTTTGTATTTGATTAGTAAGTTTGCGATTACTTAGTATTGTAAGTTGCAAGTAATCTCGACGTTTTGAACTTCGAGAGACCTGATAAAAAGAACGATATATTGGGAGGTACATGGTACATGTTAAGAAGGAATTTTTTTATTTGAGTATGATTTATTGATCAAAGGTTTTTTTTATTACGTTCCATTAGGAACAAGTTATCTTAAAACATTTACTTACTAGTTCAGATTTGCCGCGCTTATACTTACCATTATCGCTTCCCTTGTTCAAGAGCAGATGGACATTATTGTCAAGTAATATACTCAGTGATTACCCAATTCTCTTGATCCAGCAGTTTTTATACTAGTAGAATGAGCGTGAATGGAGTCCATCATAAATAATAAAAGAAAAGAAGTCTCTCCACAAAACAAAACTTTATTGGCAAAGCCCTTTCAACCTAACTAGAGGCCATCATCAGTGCAAAACCGTTGAGATGTTAAAGAAGTAGAGAAGTGAGTCTATGTTTTCTTATTAGGTATTAGAGTCTGACTCTAATACCTAAACATAAACATAGACTCACTTCTCTACTTCTTTAACATCTCAACGGTTTTGCACTGATGATGGCCTCTAGTTAGGTTGAAAGCGCTTTGCCAATAAAGTTTTGTTTTGTGGAGAGACTTCTTTTCTTTTATTATTCAGCAGTTTTTAGTTTTTAGCGATTTTTTAACCCGAAAATGACGCTTATGAGGTTGCACAGATGACGAAAGTTATGGAGAGGAGTAGAGGGATCGATTCCGTTTGGCTTGCGATACCAAAATATATGTTAGAAAAAAATATATATATATATAATATATATATATATATATATATATATATATATATATTATATATATTATATATATATATATATATATATATATAATTATACATATTGTTTCTACCCTTACGTATTTTATTACTTGAAATAGGTTCAAACAAAGATTTTATTGTATGTTGATAACATATTGAGTCGGTTGACGCAAACGGTATCAAGTATGTATGTATTAATATATATATATATATATATATATATATATATATATATATATATATATATATATATTATATATATACATAATGTTGTATAATAAATGTATACGTCTAGGTAAATGAACTCTACGATATCTGCTGTGATCAGTAGTGCTAGATGGTGGGGAGGTGGTATGGAAGATTGGCCCCTACCTCTTGTTCCGCTTTGGTCAGCAGGTATATCTATGTGTTGGTTTTTATTTCAAGCTTCAATTCTAGCATTGAAACACTAGGGGCTACTTAGATAGAAGACGCACACATTAAGGAAACTTACTGCCAAGTTAAACAACATAATTATCTAGAGTTACCTTCTCATTTTGATTACTACTAGTGCAGTTGTGTTTTAAAGATTCCCTTATTCGATATTAATAATAAATCCTTTAAAGAAAACCAATAAAAAACTTTTTAAACAATTATGGACAAACGGCAAATTATTTAAAATTTCGTTTGATAATATTTAATTGATTTTGCAAAGTTTATTTGATCCTGTCCCGTACTTTGCTTTACAACCAAGTTCTGTTCTTGCTCCAACCGAAGCATTTCCATCGGGATACGTTTCAACGAGCTTTGTCCAATTAGTTTGTCAATCAATTTGAAGCCCATGTTTTTTTCTTCTTTTTTTACACATGAATAATCTGGCTCTGCAATTTTGCAGGATTTAACCAAATTCATCTATTATTGTATCCATCGATAAATTTAAATTTTTAAAAGTTTAAACATTTTGAAAGCCTTTTGTTTGAAACAGAGAATCAAACTTTGAAAATTCGCTAAAACAAAAACATCCCAATTGTGTTGAATTTTGGTACCATACTATCCTTCTATGATATAAATACGTTTAGGTAGTTTCAATACTATACGGTAATAAATCTAGGGTTTTATTAGCAGTCACCCGGGATAGGTGACCGCTAAAAACAAAACGGTTCTCTTTGTATCCGGGGGTAAACGAAGCCAGTGCAAAGATGTGCTGCAATAATAAATTAGGTGATATCCATTTTCTGAAGATAGGCGTAGTGATTTAGTTGTTCTGAGGTATCCCGTACCCGATTTTATAAATTTATTTAAGACTTTTCAATATCTATTCAACATTCTTTTTATTACAAAGTCAAGGTTTTTAAGTTTAATATTCATGTTTTAATTTGTTATTATATTCTTTTTTATTTCCAATTTTTTTTAACATTTTTGTATTAATTTATTCCAGTTATTTAGTTAGGTAATAATACCTCTTTATTTTAAATAATTTTACTTTACTATTTTTTTTTAATTTTATTATAACATTTTTAATTAGTGAAATAAATTAAAAATATTGCCTTCACTTTCATGAAATATTATTGTTATGAAATAAAAATTCATAAATGAATGAATTACTCTAGTCATCATTTAACTTAAATTAAAAAAAATGGGTAAGAGGAACCTCAGAAATTTTTTTGTTTTATTCCCAGCGGTCACCCGTCTAGGACCTGACTTCGCTCGATGCTGCTTAACTTTTATGATCTAAAAACGCCATAGATATACTTGCCGTATTGAAACGTAACTTATTATACTTATTTATTAGGTAAATAAATACACTTGTGCCAAATTTCAGCTTAAATAAATTATTTATGCAAAATTTTTAAAAACATATACAATCTTTCGATGAAAATTGAACTATTGCTGATAATGAAATGAAGCTTGGCACGTATGGTAGTCTTATAGATGCGTGTTAAATCTCAAACGGATTGACAATTTTTCCCGTGTCTTATAAATTTTTGAATGTTTTGTGGAGTAATAATGCAGGTTATTGACATTATAAAAAAAATCACAACATCACAACTTGACCTAACGATTGATTTTTGTACAAGGTTTCAACTCTTTAGCATAAAATTACTGGGACATGCGATAATAACAGACCCACACACATATACAAACAGACAACTTTGTAAAAACCACTTAAGAGGTCTTAAAAGGACCTAATACGGATATTCAAGTGACATCCCAGTTTTGGATTTTTGTAAACACAATACTTTTTCTGTATACCTACGGTATGAGGAAAAGTAATACAGGTATGTCACGTAGTAACGCCGAATATTTCCTTGACTTGCTTCGGTGGTCCTCTGTTTGCCCAAAGCGTAATGTATATTACTTCTAGAGCAGTGGTTACACTATCTCCTTTATGCTAGATGTTGATAATGTAAAAATTAAATTTTTATTCATGTCGATTTCATTTTTATATTGACAGAAGTTGCTAATTAAGTAATGTCTGCCCTAAACAGTATCTACTCGTACTTTTTCTGAAACAGTGGGATATAATGAGATGGTATTTATGATTTTTTTTAGCTACGCTCAGCAGTTAGTTTTTGTATTTTGACTGATACAAAAACTGGTTATCAATATATCTTACAATTACTCAGATTGTAAAATTTGGTTAGAAATATTAGAAAAGTTTTTGAAAATATTTTGATTAATCCAAACCCGGCTGCCTGCAAACAAATGTTGAGTTGGAGAAAAAAAATTATATGACCTATCATCCTCATCAATATTGACCATAAGGGTAACAAGAGACCATAAACTGTTTTCTTGTGAAAAAATGTAATGGCCATTTGATGTTTACGGCAAAAATAAGATATTTTTATACGATTTTAAATGAGCATCAGTGGAGTTGTTCATAATTAAAGGAACTAAGAAAAGAGTTTCTCCACAAAACTGTAAATTATAACACTGATACACACACACACACACACACACACTGCACTGTTGCACTGTTATTACACTATGCAAAGCATATTTAATGTTACTGTTATTACACTATGCAAAGCAAAAAGGGGGGGGGGTATAAAGAGATGGTTGAGGAGGAGGAGGAGGAGGAGGTGGTGGAGGAGGAGGAGGAGAGGTGGTGGTGGAGGAGGAGGAGGAGGAGGCTCCAGAACGCTCCTTTTGCCCCTACTTTAATAACAAGCTTAACCAATGCCCGTGTATAATATCCCCCGGTAACAAAAGTAAGCCGAAATCGGGAAACTGGCTGTTTGCCGATTTTGACTTGACCCAGGGGTATGGCATAGCAACATGAGCAATAGACCTAACCTGACTGACCCTATAAGCAAGTTTTCCCTAGCCAAAAAATCTATACAATAGTACCAATGTTATAGAAATAGTAATACATGTAAAGTGTTATAATAGAAAATTAATAAAAAGAAAGAAAAAATCATTTGACAACCTAATCACCCGATTACAACAATCTGCGATAAAATAGGTAGAACAAAACATAATTGTATAACATTATATTAAGTTCATAACACATAAATAGTATAACATAAATTTAAAATCAATTAAAATAATAATGTAATGTAATAATAAATCAAATAGTTATTAATTAGTTATTTGTATCCAATATTTGTTTTGAATGGAAGCAATAAAGATAGATACAATAAAGAGTACAAAACATAAATATACAATAAATATTATAAAAAATTGATGAATCATTTTATTCCCCAAAAATAATAGATTAACTAAGAATACAGGTAAAAAGATGATTAACCCCTTTTAACTAAGTAGTTATACAACATTATCTAAACTAATACGAGGAAACATGTAACATAATAAGTCATATACAGTTTCCCTTATCAACATGTAGCATGATATACAATTCAGAAGGTTCTTGTGGTCTATCCTGTCTCATCGATCCCCCATGAGTATCGGGATATCACGGGCATTGGGTCAGGAGGAGGATACGATACGGAGGATTATTTTTTTTTATTCAGGAAATAATTCTTTTAGCCGATAAGAGTAGCTATTTTCTTAGCAAAACAAAAAGTTTTTTCTTAAAGCTTTTGACTGCGTTAAAATTGCAATTTTAAATGCTAAATTGTTGAACTGTATTTTTGATGAAACCTCTGCTTCTTAATAATATCTTGGCTAATTGGATGGTTTCCCTACGTTGTTCTATGTACCCAAAAGTCATTTTTATAAACTATTTCCCACGGAATCAGATAAAGTTCAAATCTTGCTCCGATTTTATTTTTAATTTACTTAACACCCCTGCCATTTGCTGTTAAGTTAAAAGGTGTTTTCTCATTCTTTTTTTCCGATGATCACGGGACCTTTATTATCTGTCAATGATCTCCATAAGTTTATCTAGATTATTTTTTCAAATAACCAATTACGAACTTATTCATAAAATATAAATTGTTTAATTCTGAAAAATATAATGGATATTTGGTGTTTTTGAGTAAAACACATTTTTGTACCAAACTATTTTAGTGAAGTAATACTATTTAATTTATGTTCCTTTTCCCGATTGGGTGCATTAGGTATCGTAAATTTAAATCAAAAGATTAATGAAAGTTTGATGGAAGGGGAGTCTTTAGGATAGAGTTATGGCTATTGATATTTTTAATGAATGTCATTAAACAAATTAGACTAAAATTTCTTTCAATTTTACTTGAAATCCATCTGGTCGTAGTTTGTAGACCTTTATGCTTTTTAAAATATGATTTATCTTAGGCGTTGTAGAGAAAGTCTGTACAAATTCTAATTTCAGTAAAAGTTTTTAAACGAGAGAAAACTCTAGAGCGAATTGTAATGAAGCATTCCGTGAACAAGCAGAGGTAGAAAGGAAGGTTTTTTAAAAACCGAAATTCTAAGCTTGGTTTCGTCTAAAGAGGTTTCATTTGTATTTAAAACCCTTGTTACTTGTCAATCCACGTCCCGACACTGTTTCGCTTCTGCTTCGTTTTCTGACACAATTTTCTTAATCCTCTCCTAAAAGACTAGATTTCGTCCCTAGAAGGTGGATTTTAAATTTAACGCACTGTTTCATCCTTCATCCCTTTTAATTTTCTAAAACCTGGGTTTGTTTGCGATACGACCTAAGCATAAAATAGTCGGATAACACGTGTAAACACTTGTAATCAAGCTTTATGTTTGTTTACATTGCTTATCTGTTTTATACTAGACTTCAGCAAGTGATTACATGAAGTTTTAGCGGATTGTCAATAAAAATTCTCCTTATAACTTCATTTCTATTCCCATCCTAGCCTGTTATGCCTGGTTAGGGTCATTTTCTGCCAAATAGGATCAACTTATTAAACTACAAATGTTTTTTTCCATATGTCTCAGACAATATACACACTTAAGTAACGAAGAATATCTGAAGATCGCTCTAAATATGCACGTGCTATGCTTCTTTTGTAAAAGTAAATTTTGTGTATCATCGCATTTTTTTGGGTTAATACTATTATTGATGGTGATAGTAATTACAAAGTGAGATCGCCTAGCAAGAAGGTCACATTGTTGGGCTCTTTTTAATAACTCCCTTAATAAAAATGTAGGGAAGAATAGATAGAAAATTGAGTCCTTGCGCAGGAGTTTTATGTCAAATCCATAGAAGAGCAGGCTCTTCTGTAAAGAGGCTTTACTATAAGTTTTTAATGCTTTTCTGCACTCGAAACCATATGGCAGAAACATGTATATATTTCATATAAACAACAATTGACGGTCAAAATTTTGCATAAACCCAGGCTAATTTTGAATTTAGAGTTTATGATCGTCTAAGAATACCTGACATAGCACAGGCTCGGAATTACCGGCTTAACGTGCCTTTTGAATGAAGGTAACATGATTGATAATTCTATTTTTTCAAAAGATCTTCTAGGCAAAGCTAAAATAAGCTTAGATGTTATAATATGTCACAGATTATTGGTCTGCTCAAGATAAGACTTAGCTTAAAATGAAGTGAATATCACTTTATGGCGAGGTTCTAGAATTTTCACGGAAAGAGTTTTAGTATTAGGCAGACCCCCAACACTGTTGATAGACCCCGATCTTTGTGCGTAACTGCAGTACTCTCTTCTATTTTGGTGAAATTTTTTTCATGTGACAAATTCAACCAAGCAAAGACCATATGGACATAGAGTCTTCACTTCAATCCTCACTTGATTCCTTACTATGTGGTTTACTCATCAGATTAAACTATACGTCCTGTATTTTCCACTGGAATGTCTATGTTTAAATAGAAGAGACGGCTTTCATCTTGTGACTCCATTAACGTAGATTTTGGGGGAACATATAGCGACACAACTCACACTTCTCCTGCACTGTAAATAGCTGGAGTTGACAGTCGCCTCTGCTATTTAAATATAGACATTTCTGTGGAAAATAAATAAGTAGTAGTTTGACCAGTAGTATTTAATATTGTCCACGGATCCATAAATAGCAATATTCAGCATTATTTTCTTATTGTATGTACTGGATACATCAAGGAATGAATAAAGGAAATTAATAATAAAAGTGTCTTATGTCATTGAAACAGTAGACATGTAACACTATATGTTATCTATTTTATTGCAATAAATTAATTAAAATATATTATATAACTCTTTTCATTGTAAAATCCTAAGAAAAATAACACTGAAAATTTATTTTTTTTATTTATAGAGTTTTTCTCGAAGCAATCTATCAGAATGTTTTTATATAGTTGAAAGTGTAAAAGTTCATTAATTTTCGTTAACAGGTTGTTGCCTTGAGCCTTTTTTTATTTTTTTCTATTTTATTTTGAAAAAGAAAAGCTATTGGCGTTGTATATCCCGTCCAAAAAGTTGTAAAATACGGAACATAGAAATGCATCCACGCTTGATTTAGTTTTTTTGTTTAAATAAGTGGGATATGATGTTTACTCTTCATTTCCACCTGGTATTTTCATATATTTTGTTCTCTCTTAAATAATTTTTTAAACAAATGCTTCTGCCTCCTGCAGCTCCATCAGTTGAGGCTTAGCAAAAATCAACCTATACAGGTCATCGTAAACCCTAAGCCAAAACAAAATGGTAAGCTTAGTGTTCCAGGAATGTGACATTAGGTTCCGAAGAGTTGGAGATCTATCTCTAACACTTCTCTAACATCTCTCAAGTCTTGTTTGAATAAACTGTTTTGCTGTAACATATTATTTCATTTGTAGAGAGATACTTATTTCTTTTATTTATAATTGTTGAACTCCAGTGTCTATTAACTTCTTTATTTACAGTCGAGATATTATACTTTACCATAAAAAAGAAAGAATAGGGCAGTTTCAACAACATAACAACACTTTCCTTTAGTAAGGGACATAAAATTGAAATATTAATATATATATATATATATATATATATATTATATATATATATATATATATATATATATATATATATACATATATCATATTATATTATATTAATACATATTTATAGGGTATTAATAAAGGAAGCGTTGTTATTTTAAAACCGCCCTATTTTCCCTTTTTAAGGTACAAGCATAATATATATATATATATATAATATATATATATATATATATATATATATTATATATATATATATATATAATATATATATATATATATATATATATATATTTATATATAGTTAGTGGCCCAAGTGAACCTTTTGTGTTAATAAGACAAAATCATATACACTCTTCTTATACTGCTGCCATCTAGTTGAATTTATCTTTCTACTAGAAAATAAAATGAATGTATCTTATTTTGGCAGTCTAAGGATATATATAATATATATATATATATATATATATATATATATATATATATAATATATATATAAACTCTCTTCTTCGAGTCTAGTACCCATATAAATGGTATAAATTATGGGTATAATTTATACTATTCATTCCTCACATTAACTCAATGTAGTCACGCCTGATATGACCTGCTGCATCTAGAGAAAGAAGTAAGTGGCAAAATGCCATGTAATAAGATATGATAATAATGTAAGAAATAATGTGAAAATGCAATGTCACACAACATAACTGGGCACAAATAGACTCCCGCCGCAAATCGGTATCAAGGGGCGGTACTGCGCTGCAAAAACAGGATGTCATGAAGAGTGGTGTAATTTAAATATTGATTTTGTAATTTTGGTTTTTTACAACTCATAAACCTTACGTGGAATCTCACACAAATTAAATTTACAAACTTAGTTTATAAATAAGCGTAACTTATACATAGTGTAATTACTCATTAAATTGAAATTTAATTATGTATAAAATTTAAATAAATATAGTAATTTAAAAAAATGATAAAAATTAATTTAATTATAAAATTGTACTCTTTACAATACCACTTAATTCGCGTCTCATTTTCCTCTACAACTTTTACTTTATATATTGGAAGCCTGAAAAACTTTGCCCATTAACTTTAACAATAATCTATAACAAACTTTTCTAAGGTAATAGCTTAGAAATTCCTCTTGCAAATATTTTTTATAAAAGTAATAAATGATATTTTAATTAATCCATTGGTAATTGTTACAATAGTAGTCATATGTTTTATTACTACTATTGTTGTAGTGTAAAACCTTTTTTTCTGACTAATATTTTCTATTTAATTAATTTAATTATTTATTGATTGATGTTAATTTTTTACTTCTACTCATTTTTACTCAGGTGTGTAAGTAATGTGATCGCACTAAATATTCGAAACCAAAATTTCAACTGAAGTGTCTGTTTTTGGTATTTTTTAAGATCCTGAGCGGGTTTTGCATAAATGTGTTTATGTTTAAGAGATGAAACTTGGAACAGTGCAAAAATCAATCTTCAGGTAATAGTTGAGTTTCCAGAACAAAATTTTTTAAATTCATTTACCACCATCAATGAGTCATAAAAATGAATCTCTATATGGGTAATCCTACTGTGTACGTTAAAAGCTTTTACAAAGTTAAATGGTGTTATCAGCATTAGTTTTCATTGACATATTTAAAATTATGTCAACAAATCACGTTTTTTTATCAATACATTTGCAAGTTGATAGAATTTATAAGGTGATTCAATTGGAAGGGTTTTATGAATGAAATCAATTTTTTTTAACAGGTCAGGTTATAGTCCGGAATTGACGTCATTGCAGGAATAAATAGTAAATTTTCAATGTTGACCGCCTATACCGATTCCTGCAATGACGTCGCACGTCATTCATAAAAACGTCAGGTTATATCCTCCGACTGCGTTTGATTTGTTTACATCGAATTGAATCACCTTATAAACTTCATCATCTTGATACATTTGGGCATTCACTTATATTTTGACAGTATGCTACTTGCTAAACTACCAATATGACAAAATACTACAAATGTCAACCCATACGCCGAAAAACGGCCTCAGGAATACGCCCAGGCTCCGAAGAGGCCGGGATACGAAAGGCCTCTAGCTTCATCTTCAGATTACAAGTGTAGTGAGATCGAAATTGTTCATCCTCACTACTCTGGACTCAAGCCTTATAAAGTTTGATACACCGTAACCACCTAGTTAATGTTTAAAATGATTTAATGCTAGATAGCATTACATCAATTAAAAAATATCGTAAACCAAACTTTATAATTGTTGGATTGAGCTGATTTTTTAAAATATTGCGAGTGTATGGAGCAATTTATTTCAGTTATAATTACACAATTTTTAGCTGAGCTAATCATAACAATTATTTGAATACAAGTTCGATAAGATGTGATACACCGTAATCACCTCTAGATAGATCTAAATAATTTAAAAAACATCATAAACCAAACTTAGTAATTGTTGCATTGAGCTGATTTTTAGAGTATTGCGAGAGTACAGAGCGATTTATTCCTGTGATAATTGCAGCACTTTTAGCTGAGCAAATAATCTGAATTACAATTATCTGAATAAAAAGCGCTGGAACGGGAATTTATTGAGTTTGAAGATTATTTTATTTGGTTGTACTGTTTGATTTGGCTTTGGTTTGTTTCCACCGCTGGTTATTCTAATTGCATTATTTGTTTCTTAAATTTAATAGTAATTCAACGTATTCAACAGAAAATAATTTATTTCATGTTTGTTACAGGTGAGCAGACTTATAACATATTTATTTATTGAGCTTAATGTTGTGTAAGTACGATCTCCATTCTTTTTATCAAATTTCCTTTGGGAAAAATTCAGTAATGGGATAGGCCTCATGGAGAGAGTCAAGCCTCAGACCATGACCATCCTTATTAATATTTTTTGGGGCGCTGAATCGAATGAACTCGGTCCGAAGTCGATACGGCCATCCTAAATAACCAAAAAGTCACACAACCATAGTACAGTAATTCTGTCGGTGAAAAATAAATTTTGAGAAGGGTGTCGTTTTCAATGTTTTGTGTGTGTTTGTTTTTTTCCTTCTCCGGTTAGTCCAGGTGTCATTGTATTTATGAAAAATTGGTTCAATGCGCTAACCACAATAACTTTGAACCACTTTAGCATCACACTTACTTCACTTGTTCCGACGTTTCGAACATTAACATGTTCTTCATCAGGTCAACAGACAATTATAAATTATAATTTAATTCACAAATTAAAAAAAAAAATAAAAGGTAAAAATTAATAAAATTGAAAAACAAGCAAGATAAAACAAAAGGCAAGACCCAAGGAAGTAAGTGTGTTTTCTTAGCCTTATCCTGATTCTTTCAATTATTATATCTTGAGGCTGATTTATTTATATCTTATATATTATGCATTCACACACATGTTTACGTGGATGACCTCTATGACTCCAAAATATGTGAGGATATTAATGTCGGGAGTTGTATAAGTAGCTCGAAGTGGCAGTACCCGGCAGTGTGTTTCTTTCACGGTATTAGTCTCTTTCTAGAGGAGTTGGCAGTGCGAGATCGTTAAAATGTGGGATAAGAAGACATTAATGACTCAGCATTCCTTATTCTCTTTTGCAAAAGCTCTTAACACTAACATCGTCCCTTCTTCCCTTTATTGCAATTTATTTTTTTACGTCGCCATAAAAAGTAAAGTTTCAGATGCTGTAGAAAATTTTCACTAGATTTTTTTTTCTGGAAAAAAGATCTCTATTAGAGTGACCAGTGAGGCTGAACTAACGCCTCCTTTCCTTTTAACAGAACTAGTGAAAACTCGTATAGCTCAAATTTACTTGCCATTAAATTAATTAAACATTTTATAATTATACTAACATTTTTAATATAAATTATTTATATTTTTAAAAACTTATTATATTTCTTCTCGCAAAATATAATTTATGCTAAGATATTAAGGCATATATAGTGTCATATATAAAAATAAATTTTATAAGAATGTTACATTTTTTCTTATATCTTACATAGGCTTAGGAGTTATACGTTCTTGAGATGTAGTCCTATTATCCGCACCTTTCCCGCCTTTTTTTCTTGCCCAAATGCTTACTCAAGTTGAAATTTTAACACTATTTTGTCTTATTTTTATAAAACTTTAACGTTTTTTTGTTTGATATTGGTTAATTGGTGTTTTAATACGACTGGCATATAGGATTATTGAGAATTGAAATGATGTACCAGTTTGGTTTAATAATGTTTTGAAAAGAAGCTGCTATGGAACGATAAGGCCGGTAGAGTTCTAACATTGTAACGCAGAAGACACATTTAAAAATCAGACGTAAAATCGATATACTTTACATTTGTTTCAATTACTGCTTTGAATCACTTTTTAGTTAAAAACAAATGAATACTTAATTCATCGTTTCAATCATCAAAATTTATGTTTATATTTTATTAAATTTAAATAAATGTCGATTAAATAAATAAGTGTAATCAGAGCAATAATCAAACGTAAATAAATTAATTCTTAATTTTAATTTATTATTATAATTTTTGTACCTAAATGAATACTGCTGACAACAATTTACCTACTACTTTAATGGGTCTAATGTATTTATTTAATTTTCTACGTCTGTCAATTCTTTGACAAAGAATTAAAATGTTATTATAATATAATACTTTTTTGGAACTCTCCCTCATGCCACAGACCATGTCTTTTGTGGGACATATTCTTTTGAAACATGTTATATATTATCCAATAAATATTACTTAGTATTAATTATGTACATTAATTCGTAAATATTACTAAGAAATATTATTAAATATGTAATAGTATATTTATTTTTATTTTTTCAATAAAGAAAAAAAAATCGGGTAAGGAGTGAATTTGGAACTTATCCTCATTAAAGCGAGGATCATTTTTCCGTGTTAAATAAGGTATAATTTAAGGTTTTAAAATGTTTTCTGAGTCATTATTGTGGGTTAATGATGTCACAAAAATATTATTTTCCGAATAGCACAACTACAGCGATAGAGTGATTTTTTACAAAGTTTCATCTCTCTAGAGTAAATACACTGGGAGCTACTTTGTTAACACACACACACACACACACACACATACAGACAAACTTTGCGTAAACCACTCAGTAGGCCTTTAAACGCCTGAAACGGATACTTCCTGTGACATTCCGGTTTTGGGATTTTTTCGCAGAGACAACACTTTTCCTACAGACCTACGGTATATATGAGGAAAAGTAATAACACTATTCTTACTATTTTTCCGCGTTTAGTGATTTTCGAAATACTTGCGGAGTCATTATTGAGGGTTAATGACGTCATAAATGAATTATTTTCTGGGTAGCACTACTAAACCTATAAACGGATTTTTGTACAAAGTTTCAACTCTCTAGCAGAAATACCTTAGGAGCTACGATGTTATTAGACCCACGCACATACACACACACCACACACACACACACACACACACACACACCACACACACACACACACACACACATACAGACAGACATCTTTGTCAAAACCAATGAGAAGAACTTAAAAACACCTGAAACATAAAATACACAAACGCTGACGCTGACGCTGACATAAACGTTTCTGTTTTTTTGCAAACACAATGCTTTTTCTATATACCTGCGGTATAAATGAAGAAAAGTAAAAATGTTATATTTTAGCAGAGCAAGAGAAAAACGAGTGGTGTCATATGTCATGCATAGATAATATCAACAAGAAAGGGGTCTTACTTTTGTTTTAAAAATATGTCCATGCTAGGGAGGTGGCCGTAGCCGTACAAGGGCCAAAAGAAATACACAAAGAAAAGAGTGAACGGAGAAAATTCTTAATGACGTCTAACAAAGGGATAAAAGCGTTTTCTCGAGTGAAAACAAAAACGTGCAAATTTCCTCCCTGCATGAATTTCTCGAAACTTCAAAACCTCGTTCTCACATATTTTTACATTTATTATTTTTTTTAGAAAAAGATATGTGTGATATTTTTACATGTTAAACAAGTTACGAAAAAGTAGACTTAATTGGGAAACTTTGTCGTCTAATGTTTATATGGGTTGTTCACCTTTTGCTTTCCCTGTATCTATTAATAACTGGAGATGCATTGTTATCCTCACAACATAAAATCGTCAATAGCTCAACCTAGAAAGATGCAATTGGTTTCGTGGTAAAGCTGTCAATTTTCTAAAGGAAGAACTATTAACTGCGTCTAATATTTTGGACACAGTTAATATCAGCATTTGTTTTAAAAATTAAATTTATAGAGTTTTATGTTTGGGCATTAGAGGAAGTATGAGATGAGCTAAAGTTTAGCCAATAACGGAAGAACATTTTCTTATCATTGTCCATAAAGATCATTCTCATGCATTCAACATTTTACGATATTGGTGCTAAAAGTGGGAAAAACTGATAATTTTTGTCGTAGTATAATAGTGAATATAAAATTTTGTTATTTTAACTAAATAAATTTCGAAACTGAAAAATATTTAAAAATGTGGAAAAATGCTTTCCTTTTGAACATTGTAGCTGCCATGTTAAAGTTTAATATTTCCATTTATCTATAGGATGAAATTGCGCATTTTCTTTAAAAAAAAATCGTTAATTATCAAACAAATTGTGATGGTACTGCAAAGGTTTTTAAATATATACCGAAAACTTAAGCATAAATTGGATTTATAAGCAAGAAAGCGCGCAATTCAAATAATATTTGCCCGGCTTGCGGACTTCGGCGCCTGAATTAATTTGAAGTTATAAATTAAAGTACTGTAAATAATACGATAAAAAAGTAGTGTCGGTACCAGGGGGGGTTAACTTAAATGAGGAAAAGTTTGGACTCGATTATCGCAAGCTACTAAAAATAACGCTGCGGCGGACCGGTGCGGACAACTCATGAACTAACCCCAATAGCTTTCCAAAAATGACTGATTATATTTTTATATTTAAATTTATGAATACATGACAATTCTTGGTTATGACAGCTACATTTATTATTATTATAAAATTTATTGTTTTCTGTATGTATTTTTCAAAAAAACGGTTCACCATTGCATGTTCTGTATTTCCAAAATTCAGAAACTAAAAGTAAATAGAAACCTTTTTAAAACTTCCAGAGAACGCTAATGATGGCAGATAAGTATATTTCATTTAATTAATTTATTGATTTAGTCGATTTTATCAGGTAATTACATTTAATCACATGTGCGCATCTCGCCGATGTAATTAAAATACAGGCTGCATTAAATGCCAAAATCTATCCTTTAGCGCGTGTAAAACTTTAGCCACTATTTCATTATTACCTGATTGAATCAATTAAATTAATAAATTACTTAAATGAAAAACTTAAAAATAATCACAAGTGTTCTGTGTAAGATTAAAGTGGTAGGGTTAGTTAGAAGTATAACTATACAAAGTATAAAAATTAAATTTTAAACTGACTGTGGGCATAAAGCGGGAAATTAAGACACGCCCACTCAATTGAAAGGTAGGTCCGCCGCAGCGCTAGCGTCGACCGGAATCCAAATTTTCCCACCATTGAGTCGACAGTCTTACTGTTTAAGTATCTATAGTCTCTGGTCGGTACCAAGATTCGAACTTTGAAAAACTAGCTTTAAGAAGTCTTATCGACTCCAGACCGGTTTAAATGGATTTTTTAACGAGTTTTAATTCGATACTCGAAAGTATTTGAAAGTTATCGTGTCTTGGACTCTTCTTGAAATTAATAATTCTGGCGCGGAGGTCCGCAAGCAGGGCGAATTTTCTTTGAAATGCGCGTTTTCTTGCTTAAGTTTTCAGTATATATTCAAAAACCTAAGCAATACCAACACAAATATTTTTATATGTATATATTTAAATTTTTTAAAGAAATTGCGCAAATTCATCCTATAGATAAATGGAAATATTAAATTTTATAAATATTAAACATGGCTGCTACTATGTTTAAAAAGAAAGCATTTTCCCACATTTTTGAATATTTTACTTTTTTAAATGTAAATTATATGTTTCTTACGTGAGTTCCTGGAGCAACAAAGCACTAGTTCTTGGAAATATTTAGCCTCACTTAACATTTGTTAACATTTATAAAACTGTAAAATAAAAATTACATAAAAAAAGAGTAATTTTTAATATTTTTTCACCCATAGAAAAGTCATTACCACTCCAAGCATTAAAAGTTGTACAACATACTTTACTCAAAACGTTTTAACTTTTTAACTAAAACTTGAAAATAAAAGGTGAAAGTTTCGCATAAAGCACTCTTATAAAGAACACAGAGGCTTAAATTTAACAATAAATGTAAACTTTCCTCGTACAACTACTTTAAAGTTTTAAAGTAATATTTATTTCAAATGTAGGCTTTCTCTTAAAGGAAAATACATACATAGAAATTAAATTTACTAAGCTGTATTATTGAAATAAATTTGCAGGCATGTTGTGTAACATAAAATCGAGCACGGGGTATCACATTGAATATTAAATTAACATTGCTTATCCTCTCTACTTTAGACTCGCTTCGTTAGTACTAAAAATAAAAAATACCTATTACTTCACTAGTGATAGTGAAGTAACTGCCAAACAGTTTTAATATGACACCAATATGAGTATAATAATAATAATAGAAACTTTATTTATTTTTTCTCTCTCTTTTGGAAGAGAGGACCTTATGGTCCTAATTCTGCGTGGTTAAATAAGTCAGTAATTAATCAATCAATCTCTCTCTCTCTCTCTCTCTCTCTCTCTCTCTCTCTCTCTATATATATATATATATATATATAATATATATATATATATATATTATATATATATATATATATATATATATATATATATATAATTCAATAATATAAAATTATAACTTAGAAAATGTTAGAAAATGAATATAATTACAGTATATATTTACACCATAAAATAATAAATTTTTCTATATCTCTATATATACTTTTGATTTTGTTTATTTTATTTGTGTGTATGATGTATTTATTAAGCTCTTCGCGATACAGGTGTATCCGAAAAATTTTAAACCACTGAAAAGCAAATTTTCTTAACTTTAGAAGAAGTTTTTCTGTTTTTATTTCTTTTGGTATTTTATAATTTACTGAAAAAAAAAACAGTTTTTTTGGTCATTTAAAAAATATAATCATTAGGTTGTCGGCATGAAATAGGTAGAGTGGGGGGATAACGGGAGAATCGATATTGCTTGTTTGAAAATATCTAGGTAAAATATAAATATAGAAAATAAAAGTTCTCAGATCATTCATGTGAAAAATTTCTGGTCAAAAATAAATTAGAAATACGTATATAGGGTCTACTGTAGAATGAAAAAACAGAGAAATATTTCCAACTTTAAATACATCGTCATTACAAAATCTGGAAAGGAATTAAATGAAAGGACTCACTTTTGTAGAGAGGAAAAAAACTGTGGTAAAAACATAATTGGAGGAAAAGGAGGGCGTTGCCATGGTGACAGGAGAAAATACAAAAATACGAGAAAACATTCAACTCAAAATCAAATATTTCATTTGAAATTTCCCTATGTGACGTCTCTCTGGGGCTTTTCTACAAATTTTTCTCTAAATCACAAACCTAACATAACTACACTCTAACTACCTTCGCGTTGCTCTCTACTGTGTTTTTATAATTATCCCTACATCCTGTGGGTATTACAAAAACAGTCCTTGTGCTGTGTAGGTTTTAAAAAATACAGGACCAACATATTTACTGAGTTGGGCCTACCTTATAATAATTAAACATTACAAAAACAGCCCATATATTGTAATAGTTATTAAAAAAATCAGATAGACATCTATTAATTTTAAAATAAATAAACCTAGTAACCTTGTCACCATTTGATTTTCATAAAACAGCCCTTATATGGTAAAACAGATATCGAATCAGAATCACACAACACAAGCATATATATATATATATATATATATATATATATATATATATATTATATTTATATATGTATATAATTTGACAGAAATAACCCCAATAGCCTCATTGGGCTAACATTTCCTGTCTCTAGTGGGCTTTACTGTTACATTTCCTATCTCTATTGGCTTTACTGATACAAGTCTTACACATATTGGGCTTTACTGATAAAGGTCTAATAATATATACAGTGCTTTACAGAATTAGATACGTTACTTCCTACTTTGACAAAAATAACCCTAGTAACCTTATCTCTATTGGGCTTTACTGATGCAGGTCTTATATATAGAGTGCTTTACATCATCAAATGCATTATTATTGATGACGCATAATAACACGCGTCATCAATAAATGCTTTTGATCATTATGCGTTATTAGGTTATTTGTAATTTAACCTTTGTAAACAGGTATTTATATGTAAATAAACGATTTATTTATTTATTTAATTATTATTGAGTTTGACAGAAATAACCATAATAACCTTATTCTCATTGCTATATATACAGTTTAGGTGTTTTAAGAGTCATATAGCTTGTGTATTTGAGATATAGCTTGTCATTGAGATATTGTAAATTTAAGTTTTACATAAACAACCTTATTGCCAGTGGTCCTCATGTAGATATTCTTTCAATAATGTTAATTTGGTTTTACAAAAGCAGACATATAGCCAGTGGTTTTTTATTAAAACATTCTTACAATAACTTTGTTTGATTTTATATCAAACAAGCTTAGCTTTGTATAGCTACTGAATTTTACAGAATCAGGTCGGATCAATTATTATCTCTTAAAAAAATGTAATTTTATCTATGCGTTTGGGTGTGGTGGAATAAAATACCTTTATTTGTTTTATGATGCTTATGTAGATTTTCCAATCAAAAGGGGAAATTTAATTTATGCATTCAGTTAGGCTTATCAATGGATTACTGACGGGAAAAATCAAATGGAAAATCTAATTCCAGAGTGGAAAAAGTGGGTGGTTAGAAAGTGTTTTAAAGACATAAATTACAAATAGTCGGTATTGATTTACATCAGACTCTGACTTTACCATTTTTATCTACTTATTTGTTACTTAGGATTTTCCGCGAAATCAAAGAGAGAGAATCACAATATGTAGAAAAATATAGTGAGACTCTCCTTATAATGAAAAATTTATATGTATGATTTTTTCAACACATTTCAAAGATTCAGGTGAAAGAAAATCAGGTATAGGGTACCATCTTATTACAAATCTCGGTAGTATCAAATGATATAATATAATCATAATAAATAGGTTTAAGTCAAATATAATGTACTCAAAACAGATTCATAAGAATAAGATGGCATTAAGTAAATAATTAACGTGAGGTAATAAGATATTAGGTTTCACAAATTGTGTTACAGTACGTGCTACGTACAACGTATTGTGCTACGTTGACATTCACGATGATTTTGCGAAAAAACTAAGTATTCTTCCTTTTTTAATTTTCCTTATTTATGGTGCAGGTATATAGGAAAAGTATTGTGTTTGCACAAATATTCGAAATCTAGATGAAACCAGAATTGTACGTTTTAGGCGTTTTTAAGACCTCCTGAGTGGTTTTCGCAATGATGTGTATGTGTGTCTGTTATCATTGTAGCGCCCAGTGTATTTATGCTAGAAAGTTGAAATTTTGTACAAAAATCTGTTTACCGCTGTAGTTGTGCTATTCGGAAAATATTTTATGGCGTTATTAACCCGCAAAAATGACAGCGAAAATTTCGAAAAATCATAAAACACGAAAAAGTATGCGATCGGATTGAGATATGGCACGCATGTGACTATGTATAAGAGTAACACGTGTGCCAAGTTCCATCTCATTATCAGCATTAGTTTAATTTTTATTAAATAACTTGTGTACGTTCTAAAAAAAAATTGTTAAATAGTCCCAAAAGTACATTAAGTTTCGTTTCAATACGACAAGTATATCCATGATTTTCGTTGGATCATAAATATTAAGGGGCATTGAGCGTGGTCAATGCTTTATGGGTGACTGCTAAGAATGATACGGATGCATTTACTATCAAAAGACGAGCGAAGCGAATCCAAAGGCATGTTGCAGTTTAAATATGGCGAACTGTATGTAAATATTTTGAAAGAACTGTATGGCGGACTCAAGCAAAGCGAGTCCAAAGCAGGGAGGATGAACGTCGCGAATCTGATGCATTGAGGAAAATTTCTGAGGTAACCCGTACCTGATTTTTTACTTTTCTTATTTATGTCACTTGTCACTGCTATATAGGAAAAGTATTGTGTTTTGCTAAACATCTGATACCGAGATTCCACCTGAATTATTAGTTTCATAATAAACTGCGTAGGCTTCCGCGGTTATTGTCATGAACTGACAGTTCAGTTTTGTAGAGCATTGTGTTTCTATCCATGATGTCCTACATCCCTGAAGATGCCTCCCACAGTGGAAGCGAAACGTCGGATTCTTCATCTACATTGACGCGGTCACCACCGGAAGACCTAAATCTTCTTTATTAGTTTCATGTCTTAAAGACCTCCTAAATGGTTTTCATCAAGTTTTCTACTTTTATTATTTTCTTTTGGTACTAAATCTAGAAAAGGCCGTATATTATCACATGTCTCATATTGATACTGTAGCTTTTGAAACCCATAAAATGTGTGTATCAGTCATTTATGTATATATATATAAATAAAATATATAAGTACAGAATAGCTTCCAGTGTATTAATGCTAGTTGAAACTTGGTGCAAAAATTAATCTTTAAATCTGGTTATGCTATCTGAGTAATGTATGACATCAATAAAAATAATGATTAAAAAATGGAATATCCAGAAAAACGGAAACATCATTTGTTTTATTTGACATTTAGCACGTATGTAGTCGTTTATAAGACCAACATATAGGTTAAGTTTCATCCCATTACCTGTGTTATTTCAATTTGTATCGAATAACTTGTAAGTGTTAAAAAAAACATATCCCTTTATGTAATAAATGAGTCCACAAAGTTAAAAGGACTAATAAAGCAAGTCCAAACACTTTTGTTTTCTGCCTCGATATCATTATGTTAACTTTTATACATTATGTTTAATTAAGGGTTAAATTAAATCATTTAGTAATCAGCGTTATGGAACCTAATAATCATAAGAATAAATAATTAAAATTAGAATCTAGTGTGCGAATATAGTCTGGCTATGTGTGTGTATACGTGGTTTGTTCTGACACGTGTCAGTGTGGTTGAACAAATGTGGTTAACTATTACTAGTTTGAAAACTAAAAGGGGACTTGCATTAGGGTTATAATTGCCAATTAGTAAAGCTGGAGTCCCTTGAAAACTTTGCTTTAGTCAAGGGAATAACCTAACATAACCTAACTATCTTTGAATACCTTAATTAAATACTTTGGTAATTATGTACCCTATAAAAAGTAATTGGGATAGTATTTATATGACTAGCAACGTGTGGCTTTAGGATCTCATGTCACGTATGAAAAATATGAAATAAAAGGGGTGCAGGGTACCTCAGAACTTTCTTAGCCTTATTGGATTTGCTACGCTTATTATTGCACTTTAGGACTTGTCTTGGTAGTCCCCAGATTATAAAAATCACCTTATCTAATTTGACAAACATAGGACTCGCTTCTATTGTTGACTCACTTTGCATATACAGGACACTTAAAAATAGTTTAATTCCCAGTGGTTCCCTATACATGTCTTTGCTTAATGCTGCCAAACTCATGATGTTTAAGAAAACCAGTAGATATACTGTTTGAAGTACCTAGCCGTATTGTATGAACTTCAAACATTGGGATACTCTCGGGACAAATATGCAATCATTGGAAGTTTGTTCGTTTTAGCGAATTTTCATTAAAAAATTAATGAGATTGCTTGTGTGAGAGGGTGTGCTTGGGAGTAAGTCTAAACCTCTCCGTTTTAGAGGTCTCCAACTATGAAAAAATACATTTCGCGAAACTTATGTAACCGTTATGTAATATGTAATTACAATAATATAATGTAATATTAATGTGATGTATGTATATTATATAATATATACTTATGTAACACATATGTATTCTTTTAAATCAAAATTGGTGTTAACCCGGCAAAATGGTGTTAACCCGGTTTGCCAGGGTACTGAATCGAACACAACCGGCCCGAAGTCAATACGACCATAAAGTAAATTACCGTAAAGTTAAAAAATGGTGTTACATTACCTACGGTCACTGAACAAAAGAAATAAATAAATAAAATGGCTTTATTTCTGGTATAAGACATTGGTTATTAGTTTGCTGCGGACCAAGCCTCTACTCCAGGGCTTCAAAATAGCCGTCAGTAGAAGGGTTACGCTTAATACTATTTAACCGGGTGTGACGTTTGTAGTGCGACTTGTCGTTGTTTTTAAGGTGCTAAATCCAAAAAACCGGCCGTAAGGCGATAAGAGTACTCAAAGCTAGAGTTCGTAGGTTCGGATCTTGATACCAGGGCTAATTTTGTATCTTTTTATTAAGTTTATTTATTATTTTGTGTATTATTAGTATTTAAGTGTATAAATTCCAAATAATTCTGGCACAGAGGTACGCAAGCCTGGTGAATTTCCTTTGAAATGCGAGCTTTCTCACTTATCAATCCAATTTATGCTTAAATTTTTGATATGCATTAAATAACCGGAAAAGTAGTGTCACAACTTGTTTTTTAATTTTTTTGAATTCTTTAAAGAAAATGCTATATAAAATAGTATAAAATGAGCTTCAAATGAGTTTAAATGATGCTCTACCGTGCAGTGTATAATCTATGAGGTGAATAAATTTAAAAAAATTAAATAACAAGTAGTGATAGTACTGCTCAGGTGTTTAAAATATATATTGGAAACTATAGAATATTTCTTTATTCTATAGTGGATGGGTGTACCTCTAAAATTAAAATAAAAATTATTGTAATGAAAAACAAATAAAGGTTTAGAAAAACTTTATTTTAATTTCAAAGAAAATTCGCCCAGCTTGCGGACATCTACGTCAGAATTTTTTAATATTTAACGATCACATATATACGAACAGCTAACCCGGTTAAAACCCTCTTAAGATGTTTTGAAGACACCTAAAACGAAAAAAAGTTAATATCTCAGTTTCGGAATTTTATTTCAAACATAATCATTTTTCTAAATATCAAATAAAACCATAATAATAATTTAATGTTAATTAAATTAACCATAAAATATTAATTTAAAGAATTTAGATAGGGTGTCTCAGCGTTTTTTACATTATCATTTGATGAAACCGATGTTGGTTTAATTTAATTGTTTAAGAGACAATCGATATGCTGCATTTGAGATTTGTTTTTTTAATTGACATTCATCATTGATGGTTTGACCAAAACTGATGTTTAGATGAAACTTTACACATTTGTCAGTCTAATTTAAGTCGCAAGTTAGATTTTTTATTATAAATACAGTTGTAAAGATAGGAATACATTGAAACAGACTGCATAATAAAA
The DNA here is from genome assembly GCA_018340805.1 of Microvelia longipes. Taxonomy (NCBI): domain Eukaryota; kingdom Metazoa; phylum Arthropoda; class Insecta; order Hemiptera; family Veliidae; genus Microvelia; species Microvelia longipes. The sequence goes on from JACMZG010001913.1 coordinate 30,198,691, forward strand.
TCACACAGGAGGTGACTGAAATAGGTGATTTTGGTAAGATATCGTTTCTATATTATAAGTTAAAACTCAGGATTTTTTTGCCTTCGCTCTAGTAGTGAGCGAGAAAAAGAGAAATACGGAAAACGTTTGTTCTAAATTTAGCGGCTTATTCTTCAGTATGTTAAAAATGAAAGGAAGTCTCTCTTTTTAATAGGTTTTCCATGAATTCTTGATTATAAAGGATAAAAGAATTAAACGTACGTTTTTCAAACAAAAAAAAATCACCCAGCAATTAACTTTTTATTTACTTATGCTTTTACAAATACATTTCATCAAATGCTTTTTACATATAAGGGGAAGCCTTTATCGAAGGGCTGAATTTTATCTTTTTAAATGAAATATTTGATCTTCTTGTATTTATCCATCTATAGTTTGTGCTTATTGGTTTTAAATTTGTTTCAATTATTATTTATTTATTATTTATTTTCGATGCTTTTTTGTTTCTAAATAAATTTGTTTTTTGCTTCTGCATTAGAAGGAAAATATATTTTAATTGGTAAAGTTTTACATTTCATACAATGTTGAGTCTGTGTCGACATACTGAATTTGATATACTTACACTGAATATTTTTGATATTCAGTTTGTGCTTATAGGTTTTAAATATGTTTCAATAATAATATTTTTATATTTATTTTGTTTCTAAATACTTGTTTTTCTTTCTTTGACATTTTGAGGAAATATTATGATCAGTAAAAAAAATCAGGTCTTTTTTTCTTAATTCAAGCCCTGATACAAATTATATACACATGTATATGTATATGGTCATCTCTGTAAACGTAATAAAAGCTAAAGAGCTTAATTAAAACTAAAAATACTTGATTTGAAATCCATGAGAAGAAAATGATTTGATTTCTGCGAAGCAAAATTCAACAATTCAATTTTAAATGTTATGAATCCGAACAAAATTTCAGCCACATATGTTGCTAACAAGTCCTTGAGTTATTCAAGACTAATTTGCTGACTATAGAGTGGCTCAAGTGTCCCTTTAATTTTTAAATTTTGGTTTCCAGAAATGTTAGTTCCATATTCATATGCTAGTTTTTACTTATCCTTATCTCCTACCGTTGGTATAGAAGAAAAATATTGTGTTCACTCTTTAAATTCAAAAGATTTCATATATTAGACATATTTATGACGTTCCTAGTTCAATGTTTACCAATTTTGCTGAGTGTTTAAAAAAATATTTAAAAATTTAATTTATTGGAATAACATTTGTTGCAAATGATCCTCTTTAAGCAGTCAATAGAACATCTATAAATTAAATTAAGTTATCTTTCGCCATCATGGAGAGACAATCACTCTCAAGGTTGTAATACTGGCAGGAATTGATAAGCATGGAGGCCTTGTAGTAAAAATTCTGTGGTTATTTAACTAGTTTATGGCTCATATATTTGCTTGTTGTATTTATAACTACATGAGTGCTAGACTTCAATCAATCAATACATTTTCCGCGTTTTATGAATTTTTCGCTGAGTCGTTTATTATATTCCGGATATTACAACTAGACCCAATGTTTTATTTTTGTACCAAGTTTTAACATTTTAGCTTAAATACACTGGGAACTAGGATGTTATCAGACACAAACATATCATTTGATACGACATAGTTTTGCAAAACACGAATATTAGACACAATATAATTGAGCGTCAGACACCTAGGAACTGTCGACATTCGCCATCATTGATGGCTCGACCTAATTTCATGTCTTTCTCTTTTTCGTTGCGTCTAACTCATCAGGGTGCCGACAGAGTCTTAACTTACTCTGACCTGAGAGGACCGCTTGCCTCTGGTAAATACTTTATATTTTATTCTTCGAAATGTTAATTGAAGGTAAGAATGAGTTCAGGCACTATCGGCGCTCTGATGAATTAGACGTAATGAAACAGATTTCATGACATTATGTTGATCCATCAATAATGTCAAATGATAGAACAGTGCCCTGATGTAGAATTGCATTTTGCTTGTTACATTTCAGAGGTGCCTCACACAATTATATTGTGTCAACACACATACACCTTTGTAAAACACATCAGGAGATCTTAATAATACTTCAAACAAATAATTTGGGTGAAATTTTGGTTTTGTAATTTTAGCGCAAACAATACTTTCCAATCTAATATATAAATGAGTAAAAGCGAAGACATCTTATTCTCGACGAAAATAAAGCAAAAAAGTTTTTATCAACTAAGATTTTAATATAAATCAAGGCAATTTAAAGTTTAAGGGTTGATTTTGTCCTCGTAAACCTTTCCCTAAAATCCACGTTACCCAATTTTCAAGAGATTGGACTTTCTCTTTCAAAAACACCTTTTTCTGAGCCGGATTTTATTAATTAAAGTAAACATAGAATTAATTATCTTTTCATAAAACTCAAGTTGAAGGCTTAAAGTCTACCCGGTTTTATGGTGAAGGAAGAAGAGGGGTGTCACTCGGAAGCGGGGTTGCTTTAGAAATTATTTTTAAAAGAAAAATAATAAAAATAATATCAAGAAAATTTTTATACACCTATAAAAAAAATTGGAATAAAAACAAAATTAAAAACTTTGTATATTAATTATTTTTTGTTTATTACTTTTTTTCTTTATGTTTCTATTAATTAATATTGAAGAGAATGAATTAGATAATTCTTCTAAAAATCTTGGGCTGTCTACAATGTATATTGAATTTAATTTATTAGGAAGGAAGATTAAAACACGGGAAATACTTGCCGTGCCAAATTTCAACTTAATTGGTTAGTTTTTCTGATTTCGACTATATTTAAAAATGTACGCATGTGCCTCAATAAAAATTGTACTACTGCTGCTGATCATGAAATAATCATGATCCGTACATTTTCTGTTTTTGTATAAGACAATAAGCATGCCAAATTTAAACTTGAACTGATAGTGTTTCCATGTTTTAAATTTTTTTTTTAGAATTCAACAGAGTCATAAATTACGATTAATGTGATATAACTATTATTTACATAAACCAAAAATAAAGCTAGAGATTGATTTTTTCCCAATTTTAACCTTTTAGCATAACCACGATGGGGTCATAATAATAAGGGACTCACTTATACACAAATCACAAACAAAGTAATAAGCATTTAGGTCTTAAAAATATTTTAAACAAATAGTTCAGTAGAAATTTTGGTTTTAGACTTTCCAAACCCAATACTTTTCCTATAGACCATGTAAATAAGGAAAAGTGAAAAGATGAAAAATAATACAGTTATAGGTCCGTCCTTTCTTATCTATTATCGTGATCATTTTAAAAACGTGACTCATATTCAGCTGAATAAATTGTAAATAATAATACTGGTAAGAAAGTTAAGACGTGCCGTCTTTCACTGGGCCAACTTAACCAAGAATATTTACTTTGATTGATGACACAATGCTTTGTATCCCAGGGCTTAATTATTTTGTCGTATTCTTTATAGTAGATTCAATGTATATCAGGTCATTACACAAATTTCAAAGCCTTTATGATAAAAATGCGTTACTAGAATAACAACATAACCTTTTGAAAGAATATAATGAGTATAGAATGTAGGGAGGTATACTAGAGCGTCAGACAGAAGGTGGGGGTAAACTCATGCGAAGACGACTCTTTGAGGTGTAGGTCTCTAGCGGCAGCACTAAAATTAACCCTCCTTACCGTAACATTCTTCCCACTTAGTTGGTATTATGAAATTATCTCGTTATTTATACCATTTTAACGACACAAGTATCTAATTGAAAATCTTCATTATTATATAAAAAAAATATTTGCATAAATAAATCAATATAAATCAATAATGTGCCAGAAGTAGGTTGCTGAAAATAGTAAAAATAGGACGACACGAGCGCATCCCTGTAGATGGCATGGAACAAACTACCAAATTACACACTAGCGCTCTTGTTAAATGGCTTCGGAACCAACCTATATATATATATATATATATATATATATATATATAATATATATATATATATATATATATATATATATATATTATATAGGTATGTATATATGTGTGTATATGATGTATATTTGAACTTTATTTCAAATAATTGCTTTGAACCTGTTGTTAATACATTTCTAGTTAAGCAGTTGAAATATGAAGGTGTTAAATCCATTGCTTTTCATTAAACATTATATTAGGAAGCAACATTATATTAATTAATCTATTGTCCGTCTTCCTCCGTGGCCGTAATCATATAGACACTCGATTTCGGCATCGGAGAACCGGGGTTCGCATCCCGGGCTATGCTCTAAAATTAAATGAATAGTATTTGTATTAAAAAGATTTCGTCAACTTTAATTGATACTTAGAGGATAGTAAACGCAACCAACTTGAGGTGGTTCTCTCAGAGTGAATACCCTGATAGGCCAAAAGGCCCTAAAACGGGCATTTCATTTCAATTCATTTCAATCATTCTGCCGTATTCTGCACATTTAGCTGCTCATATTAATTTTTTTAAAACGATAACCTTTTTTTTCCTGTCTGGGTTAGTTTAAATCTATTTTGATACAAAATAATTAGAAACTTCGAACTAATCTACTAGTCTGTTTTTCACTGGATCTACTTAACAACTTATTTATTTTGTTGATGGCACAATGCTTTCTATCACAGGACTTAATTTTTTTACCCTATCTCCTAATATATATTAGAAAAATCAGGTGTGGGCACATTTCCTCAACCTTTATTACTGAACGGCGTTACCAAAACTACAATAGCAACATGATTTTAAGTAAAAAAATAATCATAATCTGTTTTTGATTACAGTGAAATTATAAAGGCCGTTAAACCTATTGTGTTTTTTAAAACATTAGGTTGGTTAGCTTGATTCTTCATTTGAAAACTTATTTTTTTTAATTTAATTTTTTTCTTATATTCCGCTTTATTTTAATTTATTAGGAGGAAGCAAAAATATAAAGGAATAGAGTTGGTTGTATAACACCCTTTCCTTAAAGTTAAAAAGGACTGGTTTATATTCAACCCGCAATACAGCGTCCAGACGCTCTCAACTAGATTCCCTAGACAAGAGCTTTTTTGTCCTTAAAACTGTGACGTCACTTATCTTCTTATCTACTGAAATAACTTTTTCTCATCGTTAACCTTTTTTCCCTATCTAAAACCCTTTTCACAGGTGATCGAAAGAAACTAAAGATCACAAACCCTTGGAGAATTACGCCTCTATCTATTTTCGCTTTTTACGTCCCCCTTTCCCTTTTTCTCCTTTTTGGTAAAAAAAGTTTATTTTGGACATTTTTAAGTTTTTATCTTAAGTATAAAAGGGTGGATTTGGAAAAGAGTCTCCTTAATGAATTAATGTCAAATGGTTGGTGGGATAAATAAATTGAAGCATTTGGTTTAATAGAAAAGCCACAGGTTTTGCTGTGCAGTGTTTAATTATTACTGTACAAAATATTTAAATCCATATAATGTTTTAATGTAATTTTATCAAATATTTAAAGCTATATAGTGTTAAAATATAACTGTACAAAATAGTTATAGCTCAACATTGATTGAATACAACTGCACATAATAGTTATAGCCATACAGTGCTTAAATTAACTGTACAGGATAAGTATAGCTATACATTGTTTAAATACTAATATACAGAAAAGTAGTAGCTATACAGTGCTTAAATATAACTATACACAATAGTTATGGGTATGGTGTGTTATAGTTAGAACTACAATTATAATTATACATAATATTTAGAGTCGAACTGTTTTCGCGGATTTAAAAAAATGAGCTTATGAGATTGGGGCCATAGGGGGGGGGGAGTGAAGGGAGGGATTTTTTTGGATAGAGAGCCCTCCCTGATGAAGAATATATATATATATATATATATATATATATATATTATATATATATATATATATTATATATATATATATTTGTAAGTGTGTGTGCGTACGTTCGTATGTATGGATGTATGTGTGTACGAGATTTTTTGTTCCTATAACTTTTGATTGCTTTCTCGGATCGAAATAAAACTTGATACACAAATTAACCTTGTTAATTTGCGCTGAGCTATATGTTTATGAAATATGTGTGACGTCAATAACCCACAATAACCCCCCCACAAACATTTTAAAAATTCACATAGCTTCATAAATGGTTCACAAAAATACAAAGATAAATTCATTTTTCATTTTATGTCAAACAAAATATATGTCAGGGATTGATATATAATGTAAACCAAGGATTCTGAATAGAGTGGATGACGCACTATGTCGATTCGCCAAAAAAAAAGTGACCCCATCGAAAATCAAAATATTGAGAGAATTCAACACGAAACACACGTCAAAAACCAACTGCACATGCTTGGTGCAGTATAGGCAAACTTACCTCTTAATAGTTTCCCATTTGTTATTGCTTCATAAGGTTATAAACACGCTTATAAATCATCCCCTTTATACAATATCCTTGATGTGAACAGATTACGTAATATTGAAGTGATGTAGAAATTCAGTAGGGGTACTCCGCGTGACACAGTGGTCCAACTCCTTGGTTTGAGGTGGTCCTAAAAACAGGACCTAGTTGCATCAACTAACGCACCGAGCGCGAGTTTTCACCTTGTACAACTGTTATCAATATTGTTATTAGTTTTAAATCGAGACGTCTATAATCTAGAATGTAAACAAGACAAATGCTCTGAACATTTTTTTCATTAAAAGAACAAATAAAGCAATAAACACGCAATTAATTTCCCATTCTGCACGTCATGGTTATCATGATATCAGGTCCAGTTAAAAAAAACACAGCGTTTATATTTTTATAACATTTCATGATGGTGGTTACATTTAAAATAATTAATAGGATTTTTAAGATGTTTAGATTTATTTCTTCTTATCATAGCACTCCACAGCTCAATAAATCACAACATATAGGTATAGTTAGGTATATAGTTGTAGCATTACACACACACACACACACACACACACAACACACACACAATAATATATATATATAATATATATATATATATATATATATTATATATATATATATATATTATATATATATATAACTGAATTATAACATAAAATATCAATTTAAATTTCTCGACTTTAAGGAGTACGAAAATAAAATATTTACGAATAAAGTACATTATAATTAGAAAAATATTAAACTTTCAAGGAACTCATTAGCTAAAAATATGTTATGAACAACGTCTTTCATTTTTATTTAAAGTTTTTTTTATTATTAAAAGAATATATATAATGTAAAGAATCTTAATTAAGTTAACTTACATATCAGGGGAAGTAAAAAATTAATTAAAATATAAAGCAAGTAGGAAGTAAAAGAGAAGGGAAAGGATTGCGTGAAAAGGCAGATTAATGAGATATAATGAAGTAAAATCCTTTGATTTTTGACCTGAAAGATGTTACATCTTTGTAGAGGTCTTAAAAATTACTTTGAAAATTATTAAAATTGTTTTTTTTTTCGTTTGAACAGTTGAGAATATCATTTTATTTCTGTTTTATGAGTAAGGTATTAAGATACCTTCTTTTTGTTTCAAATGTATGTGTGATTTTATCTGCTTTGACATTAAAACGAAGAATCCGAAGGTACGCTTTCAGTGAGGGGACATCTCAGAGGATGAACACCATGAAAGAAATTTAAGTTCGGTTTTGTTGAGCATTGCGTTTTCATCATATATGTCATATATTCCTGAATATGCTTTATAGAATAGAAGCGATGTAGCTTGCGACAATATATAGCTACTAGAACCCTAAGATTTTTAATCTAAACTGATAAGGTCACCTTTAGAAGCATTATATCTTTATAACCATTTTTAAGTAAATTTTCAAAGAAAACATGAAAACATGACCTTATGAGATTAGTGTCACTAAGGGGAGAAGAAGGAGGGGGAGGTACATTTTTTCAAGAATATATTTATTCTTATGTGTCAGTGTGTGTGTGTATGTATATACTAGATTTTTAGACGTCCCTATAGGATACGATAACTTTCGAAGGTTTTTTTTAAGATTCGAAATGAAACTTAACCTTGTTAATGTTCGAAACCCTATTGTTTATGAAATGTGACGCAATTAACTCCACAAAAAGTACCCCTAAAAAATTAAAAAATCTCAAATCTTTACAAAGTCACGTGTACTACTATGTATGGTTTGCAAATATACTAAGTTTCATTAATTATCGATATTAATACTGTTTTTATTGATTGACATACAAAACATAATGTAATCAAATTATGATTTTTGACTAATACAATGAAAATTTGCATATATCGAAGCAGTATGCTACTTATATAACCAAGAATACGACAAACCCTGTCACAGGAAACGCCGCTTAGCTTCAAAGAGGCCGATGCCTCTTGTTTTCTTTCCTATAAGGCTCTGTATAATATGTATACTTGTTTCTAGATTCTTGGTGATTGGCCTGTGAATTTTCATCTATATATGAACTTTCCTGAAAACTTTATAACTGCATAAATAATAAATAATTAATACATTTTTTTATTTCAGGTAAAATCAATCTTGTATTCAACTGCATTAAGGTATATTTATATTTAAATTTAATTTATGAAAAATAGGAAAAAGATTAATTTTTGAAAAATTGAACAATTTTCAAAAATTGTGTGATTGTAGGATTATATAAAATATATTTTAATAAACTACGCTCTTTTACAAATTATATAGTTTTCTAATGTCGAACCAGCTTAACTTGTAATGCTCGGAACAACCTGTTAGAAACCTGACAGCTATAGACCCTTATTTAATTGGATTATTTTATAATAATGAAGTCAATGAGACGTTTGTATGTTCCTCCTCTACCCTTAGAAACTATAGACGTATTATCACTAAAGTCGATTTACCGTTTAAATAAAATACCTTAGGTAGTAGCGACACACTATGTTAAAATATTTCCCCTATAAGTAATTTCTCTCTTTTCATACTTCGAATATCTACTTACGTTATAAGTAGAGCGTAATCTCAGAGCATAATCAGGTGTGAGTTAAAGTATTTACATTATGGTGAAGGCTGATTTAACCAGTTTTTCTGATAAAAAAATTCTCTCTAATAGCATAGAATGTCTATTGTTAGTGTTAGAAAATCAAGTTATTGGTATTTGTGCAGTGCTTCTCTCGTCTTCGGGTTAGCTTAGATGGTTAGAGAGTTCCTGCGTTCGGAGTTTGTAAGTTACATCCTGGGTTTAAATCCCAGCTCAAGGCTTGCATTTTAATCACATTTTTAATTTTGTACACATATATATATATATATATATATATATATATATATATATATATATATATATATATATATATATATATATATATAATAATTATATATATATATATATATATATATATATATTTTATTTATAATTTATGCACTACCAATTGCACCTCCAGAAGAGTCTGAATGGAGTCCTCTACTTTTTGTTATACTCTAGTTAGATTATTACACCAGACAGTCTTTTCAATTAGAGACTATAGGAAATGCGAGGTTGCTCGTAAGGCGGGTTTGGAGGCGTGGCAGTGACCCATTCGATGGTGAGTCGAGTCAAAATATAAGGAGCGATAGTGCTAAGGCGACTGTTATTTTATTTATCTTAGTGTCTGAACACTAATGTCGGGTTAACTTAATGTCGAACATCAGTTGTATTTTACAACAATACTAAATAACTTTGAGTCTCAAGAGATGCTATTTACTTCTACAAGCGGTTCCTTTTCCCTTGCAACCTTGTTTCGCCTTGTTTTGACTACAACTCAGTCAGAAGATATACTATTGTATATTACAAAGGTTTGTAACATCGTTGGGAGATAACCTTACCTTAGTGCGTGTATTATTTTGCCTCTAGGCTCTTTAACACTAGCAAAGCGCTCTTTAAATTACCTGTAACTTAATCTATTAATCTGATCCATACGCTATTTACTTATTCAATAGCCTTATGAGTATTATATTATGTTTTATTAAATTTTCAAGAATTTTCTATGATTAACTATGATCGAAATAGATATAGGAAAGCCAATATATTTTATTATGGTAATTATGGATATCTATATTATCGGATAAGTTTTGTCTTAGTTGAGTGGAAAAACTCAATTTAATAAATCAGAATTTATAATGTGTAAATTTGAATATTAATCTTTAATATCTACAAGTCTTAGGGTCTTGGCATTGTATTTTACGGACTATAATCTTCTCTTTAATAGTACTGTAGATCCCTTTTAGGAGATTTGGGGGGAAAATGGGTAAAAGAGGCACTTTATCAAATATTATTCTTGTTGGAGGGAGGAGAGTTAGTGGTATTGGGAAAACTGGCCTGTACTCTAAAGCATTCCCAAGGAGCTTTTGGTATATTATGGTAATGAATTCATGTTGATCTTATAGAAAATGGGGAATAATGTTCCCAATATGGACGTTGGAGTTTTCCTAGTAGAAATTCCATTAAGTTTTCAAAGCTTAAAAACTTAATAATTTCTCAGATTTCATAGATTTTTAAACTGTTTATCTTTTAAGTTATTTATTTATTTTGTTAGTTATTGGTATTTTGTCCTGTAATTGGAGAAAGAAGCAGTGCAATTAAAAAAAATTCCACAAATCTTTACGTTTTAGCTGTTCAAGGTCCCAAGAAAAAAATCTGTAAACATGTATCTGAGTTCATCGTGTGATCGTGGTTAAGTCATTCGGCATAACCATACAAAATTAAACGAAAAGCGAGTATGATTATACAAAGAACTAAATAGAAAATATACTTATGGCATTTGTGCCACTTTTGATTGAACTGAAACAGGTTTTAAATGTGTTATCGATGGTAAATACATTTTTTTTATTGTCATTAAAAATTTTAAAAACTTATGACGCCATAAGATTAGGCTAATGACGTTATACATTTTTTACAATATCTTATAGACAAAGAAAGCTTATAGCACTATGCGTAACAGTTACAACTTCTAATATTTTATTTGGTAACAACAATAAATATTATTTAATATTATATATATATATATATATATATATAATATATATATATATATATATATATATATATATATATATATATATATATATATATATATATATATATATATATATATAATATATATATATATTTATGGACTTTTCAATAAAATTGATTTAAAGTTTGGAACAAATATATTTTTTTAATTGATGTGAAGTGCTAGCTAGATCTATTTTTAGTCTGATAAGACCTTAGCTACGTCTCAGGCTAAAACTGTTCCCGAACGGTATGATTTCATTTTTGTTAGAATCGTGAGATAGTGAAACATGGAAATAAAAAAAAAACTTAAAATGTAAAATATTCAAATTGTATTGTGCGTGCACTAATTAAAATGTTTTCAATGTCTTTTACAAAGGAACAAATGCCTATTGTTTTAATAATGGAAGCAATTTGAGCAATAATAATCCATTTAATGTTGTTGGCTTGGATCTTTTATTGATACTTAGTTTTATTCCTAAAATGGTAACTGTTAAAATTGTTGTTAGTTAAAATTACTTTTATATAAGTTCTAACTTAAAATAGTCTAAGTGTTAAAATAACGGCAGTGTTATTAAAGAAGTCGTAAAAGAAGTTATCAAAGAGGGGAATTCGTTATAGCAAATAAGAACCTGTTTGTAAGGATAAGTAATGTTTTTAACACCCTTTATAGAGCGCTAGTGTAGCTTTGTATTTGTCTGGAGAAATAATACACGAGTTGAATATCTAATAACTTGTTTTAGTATGTTAGCAGGATATTTTTCAAGTTTGCCTTGTATGTTATATCAGAGAGGTTGTAGCAAATCTTTATTGTATGTAAGTGTGTGTGTGTCTGTGTGTTACGGTGTATTTGTGTTTGCTTGGAAACATAAGTAACTAAGCAATCTTAACATGATGTGAATAGCAAGCTTATTTTTTCGCTTCATCTTTTATTTTCACTAGACCATCGTTGTGTTCTCTCGGTGAAAAATACAAATTTTTATGTTTTACTATTTCTCACAGATTGCATTTACAGAAAAGTTATTGTGTTCGTTCTAAAAATACAAAACCAAGATATCTGATTTATACATTTTAAAACCCCCTGAGGAGATTCAAGCCATGGTTTCTTTTGAATCAATCTTGGTATCATATGATCTTAAATTACCTATAGATAATCTTTTTTTAAAAAATATGATCCTCATTTTCCAGTGATAAAGGAGAATCTGCTGAAACTGAAACTGAAGTTTCAATAATAGGCTTATTAGTCCATATAGTTATGGTAATGGAGGTGATACATCACTTGTAATGCTGATATCATTATTGGATACCTATAGATCTATGTCTGTATATGATATTATTTGATTGTTAGGGTAGGTATAAAACCTGTGCTGTGCGACTAAGTCTTTTCTAAAAATACTCTCGTGTTAACGTTTTATCGGAGGATCTTTTCTTTGATTACTTTTAGAAGTTTTCCACTTCCTTGATAGGGTTTTAAACTCTGTTTAAAGTTGCTTTTCCAAATTAACTCTTGTATGCAAGGATTTCACATTCAAACATGATGCAGTTGCTGATTTAGAGGTGGGGGCAACAACAGGCATTTTTAATTATTTGCTAGGCAATTTATAGGCTTATGTTTGCGCAAGTGAAAGCGACCAGTTATTATGCCAGCCACTGTAGTTAGGGATTAGTTGTTTTACTTTAAAAAACTTTCTATCAGCTTTACTTGAAGACCTGTCATCAGGAGGTTATTGTTACGAGCGTTGTTTCAGCGTTGTCGATGATTGTTTGTAAGCTAAAAATTAGATTGATTAAATTGATCTCCGAGGGTTTACTGACTGGTTGCAGTACTGTGAAGGTTTGTGTTAAACATTGTTTATCTATAGCGTTTGCTATCTATTTGCTGTCAATTCCTGTAAGTCAAAAAACCATCTTACTGATACAGTTTTGTTAAAAGGTACTATTTTTTCTGCCTTAAGCCAGGAGGATTGTTCCAGTGTTGTTGACAATTGCTTACTAGCTATTCTTCTATTGCATTCTTAGTTTGGGTCTTCGAACGTCTACTGACTAATTTTGGTCGTTTAGGTATATTTCAAACCTTGTTTAGCCAGAGTCTGCTATCATATTGCCTTTAATTCCTCCCTGCCTAAAGATCACCTAACTGATACAGTGTTGTTAAAATAGCTAATTTAGTAAAGTTTTGTAAAAACTCTTATAGTTATCCATAGCTTACTTCTTAAAACACTTAAACTTTAATGACAGCTTTCGTCCAAGGTATGATCACATCTCCATTCGCAGTCCATTTTGGACCCATCTATGAACCATAGAACAGAAGTTTTGGAACAACAGAAGTTTTGGAACATGAAAAAGTATCCTAAATCAATAAATATTTTGAGTCCAATACTCCGAACAGACAAACAAATTTAAAATAACACAGTATTTAAAATTAGTGTTCTCTAGCTTTAAGACAATTTTCATAGAACTATTACACAACAAATATATGAAATAATGTGTGGGCTTTATTCAAGACTCACTGTATTCGTCAGTATATATTCAAATTTAATTCTTTCTGGAAAAATATTTATAATTTTTAACAACATTTAACTAAAGACAAACAAAATTGGAAGAAACGTGAACTTTTTCAATTGATCAATTATGAAGGGTCTTAAATTCAGCCTATATACCCAGGTTCATTGAGAGCATTTTGAGAGTACTTGACACCAAATGGGCTCAACCGACACCTTAATATTCCTTTCAAAATTAGGCGATGTAGATTTTCTTTCCTGGCATTAAAAGTGTTCTTGCTTTAAAATTGTTTTAACCTGGACTGTCTCATAAGTTATACGATGCAAAAACGGGACCCCTAGCCTGTCAGGGTACAATAAATTATACTTTTTGCTAGTTTGAAAACACCTTAAAACTAACATGAGGGACGAACAATAAATTTATTATAGTACATTCTTTCTACTTGACACCTTTGCTTTACATTTATTAACGCTAATTCAGATATTCTATACTTCATAACTCATTATAAATAAATTAATTTTATTATTTCTCATTAATACCGAAATATAGAGCAGAAACTAATGTATTTCACCTAAAATCCTAAACCGGGATCTATACTTAATTATAATTTTTGGCGTTATTAAGACCAAGTTGTGTTTCTGTGCAATTTGGTAAAAACTGTAAGTGTGTAATTTACAGTTTTAATGTACGTGTTTGTCTGTCATCGTCGTAGCTCCTAGTATAGTAGTATACTCATAGTATATTTATGTTCAAAGCTAAAACTTTGTACAAAAATATTTTTTAAGTGCTATCTGGAAAATATTTTTTATGATACCATTTACCTTCAACAAGAGTTGAGGCAGCAAAAGTATAAAAAATTCTGGCGCGGAGGTCCGCATGTCGGCGAATTTCCTTTGGATGCGAGCACTCAAACCCAGAGTACCTGGGTTCAAATCCTAGTAGGGACAATAATTTTTTATCGTTTTTTACCTAATATAAGTTTACAACTAGAAAATAATTCTGGCGCGGTGGTCCGCATGTCGGGCGAATTTCCTTTGGATGCGTGTTTTCGTGCTTTTTACATTATATAAGATTACAACTACTAAATAAATAATTCCGGCGCGGTGGTCCGCTGTCGGCGAATTTCATTTAGAAAGCGTGTTTCCGTGCTAAACAACCTATTTCTTGCTTATGCAAGAACTATGCACATTGCGTGGTTCCGGTTCGTTCTTTAGAACCTAAGCAGTTACTTAATTGTCAAGAACTGCTCGTAACTCATTTTGTCTGTATTTTCCAAAGGAAATGCGCAGACAAAACTAACAAATGACAAAACTAACAAATGCGCATAATTATCCAGTTGGTTGTACAAAACTATGCCTCTAAAATTAGAAGTACGCACTATTATTTGCACTAGTTTAAAGCTTAGTTACTTATCTTTAAGCTTAGTCAGTTATCTTTAAAGGTTTTAGCGCATTTCCTTTGGAAAATACAGACAAAATGAGTTACGAGTAGTGCTTGACAATTAAGTAACTGCTTAGGTTCTAAAGCACGAACCGGAACCACGCTATGGGCATGGTTCTTGCATAAGCAAGAAATAGGTTGTTTAGCACGAAAACACGCATTCTAAATGAAATTCGCCCGACAGCGGACCACCGCGCCGGAATTATTTATTTAGTAGTTGTAAACTTATATAATGTAAAAAGCACGAAAACACGCATCCAAAGGAAATTCACCCGACATGCGGACCACCGCGCCAGAATTATTTCCTAGTTGTAAACTTATATTAGGTAAAAAAAACGATAAAAAATTATTGTTCCCTACTAGGATTTGAACCCAGGTACTCTGGGTTTGAGTGTTCGCATCCAAAGAAAATTCGCCCGACATGCGGACCTCCGCGCCAGAATTATTTTCTAGTTGTAAACTTATATTAAGTAAAAAAAAAACGATAAAAAATTATCGACCCTTCCAGGATGTGAACCTAGGTACCCTGAGTTTGAGTGGTCGTATTGACTCTGGACCACTGGCATTCAACTCAGAGGCCCAAAAAACATTATAAATGACACCCTACTCGAAATTTAATTTTCAACGACCGTAATTTTGGTTTTCTATAATTTTTGTGGTTTTTTCGACTTTTTGGTAACTTAAAGTAGTCGTATCGACTTCGGACCGGTTTCATTCGATTCAGCGCCACAAATTACATAGAAAACGACACCCTACTCGAAATTTTTTTTTTATCGACCTAAATTTTGGTTATTGGTAATTTACGATGGTTTTTCGACTTTTTGGTCACTTTGAGTGATCGTATCGTCTTCGGACCGGTTTTATTCGATTTAGCGTCTCAAAAAACATAAATATTGACCTTTTTCGCGGCAAAAAATATTAACCCTGAATTTTGCCGATTTTTCAAAATATTGCTAAGTCAGCAAACCGGGTTAATGACGTCACATAAACCTGGTTTTCAATAGGGTTCGTGTCCTTTCAAAGTTTGATTTTTGTACTAAGTTTGGTTAAAAAATATTAATCCGTTCGAAAGATAGAGTGTTTACAAGAAAGTGTCTAGAAATACATATATATATATATATATATATATATATATATATATATATATATATATATATATATATATATTATTATATATATATATATATATGTATAATATATATATTTTATATATATATATATATATATATATATATAAAGTCTCGCGAAACGTATTTTTTCGTCATTAGGGACCTCTGAAACGGATTTGTGTCGTGGTCCGAGGTTCGAATTCCGCCATGACGCCTATCCCATTAGCCGAATTTCCAAAGGAAATTCGCTAACAATAAAACATGAAAAAACTGTTGGATCAATTTGAAAATTGGCGTATATATGCTTTGTTAATGAAATATGAGTGACATAATTAACCCACATAATGACCCTACAAACATTTCAAAAAACCACAAATCTTCATAATGTGTTTAGATCGGGCTGACATTTGAAAAATATATACTACTATGTAGGTTATCGAAAATACGAAGTTTCAATTTACTATAAGAATTAATTTGGGTTTTATTAATTGACATATACAACATAATGTAAACAAATCACGTTCTTAACGATACATTTACTCGCTTTTATCGTAGTAAAATGCCTCTCATATAAACTAGTAATATGACGAACTGATACAGGACAACAACCATGTGGTCACGAAGCGGTCAAGAGGTTGAAAGCTTCTTGTTTTACTTTCGGAGGTTGGGGAACAAAAAATGTCAGTTGTTCTTGCCGCGTAATAAAACCACAGTGGTATTCTAAAAACTATAGTCGTGTTTAAGTCAAACTTACCTCACAAACGACAAGATGACCTTAGTTCGATTTAAACCCAAGTAATGTTCTTGAGCCCACTATTAAATTCCTTAAAATACTAAAATAAGAATGAGTTCTTTACTACCCAACCCTTCCAAAACTATTACTGTTCCCAAAATTTAGCCACTTTTTTTACTTCGAATCTTGTAAAATTGATTCTTTAAGATTGGCTTGAACGTTTTCTGGAACTTCCCCTCGACCCAACCTACTCAATAAATTAGACAATTTATTGAGTGAAAATAACCTCTCTATAAAATCCCGGGAGTTATGCCTTTCTCCTCGCCTTTCTTAACTTTTTTAGCACTTCTAAAAGAAACCATTATTTTTAATGATTTATATTGCTTTATTTCTTCCAATCTGTATTGAAATTCGCTATAACCCAAGGCTGGTAAAAACTTACCCCTGGTTTGTAATATTTACCACCAAACCCTTAACCCTGGTATATCTTGTTTAAGGAGTGAAACTTAAAAAAAATAATGCTCTAAACTTTGAAGTTAATTATTGAATATAAACTAAAGTCTTTTCACTGAATATAAAATAAAAATGTTATAGTATAACATCACCTTATCCCCTTTAATTGAATGAATAATGAAATTTATTTCTTTACCTCATTTATAACGAAGGTATAAATGAGGGTTATTTATAAGGTATATATGTGTGTGTTTGTTATCATCTTTGGTTCCAGTGTATTTATGAGTAAAAGAGTTGAACCTTAATCCAAAAATCAATCTTTAGGTCTAGTTGTGATAGCCGGTTATTTATTTCCGGATTTTCTGATGACCTAGCTTTGCTTTTATCAGATAGTTGTCCGAAGACTTGTTGCAGTATAAATTTGGTAATTTTTATATTCTAAAGACTACCAAAGCGAGTAGAAAGGATGAGCTTAGTGAATCCGGTGTGGTGAGGAAAAGTCCCAGGGTACACGTACCCGAATTTTTTATCTTTATTTTTAAAAGGTCAGCTTAGATAAGACTTAAGGCTTAGGTTAGGTTATATTTAATGCAAATATTTGATAAAAAACGTCAGAGTATCGCTGTTTTCTATTAAAAATGTTTTTTTCTGAAGATAAAACATTTTAATCAAAACTAAGTGATATTTTTAAGAAAAATATTGAGTTTTCTTTTCTACCATTTTCTTGCTTTGGCTCAGGTAAAAACGTGGCTTTACAAGTCTTGCGTAAGAATACCGACTTCTGTTCGTTTTCTCTCCTTGGTTATCTAAATGTCAGAGAGAAAATAATTTTAGTTCAGCATCTGCTACAATGGTTCTGTTCTTTTATGATTTGTTGTAGTAAATTTACAAAGTTAAATAAGAGTGATTAAGATTAGAGCTATGAAAAGATAGATTTTCTTAGGGAGGTGCTCTTTTAAGGAACTAAAAAAAGTCGGGTACGAGGATCAGAACTAATTCTTAAACTGTCTTCAGGAACTATCTTCCTTGGGTAATGAGTTGAAACTTTGCACATATGTTGGCCTTACATAGTACTACATGCTGTTTATCCAATAATACTAGTTCCCATTAATCCTATCATATTTTATAAGCCATTCATTCCAACATTTCTGTTCAAATTTGACTAAAGTCTCAGTACGTTCTACTTACAGCCGTTACAGTCTACTGGAACAGTTCAATAATAGAAAAAATATCAAAAAAGACATTAAAACATATTAGGCTGTTTTTTTGGCTAAACAACAGTTGTTGTTTGGCTGTTTTTTATGGCGCTGATGAAGATTAGTCAAGTTGTTTTTACTAATTGTCATGTTATAGTGTATTATTTCATTTTGATTTTGATTGATACGTCTGCTAATGCTATATTTATAAATACATTGGTTTTGAGGAATAACTAGACTGACTTTAGAAGTACTCGGAATTACGATTATACACACGTACAATGACGAATAGTCGAGTACTGTATGAGTCCGATAACTAACTATGCTGACTTTAGAAGTACCCGGAATTACAATTATATACACGTACAAAGACTAATGCCGAGTACTGTCGGAGTCCAATAACAAACTATACTGACTTTAGAAGTACTCGGAATTACAATTATAAACACGTACAAAGACTAATTCCGAGTACTGTCGGAGTCCGATAACTAACTATGCTGACTTTAGAAGTACTCGGAATTACAATTATATACACGTACAAAGACTAATGCCGAGTACTGTCGGAGTCCGATAACAAACTATACTGACTTTAGAAGTACTCGGAATTACGATTATACACACGTACAAGGACGGAGTACTGTCGGAGTCACACAATACTTGGCATTAATATTGGACATACTTTACTGACGTGAGCAGTGCTCTGAATTAAAATTGCACCCACAGTCTATACTTCCTTAAGCAGTATTCGGAATTACAATTGCACTTAGACTATACTGATTTCAGCAATACTCGGCATTAAAAATATACATGTTTATCTTAAACATCAATAAAGACTGACAAGAAATGTCCGTAATTAAAATGATGAAAGTATCAAATGCTTAATAGACCAAATAATATTATTAAATTCATATTAATTTCTATTATAATTATAATAATTAATTAGTTAATTAATGATATAATAATTAATATTATTAAAAATAATATTATTAATATATATTAAACAAGAAAATATAAAATTTATACTTAATAAAAAATTGTATCACGTTTATTAAGAATCATTTCGAGTTGTATGAAAGCGAGACATTTATTCTTCTTTCGTTTTTAGGTAGCACGTTCTCATATTTTAAATTTTATCGTTCCTTGTAGAGGAAAAAGTTTGTGCTTCATACCTAAAATTCTTGACTCAAATCTCAGATATGATATATGTTTCTTTTAAAGGTACTAATACATATATTGTGACATCTGATGTCGACAGTACTCGGATTAGTAGGTTAAATAATATAAGTTTACGGAAAGGAACTTTTTTTAAGATCCACAGATTTAATAGTTCTCCTTGAATCTAGTTTAAAACATTTGTCATTCCGTTTAATAGCAATATTACTTGCGTGGAATCCTTAGTTTTTTATCTTTTAAGGGAGTAAGGGCGGGGGGAAGTAAGAATAGTAAAGGCGTCGCTAAGATTTGTGCCTTGATTAAGAGTGCTTCTGTTGAAATCAGCGATAATGTATTGCTGTTCAACCAACCTCGTTCTAGTTTATCTCTACCTATGCTTTTTATTTCTCTAAATTTTTATTTACCAACCTTTATATTATCTAACGAAATAAATACAGCGTTTTTCCAACAATTCAAGGTTTCGCGAGCTTTTTAATTTACTTTTACATTATTTCAGCGAATTTCCTTTGGAAAAAATCGCGAATAGGGTTGGCATCATGGCGAGAGTTAAACTTAGGACCACGACACAAATCCGTTTTAGAGGTCTCTAATGACGAAAATATACGTTTCGCGAGACTATATATATATATATATATATATATATATATATATATATATATATATATATATATATATATATATATATATATATATATATATATTTATTTATTTATTTATTTATTAATATGAAATTGTAAAGAGATTTACAAGTGCATTTCTTCATTACCCTGAAGACATAAATTATAATAACTTATTTGTCTTTGTAATTTCTTAAAAATGAAGTTAGGTTATAACGTGAAGGGGTTGATATTGGTTGTGGTTAGAATGAACTATCTTATCCCCAAAATATGTAGTAAATTAATTTTTAAATACAAGATGTTTGAAATTACTATGCAACTCGACTGTAAAGTGCGATTTTATTGGTAGCAATATTTAGGTATAATTAATCTTGAGTGTTTAGAGTAATAAAACATCTATACTAAGTCTACTTTAGACCAAAGTTAAAATTTAACTTAATACCAAATCCATATTAATATTAAAAAATATAATATTAATATCATCAGATTGATTAAAAATACTGTACTCTAGGTAGTTATGATGGTATCCCTAAAATTTGTTTCCAAACCAGTGGAGCTATGTTTTTTCCTTATGCAAAGCGAAGAAAATATGAAGAACTATTAAACATATATTATTTACTATAAATAAGCTTATAAATCAGATAAAATTTATAGGATGATTTTTAAAATAATATAAAAATAGTTTTATCATGAATTTAACCTTTTCAAAATACGCGGAAGATAAAGAGCGGTCTTTTAGTAAAAATAAGTGCTCCGATTTTCGATAAAACGACCAAAGAATGTTCCTAGATATCTTTAAGTTTTTTACAGGTGTAGAGAAGTTTGCACCAAGTAGTAGGACGGAAAGTACTTTACGCTCTTATTTTTGTTTCCTCTTTATTTTTACAAATCGGCCGCAATTTCATTCTTTGCGTTTTTTAAGAAAGATAATTTTTCTCCCTTCTAGAGAAAAAAATCGGTTACAGGGTACATCGAAAATTTACATTACATTAGCTACGCTCATCCTCCCCGCTATGGACTCGCTTCGCTCGTCCTCAGAAATACAGTTTGCCAAAGTTATACTGCAACATGCCTTCAGACTCGCTTTGCTTGTTTCAGATAGTAAACGAATCCGTATCATTTTCAGTGGTCACCCATAAAGCACTGATCACAACCAATGCTTCTAATTTTTTATGACCCAACAAAAATTATATGTATACTAGTTGTATTGAAACGAAACTTAGTGTATTTATTTATTAGGTAATAATATACACTTGAGCCGAAATTCAACTTAATCGAACTATTTACTATTTTTTTAAAAATGTACACAAGTCATTCAATTAAAATGGAACCAATGCTGATAATAAAATGAAACTTAGCACATATGTTAGCCAATTTTTTGCTAAGTCATTATTGCGGATTAATGACGTCATGAAAAATAATTTTCGAATAGCACAACTATAGCGGTAGACTGATTTTTGTACAAACTTTCAACTCTCTAGCATAAATACACTTGACCCTACGATGATAACAAACATACACATACACACGCAAAGACAGACAAAAAACTTTGCGAAAACCACTCAGGAGGCCTTTAAAACGCCCGAAACAAATTTCGGTTCCATCCCGGTTTCGGATTTTTTCGCAAACACAATACTTTTCCTATATACCTACGGTATAAATGAGGAAATGTAAAAATAGTTGTCGCATATTTTAGTCACTTTATTACTTTAAAAAGTGGTCCCATTTGATAATATAAGTGGGATAACCTTTATGAGAATTATAGTAAGCATAACATTGAAATGAGCTAATTAGAGTCATAGCAGGGGTTAGATATTTTTCTGAACAAGTGTGAATTCCTATATACCTAATATATTCCAACATAATAAGTATAAGTGAAATAAATAAATGTAAAAAAATAAACCTTGCTGTCCTTGTTGATATTAATTTTTTTGATACACAATAAAAAAATCTACAGGAACAATACAATGTTAACATTAGACTTGGCAGGTCATTTTTAAATCGGCCTTTTGTCGGAGGAAAAGTTTACCAGTATTTTTGTATTGTTAAAATGACAGCAAAGAAGGCTTTAACAGCCCTACCCATTGCACAAAAGAAAAAAAATGTTGATTTTCAAGAGTTCATGGAAAACAGGTCAAAAAACTTTTTAATAAAGTATTATCATTTTTTAGAAATTCTAGCACGGAGGTGCGCAAACCAAACGAATTTTCCTTAGAATATTTGATCTTGGCACAAAAATAAATATCTCGTTATGTTTTTGGTTTGTGCTTGATTATGCACAAATCATTTTCCTAGATTTTTTAAAATGTTTATGCACTACTTACATTATAATTTACTATACCACTCCTTTTATTAAAATAATCTCTGGAAATTTTTAAATTTTAGATTATATAAACCTGTTCAAGCATGGAAAATTTGCCCAGCTTGCAGTGCTCCTTGCAAGAATTATTTGTAGTTTCATAATCTCCAGCCTATGGGTGATGTCATCCTATGAATTGGCATCACACACATGTAGTATACACACGCATATATATAATATATATATATATATATATATATAATATATATATATATATATAATATATATATATATATATATATATATAGTCTAGGAGACGACTCTTAGGTCCGACATCTAATATGCTGCTCATCTATTAGCGAATTTTTCATTAGTTAATTCGCCTAAAAGGGCGAAGGAAACAATATTTCAATGAAAACTCTAAAAGAGGTTTTTGTGCTATGGAAAGTTAAAATGAGGGTTGGAACAATCAAGGAGAAATGAAAAAATTTAAACTTTGAGAAATGAAGAGCTTATATTAAGGTATAGAGAATTGAAAATAATGTGATGTAAAGAGTAAAATTAATTAAATGGTGGAAAAGGCAAGGAATGAATAAGTAAAGAAGAGATGGAATCTGGAAGAAAATTAACTTTTTCAGGGTAGGGGTATATTCTTTATTTTATGTCGTAAAGATTCTGGAACGATTTTTGTTTATCTTATTAACATATTTTTATTTACTTCTTGTGTCGTAAGATCTGTATGTAGTCTTGTTGACTTATTCTTTAAATGTCATTTCCTCCCTAGTGAGATTAAGTATATCTTAATTCTAAGTATATTGGCTGTTCTATGCATAATATCCTTAGAAGAACCAAACTAAAATTGATTTATATATGTTTTTCATGGGGGGAATCAAAAAGTGATTACTTTAGTGTGTTTATCTGACCTCGCATCTCTTCGCTCTTTACTTTTTATATCAGCGTTTCCTAATCTTTTCCTAAACCCAAAAAAGAAATTATGGCAAATTCCTTGTGACCCAATAAAATTAAAATAACAACCTTGCGACCCAATAAAATGATATAACTACCCCGCGACCCTATTTTACATGATCATGTTTTGCGAGCGAAGTATCTTCTTAACTTTTAAACAATGACCAAAGTGATTAACAAAACAGGTACTTACAATATTGCTGGAATAATAAATTATGATTTTATTGCCAAATGGCGTACAGTAAATTGATTGACCGTTAACTTAGTTGTGTCGATAGTTGCAAAGTTTAGATTGATCAATTTAGTTGTAATTACTGCTGCATGCTACCACCCAACCTCGTAGAGGTGCTTCGGCATATGTGAAACTAAAATAATTGTATAATTAAGATAAATTTATTAATGTAATAATGGATATTATTATTATTTTAAAGTAATAGAAGAATTAAGTTGATAATTAAAAACTTAAGGTAAACATTTAATTTATAATGTAATTATTAGTTTTTGTAAAAGCACAAAATTAAGTGAAAAAATGGATATTATTATTATATTTATGTATGTAAAAGTTGTAATCTTTCCGAATGGTGCGTGTTAACTTGTTAACTTTCAAAGGCTTTTTCGAATCGAAACAAAACTCAGAGAATAGCGAGACGTTAGAGAGGTTAATGAAGCCTTTTGTTTGTGGAAAATTCATGACGTCATCATTATGTAAAATTTTGAGACGTTATTTTATTGATCTAAATGTTGTTATTGTCTTTTTGGTAATGAAATTAATTCTATTCATAATGTATCACAATACTTTGAAAAATAAATTAATAAAAAGTAAAATATATAGCTTAATTAAACACTCCTTCCCCTTTGTATTTTGGTATATTTTTAATGTATTTTAAGCAAGATATAACTTTTTTTAATGATAGTCTTTGTTTTAGCAACTTTGTGTTTTAAACGTTTTAACAGTTAGTGTCTGTATGAATAGACGTTAGGAAGTTTTTCCTGTGGATACGTTGCTGGCCAAATGACCTGTAGTAATACACATGGTACGCATACAAATAAGTAATACACATGGTACGCAAACAAATAAGTAATACACATGGTTGTAATCAGTTGACATCGTGGGAAAGTAATGTGAGGGAGCCCACGAGATTAGACCTGGTTAAACCACGCCCAAATTTTCGTATCTGGCCAACCCCCTTAGTTCCTCAGCATATCTGCCTTGCTTTCATCCGATTTCAACGGTGTGTAGTAGTATTTATAGATTTAAATTTAAATTTTTGAATATTAGTTTAGAGTGAGATTTGATTAAGATTTTGAGAAATATTTTGGATGGGTTATTAAAAATAGATGAGATTAATGGAGGTACAAAACAAGTGTGGAGTTTGGAGTAATGAACGAAAAATATAATAATGAGTTCGAATGAAGAAAGATGTAATGAGGACAAAAAGAATGAAGAGTGTCTACTTGAGTAAGAATTGAAAGGCTTTATTGGGAGTTAGAGATAGATAATGGAGAAGAATTGAAAACAATAATGATGGATAAAATTTAGCAAAAAAGCAAATAATGAGATGTGGGGAGAACAACTCGATAGAAGAAAATGTGGACATAGGAATTCCAAAAAGGATTAAGAGGTGTATTAGGAACAAGAAAAAGAGAGTTATTAAGGACTTAAAGACAAAATATGATGATAAAAATGAGAAAAAAAGAGTAGGGAATAATAAGATGGTGAGAGAAAAACTTTGTAGATGGAAACGTGGACATCGGTATTGTAGAAGGAGCTGAAGATAAATTGAATGTCTTAGAGGGGTAGAGGGGAAAGGTGCTCCTAAGGTTAGGGAGGAGTGAACTTAGTCTTAGCAATTAATTTTTTACCGTAGCTTCCTCCTTTAAATTCGTTTTATTCTTTTTAATTCTTTTAAAGGTTTAACAGAGTCGCTTTTGATTTTATTCCATTATAATCTATTCAAAGCAAGTTTTTAATTTATGGAAAA
Organism: Microvelia longipes; assembly: GCA_018340805.1. Classification (NCBI taxonomy): domain Eukaryota; kingdom Metazoa; phylum Arthropoda; class Insecta; order Hemiptera; family Veliidae; genus Microvelia; species Microvelia longipes. Next base: position 30,224,143 of record JACMZG010001913.1, read on the forward strand.
AGTTAACGGATCGATAAGGTCAAAAGAATCTTCGGGTAAAATGGGAAAGAATTATTTTTGTTTTTCTTTGAGCTTACACTCCTTCAATAAAAGGTACTAGCGCTTGGTATTTATTTTATTGATTTTAGACTGAGAAACGTGTTTATATGATGTCCAACCAGACTTACTAGATCTCATGAGTGAACATTTTCAATGGGGAGGTCCGCAAGTCTGGTGAATTTCCTGTGGAATACTTAATTTTTTGCTAGATTTTCGGTTAGTATATTATGGTCTGGACTAGAACCACTAAATCTTCGATAATGTTTTCGGATTTTTCCTAATGCGCTAATGCATTCCATGCGCAATTCACTAAAAATTTCAGTCCTTCTTCACACTTTTAACATAGTTATAATACGACACACGGCTAAAATTAATTGACAGCGCGCCAAAATATCAATACTTTCAACCCTCTTTTTTTAACAAAAAAAATCCCTTCTTTTAAGTAACAAAAAAATCCCTATTCTGGCAACACTGAAAGTCAGGTTATGTTTTGAATTTTATTATTTGTTTTTATTTGATAACGTATTTTTTATTTTTAAAAATTAATTATTTACTTTTTAAGTAGGAATATTGTTGTATCTTATATATTTACCTACTTAGTGTTGCTTTAAACTTGTTCGGGAAGTATGAATTAAGTGGAGTTAAATTGTTAATTACGTAATCCAATGGATCATACTAGTTCTATGATAAAAGTTTGACAATTTAAATAAATCGTCAGCTATAGTTACTTTTTTCCAAAACAAACTGCTTTTTTTGTGTCAAGTTTGTATAATTGAATGCGTATTGTTTCATATAATAAATATGACTCAATATGCATTCATGACTTAAAAAATTCAAGACTGTCATCCATTGAAAGACATGGCGTTTTCGTAAAAAGAATGCTGTCTTTTGGTTGACAGACCCTGCGCTGTACTCAAATAGCAAAAACTGCTTGACGAATACATCAATGTCCATGCGTCAAATATAGACATATTTTATATTACAACTCTGCAATAATTGGATGAATTGAACAGATTGTAATGAAACGAAATGAACTCAAACAGTTAAATCAAACTTAAATTACAGTTAAATATGCACAATGAGTGAAATAAAAGCGACGCGAGGTTACAAATATTTACAACCAGTGTTGCCTTTTTATGATTTTATTTACGAAAAAGGTATTTTTGTATACCGAGGTTGGCATAAGGTGGAGAGGGAAAGAGCGTGGTCGGTCTGAACCAATAGAATTCTTTCTCTCACAGATTTTTGGCGCGCTGTCAATTAATTTTAGCCGTGTGTCGTATTATAATAATGTAATGAAGAATAATTTAATACGAAATTAAAATGAATTATGATAAAAATATATTGTTCTGCGTGTTCATTTTAGTAGAAGAAAAAAATATAAAGATATCTAAGGTTGTGTTGCCAACAACTGAACTACCTATTAACAATTTTAAACTAAACATAGATCTATAGCAATACATAAACCAAAGACATGAGCCACGAAATTGATTGTTCATGAAAAAATTAAGCATTTCTGAGGAAATTCACCCGGCTTGTGGAGCCACGAGCAGAATTATTTTATGGTTAAAGTTAGATGATAAAAGCGCTTCAAAGTAACCTAAATGTTGACTCGATCATTAATACTTACAGTAAATAAAACACTTAAATTTTTCGTTCCGTAATTTTTAATGTTATCATTCAACTCAAAGTCTCAAAATACATTGAAAACCAGATATTATTCATATTCTTGTTTTACCAGTAGAATCATAGGGCATTCGGTTATTTACTTAGTTATTCCGGAGTTTTTGTTTCTGTTCGACTATGGAATCGATTTAGCATCCAAAAGAACACATAAAATTTTTATGTATATATATATAATATATAATATATATATATATATATATATATATATATATATATATATATATATTGTGTTTCTGTACGGGTATAAAATTTAAAAAAATACTTATTTGTGGTTAGAGACTACTGGTGACTTTTTCATTTACAAATTTTCCCTACATTCTTTTATATCATTAGAGAGTGTGTTAGTTTTTATAAATTTTTGCTGCCAGCGTTTTAATGACCGCTGGTCAGATCATAAAAGTTTAAGAGTATTAATTAAATTTAATTTTGAAAATAATCATTTACTTTTATGATTTTTATTTTTTTAAAGTTTAATTTTCATAAGTTATATAAAATATAAATTAAATAAGCATTGAAGCTATTTGTAATACATGGCAAAGTATTTTTCTACTATTAGCCAAAATGAAGTTTATATGCAACGGTTTTTTTAAAAAAACATTACAATGTTTTTATAATGTAACAAATGCATTGAGTCGGTAAGTTAAATTTTACGTTAATAAACTTTGTAATGACAAACATAGAACATTTTACAGCCGAGTTGCATTAAAGCCATTTTTACTTTAAAATTTTTAAGCACAATTTCTATAAATGAATATCTTTTTTATTTTACTTTTTCGTTAAAAACAACAATTCTTGCGGTTCTTGAAGTTTCTAAAAAATGTAATTTTTTTAAAAGGTATAAAAAGTTAGGAAAAAAATTAAGGGTGGGCAAGATGAAAAACAAAGAAGAGATTAAGAAAAATAAAGGGTTCAAAAATGGAGGAAAGAGATGGTAAAAGAATAAGAGGGGGTAGGAAGGGTAGGGTTAGGGTGGATGTGGAGGCGGTGGAAAGGACGAGGTAGTTATAAATAAGGATAAATTTTAGGTCGTTAGTAACTTTTCTTTTATCACTGTTGGGTCATTTTACAAACTTCTACTGTTGTTCTTAAAGACAGTTTTCAACTTTTTTTTAAAGGTAGACATTTAACGTGTCAGCCATTTTATTAAACTTAAAAATTATCCTGTTATATAGCCATATTGATTTCTAACCTAATTCACTTTATTTTATATTTCATTAAACGAGAAAAAAGTAAAAGACATTATTTTTATAGATATTTGATAAAGGAAAATTTTCTTGTAAAGAATAATTCAAAATTATGTATTTTAATTCTCAAATTTCATTTTATTGTTGTGGAAATAATATGTATAAATTTAAAAAAAACTGACTTCTTTTTTTTTATAATGAGCTTTTGTCACTTAATTTTCTGTAATGAAAAAAAAAACATTGTAATAGATAACAATGTGAGTATTGACATTTTAACCAAATTACCACTTTTCAGCATTTACTGATCTGATTTTATGTATTTAATTATGAACATACGGATATGTGGGTACAATTCAATTCAATTCAATTCAGTTTATTTCATTATAATATAAATACAATAATCACACATTAAATGAAGCAAATGATCTACGCGCCAACAAAAGCCCAAGCTTGTCCGTTGGCGCGAATAAAAATTCTTAAATAATCTATATAATTAAAAACAAATATATAACCAGTTGATACAATATTGGAACGCAATAAAGAGAGAGTACATTCTAGACTTCTAGGAGAAAAATAAATAAATAAAAAGTAACAAGTGAACAAATATAAATACTAGAGTAAGGATAATTAAACATTATTTTCTAACATGCAACATTCATACATACATGCAACATTCATACATACATGCAACATTCATACATATATGCAACATTCATACATACATGCATACACGCTTTCATTCATAAACATTTAAAAAATTTTATTCATAAAGAAAAGAAAGAATAAAACAATGATTTAAAAATTAAGATAAAAACAAATACATACATAAATAGAAAATAAATGTTAAATGGTACATACAAATTAGAAAACCGATAAAATAGAACAATATTATATATATATATAATTGTTATATTATATAATAAAAGAACATTTATATATAATAATGTTCTTTCCATTAAGTAAATAAAATTTTAATATATTATTGGATAATTGACAAATTAAGATTTAAGATTGACAGATTTAAGTTACTAATTTAACTTAAATAAATTATAAAACAAGTTTAATAAAAAAATAAATAAATAAATAAAAAAATAAATAATAAAACAAAAAAATAAAATAAAATAATAATAATAAAAAAAAATAAAATAAAAATTAAAAATTTTGTAAGTTAAAATATTGAGATATAAAATACAATCTCAATTCTATATTGAGATTATAGATCATAGAATTATAATATCACAGATATATTGATAAAATTAAATGGGTAATTGGGTATTTTATAGTTTATTGTACTAATTTGTCAATACTAAAGAAAATGTTATCAGTTAACCATTTATATAGGTGTTTGTTGCTAATTTTTGAAGATTTTAAATAGTTAGGACAAATATTAAATTTTTTGAGAAATAGTGAGAATGTCTTCTGAGCAAGGCACTTAACTAAATCAGTTCTAATTTGATTATTTTTTTTGACCTAGTAGAGTACGTATGGGTATAATGTTTATTAGGGTCAATCTTTGGTAGGTATTTTTTAATTATTTTTCTAATAAAAAGTTGTCTGACTGTGAGTAGTTGAGTTTCAGTGAATAGTTTGTCAGTGGCAAAATCTCTAGGTAGCTTAAACATGGTTTTCAGAGCTCTTTTTTGCAATATAAACAACGGATTTATGGTAGAATCAAAAGCGCCACCCCAAATACCATTACCATATTCCAAAACAGATTGAAATAGGGCGAAGTAAACAGTTTTAAGAGTTTTTAATTCAACTATATTCCTCAGCAAATAAAGTTTGTAGACAACAACTCTGAGTTTTTTACACCGATAGAGAACGTGTTCGTTCCATCGAAGGTTTTGATCTAAGAGAATGCCTAAATACCTAAACTTTTCAACCTTTTCTACTTTATTTTCACAGTTGCATGCATGGTTATTACAATTGCTCACTAAACAAACAAACTTAAATGTAGGCTGCCCTCATATATTAGAACTAAAACACATGCATTTGGTTTTAGAGAGGTTTAGAGAAAGGAGATTGTACTTTAACCAATTTTGTACCGTGCTGAAACCTATTTTCGCTTTTTTAAGGACACTCTCCCACGAATCCGCTTGAAAAATTAGAGCTGCATCGTCTGCAAAGCAAACGATGCTATCATTTTTATCTGAGCTAATCAGTTCGGGTAGTTTATTTATGTAGATCAGAAAGAGAATGGGCCCCAGAACAGTTCCCTGAGGTAGTCCCCAGGTCACCGTCCTGAGGTCACTCTCATTCTGATCCTGTCTAACAGTTTGAGTCCTGTTTGATAAATAGCTCTTTAAGAGTTTCAACTCGGTACCAGATATGCCTATCTCTTTTAACTTCTCTATCATCTCAGCATGAGGGACGGTATCGAAGGCCTTGGCCAGGTCTAAAAATATGACTAGAGTTTTACGTTTTAATTCGAAGCCTCGGTAAATACGACCTGTCAAGGCCTCCAATGCGTCCTCCGTGCTAAGACCACTTTGAAAACCAAACTGATTTTGATTTATTATTTTATGTTTATTTAGATAATCAACCAGTCTAACTTTAATGAGTTTTTCCATAATTTTTGATAAAGAGCTTAAAAGGCTAATAGGTCGGTAATTTTGTGGCTCTTTTTTGTCACCGCCTTTAAATAAAGTTGTTACCCTTGCATGCTTAAAGTTTTTAGGAAAATAACCTTTGTTAAAGCAAATAGTTATTAATCGCGTCAGTGGTTTAGCTAAGTTGAGTCTCATTTTTTTGAGAACTGAATTAGGTATTTCGTCAGGTCCAGGGGCTTTATTATTTTTCAACGAATTTATTATTTTGATTACTTCAGGTACAGTAACAGAGGTCAGAGTAAATCGAGGTTGGTCAGGTTGATTATTTTCGGTTTCTGGTGATGTTTGCTTGGATGAGCTCGGTTCAATATTTAACTGTAATTTAATTTTAGTTGCATAATCTTTACCTACGTTTATGAAGAAATCATTAAAAACATTTAAATCAGTGTTAGTGTTTACGCCCGGTGAGTCAGATTTCTTATTTATAGAATTCAGGGCTTCGTTAATTAGGCACCAAATTTTTTTTGGATCTCCCTCGGACTGGTTTATTTTATTTTTGTAGTAATTGTTTTTAGTTAAGGTTATAAGTTTAACGATTTTCTTTTTATAATATTGATATTTATTTTTTAAACCCACATTAAAAGGCTGTTTTGCGTATTTTTTAGCTAATTTGTCTCTAACCATAATAGATTTTAAAATTCCATCAGTTATCCAAGGTTTCTTTTTTCTTTTCTTTATGACGCACTCTCGGGTTGAAGTAGAGATTTCCATACACGTTTGAATTTTATTTTTTAAGCAAATTAAGCTATCCTCAATATTTAAGTTTGAATATATCAACTAATCTATGTTTTTAGCATTTTTTTCAAGCAGTTCATAATCGATTGTTTTTTTTATAACCTTATTTTTTATATTCATGTAGCTAGAATTTTTCAAAATTGGTTTGCTGTGAAAAGTGGTGGCATAATGATCTGTCACTGTAAGTTCGAGAACAGCTGATTGGCAGCCATCTAAATTTCTAGATAATGAAAATATATGGTCTATGCACGTGGATGAAGAGGGACGGGTAACACTATTTATTAGAGACTCAAAACCGAATGAAGCTAATAAGGACAAATAATGTTCAGTTATATTAGATTTATCTAATAGGTTAATGTTGATATCACCTGCTACGATGTTATAAGTATAGTTTTTTGGAGCTGAAATTAACACAGATTCTAGTTGCTCCATAAACGTTGCAATACTAGAACTGGGAGAGCGATACACGGCTGTTAATAAACAATTTTCACTTCCATTATTGGCTTTTACATCCAAAATTAAGAATGGTGACGTAGCAGAAAGATTGATATCAACCACTGTAGCAGACAAGTCCTGTCTCACATAGACAACTATACCATCAACTCTATTTAAACTCTCTTTTTTCATAAAAATATTGTAGCCGTCTATGTGCAACAAAGCCTTATCTTGTATACAAGTCCATGTCTCAGTAAAAACAAGAATTTCATATTTACATTTCATTATATCTAATAGGCATGTAATTTCATTAAAATGACTTTTTAGATTTCTAATATTAAGTGCGAAAATATTAAAATTATTTTTAAATGATAAATTAAAGTTAACATAATTTGAAACGACTAGATTTTCTCTTACAGGAACTATTTCACTAACAACTTCTATTATATCACCCATGTAAATAAATAAATAACAACTAACAAAAAGAAATAAATAAATACTAAAAATTAAAATTATTGATAGGAATAATAAATAATATGAAAAATAGTATGTACTAAAAATTAAATAAAGATTAAAAAATAGTTAAAATTAATTTTAAATTAATATTAAATTATATTGATATTTGAATATAAATAAATAAATATAAAAGGGTTAAAAAGGATTAAAAAGAAAATTTAAGATAAATTAATAAAAACTTGAGTTTAAACTAGTTTGCTGAGGTCTTCCTCCAGACGAATGAAAACTGGCTTGGTTCCGTCTTCTTTTATGGCCACAATTTTGCCGTCACTAAACCAAACTGAATTATACTTGAGTCGAGTTGCTATTTCTCTTGCAGCCGATAGCAGCTTGCTTTGATGCGGACTAAGATGTTCGCGCGCAGTAATTCTGCTTTCACCAAGTGCCTCATTCACTAGTTTAGCATCGAAACCAGGTTTAGATTTGTCCTGGTTGGATAAATCGCGATACTTTTGAAGCCACGACCACTTGTCTTGACGACGAACAAACTTGACTATTATGGATTGATTTCCAGTTTGCTTATTGGCTCTTAACCTGTGGGCTATATCGATATCCTTAGTTGTAACCGGGCAATCAATGGTTTTGGAGATGGCAGATATAACTTCGTATATATTTTCATTTTTGGTTTGTTTCACACCTGATATGACAATATTATTTCTGTATGAATAGTTCGTTATGCTAGTTATGTCATTACGAAGCATTTTATTCTCCTGTCTTAAAGTTTGGTTGTCATTAACAAGCTTTGTCACATCATTTTTTAGTGAATCTAAATCATTTTTAAAAGTCACTAAATCGTTTTTCATTTCTGACAAGCCTTTAACTATGTTTCCTAGACTGCTTTTAAATTCATCTACCTGTGTTATAATAGAGGACAGTGAATTATTCACATCAGTAATTCCTGTATTAACTGGGGTAATGCTATTATTAAAGCAGTTAAGAATTTCTTTTTTAAAATCAGCAAGCAAAGATAGAACGCGTCGAACAACTTTCTTCTCCTCCTTACATTCATTGCACCTCCATTTACTTAGAGCATCTGCTGACATTTTGGAATAATTTATTTGGCGCATACCTACGCATGTAAAGTGGCAAACATGCTCGCATGTACTGCATCCTAGTATCGAATCCTGTGCTATATTGTCAGAACATACATAACACTCCATTTGGAAATAATAAATAAATGATACGTAGTATAAATATATAAATAAAAAGATTTAACTTTAGAAATTAATAAAAGATTATAATAGATAAGATGTAATAAGATAGTACAATCAACTATTTTACACACTTGTATAAAAACAATGCGATAGTAGTTTATTAAACAACGCACTATTTACACGCACTACGAACCTCTCTCTCGAAGAGTCTGTAATCAACTGTACCTTTTATATATGGATATATAGGTACTTTATGTATGGAAAAATAAATAATTATTTATTTATTTATATAGGTACTCCGCGCAACCGAAGAACATGTAACGTTGTTCAAAAATGTATTAATTATTAATCAGGTGAATAGTATAAAATTTTAAGGACGTGCAAAGCGATTTCGAAGTTGTGATATTTAAATCTTTATAAGGTTAATTGTTTCAAATTTATTTTTATGACAATTCTAAATAATTTCTCTTTAAGTTTATTTTTGTGTTTAAAATTGATTTGTGTTTTCATCTGTTTTAAACTTACATTTTTTTTAATTTGAATTCATTGTCAACAAACTTTTATTTTCAGTTTATTCGCTTCTATATTTATTTTGAGTTGTTGAAGATTTATTTCTGTAATTTACTTTTATTTTTCTTTTTAGGTTGTTGATTTAAGTGTTATTCTGCCCGTTTCTCGTACTTTTCATTTATTTATACATTTTCAGAGGTTTTTCGTGAAAAATAATTCTGTTTTCTTTCCCAGACTCGGAGGCACTCCAATCTTTTCCTGGACTTTTATTTTATAACTTTATTTCATATTTAATAAGAAGAAGAAATATATTTTTTATAAATGTTAATAAACCTCTGCCACGTATAGAACTGGGACGTCTTTTTAATTTTAATTAAAAGCTTTTAAGGTTCTTTTGCGATAAAAAGGAATTAAATTAAGAAATGAGTAAAACGAGCCAGTCAATTATCCGTAACAAAACAGTTCAAAGAAGTACAGTGTTACTTTTCTATATATAATTTAATATATATATATATATATAATATATATAATATATATATATATATATATATATATATATATATATATATAATATATATATATATATATATATTATATTATATATTATATATATATATATATATATATATATATATTATATATTATATAATAATATATAATATATAAATATATATATATATATATTATATTCGCTGCGCTTGACCTGTGTACTCCACGTAGGTAAAAATCCGTACCCGATTTATTATTTGTATTTGAATTTCCGATTACTCTTTATTTTGGCTTCTCTTTTCCTTGACATTTTTGATGTGATACGACCAAATTTTGTTATTTTTATTTCGTTATTGTGATATCATATCAATTGATAAGTATTGAAATGATAATAATTATGGGCCAGAATCGATATTTGTTTCATATCCCCCTACAACTTGCGGGATTTATTTAACAAAAACTAACAAAAACTTTTTAACTTTAATAACAATAAAAAAATTAGTTTATGTCAACTCTTTTGTAGCGCATTTTCATCATGAGAATGAATTTTAATATTTTTTGTCGGTAATACATATATTATAAAACGAAGTCAATATTGATTTTTATTTATATTTAAGATGATTTTTTTTAATGAAAAAAAAAAATGCGTAAAACTGAAGCAATTTTCGCTACAAAATAATAAACTAATATTTTTCTGTTTAAGAACCTGTAGAAGTAAAGTATAAGTCCTAATATCATAAAAATTGTAAAGTACATTTTTATTTTTTTTAATACTCTTGAGAGATCGTAAATTTTTAACATTTTTAAAGCACATTTCAAAATATTGCCCTTTTAACATGAAAAAGAAAAATAAAAAATGGCTTATAAAAAAATGAAATAGGTTTTAAGTCGTGAAGCTCAGAAAGGAGCACAAAAGAGCTAAAAGTCGTGAAAATTTATCGCCCAATAGAAAACTTGTTAAAATTTATGTCAATATTTAATGTTGACTTTGAAATAAATGTATCCTACAAATGAAAACAATCAACTAGAGAAAAGGGTGATTAGTTTTCTGACCTAATGCCGTAGGTATATAGGAAAATAATTTTGGTTACCTCACACATTGGAACCAAATTTTGTGTGTGTGAATTTGACACCCATTACTCCCGATGTGATAAGGCGGATTGGTTTAAACAAACAGAAAAAATAACCTAAGTGTCTATTTTTGCAGCTCGAAATGATATCTTCAAAACGAATAAGAGAAATTTAATGGACTATAAATAGTATAAAGAAAAAAGGTTTATAAAGAGAAGAAAGCTGTCCAAAATAGTTTAAGATTCAACTTCCAAGCTTTCAACAAGTGATCCTAGTCGTTTGTTTTTGTTTTAGCAAATTCGGTCATGTTTATGTGTCAACATTTATTATGTTTGTCCTTCTTTAGTTTTGTTTTATTGATTTAGTAAAGCTTATTACCCTAATATCGACCAGGATTTTTTATTAAAAGCTCAGTAAATGAGTCTCAAATATTTTGGACTGCTGCCCAAAGAGAGTAAATAATAGTATATTAGAGAGAGATATATTGAGAGTTATTAGTAGTAGTGTAGAAATAAATACAAAGAGTAAATACTAGTAGAGCTGAGAGAGATATAGAGAGTTAATAGCAGTAGAAGAGAGAGAGATAGTAGTAGAGAGAATAGTAGAGGTTAGATAGTAATAGAGTATAAAGTGAGAGAGAGTGAATGTAATATTTTGTATTGAGTAAAGAGTGGATAGTTTGTTATATTGAGAGTTAATAGTAGTATTGTAGAAAGAGATATAAAGAGTAAATAGTGGCAGAGCTGAGAGAAATTTAGAGAGTAAATAGAAGTAGAAGAGAGAGAGAGATATCTAGGGTAAGTAGTAGTTTAGCAGGGAGAGATAATAGAAATAATTGTAGATGTTAGATAGTAATAGAGTATAAAGAAAGAGAAAGTGAATATAATATTTTGTATATAGTAAAGAGTGGATAGTTTGTTATATAGAGAGTTGATTGCCGTTGAGTAGAGAGAGGTGAAGTACAGATACTAGCAGAGTAGACTATATTATTCATGAAGTATAAATATCATTTTAATGACTGCTTATATGTTCTGTAAACATATCTTATGTTTTTTTTTCTATTTGTGAATAGTAATATTACTTCTAATACTAGCTATTTTTGTTACAGGTATTTAAAGAACTATTTAATTCTTCGTTTGGCGTTATTGATTGGGTGTAAAGAGAACCAAAGGTGTGAGTGTACATTATATTGCTATTTTACGACTTACGAAATTTTATCATTCACCGATAGATTAAGAATCTATTTTTATTTACGGCTGCAAAATTAGTGATCACGGTAATATTCTACCTCCTAGGGAGTTATTACCCCCCTTCATTTAAATGTACTGTACATTTAAATATATTGGTAAAAGTGAAAACAGCTTAAGAGGAGAAATTATTGAGTTTAGGTTATAATTTTTGAGGTTGTTATGAGAATTTTGGTAATTTTTGTCTGGTAATCAATGATTTATTTAGCTTATTTGCTATAATATGATGTTATATATTTTATATAATAATTGTATTGCATATATTCGTAAATATACTATTCTAAAACCTTGTAAACTTTAATCAAAGTTACAATTTTACTAAAAAGTATACTGAATTAAAATAATCGTTAAGAGAATAAAGATAGAAACATTGTGGGGATAGACAAATTACTTAACTAAACTCCTCCTGACATCGTGTATGTTAGTGTTTTGCAACAACTTCAAAGCAGTCTTTATTGCCTTTCTACTTTAATCTATCAGCAAGTATTTTTCTTCACGTTCAATTTAACTTATCGTTTCTTTTCGTAATTCAATAATTTATTGTTATCTCATTTTTTTGACGCCACTAATTAGAATAAAAAAATTATAAAGAATAATAATCTTTTTGCTGTAAGTTGATAAAATAGTATATGCTACTATGCAGCAAAGGAAATATTGCTCACTCGCCCCAGCAATGACCTGCACCGACTCTGCTTCTATAGTCAATTCGCCATGTGCCTGACTCGGCCTCTCCACTTCAGCCAACCTGGTTACTTACCAGCCTCTGCAAGATACTTGGTAGGTAATTTCCAGAGCTTTCTCTTGTCTTCGGCTCAGGGGTTGATTTTAAAACAGGATTGTAAAATTTAATTTTGCTGCCTTGTGACATAATATACTATTTATAGCATACATTATCCTGTGGTTCAGAGATGTTGGACTATTCACAGAATTCGAACTCAGCTTTTTTTTCTTAATTTATACCAAAAGTATTAAGTTTAATCTAAATATCCGAAACCAAGATTTCACTTGGTTTCGGAGTTGAACATGAATTATCTAATTCTAGTTCAATATTTTTTACTAAGTTGTCCATCTTTATGCTTGTATATGTGTGTGAGAATGTTATCTATAGCAACTCCCTATGTTTATGCAAAAGTATTGAAAATAATTCAAAATCCAATCCATACATTACTTCAGTAAAGATTTCAAAAGTTATAAACACAGAAATTTGATCGGATCAAAATTTCAATAATTAAAACTACTTGGTATTGTTTGGCCTCTATTGTAATAAATAAATATCTGATAAAATATTTCTACGTTAAAATAACTCGATAACAATTTAATTTTAAGGAAAATTTTACGTGTGATACATTTCACTAAGTGAAACATGTTTTCAGTAAAGTGTTAATTATACGTATTATACGTATAAATTTAAACAATTTTCTTCTTTAATTTGAAACAATTTGCTTTAACCGAATATTTTATTTCAACAAAGCGACTTTTGTTTAGTGAGAATTTATCTGTAATTTCCTAAAAATAAACCAAACCTATCACTACATTGTGTAATATTTATGAAGGAATGCTCTTTTCTATTAAAAAAAAAAGTCGGAAAATTTGCATTCTCTCCCTAAATGTTATCCATAATTTGTGAAAAACATGTATAAATAAAATTTATGCACATGCATAATTTTTCTAAAAACAATTCTGTTTTCCTTTTCACTGTGCATTATACATATGAATAATATGCTTTTCACCGGATGGACCTGAATTATTACAGAACTGGAAGTTTTCCTCACTTAAGATTTAAACGCTTTGAACTATAAAGGAAAAGTGGTCTATACCTGGGCTACTTTATTTGTGAAATGATGACTGCATTTTAATGTAATGATGCACTTCAGGTGCCTCGATATTATGAAATGTTGCAAAAATAAGGAAAAAAAAAATAAAAAAACTATCATAGTTTTATAGGACGTTTTGGATCTTAGTTATGACTGTAAGACATTTTGTTTCTAGATATTTTTGTCTGCGATTATTTTATTAGCACAGAAAACTTTTTCCGCCAGAAACTAGCGCAATTGAGACACCAGGAAATATTTATTTTTTATTGCAATATTTCGCTCTATACACAGGGCATTATCAATATTCGCTTGATAATGATGTGTGTTTAGAGCAAAATATCGCAATAAATGATTAATATTACCTGGTGTCTCAATTGCGCCTAATTTCGGGCGGAATATTCAATTACAATAATACAAATAATGTAGAAAACTTCTCTAAGTAACCTAATTAATAAAAATATGGTATCTGTTTTTAGTATTACTTGTCAATATTTTAGTTGTAATTTTCAAATTTTAAATCGTAGAATGGGTTTTAAAGTTTTTTTTATTAGTTAGTTAACTCAGGAACACGAGCTTCTTAAAGAAGTTTCCTTGTGTTTCCTTGACTTTTACATTAACTGTTAGATCGTTGTCTAATTAATAATTGTTATTTCAGCCCGACAAAACCTTGTTTAAACGCCATTACACATGTTCAAATTTTTATAACGTCATAGGGTCGGGTAAATAACGTCATACAAGTTTCACTATCATTAGGATTCGTTAGCTTTCCTCAAAACCCAAATATATTTCGATTTCAAATGATTTTAAGAGTTTTCGTGTTCAATACGCTAGTATAGGGGAATTAAAAGACTTGACTTGGGGAATAAGGTCCTGATTCCCCAACCTGATTGGGGATCAACCTGATAAAATTAAATCAACCTGATTGGGGAGATCTCTGACAAATACCCTCAGTCCCGGTATTTGAACAACCTCATAAGCGTAATTTTCTAATGAAAATTCACTAAAAAAAGCAAATAAGTGAATTATAACTGGAGAAGGGATTCTCCCTGCGGCAGTCCCTTTATACCTATTATGTTGTATTGAAATATTAAAAACATTATTTTTCATCGAACTGTATTATCAAACAAAAGCCTTCTATTTATTCCCATTTCAGTGTTCATGACGTTAGTTATAATTTCTATATTTGTTTAATATTACTGTACATTTTTCTTGATTTAATATAAATTAAGTTGGAATTGCTGATAAGTTATTTTAAATTAATTTAATTATTAGCAATAATTTTATATCGAATTTATATCATCTCTGTTTTATAGAAAATAGCTATAAAATTGCGTAGTATATATTGGGATTAAAAATCATATTGATGAAAAAAGATGGTTTTGGCATTTATAAGGTTAGTTCTTAGCTAGTTAACTTAAGTGCTTGTACGTAATTTGGTAGTTTCACAACGCCAACTACTAGGGTGCGCTCTTGTCGTATTTTTACACTTTACTGATCTACCCAAATATATTCCTTAATTATAATCACCAATTCGAAGTTAAATTCGTGCCGTTATAATGGTAATAAAGAATAAGGTAATTTCATACTAATAACTTTGAAAAGTAATTTATAGGTTACCCAAAAATAAAATAGGTATAGAATGTCGAAACGTATACAAGAGCGTCAGACAGAAGGTAGGAGTGAATTAGGTGCTGGTATCTAGCGGCAACTCTCAAACTAATCTAGAGTTACCGCTAGATACCAACACCGAATTCGCCCGTATTAGTTAGCAGCATCTTATTATCAGCATTAGTTTAATTTTTTATTGAGTGACTTGTATACGTTTTTAAAAAGAACGTAAAATTTCGGAAAATAATCTGATTGGCTTAGTATTTATTTAAGTATACGAGTATACCTTTACGTAATAAATTAATTATTTAGTGTACTTCACTATGTTTCATTCTAATATGACAAGTATTTGGTGGATCATTTCCACCAAATACCAAACTTCAATGAAGTAACATCGAGTTTGATCAGTGTCTGGTTGGGTGACCGCTGGTAATGAAACGAATATATGTACTATCTAAGGACGAGCAAAGCAAATCCGAAGACATGTTCCAGTATAAATTTAACGACTTGTATTTTTTAAGGACAAGCGATGCGAGTCCGAAGCTGAGAGGATGAGCGTAGCTTATCCAAAGTAACAAGGAAAAGTTTCGAAGTACCCCGTATCCGATTTTAAATTTTTAATTTTTCTAAACTTTTATTAATTTAATACAATAATAATCGTTAATAGTAATATTATTATTAAATTTTACATTGTATTATTTTATTGCATAGTAGTTTATAACAGACACAATCCTTTTGTATTAGAAAGACAAGTTTATAGTTCTCCTATAACTCATTGTTATCACGAGTTTTTATTTATAATTTTACTTCTAAAAATCGATCATTTTAAATATATACATTATTTTTGAATTTAAATAAAAAAAAAAAAAAACAAGGAACTTCTTAAATGTCCTTGTAAATAAGTGGAATTATTATTTAAACAATTATTTTTGTAGCTAAGACTTTTAACATTAAAATTTAAATTAATAAACGGTTTTAGAAGTCAAGTTACTGTAAAGAATAAATATAACGAATTATAAAAAAATAAAAAACTTTTTTTTATTGTTAAAAAAGTATCTTAAAGGGCATTTTTTAATAAAAATTAACTTTATTCATTTTTAATATTTTGTTTTCTCTAATTTGTTTTGTTTGTTTTTTTTTTGTTTTGTTTATATTAGAATTCTTAAGTATATTGATGTTTTCTGAAAGAAATAGTAGTCACTATTTATATATATATATATATATATATATATTATATATAATATTAAGAAATATAATAATGTACACTTATTTACGGCACGGTTATCGCCCTTTATGTATTATTTTAAAAACAATTAAAAATTACTTTTTTATTTCTTTAGATACTTGTTTAATATTCCATTACATTGTACTACAGATGTATTTTTATTTCATGTTGTTATTTTAATGATTTTGACCAAGGTTTTTAAATATTTTTGATCCATAATGACAAAATTCTGATTTGTTAAAATAACATTTCATTTTTTGGACTCTTCATCTCATTTTATTAAATATTTAAAACTTTTTTTTTCAGGTTTGCTGCTTTAATTGATATAGAACTCGTTTCGCTCACCCTTAAAATTCAGCTATTTTTAAATAATGGAATTAATAACTTCAGAAAAATAGTGGAATTTTCTTCAATAATATCAACACCAACAACGTCTTTCCACTAAATTTAGTGGAAAGACGTTGTTGGTGTTGATATTATTGGAATTAATATTCGTAAATAAAATTGAACTTAAATCTGTTTAACTGTAAAGTTTAATCATTAGATTAAGCTTCCATCGGAATTCACCAAGCTAGATTTAATCTGGTTGAAAGTAATCGAAATGTTTAGTTTAAACTCTACTTTATTCGATATGTTCGTGTTGTTTTGTTGGCTACATTAAATATCATATTTATGCTTTTATTTTAAACAATAAAAACTAGCTAATTTGATATCAAAATGCTAAAAAATCAACCTCGAACATGTATAATATATTTTCATCACGTTTTTACAGCTGTTTTTTGGTGGGGTTATTTAAAAAAATGTATCACTGATTATTATTATCATTAAAAAAAACAACTATTTTCGTGAAGTTTTTATTACAAAAATATACACGCAACAAAAATTACAATGTATCAATTAGACAATGTAAATTCACGTATAGAATATTTTAAAACTATCTCAAATGCGATTTTATTGAATTGATTTTTAATAAAAGTGTCTAATTAAAGAAAAAAATATAAAGTCCGTAAATACTTGAAACTCTTGTTTAACTTACCTATTTCAAATTTTTTGATAATAAATTCGATTCGGCAGTTAAATTTCGCCGGTGAATTTAATTTTAGGTTTAAAGTTTCGTTATGACGGGGTTTTAGTTAACACTCTGTTAAGTAAAATACAACTTATTTGATGAATACCAAACTTAGTTAAAACTATAATAAAAACTAATTATTTTTAAAACCGCAGTTTAAGCCAGATTCACCAACCTGGCTTAAACTGTGGTTTTAAAAATATAACTTTTAGTTTGCGTATAAAACTGCGGCACCAATATTGGGTATAATAATCTAATATTGGTGCCCGATAGAGTTGGGCTCCAACTCTCTTGGGTTAAGAACCCGAGAAAGTTGAGAAATTTGAGAGTCATGTCAACACGTGGACATACAGACATCATTATAATCGTTTAAGTCGAATAAGGAAAAATTTATTTATAAAATAATTTTAAAAGGAGTTTTCTTCATTTTTTACGCTTATGTTAGCTTATGTGTTAATCAAGCGAAGAAAGTTCAAATCACCATTTAGATGGACAAAGTCCAACGTGTAAACCTTCTTTGGAAAAAATTCTGCCAACAATATATATTTTTACTTAAATCAATTTACACCTGATACGATGATTGGACGGATTATTTCTGTAAGTGAGTTGAGATAAAATTACACTTAATATAAAGGAGGTCTAGCGTGAACCAATATACAGTAATCCTAAATGCGATATTACTGAACGATATTCCCGCCCTAGTACTTAAGTGAATGTTCAATATTAAGAAAAATAAGATATGTTTACAAATAGAAAAATGTATACGACATATACTAAGAAAAATGTTATGTAACTAAACAGAATTCATTAATAATAACCCTAAAAGTATATGTTTGGTGCAGCAATTTATTTAATATCTCTAATATGTAAATAATTTAATATCTCTAATTATTATATAAAAAATTTATTGACATTTACATTTTTTTACGAATCATTTTTTATTTTTACTTTTCCTCCTTTATACCGTAGGCATATAATAAAAGTATGGTGTTCGCAAAAAAATTCGAAACCGGAATTATCCGTTCAGGCGTTTTATGCTCTGAAGAGTAGTCTCAAAGGTGTTTGTGTATGGGGTGGTGGGATATGCGTGTGTAAAGTGTTGTGTCTGTTATTATCGTTTCAGGTGTTTATGACTTGAGAGTAGTCTCAAAGGGTTGTCTGTATGTGTGCGGTGTAAGTGTGTGTGTGGGTGTGGCTGTTATTATTGTACTCCAGTGTTTATGCTAGAGAGGTTGTTAATTTTGTAGAAAAATCAATCTACGCTGTAGTTGTGCTATCGGGAATATTATTTTATGCGTCTTAAGGACTCATAAGCAGAAAAATGCTGCGATTGGATTGAGATTTGGCACGCTTGTGTTATGTATAAGACTAAAATATGTGCAAGTTTCATCTAACACCAATCATTTATTTTTATCGATAACTTCTGTAAGCTTTTTAAAACTTCTGGCCGCGATGGTCCGCATGTCGGGCGAATTTCCTTTGATGCTGTTTCGTGCTTTTTACAGTATATAAGTTTACAACTACTACATAAATAATTCGGCGCGGGGTCCGCTGTCGGGGGCGAATTTCATTTAGAAATGCGTGCTTCCGTGCTAACAAACCCCTTTTTGCTTAGCAAGACATGCCCAGAGCGTGGTTCCGGATTCGTGCTTTAGACCTAAGCTTGTTGACTTAATTGTACAAGGCACCTACTCGTAAACTCTTTTGTCTGTATTTTCCAAAGGAAATTGTGATAACATCAGTTGTGTGTATAACAAGACTATGCTCTAAAATGAAGTACGCACTATTATTTGCACTAGTTTAAAGCATTAGTATAATTATCATTAAGCTTAGTCAGGTATCCTTTTAAAGGTTTTAGCGCATTTCTTGGAAATGCGCAAATTCGACGTTAATTTTGGTTTTCTATAATATGTTTGTGTTTTTCGATTTTTGGTAATTACAGTTGTCGTATCGATGCGGACCGGTTTCATTCGAGTCAGCGCCCAAATACATAGAAAACGACACCCTACTTGAAATTTTATTTTTTTATCGACTAATTTTAGGTTTTTGGTATTTACAATGTTTTTCGATTTTTAGGTCATTAGAGTGTCGTATCGACTTCGGACCCGGTTCATTCGATCTCAGCGTCATAAAAACATAAACATTGATTTGACCTTTTTCGCGGCAATGGACGTCACAAAAAACCTGGTGTTTCATAGGTTGNATAGTCTCAAAGGTGTTCTGTCTGTATGTGTGCGTGGTGTAAGTGTGTGTGTGTGTGTGGCTGTTACTTATTTGTAGCCTCCCAGTGATTTATCTTAGAGAGTTGTAAGTTTGTAGAAAAATCAATCTACCGCTGTAGTTTGTGCTATTCGGAGAAATAATTTTTTTATGACGTCATTAGGATCATCGCAGAAAAAGCTGCGATTGGATTGAAGATTTGGCAGCGCTTGGGTTATGTTATAAGACCTAAAATATGTGCCAAGTTTCATCTAACCACCATTCATTTATTTTTAAATCGAATAACTTCTGTAAGCCTTTTTAAAAACTTCTGGCGCGAATGGTCCGCCATTGTCGGGCGAATTTCTTTGGATGCCTGTTTCCCGTGCTTTTTACATTATATAGTTTACAACTACTAAAATAAATAATTCCGGCCGCGGTGGTCCCGCTGTCGGGGTGCGAATTTGACATTTAGAAGAATGCGTGCTCCGTGCCTAGAACAACCCACTTTCTTGCTTTATGCAAGAACCATGCCATTAGCGTGGGTTCCACGCGTTCAGTGCTTTAGAACCTAAGCAGTTACTTATTGTCAAGCACTACTGTAACTCATTTTTGGTCTGTATTTTCCAAAGGAAATGTGCATAATCATCCCAGTTGTTCGTATTAAAAACTATGCCTCTAAAAATTAGAAAGTACGCAACTATTATTTGCACTGTTTAAAAGCTTAGTTACTTATCAATTAAGCTTAGTCAGTTATCTTTAAAGGTTTTAGGCGCAGTTTCCTTTGGAAATGCGGTCCAAAATTACGAACCGTAAATTTTTGGTTTTCTATAATATTTGTTGTTTCTTTTCGACTTTTTGGTAAACACAGTTGTCCGTATCGACTGCGGGACGGTTTTTCATTCGATCAGCGCCCAAAATACATAGAAAACGACACCCCTATTGAAATTTATTTTTTATGACCTACAATTTTGGTTTTGGTAATTTACAATGGGGTTTGTCGATTTTTAGGTCACTTAGAAGTGGTCGTATCGACTTCGACCGGTTTCAATTCGATTACAAGCGTCATAAAAACATAAATATTGACCTTTTTCGCGGAATGAACTGTCACAAAAACCTGGTTTTCAAATAGGGTTCGTGTCCCTCCCAAAGATTGATTTTTGTACCAAGTTTGGTTAAAAAATATTAATCCGTTCGAAAGATAGAGTGGTTTACAAGAAAGTGTCTAGAAATATAATTATATATATATAATATATACTATATAAAGTTTTGGCCGAAGCGTATTTTTCGTCATCAGGGACCTCTAAACGATTTGTGTCGTGGTCCGAGTTCGAATTCCGCCATTGACGCCTATACAAATTAGGCGAATTTCCAAAGGAAATTCGCTAAAACGCAGACAAGAATTAGTATATAGTTGAAAGTGTACACCTTTAACTTGATATAAGTACAGCAAAGTTTTGTTTTTAATACGACAAGAATATCCATAATTGCATTTGGAATCATATAAGTTGAGTGCACATTGAGCGTGGTCAGGGCTGTAAGGATGACCGATGGAATAGAACGGATGCATTTCTTATCTGGAAGCGAGTCAAAGGACATAGTTGCAAGTATAAATTTGGCGAATTGCATAATTTGAGGACGAGCAAAGCGAGTCCGAAGCTGAGAGGATGAGCGTACCGAATCCGATGTGATGAGGAGTTTCGACGGTACGCCCAGTAACACCGATTTTTAATATTTTATGTAGTTTTTTTAGCTTAATATTATAAGATTATCAGAGCGACTGTCTATAATATAGAGTTTAGATGTAAGGCGTTATGTTGATACTTGATTTTAATTTGTCTCAGGAATAATTATGGTATCATACTACATTTGACGTAATTGGAAGTGTAAAACTGAATTTAAATTTTAAGCCTGTTATCAATAGTAAAATGATAACTCAATATTTTTTTTTTGTAAACGGTGGGGAAGCTGCAACGGCTCATACAAAAGCTTTACCCTCGGAATCAAGTCAGCCAAACCATCCTAAAGGTTGATGACTTGTGAAACCCCCCCCCCCCCCCCCCCCCCCCCCCCCCCCCCCCTCATTGAAGGTTTGTCTAACTTCTTATGACTTCCTGTTGAGAAATTAGGGTGCAAAGTCTCGGCTTTATGTATGTACTGGGGAGCTGACCGTCTTCTCGTCCCAACCAAACAGAATTTCAAAGCAGCGATTGTGGCCATACTCTTACAAAACTCTAAAGGTAAATGCCTCCTGCCCGGTGCTTAGCCTCCCAATTGCCAAAAGGAGTTTTAAAACCCTCGCTTAGGACTTAAAATTTTTAACCATGCTCGCTAACCTTTTGACAATATGAGTGGCTTTTCTCTCGCGATTCCGGCTTCCCTCCCACTTGTCAGGAAGAAGGGGAGGTTACAAGAACCATCGATGGTGTTGCCGCGGTTAACTGCAGGCGTTGCGATGAAGTGTTTCCAATGGCTTCTTCGAAGAACCAACAGTAAACCTGGAACAGAACAGCAGATACCTGAGGGGAACCGCCCATATGCTGGACCCACCAATTAATTGTAATGAATCTATAAACTTCTTAGTGGCGGACTGAGGTCATAAAAGGACCGCGATGGGAGTAAACTATTTTTATGTTTTAATCTTTAGGGCCCTTTTTATACCTTCTCTTGGGCCTCGATAAAGTATGTTAAGGGCTCTTTGAGGCCCTAATCTTCCGTTTAGATTCTTTAAAGGTCCAAGTATAAAGAATAGGGCCCTTAAAGGACCTAAATTTAAGTAACAATTAAGAATACTTTTAAGTGCTTTAAAACAATTGTTTATAAACACTCTAGGATCTCTCAGGGTCTTAACTTATTGCGTATTGCGTCCCATTGTTATGCATATTTAAATAATGTTAATCATTTTTAAATTTTCATTTTTTTAAAGTTTTAATTTTTGGCTGAAGGGGCCCAAAAAGTGCGTACGCTCTGCACTCAATGCCAGTCCGCCTTTGTGAAGTTAATAAATTCAAAATACATATACATGGTAATAAATATCACTAAAAGAAATTCCAAATAAATTATTAATCAAACTAAATTTATTTTAGGTACTTAAATTTCGTTCACTATTTAAAAAAGTGTTTTTCCAGGGAAGCTAATTTTCATTTAAAGTTATCAAACCTTCTTTTTTCATTATTTCGAGCTTATTTTTTCTGGTAAAATTCTAATACCATTTAACCTCTGCTTAATTAAATTGTTTTTGCTTTTTATAATTTCTGTAAAATTCTCCTTTTATATATATTTATATATTTTTTACTTCTTTTTTCTTTTTAAACATAAATTTATTTAAATTATTTTTACTGTTTAATTTAAATTAATAATAGTTTTTTATATAAATATATATTTTTTTGTATTTCATTTTATAAGATAAAGTCAACTAAAAAAGTCGCACGTGCCATTTAATTTTGTTTGCCTATATTATTATTTTTTTTTTAAATCTCTTCTAATTATATTTCTATTTAATTAAAAAAACCGGGTACGGGTACCTCGGAACTATTCTCATGCCGGTCGGATTTCGCCTATACTCATCCTCCCTGCTTCGGACTCGCTTCGCTCGGCCTTGAATATACAATTCGCCAATTTTTACTGAAACATGTCGCAGTATATAATTGGACTCCGCTCGGCGTCGTCTTCAGATAGTAAATGCAAAATCCGTATCATACTTAACAGTCACTGCCATACAGCAAATTTAACCCACAAAACTATGCATATGCTTTTCCGTATTGAAACCGAAACTTAGTGTACTTTAATTATTTGTAAAGGAGTTACACTTGTTACAATTCAACTCCAATTAAATTCATTGTCCTGAGCAATTTAAAATATTTTGGAATAACTGTCATACTTATTCGTTTATCATACGTTTATTCTGTTTTTCACTTGCTTCAGCAAGCCATGCCAACATTGCTTCACAAGCAACGAATATAAAATGTTATCAGATATAGAAAAAGTTATTTATTCACGAAAAAACGAAGGCTAATGTCAGTGGTACCATGAAAAAATCAGGCCTTAATTTTACCTTATAGTCAACTTTTTTTTGTTAAGGGCCTCTCCGCTACAAAGTTTATAAAAAAAAAAGTTGTCTTCTAAAAATTTAGTTTATTTTCCTTGTTAATCAATTTTTATTTTAGTAAATATTCTTTTATCTTTAATAGGGAAATTTTTGTAAAGCATCCAATTTTATACTTAAATCCTTTAAGAAAATCAATAAAAAAATAAAAAATTAAGAATAAAACGAAGCTGAAATGTTTTTTTAACTGAATAAAAAGGGGAAAAATGAACTAAATCCAACGAAATTACATTATTAACAGAAAAGGATTTAACCTGAAGTAGGCCCGAGAGAGGGGGCACACTGGTTAGGGTCCAAAATCCTAAAATTCTAAGTCTTAAACTTACAAATTAAACTCCGAGCTAAAATTTCATTTGCCCCTTCCTCTCTCCATTTAAAAGAAGAAAATTAATAATAAATTTTACTTGGCTAGAGTGTTTTTACTAAAGAAAATGGATGAAAAACATTTCGAGCAAAGAAATTATAAAAATTTGTTGATTGCTTTATTCTCTTTCTTGTTTTTTTTCTTGTATTCTATATTACATTTTCTCACCTAGTATCTTAGTGTATAGAGAAAAATATTGTACGCGAATAATTAGTTTTCGTCGATACTTGCTATTAGATATGAATATCTCTGGACTGGTTTCAGCTAAACACCATTATTAGCAGTGGGGCATCACCCAAGTTCTCAACCAGTAACGTTACATCAAAAAATAATTTTATTAATCAAGAGAGCTTGAGTTTTGTCCCACCTGCTGCTGATAGCGTAAAGCAAAAACTGGTCCAGCTATTAAAGACGTAGAAGTAGCTAATTTTCTTATTGATTCTTTAACTTGCGGTAAATATTACTTCCACTAAATGACCTATGACTTGCGGTATTGTGTTAACCCTAAAAAATCCAAAACTGTGGTTTCATCATAATCATCCGTTTTTGGCACGTTTATAACTCTAGACATGATGTTACCTAAAAATTAAGAGTGGAGTGTAGAGATATTGAAGTAATACCGTATTAATCTCATTCTGAGTAGTAATCTTACAATTCGTAAGATTCCATTATAATGTTGGGATTCTGAGGACAAGCAAAGCGAGAGTAATAATTTCACGTACCGTCCTTCGAAAGTGACATTAAGCCTATGGTTTCGAGCTTGTGCGATGTCAGGTACTTGTGAAAGATTTTCAACCCCAAATGAACCTGAGTATAGGCCAAATTTAGGACCCTAAATAATAGTTTATATAAATTATATTATATATATGTTTCTGCCTTATGGTTTAGAGAGCAGGAAAGCTTAGTACCGCAATGGGGCTTGTGTTGTTACCAGTTAAAGCAATAGAAACTTATAGTGAAGCAACGGGTCTTCTGTGGATTAGACGCAAAGTGCCTGCACTAGAACTCAAAACGTAGGACACTATCTTCTATCTAACAAATGTTAGCAAAAAGGGCCCAACAACTTGGCCTACTTGCTAGGTGATCTCGACTCTCCCTAATAACTATCACACCCTAGAGTTTAGATTAGTATTTTATTCATAAGTCAAACAAAGCGAAATCAAGGTTATTTCACATTACGTGGTTGGATAATCATGACATTCTGGGGACGACTGAAGCGAGTCTAAAGTTCATAAACCCAATTTTTGCAATTAATTTTATAATTAATGCTATATTTTTTTATCTTGTTTTTACTAATGTATAGGTAAAACTTGTGTATTCATCTTAACGTGAAACTATAAATATTTATTTTTAAAACTGTTCGTCAACTAAGTTTAAAACTCATAATGGTTTCATCGTTGTTTTTGCATTAAGTTCGCTTTTCAAAGAGTATTAAAGTATAAAAACTAAGTTAGGTCATAAAAGAGCAGACTTGTCGTGTTGATCAACGAGATTACTTAATAATTTATTTCATTTGTATCGATCACGTCTTGAAGTAAAGAGTTTGAAGACTTGTGGCATCCCTTGAGACCAAAAACACTTTCCTCCTTAAAAACCTTGTAAAAAAGGTAAAGCTAGATGTTAAATCGATTGACTTGAGTGTGATATCTAAGATACTCTTTAAACTGTTTTCTCCAAATCTCTCGAGAGAATATAAAAGTGAATTTTATTACATTTTAAGTCTTTTTGAAGCTTTAGACAATAGCACAGAAATCCTTTTTTGGCAAAAAAAGAAATAAAAATCTTTACTCGATCAAAGTTTAATGCTTGCTGCTAAACGGGTCCCTTAGGAGAGGTATAAAGACCAAAAATGGCGGTAACTGGTTGCCCCACGTTGGGCGCCAAACTGCCTTACCTACTTATTGCTATATATAAAAGGATTTTCCTGGTATCAGAGCAATTCCTCGGGATTACATAAACCCAAGAAGTTTGTTTTCTTTAGTCCATTTAGTTTTTCTTAACGTTGCCTGCTCACTATTAAGATTGTTGTAACTTTTTTGTTAACGTTTTTTAACGAATTAGTGTTGCAAGATTCCGTGAATAATTTTGGATATAAGAGATTGTAATATAGATAAAGGTTACATTTTTACTTTTCCTTATCAGCATCGAGCGTGGTCAGTGCCTGGATGGGTGACCGCTGAAATAAAAAGGATGAATTAATTATCTGAGGACGAACGAGCTAATCTGAAGACGTTTTGCAGTATAAATTAAACGACTTCTATATTCTGAGGACGAGCAAAGAATATAGAACCAATACTGCTATTTACCAAAAAACATTAAATTGACAATGACCATGTTCAAGTACTATATACTGAAAAACGTTTCAATAAACGACGGATTCTAGAAAGCCTATTTATTAAAACTGACCCCAATAGCGCTAAAAAAACGGTTACTAACAATACTAATAGTATATATGCAAACATTCTTAATTAAAAAAAAACATTCATAATTAGCCCCCCGAAATTTGTAAATCACCTCATCTGTTTATTTTTGATTTTGTTCATTTAGGTGTTGTTTTTTAACTTGCTATTGTGTTTTTTCCTTTTATTTCAAATTTATTTGTTTAAACTGTGATAAAGTTTTTTTATGATGTTCTTTTGTTTTTGGTATGCTTTACTAAATTTTTGGTGTTGGTTGTTTGTTTTGTTTTGTTTATTGTTAACACTGAAGATGCCTGGCTTCGCCATGCGAAACGTCTGTTATTAATGTTTATACAAATAAAATTTCTGAAGGACTGAAGTCTTCATTAATTAATCTAGAATAGAAATAATTTTACTTATTATTTCTGTTAGACATTGTTCTCAACTCCATCTCTTATACTTAAATTGATATTTGTTAAGTGCAGTGTCTTATCAGTATAAGATCATTTTATTTTTTATTTTTTTCTTTTGTTTGCAATAATAATCCGAAACCAAGATTACACCTGAATTAAATGTTTCTTGTGTTTTTAAAACCTTCTGAATGACTGTTCACATAGTTGTCCGTCTATTTATGTGTCTTTTGTCATCGCTGTTGTCAAGCTTCTAGAGTATTATTCTAGATATTTGAAATTTGAAAGAACAATTTAACAGTTATGTAGTCAAATAATATTTAATACCATTATATGTGCCAAGTTTCATCTTATTATCAGCACTAATTAAATTTGTATCGAATGAATTTTATACGTTTTTTTAAATTGTAAAAAAATCGGAAAAATCCTATTGAGTTGAAATTTAGTAAACGTGTATCCTTCATCGTATCATACACGATTGTTAAGTTTTGTTTCAATTCGACTAGTATTGTTGGTTTTTGCTTGAGCATATAAGTTAAGGTGGATACAGAAGTTCAGTGCTTGGATGGGTGGCTGCTAAGAAAAAACAAAGGTATTTACTGTTTGGAGACGAGAGAGGCGAGTTCAATGTAGTGAGGGGGAATGCAAGTTTGAGTTGCTCACGAAACCCCGCACTCAAAATCCCGTTGGGTATAGCTTCTTGGTACCAAAAATTTAGCCAATGGGTAACTCCGAAATATTTGGTTTTCCTGTTAATCAATCCTTAGTTGATTAAAAAAAAAAAGTTTTGTACTTGCCTGGACATCTTTGTACAGTTGATGACATTTGGTACAAAATCAGCCTTAGATGGTAAGAATCCTATTGAAAATCTGGATGTTGAGACTTTATAAACCCAGGTTGCTGAGTTAACAGAAAAGGTTGAAGTATGGGTGAATCGTTTTTAGAAAACAACTTACTCCTGCGTTGCAGTTTCCTATATGCAAATGACCTAAAAAGCAATTTAAACATAATCGTGAAAAGTTCAAAGATAATATTTTAACTCATTTTAAGATACTACCTTTTTCCAAAACGTTTTAAGAAAACAAAAATTCGTTTAATATGCCAAATTAGCTTTATACTTTTACAAAGAAAAAAAAGAGTTCCTATTTTTCTTCTATCTCTCTAAATATTGTTTAAACAAAAAAACAAGAGAGTAATCATTTGATTATGAACCATATCCTCAAACTACCCGAAAAAAGAATTCTTCCATTATCTCTTACTGAAGAATTCTTTTTTTAAAACATCCCTCTATGAGCCCTTTATTACTTCTTAAAAATAAACTTCTTAGACATTTTTTTCCTTCTTTTGCCATTTCAAGTAAAAATGTTTATCTTATTTCTTCCTTTCTCTGTACAGGCGTATCTTTTCGAATATCGTTTGGTTTAAATTGTTTTAATCCTGCGGCTGTTTTTTATATTTTAACATTTTGAGAATACAAAGTCATTTTTATGATCATTAAAATTCTTAACTTTTTGAAATGTCAATTTATGTAAATAAGTGTTTATTTTTGTTAGAATATTGTTTAAATGAAGGTTTTCCATTATTTACGTTATTCTCAAGCATTATTTTTTTTATCACAATATCTTCCAGATATTATTGGTTTTAGCGAATTTTCTTTTAGGAAATTTTGCTTATAGGATTCGGTACGTAAAAAACATATGTCAGGAAGGGTGTCGTTTTCAATGTTGTCTGGGGTACTGAGTAGAATGAAACAAGACTGAAGTCGATCCGAGTAGTCAAAGTACTAGATGCTCGGGTTCAAATCCCGATTCTGGAGATTTTTTGTCGATATCGTTTTACTGACGAATTTCATTTAGAATGTTTGCGTCTTGCACAACAATCCAGTTCTTGCTTAGGTTTTCAGTATATGCTTCATAGCCTAAAACACTAGCAATTTTACTTACCTGTCAAAATGCATGCATTATTCACAGCCAGTACGCTAAATCATTTCGTAGAGGAGCATAAGCTAAGCATTGTATAACTGCCTAAATGTTGTATAATATTGATTATGCTAGGGCGAGCATAGTGTTGAACAACCAATGGTATAAAAATGCTTATTTCCTTTGAAAAATCCATGAA
The DNA here is from genome assembly GCA_018340805.1 of Microvelia longipes. Taxonomy (NCBI): domain Eukaryota; kingdom Metazoa; phylum Arthropoda; class Insecta; order Hemiptera; family Veliidae; genus Microvelia; species Microvelia longipes. The sequence goes on from JACMZG010001913.1 coordinate 30,253,129, forward strand.
AATGACAGACAAGAAAAAGTGCTACTGTCCCGACTGTGTAACACCGAAAATCAGGGAAAAAACTGTATTGATGCGCAAGAAAGCAAGCATTCCAAAGAAAATTCGTCCGACTTGCGGACCATAGTACCAGACTTTTTTAGCTTATTACCTGTTTCTTTTTATTCGTTTTTTTTTTTCAATTATTACCGAGAGGTTTTGAATATTTAATTGTTTGAATTTTTTGGATTCAATGATTTATTCTGTATTATGACTTTTCTTTATTATAGTTCTATAAATAAATTTCTCAGAATCATAAATATTTATTATATACTTTAAACTTACAACGATACTGTTAAAGAAGGAAAGTTTGTAATACTGATATTTATTGTACATATTTTGATTGGATGTTCTTTAGTTGTTCACTCTGTGTACTGTTTTCTTTAGTATTTAAAAATATAATTTAAGATTACTGTTATTTTTTTAAATTTCCGGTCGGTAATAATAATAATAATAATAATGCCATTATTCATAATCGTTTGAGTACAAATCAGCATAAAGTTATGGTTTCTCATACGGGTGTCGTTTTGATTCTCATATCGCTTTTAGTATATCCCTATTTCATTTATTCTAAAACATCAATTCATATTCTATATTGTTTTGCTTGTTCGTGATATTTGGTAATTGTCGAAGAAGCCTGACATGATTGTAGGTAGATGTCCGTCAGTCCCTTTCACATGAATCTGTGTGAAGATTGCCTTTTGTTACTCAATATCTTTCGCTTTAAATTCCTGTTCACGAAGAATTCTTGCATCCTTTTCCAAGAGGTGCTCCATTCAAAAATATTCTTGGGTCATCTGAGTCAATCTTTTACTATTTTATTCTCTCCTATTTAAATTGTTTCCAACGTTTTATAAATTGGTTACATTATATAAAATTGTATTAGTTTCAATGCGGCAAAGGAATCAATGCTGACTCTTGTAGACTGTTACTTGAATTGAATTGACTCAACCTCTGTAGTACATTCTCCAATTGCTTGTCTTGCCTTCACTATCATCAGTAAGTCCTCATCAGTCTTATTTATAATTATAATTAACTAAAAAATAATCATTATTATTAGCTAATCTATCAGTTTTTATAGATTATATTTTAAAATTCAATTAAGTTATTTCCATCTTTAGATTACACTTTGTGCGTAACTGTTGCCTCTATCTTCTGAGGTGGTTATTCCAGATGATTCTGAAAGGTTCTCAGATTAAACGGGCAAGATTATTATTAGTATTGTTATAATTTATTAATAATTATACTAAACATAGTGCAAAAATAACCGGCCCATCAGTAGAGATACTACTGGAGGGAAACAAAACACACGCACACACACACACACATATAGACAGACAGAACTCTTTGCAAAAAGCACTCAGGAGGCCTTGAAAACACGTGAAACGGATAATTTCGGTGACGTCCCGGTTTCGGATTTTTCGCAAACAATATTTTTCTTGAATACCTAAGGTATAAATGAGGAAAAGTGATAAATAGCGTTTATTTGTAGCAAATTACACAAGTTAATAGTTGAAAGATATTTAAAACTGAGATAAGTCTGTTATCTAAAGGGAGTTTCATTCCTACTAGATTCCAAGCTTATAGAGGAATGGAGGGAGGCAAGGATGAGAGCAGAGAAGCGGCGAGAGGGAGCAATATTTGAAATATTTAGCATTCTATTGGAAAACCTACCTTTTCTTATTTCCTTGCTTTACTCTCCTTTCACCTTAACAAAGATGTCTTAGAGTAAAATTTTGTGGTTTATGAAGGTGTAAACCCAAAAATTTACAGTTTTAAACCACACAAACCAAAATAATTAACCTATAAGTTGTACTTCCTTATATAAAATATAAGGAAGCTTAAAAAAAAAAATTAAAACATACTTCATGTTCACCTTTTTACGTTTCCTCATTTTAACCGTAGGTATATAGAAAGAGTGTTTCCAAAAAAAATCTCAACCGAGGTGTTTGTAAATGTTTTAAGTGTTTTCATAAAGTTGTATGTCTGTATGTGAGTGCGTGCGTCAGTTATCATCGTCAGTTATCGATGATAATGTTTGTGGGATCATAAAAGTTAAGCAGCATTGAGCATGTTCAGTGCTGCATGGGTGATCGCTGAGAATGAAACGGATGGATTTTGAGCTTGTTTAAAGACGTACTAAAGTTTAAATGTGGAGAATTGAATATCCTGAGGACAAAGCAAATTATTGTCACCGGAATTATCTGTTCTAGGTGTTTTTAAGGCCTCCTCAGTGATTTTTTCAAAAATGTCAGTCTATATCTATGTCAGTTATCATCGTAGCTCATAGTGTATTTATGCTAGAGAGTTGAAATTAGTTCGAAAATCAGTCTACCGCTGTAGTTGTTCTATTTGGGAAAAATATTTCGTCACCTACCAGCAATAATGACTCAGTGAAAATTTCTAAAATAAATAAAACCCGGAAAAATGATGCGGTTAAATTGAAAATTTGCAATCTTGTAGCTATATATAAGGCTAACATACGTTCTAAGTTTCATCTTATTACCAGCATTAGTTCAATTTTTATCATATGACTTGTGTACGTTTTTCAAAGAATTGTAAAATTTCGAAAAATAATCCAATTGAGTTTAAATTTAGTACAATTGTATAACCTGCTTAATAAATAAGTATGCTAATCCAACTCACACGCAATACACCTCAACACGCATTGAGCGTGGTCAGTGCCTAGATGGGTGACCGCTGGGAATGAAACAGATGCATATACTATCTGAGGACGAGTGAAGCGAGTCCGAAGACGTGTTGCAGTATAAATTTAACGAATTGTGTATTCTGAAAACGAGCGAAACGAGTCCGAAAAATTGAAGATGAGCGTAGCGAATTCAATGTGATGAGGAAAAGTTTCGAGGTATCCCGTACCCTTTTTTTGTACGGTATTTAAAAAAACTTCTTTCTACAATAAATACAAATGTTGCATTTTACGTTCTGTACAACAGGAAATAAAGTGAACTTAAACTCTCTACCTCAACATTTTTTGTTTTATTTTTAAAGTTTTTTTTTATATTTGCAAATTGGTGGGTATGAATGCGTAAAAAATAAAGGGAAATAAAAGGGAGAGTATTATAAATTTACTATCTCCATATAGAAAGAACATATAAAAGATACGTCACTAAAAATGTATATAAATATAATGTTATTATATTTCGGGATAAAATATCCAAGTCGGTATCGCACAGGGTCTTAATATACTTAAGCAGAGCCAACTTTATTACGGATAGACCCTTTTTTGGCCTAACTCTTTACTGCCTTCATAACCAGGTAAAAGTACTGAATAAATTTTATTAAAAAACGCAGGGAGTATTTTAAAAAAATTCCGTGGAAAAAGCGTTAGCGGGAACAGTTAGCGGTAAATGGAGCAAGTAATGTTAGTGGCACCTTATCATTTTCTAAAGTAAACTACCCAGCATTTTTTTCGTAAGAGATGTTTAAGTTTTTGTGTGTGTTTATTTTTGAGTTATGTCTCATTTATTTATAAAAAATGGTTTGAAGATTTTTGTAATAGTTTTTTAAGCTGAATATTTTACAGCTTTCTACTTGATACTAAGGTATCAAGTATATATATATATATATATATATATATTATATATATTATATTATATATATTATATATAATATATATATGTGAAGCAGATAAAATTGCTTAACGAAGCGTGATACAGTAAGATAGTCACCAGTACTGTATTTTCCTTTATTTAATTTTGCCAAGAGATACGCATGCCAGGAAAACTTCCTTTGTAATTTTTGGAAAAAATTAGATTCATTGCAAGAACTTTTGGTTAATATGTCAATGTTAGAATATTTATAGATTTTCCTTTTTGCTGCACAAAACTAAGCTCTTCCCAGGATAATAAACTCTGTTAGCAAATTTTTGATGACGTCATTAACCCGCAATAAAGACAGAAAAACTCATAAAACGCGAAAAAATCATTTGTGCCGTGTTTTATCTTGTTATCAGAACTAGTTAAGCACTAGTAATTTTTATCGAATGCCTAGTGTACATTTTTTTAAAAATGTTATAAAATTATGTAAACGTGTATACATTTACGTTATGAATAAGTACACTCAGTTTCGTTTCAATGCGTCAAGTATATTCATGATTTTTGTTTGATCATAAAAGTTAAGAAGCATAAAGCGGGGTCAGTGACTGGATGGCTGACCTCTGTAATTAAACTTATGTATTTATTATCTGAAGACGAGTGAAGTCCGAAAACGTTTTTCTACTGAAAGACGTCTTCGGACTCACTAATTCAACGGGTTGTATATTCTGAGGTAGAGAGAATGAGCGAAGCGAATCCGATGTAAATAGGAAAACTTTCAGGGCACCCCATACTGACTTTTATATGTAATAAGAGTAATTGTTTCAGTCTCTTGGTGGTGTACAGAGCCGCTGAAAGTGGTACTAAATGGGTACACGAATACTGTATTAATAGATTGAATAGGCAGATACTATAGTGCTAGTAATAAAAAGCAAACAAATTCTTATATTGTATTATTCATGCAATTAATTACAAATAATTAAAGTATATGACTATAAATAACTAAGCAATTAATAAGGCAACTTGGCACGTTATGATTATTATACATGATCTAACAACTCTAATATATAATTCTAGGGTCGGCGGGATAAGCAAATAAGTCATAATTATAATTGTTACAAGGATTAATTATTTTTTTAAATAGATAAAATTTGGATTTTCATAACGTATTTTTCATTTATCTTATTTAACGATAGTTTTGACTTAATAGTTATGATTGTTTAAGTAAGGTTTGAGTAATGCTTTAATCGTATATAAAGTTTTTTGAAAAAGTTTAACGCTAACCCTTGAATTAGCATACAATAAATAGCACTATATTTATTAATTAAGTAAGCAGGGAAGACAATAATAATGGAAATAAATGTAATGAAAAGATGTATAATACATTTATAATAATGAGACATACACTTTTTTTTTTTTTTTTTTTTTTTTTTAACTTTATTGATTATTGGCTACAATAAATGTATTTGACATAGTGCTAATGTTGATAAGTGACTTGGCAGTCTGAGGAGGAATCACCAGTGGTGATATTCTTGGCGTGGTTAGGTAAATGTTGAAATTTACTTATAATATAAAATTTGGCTTGAACAAATTAGTGGAATAGAAATTAGTTGACTTTTGAATAGTTTGAATTTTCTGAAATGTTTTGGTTTGAATTTAAATTAATATTGATTATAAAAGAAGGTCACGACATACACGATGATAATTATAAGCAGATAACCGGATGATAATATCAGGTAACAGTTGTTATGTACACAAAGTCAAAGGAGTCATTAAGGTAGTTCCGTCGTGTCTTCTTTCAACCACTCGTCAGTCGTTACTGACTAAAACAAACACGATACTGGACCTACCAAGACTTTGAACGATGTGATATCTAAGATTTTGTGGTTATTTGACGATGAAACTTTACGGTAGTTGCAGAAATGACACTACAAAGCAGGATAGCAAATTCAGGCAAGTAAATAGCAGGTATGAAGCAATTTAGTAGAATAAATTAGATCTATGCGATGCTGATGCAACCAGGCCCACTCTGTAAGATGTAATTCTACTTACAGTTGACCAGGTAATAACTGTGGTCATTATTAAATGATAAATTGATGAACAACATTATTTCAATAATAAATTAGGTTCGAAACCTTTTATAATTGTTTATCCTCAAACGATAATAATGTATAATAATTTTATTATCGAATAAACCCTTTTGTTCTCTCTAATCGATGCCGCCAATGAATGTAATATGTCGAAATCAATATAATCGATAATGAAGATGATTCAGAAAGTTATAGATTATTGAAGCGCTTAAGGAATAAACGGACTGTTGGATATTCAAACAGAAGAGGTTACTGTGATAGCCTGTTGGAGGTTATAGATGTTCAGGTTATAAATATTGATAATCCAAGTTTTCGAAGAATTATGAAATGTGATTCAGATGAGTGTTAACATCATGCATGTTTTAAATTTTAATTTAAACAATAAATACAAAAGCTAATATTCTATTAACCTTAAAATTATTTAAGTTAGCCAAGCCAAGTTATAAATAAGTGACAAAAATACATTGTATAAATGGCAGGGGCAAAAAACTAATGGAAATTATGAATTTTAAAGAATGATAAGTAAGATAATTTAAATGTTGGTTATAAATTTATGTTATAAAATATTGAATAAAATGTTGATTGAAGAATTGAATAGAACATTTGATTGAATATAATGTTATTTCTATTTTTTGCCTAAATTGAATTTAAAAAATGTTTATAAAAACGTAATCTGCACAAATTTGTTTCTACAAAAATCTCTTGGATTTTTTCTGATGCTTTTTTACAGACAGACTAAATTTTAGGAATATTATGTCCATAAAAGCTCATTTTAGGACGTAATTTTCCTCTAAATTTATTAGAAATAACTAGATGATTGCTATAAGGTGGGTGTTCTTTTTAAGGCACGATTTTCATTCCGTTTTGGGCCTTTAAAATTAAAAAAAAATATAAATTTACTAGAGTATATGCATCACTCTAATTCACTAATGAAATCTCTTAGTCTCGTACAAAATTTTAAATTGGATTAAATATCATTACTAGCCACCTGCGTTCTATTGACCCCTCCTTTCGTATATAATATACTGCTTTTCCTTTGATTGAGATAGCGATGGCCATATTCAATATATGGCATTATTTTACTGGAGTTTAATATGTTAGAAAGCGATGATGGATGATCAAATAGATATTAATCAAATGAGTGCAGTAACATTGTGTTTTGATGTTAAGCATAAATTACAGTTGTTTTATATGTAGATTCTTCAGACTTTCATAAATATAAGAATAACCGGCACACATACACATATAAATAAGTAATAATAAATAAATATATATATTATTATATAATATTATATATATAATATATTATATATTATATATATATATATATATATATTTTTACGTGTGTGTGTGTGTTTTTATTATGTATGTATGTATATTCTACCACTCTCGGATGAAACGTGTTGAATATAGGCCTTATTTTAGGTGTTTTAGTACAGTGTTCTAGATCACTGTTTTTTTTTTACTTTTTGGTCAATCAGAGTGGCCGTATTGACTTCAGACCGGAATTTATTCGATTCAGCGTCCAAAAATACATAGAAATCATCACCTTACTTGAAATTTACTTGTTTTCGACCATAATTTTGGTTTCCGATAATTCACCATGGTCTCGTCGACGGTCACTTAGAGTAGTTTCATCGACGAAAAATTTTAAACCTGAATTTTACCGACTTTTTAATAAATTAACACAAAATTCTGGTTTTCAATAGGGTTCGTGTCCTTTAATTTTAATTTTAAGTCCTTTAATCCTTTAATTAATCTCGTTTGAAAGATAATGTGTTACAAGAAAGTGTTTTATATATATTTATATTATATATATATATATATATATATTATATATATATATATATATGTATATATTAATATAAATCTTTACAAAATCTATCTTATCGTAATCAGGGGCTCTGAAACGGATTTGTGTTTAGTGACTTGACCTCGACATGACCCTATCTCATTAACGAATTTTGTCTAAAGATAATTTGCTAATAAACTATAAAAAAATATAAAAATATAAAACGAAAAAAGCGTTAATAAAGATAAAAAAGCTATAATGGAAGATAAACAATAATGAAATTAACAAATTTTAAATGATTTTAAAAACCTTAAAATCACATGTATAAACTGTCAAGAAGTTTAAATATTACAAAAATAATAAATATAAGTGCAAAGGCTGATACTGAGTTTTCACTTTATAATTTAAATTTAAATGATTTAAAGCTTCCAAGAAAAACGCATTACATCCAATTTAAATTATGTTAAATCCAATAATGAATATATCGTATGAGATGTCTGATTATTAAGGACGACGTATAGACCTAGTTAATATTTGCTTTGTTGAAATTAATACTCTTTAATGTTTTAACCGTGTTTAACTTAACAACTTTATCGTTAGTGTCATATCTTAATAACACTAATTGGATGTGATTAGGAAAATTAAAGCAATTTAATGAAAATACGTGTTCATTTTTGCTTCACATGTGAGGGAAGTGTCAGTAAAATCAATACGCCGGGTCTGGGAACTGCACCATATGTCTTCGTCAAGGGACTTACAATGGGGGTATTGTTTTTGTCTACATTATCCACAGTTGTGGTGAGATCATCAGTCAACGTCAAAAACGGCAGACTTGTCATATTGTCACGATATTAACGATCTGCTCCAATTTATCTTAACGGAGTGTTTACTGCTTAAAACAAATTTATTCTCAGTTTGCCCTTAAACCTTAGAGATACGTTTAACATAAAATGCATGCAATCGATCGCTCCAACAATTATTAAATTTCCGAGATCAGAGATTAAATTTGATTATCTCTGAAGATAAAATAGATTAGGAATGCTGGTGATTTGATCCCCCCTCCCCCAAAGCTATGATAATACAGAAATTTAAATCAATTGAAATTGTTAAAGACAACTTTAACTTATAAATTCCATAGATAAGCATAAAAACGTAAAAAAATGCAGCGATTGTTTAGTTCAGTCCTAGCGATTATGATTTAATCGGGAAAAAACACTTTTTTATATATTTATATAATTTATTTAATAAATATATTTTTAAAATTAAAAAATCGGGTACGGGGTACCTTGGAACTTTTCTTAATATCATCAGATTCGTTCCGGTCGTCCTCACTGCTTCGGACTCGCTTTGCTTGTCTTCAGAACGTACAATTAGCCTCATTTAAATTGCAGCATGTCTTTGGACTCGCTCCGCTCTTCCTTAGATTGTAAATCCGTCCATATCATTCTCAGCGGTCACCCATACAGCACTGTCTACTCTTAATGCTGCTTAACTTTTATGATCCCACAAAAACCATAGATATGCTCGTGGTATTAAAACAAAACTTAGTGTACCAACTTATTACTTAAAGGTTTATACTTGTATTTAAGTCATTATTGCGGGTTAGTAACGTCATGAAATGTATTTCCGAATAGCACAACTACCGGTAGATTGAGTTTAGTACGAAGTTATATCTTACTAGCAAAATTACTCTAGGAGCTACGATAATAAAAGACACGCCCACATACACACGCAACTTTGTGAAACCCACTCAGGAGGTCTTAAGAAAGCCTGAAACTGATAATTCCGGTTTCATCCTGGTTTTTGATTTTTTAACAAACACAATACTTTTCCCATATACCTACAGAATAAATGAGGAAAAGTAAATATGAAATAAGATTAAAATCACCCCCCCCCTCCTTGATATGATAATAAGTGATATAATCACACATCCCACCTTAAACCACGTGTAGCCTTTGGCGAAGTATTAATGTTGTGGATATCTTGAGCTTACATCTTACATTGTGAATTATTTACGTTATGATCAGTAAAGTTTTGTGAACAACTTACGTTTTTAATCTCAGCTAGTTTAACACTAGCATTAATACTACAAGAACTAATAAAAATTTACATCTTCTAAAGTCTTTGTTACATCTTGTATTAGAACCCAAGTTTAGTAAAAAGAAGTTAAAAACACAGTCTAACTAAATTAGTATTGCCAATAATAAGTTGCACTAATTACTTTTAAAAGTCCCTCCACAAAATTATCTTTTAAAGGCAAAGCGCTTTCAACCTAGCATGAGGTCATCATAAGAGCCTGTACGATCAAGCCATAAACTAAAACTAATCAATCAAATATAACTATAAAATGATAAAGTAACATAAAACACAAAAAATTATAAAGAAAGTAAAAAATAAATTATAATTCAACAAAAATATATGAAAATAATATGAATAAGAAATAAATAAATAATTAAATAATCAATAATAATTACCATAGAGTAATTTCTTTACACACAAGTTTGTAAACAACTTGTGTTGCTATCACATGATATTGACAAAAACATTCGTTGCTATCACTTGAGTTTGGTAATAACTTGCGATGTTTGTCTTAAATATGCATTGCTAGAGTATGTCCCCAATATGCTTGCTGTCACTTGAGTTTGTCACCAACATGCGTTGCTTATTACTTGAGTTTGTCACCAACATGCGTTGCTTATTACTTGAGTTTGTCACCAACACGCATTGCTGTCACTAAATTTTGTGAGCTGTCTTGATTTTACTGGTCGTAAAATAAGATTTATTTTACTCCCTTTATTGAATGTTTACTACTTATTAGCTTTACATGAAGTTTACTGCTTTTTATACTTTACCCTTCACAAGAAATTTCAAACTTATATCATTTGATATTACCGAGTTTTACAAAACATGAATGTAAACACAATATACTCGTCTTGCTATAATATATAGTCGTCAATATACTTACTTTGCTCGTCTATGGGGTATAGAAGTTTTTCAAAGTGTTATGTCATTTTCACATTGTTGGTACAAATACAAGTTTTTTTTTATTTACTGAAAATATTTGAGAAAAAGTACAAATTAAGATTGTGTTGTGTGTTAAGAAGTGTTGTTAAGATTTAAAGGACAATTTAAACTTGAAAAGTGAGAAAACTATCGAAGAAAACTGCTTGTTCCGTTCTAAACCATAACATCTTTTTATTTCCGTCAAAACTTCGCTTTCCCGACTTTTTAAAGTAAAAGTCGCTTTTCTGTTGAAAAAAATACGTGTGAACTAGAAAACTACTAAAAAAAAGTGGAAATCAAAAAGTTTTTTTTGTGGAAATGTGGATTTTTATACCATTACAAACTGTCTGAGACATAGTCAAGTTAAAACCAACTTCCCATTGCCATTTGCTTTATATTTTATTTTTAACTTTTTATTTTTTAGTTATTGAGAATAGAAAAAGTGGTTTTTATTTAACTTGGTATAAAAATAAAGTGCTCGGAAAAGTGATATGATGGGTTTAAACCCATTATATCACTGCCACGATATTAACGATATACTTCAATGCTGTCACTTATATATGACTTCACATTTTACCTGTCACATTTTTCCTTTTCCTCATTTATAAAATAGCCTTATAGGAGAAAAATGTATATGTTTAAAAAAATTTGTCTTCGGAGTACCGTGGTACTTTTCCTCATAACTTCAGACAAGCATCGCAAGTCCTCAATATTTTATGATTATCTAAAGATTAAGGTTGTATTACTTTGTTCTCGCTGTGATCAACTTGGAATAAATTGGTTCGATGTCTAGGGTGTTATGACTTCGGATTCGCATAATATTTCATTTTCGCTTGTCATCACAATATGACATTTTTGCATGTCACAATATTTCATTTTCGCTTGTCATCGCAATATTTAATTTTCGCTTGTGATCATAATATGACATTTTCGCTTGTCATCACAATATGACATTTTCGCTTGTCATCATAATATGACATTTTCGCTTGTCATCACAATATGAAATTTTCGCTTGTCATCATAATATGACATTTTCGCTTGTCATCACAATATGACATTTTCGCTTGTCATCGCAATATGACCAATTTCACTTGTCATTGCAGTATGACATTTTCGCTTGTCATCACAAAAACTAAAATCATAAATAAGATAAAACTTTTAAAAAATAAAAAAAAAACTATAAGAGGAAAAACTGGGCGTAAAATCACCCTGTAGAAACTAAAATTAGATTTGCTAGTTTAAGGTGTCCTCAATCTAACGCTACTTTAACCACCAGCTGTGGGTAGTGCAGTTCTCGAGGTATCAAGCTCGAAATGCGGCCCTGTGTTTTATATTTAATATTTAAGTTTGGGAAGCTTAGTATTGTAGTATTGAAGCTTAGTTTTAGTACTTGCCAGCTTGCTTTATTCAAAGTATTCTTTATCTCTATAAATCCAGCAATTTATCTCTAGACTTTCAGAAAATTTATTTTAAAGAAATCAAATTGCTTTAGACGTCTTTCTACAATGAATACTAATATTCTTAAGGTATAAATTTCAAACTATTAGCTCCCCTTAAAGTTTTAAAAATCATGTTCTATTCAAAATTTAAATAATACTAAAAAGAAAATGTTCTGTCTATTAGATAATACCATTATCCCTTTTTTCCGACAAAGAGTCCGTTTCATTAGAATTTTTATTGCTACTACCTTGCTTTTTTATTTAACAACAAAAAGGTTCAACGGTTAATTAAATTTGCCCATTTATTGCAACGGGAGGTTTTCCACCTCTACTAGACTTTTATTGCAATGCATCAAACCTTTAACGGTCATGACTCTTGTGTGATTTAGTTCAAGCTTAACTTTTTACGTATGAACATCTTTTACGATTAGGTTTGTTATAAATTTTTATGTTTTATATTTTAACATATATACTGCTTAGTTTTCGATGAATATTTTTAGGATTCAGTAAGTAAAGAATTTCTTTTCTTTTATACCGTAAGTATAGAAAAATTATAGAAAAAATATATAGAAAAATTATTGGGTTTGCATTTAACATCCGAAACTGGGATTTAATATCAAATATCCGTTTCAAATGTTTTTAAGACCTCATGAGTAGTCTGCCTGTGTGTATAATCGTAGCTTCCAGTGAATTAAGGCTAGAGAGCCAAAAGTTGGTGCAAAAATTAATCTTTAATTGTAGTTCTGTAATCCGGAATTTTTTTCTATGACGTCATTAACATTTAATAATGACTCGGCAAAAAACGTAAAAAAATGATTTGATGGATTTGAAATTAAGTACGAATGTGTAAGATAAATAAATTTGCAATGTTTTATTTTATTATCAGTATTTGTTCAATTTTTATTAAATGAATTGTATTATTAAAACTTTTTTAAAAAAATGTAAAACAGAAATAAAATCTAATTTAGTAAAAATTTGGGACAGGTGTATCCCTTTGCATGTAGGTTATAAATAAGTTTCGTTTGAATAAATATACACTTTTGTTGGATATAAAAAGGTAAGCAGCAAAGATCATGGTCAGTGCTTGGATGGGTGACCGCTATGAATTACTGAATGGAACGAGTGTAATTACTGTCTGAGGACGAGCGAAGAGGGTACGAAGACGTCTTGCATTTTAAATTTGGTTATTTATATACTCTGAGGACGAGCGAAGTGGGTCCGAAGACGTCTTGCATTTTAAATTTGGTTATTTTAATATTCTGAGGACGACCGAAGTGGGTCCAAAGACGCCTTGTATTTTACATTTGGTTATTTTTATATTCTGAGGACGAACGAAGTGGGTCCGAAGACGTCTTGCTTTTTAAATTTGGTTATTTTTATATTCTGAGGACAAGCGAAGAGAGTCTGAAGACGTCTTGCATTTTAAATTTGGTTATTTTTATATTCTAAGGGCAAGCGAAAGGACTCTAAAATAGTTAAAATGAGCATAGCGAATCTGATATGTTGTTGAAAAGTACAAAGGTTTTGAACCCTTCAAAAAATAAAAGTTTGACACGCCAGGGGGTTAACGTTTTGTAAAATCGATGTGATAAAAATGTTATAACAATATAATTATTTGTTTTGCTACTATTTTCCTTGGAATTAATTTACACTCATAATGCAGGTTAGTTGAAAATAAAGGTTTATAAAAGTATTTTTATGTCAAAGAAACAAGGAGGCAAGACTGGAGGCAAGTCTAGAGGCAAGAGTATTGGGAGTAGTTTTACTACACACCAGGGGCATGGAGTACAGCGTTTCACTATAATTGCTTCTCTAATTTTTAGCCCTACCCCTTGTATTTTGACCCTTTTTCCATTTATTTTACTCTGTTTTTGGGTTAAATAGAATTCCAACATTTTTTGCCCCTTTTCTTCAGGGAATAAAAAAATATATTAAACCATCGTAAAATAAAGTAATTACATTAAAATTATCATTAAAAAGAAGCAACTAAATTTTATGTTTAAATAACGTTTATTTAATAATAATAAGAACAACTTTATTTATTTACAAATTACATGGTTACATAATATTTTTTTACAATTTTAGCAAGGTATTTATGATACTTGTTTGATTATAATTTATTTATTCGTATTTTTTGTTACGCTGTCTTCAAAAATTTTGGCGCGGTGGTCCGCATCTCGGGCGAATTTCCTTTGGATGCGTGTTTCCGTGCTTTTTACATTATATAAGTTTACAACTACTAAATAAATAATTCCTGCGCGGTGGTCCGCTGTCGGGCGAATTTCATTTAGAATGCGTGTTTCCGTGCTAAACAACCCATTTCTTGCTTTTGCAAGAACCATGCCCATTGCGTGGTTCCAGTTCATGCTTTAGAACCTAAGCAGTTACTCAATTGTCAAGCACTGCTCGTAACTCATTTTGTCTGTATTTTCCAAAGGAAATGCGCATAATTATCCAGTTGGTTGTACAAAACTATGCCTCTAAAATTAGAAGTACGCACTATTATTTGCACTAGTTTAGAGCTTAGTTACTTATCTTTAAGCTTAGTCAGTTATCTTTAAAGGTTTTAGCGCATTTCCTTTGGAAAATTTTGGTTTTTGGTAATTTACAATGGTTTTTTCGATTTTTAGGTCACTTAAAGTGGTCGTATCGACTTCGGACCGGTTTTTTTCGATTCAGCGTCTTAAAAAACATAAATATTGACATTTTTCGCGGCAAAAAATATTAACCCTGAATTTTGCCGGTTTTTTGAAAATTTCGCTGACTCAGCGAACCGGGTTAATGACGTTACCAAAACCTGGTTTTCAATAGGGTTCGTGTCCTCCTCAAGGTTGATTTTTGTACCAAGTTTGGTTAAAAAATATTAATCCGTTCGAAAGATAGAGTGTTTACAAGATAGTGTCTAGAAATACATATATATTATATATATATATATATATATATATATATATATATATATATATATATATATATATATATATATATATATATACATATACATATATTATATATATATATTATATATATATATATATATATATATATATATATATATATATATATATATATATATATATATTATATATATATATATAATATATATATATGTATATATTATATATATATAAAGTCTCGCGAAACTTATTTTTTCGTCATTAGGGACCTCTGAAACGGATTTGTGTCGTAGTTCGAGGTTCGAATTCCGCCATGACGCCTATCCCATTAGGCGAATTTCCAAAGGAAATTCGCTAAAGGCGGTAATGCTTGAAGCTATAGACGGTTATATATTATATAGTTGCTATTTAAATTATTTTTAATAATCTAATGTTTATTAATTTTATTGGTAGTTAAAATTTTAATTTTTTATAAACTATACTTCTTTATTAAATATTAATTAAATTAAATTAATTATATTAAATTATTATGATTAAATTAATTTATTATTTAAATAATAATTAACTTCTTTATTTAAATAATATACAAAGTTAGTACATAAATCATACATTTCTAAACATACCCTCCTCGTGATGGCCCAGGATCCTGAGGTGAGCAAATGTATTATAAGATAGGTTTTACAATTTATGTATTCATCCCAAGATTATATTATTTTTATTATTTATTGATTCTATTATTTCTGAAGATAATTCAAACTTCATTATACTATTACCAAACTAATTTTAAAATCTAAATTAAAATTAAAAAGGCTGATTGATGATGGCGTAATGCCCAAACTGGTCCAGGGATATTTATATTCAACAGCAAGTATCGACGGTAGTTGATTCTTCGATTAAATTTAAAATACATTAAATCAAACTAAAATGATAATAAATAAAAATAACAAGAAAAAAATTTATAATTCGTTTTTTTAAATACAGGCAACATTTTTTACAATGATAATTGAAGCGAGTCTTAAGGTATACTAAATCGTGATTTAGGCGTTTTATTCATTAAAGACAAACGAAGTACTAAGTGGTGAGAATCTATGTGAAGCTAATAAAGTGAGCAAAAGCTTCGAGGTACCCTGTACCTTAATTTTACGAGATAACAAAATTTATCTAATAGATATCGCAAAACTAAATAAACTCGAATATTTATTGGATTAGCGATACATCTTTTCTTTAAGTTTATTTAAAAAAACGGCCAAGGATTTCCCTAAATGTTTATAATAAAGCGTGTAAGCTCTTAAAGGATTCTACAGATTTTGATCCTTAAAATGTATTCATTCAAGTATCTCAATGCTTTCTTTCGTCTTAACACTAAGCCGATGATATTGTTACAGCAAGAAAGAGATAAAAAATAAATGTAAGCTGTTATTATGTCCTACCTTCGGCAAATCCTTTTATTTTCATATGTAAATAATACAAATATTTAAATAAATAGCGCGCATTATTGTATTTTCGTATTCCTAAATGTATTTTTAAAGACTGTTTATTTGTGTATTTTGTAAAAAGGATTATTTAATGTCAGTATGTAGAAATTTTATTTAATAAATTTTAAAGCTAAGCCTAGTCTTGAACCGTTTTTTACGAAGCTCCAGGCTAGACCTTATCTTGAAGCACTTAGCTCCCCCCTCCTTACCCCCTCTGGTCTGTTATGTTAAGATGTTTGCAGCAGTTCTAGACATGCATATCTCCATGACCTGAACTTCCACAAATCCCCGTCATAAGTTAAAACAAGTAATAATAGAAAGAATAAAAATAAATAATTTGTATTAATAAAAATCAATAATTTGTATTAATAAAAATAAATAAAAAAACGAAAAGGTATAGAAAAAATTAAATTAATTCCTTAAAAAAGTATAATATAACGGTTTGTGTATAGACTCCCATCGATAGTCTAAGGGATGCGACACTCGGCATTTTATAAGGTTAGCTAGTTTAGATAGTTCAGTCTCTTATTTACCTAGGTTTAGTTATTTTAGATAATGGGAGGTATTTAATGCCTATCATGGTAATATGCTTAAACCGGGTAGGCGCCTTCAGCAAGTTGGAGGAACTTTCGCCCAAAATTAGTGATTATTAGATATAGTTACTCTCATGTCTACTGGCACCCTCTTAGTTCCAACCGGATGGCTGTTGTCCTAGACAGGAAAAGTAATGTAAATATGTTTTTATTAGGATTAGGTATTTATTTATTTATCATGTAGGTCTAGATAGTTAAGATAGGAACCGACCACCTAACCACTGTCCTTGCATATGTTCCGATTGGCTCTTGTGGCTCTGCAGAGGCGATGGCGGTTCATGTAATATTTCTGTGGTATTAGGTGTTAGTGATTTAGGTTTGTTAGAGTTAGACCTGCTTGCAGAGCTAGGCTGCGTTAGGTTTAGTTCTGGGCGTCTGTTATTTCCGAGGTCTGACCTGTGTCACAAGGGAGCGCAATCCTGATAGGAGAATAGGCTAGTCAGTGCTAAGTCTGGTTACAGGTCTGAGTCTGTCAAAACTTTGTTGGACCTAAGTCATCGAGGAGTTGTTGAGGAAGACAACTAATTAGAAGATTTATCTGCTAGATCGCTCTTTAGTGCTCTTGGGTGCACCCAACTCAGCACCCACTTAGGTTGGGTGCTGATTCGAGGGGTTGACTGGTCCAGCAGGTTTAGAGGTATTGGAGGATTTATATCGACTCAGTCTTCACACTCACAAGATTCAGCGCTGTTGAAGTGTAGGGACTGAGGACCGTAGGCACTGATGCTAATGTATCAATCAACCGTGTAGTCAGCATCTATGGTCTTTTTTGGAGGCAGCGAAGTTGGCGGCCTCCGACTGATTTATTCCAGTCAGAAAGAACTAAGTATTTAGCTATATATTTCACCTAACATTGTAGGCATTTTCAGGCATCACAGGTAATTTTTTTTTACAAAATCATAGTTGACTAGATAATTACACAAACAAACAAACCTTCAAACTAATATCACAGTTAATTAAAACTAATTAACACAGTCAAATAACAATTAAAATATAAATTAATAAAAACCGAACTGAGATGAACAAAAATTGATAAGAGATAAGAACAAGAAGAATAGATATTATATATAAATATGTCAGGCCATATTAAAAAATGAAGAGGGAATATAGCACAAAATAATAAATAGATAATTAAAAAATAAAATAAATATTAAGTTATATCATATATATATATATATATATATATATATATATATATATATATAATATATATATATATATATATATATATGCATGGATGCATATTATTAATATTTTATATATGGCTTTTGAAAAATTATGTCAATTTATTTGCTTATGATGACTTATTTGTAGTATATAATTTTATTATTGAAACTGCCATTTTATTTTTAAATTCTATAATTTGTATAGTTGGGATCTTGGGAACATAAATATTAATGTATCGTTTAACATTAATAAAATTCAGTAAGATAAATTTGTTATACATTTCCACTTAGCGAAATGTTATACTTATAAATGTATAAAATATAAATGTATCATAAGTGAGTTTTTGGAGGAAAACATATCGTAAAAAGCATTAATACATTTTTCACTGTTGTCATTCCTTATCATTCATGTAACAGATTTTTTGAGTGAAAGGAGAAATTGTAAAAAGCATTTTTCTATCCGACTGAATTTTCTTGCGCACCAAATTTATTTCATTTTTTTCGTATTATCTTTTTTTTTGGTTTGGGAAAGGGGAGGGAAATAAAAATTGTTCTCGTATATGTTTTACTTCGATATAAGGAAATAGAATGGGGGAAAGTAAAGAAAATTCATAAACTTATATTTTGTAAGAATTTTTTTTCTCGGAGTACCAGATAAAAAGGGGGTAAGTAGGAAAAAAGTAATACCTAAGAAGACAAGTAAAGGTGAGGTTATAAATTGAATGTTCTTCAGGATCGTCTGCCGAGCATTGAATTATATATGATTCACTGAGGAAAGAGAAGAGAAAATTGTGAAAGAGTTTTCCATAGGAATAAGAAAAAAATATGTCTCGAGTCTGAAACCGAACTCCTACATTCTCTTCTTTTCACCACTTTTCTCGCACAATATTGAAAGAAATGGGGGAGAAGGAACTTGTCCTGATCCTATCTTATAGTGCCATACTTCTATTCTTTTTTCAAGTCTTCAAAAATCTTGTCATCATCTCTAAACCATCTTAACAACGTTTTCTCTCTCTTTCTCTACCCAATGCTTAATCCTGTCTCCTTATTTTCCATCTACCTTACACGTTCCTTTTTTCAAGTCTTCTATATTTTTTTTTAAATACGCAACAGGTTTTTACCCTTTTTTCCTAAGCCAACCAATCTTAGAGAAATCCAACAAATCTTGATAATAGTTATTAGCGATCTTTTTAACCCACTTTATTGTCTTTAAATTATTAATGTAATTGAATACAATATTTATTTAATTATTACTTTTCCTCACCTACTATTGTAAATATAATAAAAAATATTGTGTTCACCCTAAAAATAAAAAACATAGGTTTCACCATAATTATGATGAAACTTTTGTCCGCCGATAAAAACTTAGTAGTTTTTACCATGATTTGTGTGTCACGCCTAACTTCCGCTGCATTTAAGGTAGATAAATTAATAAATATTTTTTTATTTTCTCCAAATTCAAAATACAAAAAAGAATACATATTATTTTATTTAACAGTAATATATTGCTTTCTCTATTCCAACTAAAGAGTTGAAACTAAACAAAAAAAAATTGGACTTTAGGACTAGTTGTGTTTCCCGTAATATTATATTTTTCAAACTACAATTATCTAGTTTACTGTTATCAAAAATTAAAAATAATCATTAAAAATGGGAAATGTAACCGATCAAAGTTGACAATGGACAAAAATTTACTTCTATAAGTTAACCTATCCACAAAATTTCATTTTGATATTGGTCGATATTTAAAAAAAATAATATAATATTTTAACATTTTAACGACCAAAAATTTTTTAATTTGTTTTTACTTATTTTCTACGTTTTCATGTCGTCAGATAGGAAAACTAATGAATCGGTTGTGAAAAGTCTATAGTTATTGAACTTTCGGTTTGTAATTTATTCACAACCTTGACTTTAGATAACCACTTCATTCTGAGGTTGAGCAGAGCAAAAATTTCTTATTGCGAACATTATTACCTTCTAAGTATCTTTTTAATGCCTTCTGAGTTCTTTTCTGGGCTTGAAACCAACACTAGTTTCAGTTATCAATATTTTACGATTATAAATATTTTTTGAAAAGTCAATATTTGACTTTTTTGTGTTTTAACATATAACAAACTTATATAATTACAAACAAGGACATCAACAAAAAACTTACATATAACAAACGAGCTTTTGACTAAAAGTTAGTCATCATCAAAGATAACATAATATAAAATATGAAATAACAAATCACAAGTTACAAACCACTTAATATTGCACCTTGGTATGGCTTGGTCAGCTATGTTATTTTTATGATGATGTGAGCTATTCTGATGATGACTAATATTTATTCGAAGGCTTAGTTATTTGTTATATGTATATTAAAAATTTTTGGACTTCTATGTTATTGATCTGTTTTTAATTTTCCTCATGTATAATGTAGGTATATAGAAAAAGAATAGAGTTTGTAAAAGAACCGAAACTTGAATGAAACTGGAATTATCCGTTTCAGGTATTTTTAAGGCCTTCTAAGTGGTTTTCTTAATGTTGTCTGTCTGTATGTGGTTTTGTGTTGTGTGTGTGTGTGTGTGTGTGTGTGTGGTGTGTGTGTGTGTGTGCATGCTTGTGTGTGTGTATTTGTGTGTTATCATTGAAGCTCCTAGTGTATTTACTCTTGAGAGTTGAAACTTTGTACAAAACCAGTCTACTGCTGTAATTGTGCTGTTCGGAATTTTTTATGATGTTCTTAACCCGCAGAAATGACTCAGCAAAATTCAAAAAATCATAAAACGCGGAAAAATCATGCGATCTAATGAAATTTCTCAGGACGAGCTAAGCGAGACCGATGCAGGGAGGATGAGCGTAGCGAATCTAATGTGATGAAGACAAGTTCCGAGGTACCCCGCACCCGATTTTAATTTATTATTTTTATATGACCACAAAAAAAACCTTTTAAACCATCCTTTTTCTTCATTATGCAAATGTAAGAACAAAATTATCAATACTTTACCTAATTTGGACTCAAATGATATTGCAAGTTCTACAATTGCAATAGAGACCTATAATACTAGTAATAATAATAGTAGATTATGTAACTTGGCTGTAAAATGAGATTTTATTGCTGCATAAATTTCCAAATCAATGAAATCGCATTACAGCGTGTAGCATATTCTTTTTTTTGGTACAGTCAATAAAGTTAATTAATATTTTAATTTATTTAATTTACTTATAGACCAAGAGCCCAGGGGTGTTTAGTTAATAAAAAGTGTAATGGCTGGAACCGGTCTCAATTTTTCGTAAATACCCTCCTGAACAAGGATCTACAATTCTGCCGACTCGTATCGGATGGGCGTCCCAGGCAGAACGCACTTTACTGGTCAAATTTACCACCCAAGTTAACAAACAGTGTAATGGCTGGAACCGGTCTAAATTTTTTCGTAAATAACTTCCTGAACAAGGATCTGCAATTCTGCCGACTCGTATCGGATGGGTGTCCCAGGCAGAACCTTTGACCCTAAAGTGCGTTCTGCTGGGACACCCATCCGATACGAGTCGGCAGAATTGCAGATCCTTGTACAGGAAGGTATTTACGAAAAAATTGAGACCGGTTTCAGCCATTACACTTTTTATTAACAAAACACCCCTGGGTTCTTGGTCTATTATAAATACTTGTAGCGACTTGAGGTAAATTGTGTTTTTATTTAATAGTATTTACTTTATCGACTTATTTTTATTCACGTTTTATTCCATAACTAACTAAATTACAAAGTATATAAAGTAATGAATGACTTTGATAACTAGCTCAGCTAACTATAACTTTAATTTATTGTTGTTGCGGTTAAAGGATTAAAAACTATGAAAAGCACAAAAAGATCGAAATGTATGTCTTATAGCTTTTCTATGTTTTGCACAAAGGATTTAGCTTCACCGCATCGCTTGGTTTTAGAGCTAATTGCTGAATTATAGCACTTTAGAAGAGCTTTAAAAGTTGCCTTGGGGAGTAGACTCTTGAGCAATTTTAAACAAATTAGTTTTATGGCGCTGTGTGGTAGTGAGTTCTAAGTTTTGTCTGATGTACGATACCGCAACTAAATTTCCGGCCGCTTCGTATTGCTTTCCTCTTTCTTTATTCCCTTTTATGCTTCCTTTTTACCAAATGAGAGCGATGTATTGCGATAGAATAAACGTACCATTTTATTTATGAATAAATTCCACAGCATTTATTATATAAGCGCATACGGATCTATGAAATAAAAAGAAAACCTTTAGGTACTAGATACCCCAAAACTTTTCCTAATGATATCGGATTTTTATGCTCATCCGCATTACTTAAGACTCGCTGTTCTCATTCACATAATATGAAAACACCTAATTTACATTGTATTATAGCCAAATTTTGATGGGAGGGAGCCGGAAGGCTCAAGATAAGACCTAGCCTGAAGTAATGTGAATAACGGTTCCAGGCTAGGTTTAAGGGGTTTCGCGGAGTGAGTTTTAGTTGGTATGAGGCAGACCCTGAGTCCAACACTGTTGACAGACAGCTGTCTTCGTGCGTAAATGCATTTCTCTCTCTTTTTTGGTAACATTTTTCCCGCAAGAAAAATTTTGCCAAAAAAAAAAAAAAAATTATAGCCAAATTTTACTTCAAATGTATTGTTCTTAGATATTTAACAATAATTATTTTACCATATTCCTTAAAAAAAAAAAAAAAAAAAACTATTATAGAGAAAATATAATAAACTACTAAATGGAACTAAACTATTTATAAGAAGAAAATAAAAACATCAAAAAGGAAGACTTAACCTGCGTGCAAGCACAAGCAATTGTGGCTTGAGCTTGTGCATAAATAATTAGTCAATCATTTACAAAATTCTTGTAATATGACTTTATTTCTAATTTTAATTAATTTACATTTATTTCTAATTTTTCTCATTTATACTGTAAGTGTATTGAAAAATTATTGTGTTTTTAAAAAAAATCCGTAACCAGGATGTAAGTCCAGAGTATTTACGCTAGACATTTGAAACTTTGTACGAAAATCAATCTTTAGCTGCAGTTGTGCTATTCGGAAAAAATTATGTCGTGATAATCATTTTTGTTTGGGTTTTATGATTTTTCGAAATTGTTCCAAGACATTATTATCCCGCAATAATAACTTGGAAAAATTTCGTTAAATCATAAAACAGAAAAAAATGGTTATTACGGAATAAGATTTTGCACGCATGTATCTATGTATAAGACCAACATGAGTGCCAAGTTTAATTTTATTATCAGCATTAGTTCATTTTTTTTTTCAAAGAATTAAAAATCAGGAAATAATCCGATGGAGTTAAAATTAGGTTCACATAACTGGTAAACAGGTGTTTACCATAACATAATAAATCTTACCAAAAACCACTTATGTGGTAAAATACTCCCCGCCAAGTCTTTGGTCCAAAAAAAGTAGGGAAATCAACTTTTCTGTCCCGCCAAGTCATGTCCGTATTGGGTGGAGATTGTCATAGGCGTTTTAAAGTGAAGTTTCTAGGTTGGCAATAGTTAACGGCTCTATTTACATTGAGAGGCTATCATCAGCTTCTTCTTCTTGGCGGCTAGCCAGCGTTGTGAACGAGTTTTTGCTATATTTTGAAATATCAAACAATTCAGGTGTTCGTGGAGATTAATCATAACAGATTTTAGCAGTTGTCATAATTGCAGCAGTTTTACTTACCTGCATAGATCCATGAGTATACAAAAGAAATAAATGAATGAATGAAACGACAACGGTACGATATAATCAGGCACTCCACCCTATATACTCTTGCAAACACTACCTCTAAAGGTGATTCACTTTTCTGGCTCGCCGCCAAGGAGAAGAAGCTGATGATAGCCTCTCAATGTAAATAGAGCCGTTAACTATTGCCAACCTAGAAACTTCACTTTAAAACGCCTATGACAATCTCCACCCAATACGGACATGACTTGGCGGGACAGAAAAGTTGATTTCCCAACTTTTTTAAACTTGGCGGGGAGTATTTTACTACATAAGTGGTTTTTGGTAAGATTTCATTACTTTTTGTACGGCTACTGTTTTATGTAAAAACAGAAGTAAACATAATACGTGTAGTAAATA
This sequence comes from Microvelia longipes, assembly GCA_018340805.1. NCBI lineage: Eukaryota > Metazoa > Arthropoda > Insecta > Hemiptera > Veliidae > Microvelia > Microvelia longipes. The sequence continues at coordinate 30,277,265 of JACMZG010001913.1, forward strand.
AAGCTGTAAAGAGTGTCAAGGTATTGTATCTACCACTCTCCACAGCTTTGTTTTCTGCGGCGCGTACAACATAGGACTAATAAATTTGGGATTTATTGACGCAGGAATGTTAAAATGGCATTAAAAAAAATCAAAATGTCCTCAAACACAAAAATCCATTCATTAGTTAAGAGTGCAGATGGGTCAATTTTTAAAAAAGTGGCGTTCGCTAGCAGTTTCTAGCTTCGTATTTAGCATAGGAATGTCGAATTTGAGATTTTATCAGGTAGGAATACACAGAGGCATAAAACAAATTCAAAAAGACACCACATATTAACATGTGTTCAGTAGTTTAGGCTGCAGGTTAGTTTTTTGCTCCGCGTTAAGCGTAAGAACATCGAATTTGAAATTTAATGAGGTAGAAATCCACGCAAGCATAAGACAAATCTAAAAAGTCCTCACACATCAAAATCCGTTCACTAGTTTAGGCTATAGGTGCATAAACATATAAAACTATCGTTCTCTAGCTTAATTTTTCGCTCCGCATTTAGCGTAAGAATGTCGAATTTAAGATTTTATGAAGTAGGAATGCACAAGAGCATAAGACGAATCTAAAAAGTCCTCACACATCAAAATCCGTTCAGTAGTTTAGGCTGTAGGTGCTTAAACATATAAAATTACAGTTTGCTAGCTTAGTTTTTTGCTCCGCGTTTAGCGTAAAAATGTCGAATTCGAGGTTTTATGAGGTAGAAATGCACACGAGCATAAGACGAATCTAAAAAGTCCTCACACATCAAAATCCGTTTCTCTAGTTCAGGCTTTAGGTGCATAAATATATAAAACTATCGTTCTCTAGCTTAGTTTTTCGCTCCGAGTTTAGCGTAAGAATGTCGAATTTGAGATTTTATGAAGTAGGAATGCACAAGAGCATAAGACGATTCTAAAAAGTCCTCACACATCAAAATCCGTTTGGTAGTTTAGGCTGTAGGTGCGTAAACATAAAAAAATATAGTTTGCTAGCTTAGTTTTCCGCTTCGCGTTCAGCGTAGGAATGTCGAATTTAAGATTTTATGAGCTAGGAATGCACACGAGCATAAGACGAATCCAAAAAGTCTTCATATGTCATAATCCGTTCAGTAGTTTAGGCTGTAGGTGCGTCAACAAAATATGCAGGAAGAATAAGAATAAGAATAAGAATAAGCAGTCGTCAAAAATGCCATTTTCAAACCTCTTTTTCTCCACTTCTGCTTGGCCGATTTGGATGATTTTTTTTTATTTTTGATCTACAAGGCATGCCCTTTACGGATATTATAATATTATTTGTACCTATAGCCGTTTTCACGCTACAGACCCTCAAAAAACCCTACTTTGTTGCGTACAGTAAATATATATATATACACTGGCAGCTTAAGTAAATTTTTGCTTTTTTTTACTGACTAGGCGGGGTATTTTTGCTTTTCTTCTTGACTTGGCGGGGCGGAACGCTGCTGCGTTCCTAAATAAGTACACCAAGTTTCGTTTCAATATGACAAATATGTCTATGAGTTTCGTTGGATCATAAAAGTTAAGCAGCATCTTGCGTAGTCAGTGCCTGGATGGGCTACCGCTGGGAATTTGACGAATGCATTTACAATCTGAGGATGAGCGAAACGTTTTTATTTTATTTGTTTTTATTTGACGACATTCGTGATACATTTTAAATCTATTAAAACCTTTTCAGTCTTTTTGGAATATCCAAATTGTTAGTTGATTTATTTATGCTGGTTAATGGCGTCATAAAAAAATAATTTTTCGATTAGCATAACTGTACCTTAAGATTGATATTTGCACCAAGTTTCATCTTTCTGGTATACATTAACTTTCTACGTTTATATCAGGTACACTCACACACGGACTTATAACTTGGTAAAAACTACTTAGGAGGTCTTAAAAACTCCTGGAACGGATTTATAATGGAAAATCTCGTTTTTAAAATATTAATTAAATGAGAAAAGTAAGAAGAAATTAAATATAAAGATATCTGAAATGTTTTTTTCGCACAATAAAAAGTGCTAATAGTGTTTTTCAACCTTTAGAGAAGTTTATATCATGAAGTTCCAAACATGTGGGGTACTTAGTAAGGTTTTAAAAACGATTTTTTTTTCTTCTGCATTCTTAAGTAGTAATGAAAATACGTATAAATACAAAAAATATTTTTTAAATATTACACTCGTCATCGCGTTCATAACACTTTTATATGTTCTCTAATTGTTGGCAAAACGGCAAAAATTTAGGTAATTTTTAAGTAATCTTTTAAATATTCTGGCAAGGAGGTCCGCATGGATTTCAAAGAAAATGTGTGTTTGCTATTCTGGCTTTTCTTTATTACTTGATCAGTAGCATTACGTTTCGTTTCTAAATTTTTCTGGAATTTCAAAGGGACTTCTTTTAAATCTATGTTTATTTTTACATTTACACATATTGTATTTTTTTAATTAAAATATTTTTTTTAACATATTTCCAATAAATTATCCCGTGTAAACAGTTATGGTTGCAATGCCACTAAGAATAACAGTTACAAAATTTTCTTTCCATTACAAGGCCCTGTTTATTTTTGTGTATCCTATATTATCTGCTTTATCTATCTCGCTGTTTTATTTTATTCAACTTTATTGTTTTTGTTGCTTTTTCTCTCCCTTGTGATGTTTTGTTGTTTTGAATTCATAAACATTTGCTCGTTTGATATTTATGAAGAGGTATGAAAACATATAAATGACATAGATGTGTCATTCTAATTCAATTTGTCATGTTTTTCAAACATTTTCCTCCTCCACGTATTTTTAGGGCACTCGTGTTTTTTATTATATCACTATGTTCGTCCTTTTTTTTTCTTTATTACAAAAAAATAAAACTGAAGCGTGACAATTATTGTAGTTTGGAATGGTTATTATTGTGGATAAAAAACAGTGTTGCATTTAAAAAAAATCTCATTGATTTCAATTCTGAAATAGGATATTCTGTTCATTTTTTTACAGTGGGACATGTTATACTCCTGATAGAGATGAAAATGACACTTTTATCTTTATGAGAAGTATAAAGTAATGTGTACGCTAACCCGTATGACACTATGTCTAGTTGAGTGCTACTAAACCCGTCACACATGTCCATGATTTGACCTGGTTCTCTGTGGACTGGTAATCTGTGTGTGTCTACTCGTCGTACGTTTTCAAAAAGTTTTTTTACTTTTTCTCATTTACACGTGGGTATATAGGAAAAGTACTGAGTTTTTGAAAATACGAAAACTGAATTATCCGTTTTAGGTGTTTTTTAAACATCCTGAGTGGTTTTACAAAGTTATTTGTCTGCATGCTAATGTCAGTGTGTGTACTAATGTAATATATAAACCAAATATTATGTAGTATACCACATAATATTATGTGGTAAGAAGGTACATAAATTAAGGTTATATTATCTTTGATATAAACCATAGGGCATGTAAAAACAAGGGTAACCTTCTTGTATTTTCGCAGGGTAACCTGTGTAAAAAAATTCAGACATGCGTGATTACCTGATAGCTAGCTCAAAAATAAAATATAGCTAAAATTGGAATAACTGCGCCCGACCCTTTTATAATTTACGTTTTTTTACTTTATTTTATTGGCAACTCTGATAACATAATGTGAGTTTTACTTTTTACCGTGTTTTCGTACTTTAATAAGTACGGGATAGTTTAAAGATTTGGTATTAAATTCTGTTAAATGATTCTTACAATAATTTAATTAGATGGTTAGTTATAATTTAGAAAAAGAGAAACTGTAGTGAAGGTAAACCACATGTTTTTTATTAAGATTTTGAAGAACATATACAGACGACAATTGCCTTTAATATAACTTAAAATTACAATTGATTTTATTATAATGGGTGCTTCAAAAAAATGTATACACACTTTGAACTATTGCAGATTTCCCGCTCTTCAAGGCTAATGTTATATTTCTTCGACAGGTGCTAGCATAATCGTCCCTCAATGTTATATTATCAGTTGGAATTTGTAATATCAACATGGGGGACGTACGTTTGAGTTTTGAAGAACGTAAGCAGGTTATTAAGTGGACGTTTTGATACGATGTACAGAATCTGTGGTGACTCGTACTCAGAATTGTATTGATGCTGCAGGTCACCAATTTGAACAGTATTAACATTTGTTTTTTATGTTTCATTTACATTGGACATTCAGCTTTCTATTTTCCTGAAATGTAACTTTGTAGAACGGTAAATAAATTTTCTATGAAAGTTCGAAGTGTGTATACATTTTTTGAAGCACCCTGTATTTAAACTTTTTAGATTAAAGTTATTAAATTGCTAATTACAATTAATATTTGAAAAGGAAAAAACAAATATCACTCGCAAAAATGGACTAGGTTAAGAAGTGCACACGAAAAAAAGTTTAATTATCCGCTTGTTTTAAGCAATTTAAATAAACGTATCTTCAGTATCTTAGTATTTAAAGATACGCACATAAGCTTCTATTGGATGAGTCAAAACGTATTTCTTACACAAAGCATTAACATGTTATATTAAAATATACAAATAAATGCAATAAAAACAAAAAAACCTTGAGAACCCTAAATACTTTGTTCACATTAACTACGGTAAAACAAGATGGCCAACAAAATAGGAAAATTGGAGCCAACTCCTTGGTGGACAAAATGTGAACTACATAACAGGTCTGACAGATATCGTATTTGTTTCCCTACATGTTTTAAATATTACTTTAGTGTGTACATACGTGAGTGTGCATAATAATTTCTTAGCCCTTAATGTATTTATGCTAGAGAGTAAAAATTAAAAAAAAAACGTTCAAAATCAGTATCAGTATAATTAGGTACGAAAATCAATCTTTAGGTCTAATTAAGCTATTCGAAAAAATAATTTATATATTAATTCCTTAACTGGCTATATCGAATAAGCGAAATTTTGGTCACCTTGTTATTATTATTCACAGTTTTAAAGTGCATTTTAGTTGTTTAATTATTAATTTTTAGATATGTTTTGTTTAACTATAGTATATGCAGTTGTTAACAAAACATCAAGTATGTCTTTATTATGCTGACACCTAAATAAAAACAAAATAACATTCTTTTTTTCGAAAATATTAGGCAATTCTTTTGTAATTTGTCCATTAAGCTTGAGATCTTACCTCGCTGTTACTTAACTTTGTTTATGTATTGAGTTTATATCCCTTAAAAATTTGTTAAAGAAAATTTTATTGAAGAATTTTATTGTTAATCACTTCGCTGGGAACATTTCTAACAAAGCTATTAGATTTATTTATTTTAAGAGCATTTTTTTATTTATATAATAATAATAATTATTTAAATTATTAACTATGTATAAATGTTTTATGTTCCAGGTTTGTTAAGTTAAGAACATTTACCATACTACTTGGTGAGAAGTTTCTTTATTATTTTCTTTTTATTTATTGCTTTATTCATTACTCCACTCTTTTAGTAGCCTTTTTTTAAACATGGGGATCTTTGTTATTTATTTTAAGTTTTTATGCATTGACTACTAGAGCAAAAGGTCCCCAATAACGCCCTAAAATACCAAATTTGAAATTTTAAACTGGAATTTTTATTATAATTGCAAATTTAGATTCTTTGGCCAATATAGCTATTATATAACAATTTTAGTAAAAATATTCAATACCGATATTTAAATTGAAAGATGTTTTATTAGAACACCAAGTTAGCTAAAAAACACGGTCTTATTTTAAAAACCAGCTGTAAAATACAGAAATCTGCTTGCCTAACACGCTTCAAATACAGTATTGTAAATTTTAATTTCTTATTTACAGATGTATTTTTATACACCAGATTTTATTTACATCTGGTGTATACACCACATTTATTTACAGTATTTTTTTTTATTTTTTTTTCTTAAAAAATTGAAATATTCTCTGCACCGTGTTTTCTCAAATATCAAATTAGTTCTTTCTCCTGATTTTTGCACAAATATACGTTCTCAGTATATTTTTACACAAATATTCAAGGTGGACCAACATTTTCCCTCTATTATTTTTTAAACCATATTTTGAAACTTGGTGGACCTCTATTATATACAGTAAAGTTTTTGTGTTCTTTAAGTAAATATTGTTGATTTATTCTTGGAAATTTTTCAATAACATTTCTCCTACGATAAATGCTATGAGTGATGCACTCAAAAAGTTATAATAATAATATAATAATTAAATAAAGCATTTTCAAGTTAAGGAAAAATCAAACAAATATTTTCTTTAACTTACTTTTACCAGGCAAAAGTTATTTCTTTAAATTAAGAGGAAGACGTCCATTATGTATAGTAAACGTTTTTTCCCCATTTACTATTGAGGCGCACCACCCCAGCCAACACGTAACACTGTCAAGTTTTAACTATTTTTTGAGCGCTCTATTACATTTTTGCCTCTACAAAAATGTAATACAAGGGAATAGTCCAAATGGCGTACAAACCAATTATTCTATTACAACAATACTTTCTTCTCCTAATGAAATACGTACAAACCAATCATTTTATGAAAACAATACTTTCTTCAACCTAATAAAAGACGTGCAAACCAATCATTTCATGACAACAATACTTTCTTCTCCTAATAAAAGACGTACAAACCAACTATTTCATGACAATAGTTCTTTCTTCTCCTAATAAAAGACGTACAAACCAATCATTTTATGACAACAATACTTTCTTCTCCTAATAAAAGACTTACAAACCAACTATTTCATGACAATAATACTTTCTTCTCCTAATAAAAGACGTACAAACCAATCATTTTATGACAACTTTCTCCTAAATAAAAGACGTACAAACCAACCATTCATTAATACTTTCTTCATCTAATAAACTTACAAACCAACCATTTTATTTTACTTCTTCCTAATAAAACGTACAACAATCATTTTATGACAACAATATTTTGTTCGTCCTAATAAAATATATACAAACCAATTGTATTATTACGACAATACTATTCTTCTCCTATCTAATCAATTATTTTATTATCGTAGTTACATTTATTGGCATGTTTGAGGCACTCGCTGTAATGGTAATTAAACATACTTTTGCAATGGCAGTGACTCAATATATCTGTGAATCCTTACCTTATATAATTTTAATTCAAAATTTATTGTAGATATAAAAAAAAATTAAATAAAATCGATGATAATTAATTATTTTAAATCGGTATCTCCCATTTAGTTAGTTTCATTGTAGAATATCGATGTTTTAACTGTATGGAAAATTTTAAAGAGATTTAGCTTTAAATCTCTAATATATAAAAGCTCGTTAATAATGAGAAATTGCTTGGATAGGCAAACCTAGTCCTGCCTGCACTAAATTACGATTTAAATTTGAAATATTATCCCAGGTATTCAAAAGGTATAAATTATTTCCCCTCTTTGTGAATGTAAAGGTATACTAATCCAGATACCTATCAGTGCTTAGTGTACTTGCTACCGGGGCTTAGTATATCCTAACTTGATATTGACACCTGCTCAGCTAAGTCCCTGTTTAAATACGTTTTAATTGTTTTTATTTAAAATTAAATTAAAATGGATTAAAAGATTCGAATGACGTTTGAAGTTAATTTACTTTACTTATTTAGTTTTTCTTAGTAACACAAGTTTTTTAAAAGATTATATCGGAAACTGAGTACACAGAGTACCCTGAATCATTTCCTACCTTATCGAATTCGCAGCGCTCATAATGATAACTTCGCACCAACTTATTTCGTCCTCAGAATAAATAAATCAGGTACGGTATACCTCGTAACTATTCCTCATTTTATCGGATTCGCTACGCTCATCCTCCCTACTTCGGACTTTCTTCGCTCGTCCTCAGAATATACAAGTCGTTTAATTTATACGGCAACGCGTCTTCGGATTCGCTTTGCTTGAATTGAGTTTGTCAATTTATCCGTTCCATTCACAGCGGTCCCCAATCCACTCACTGACCACGCTTGATAAAGCTTAACTTTTATGATCCCCCAAAAATTGAGTTGGCATATTAAAAAGGAAACTTTGCGTACTTATTCATTACGTAAATGTATACACTTGTATCAATTTTTATCTCAATATGATGACTCCGATTTTTTTTTAAAAAAAGGTACTCAAGTCATCTTATCAGAATTTATCTAATGCTGGTAATGAGATGAAACTCGGCACGAATGTTACTCTCATACATGGCTACAGGCGGGCATCATGTTTCCAATCTTTACATGATCACATCATTTTTTTGTGTTTTATGATTTTTCAAAAAATTTGCAGTCATTATTGCGGGTTAATGACGTCATAAAAATATTTTCTGGATAGAATTGCTAAGTTTTAACTCTCTAGCGTAAATAGAATGGAAGATATATTGTAACAGACACACACACACACACACACAACACACAGAGAAAACTTTGTGGAGACTAATCAGAATGCATTTAAAACACCTGAAATGGATAATTTCGGTTACTTCTTGGTTTTGGATGATTTTGCAAACGTAATACTATTTCTACAGGGTATAAATGAGGAAAAGTAAAAAAAAACTAATTTATTATAAAAAATCATTTCAAATTTACTAGCTCGTCCTTAGACAGAAAAATCAGATTTAAAATCCATCTATCTTAAGCCCGACACCGCTTAGCAAAAGTAATTTAACGAAAACTATGGATATAATATATAAAGCCACATATATTTATATATTTATATTTTAATATTATATTTATATATATTATATTAATATATTATATATAATATATATATATATATATTTATATATAATATTTTATATATAAATATATATAAATATTTATAAAAATTTATGTATATAAATTATATATATAGATATAAAGCCAAAATTTTTTAATTTATAATACTCGTCAAAAAACCAAAGTCGCAAAGACACGCTTTTTCTAGGGCAACCAAATTATTCAATACTCTGCCCTTAGAAAATTAAAGAATTAAAAAGCCATCCAAAAAGAAGTTGACTTATGTGAGAGAGGGTCACTAGCAAAATAATTAGACATTAAAAACTTTTTATTTTATAGGTGTTAATTTTATTTAATATCTCATTAATGTAATTTTATTTTATTTTATTATTTGTAGTATAAATTTAATTAGTTTTTTATTACTCGTAATAAAAATGTATTTTTAAATTTTATATTTTTTTATATATTATATTCTCTTACTATTAATAGTTTTGAGATCAAATAAAAAATATCTAATAAAATAAATAATAACAACTTATTTAATAACATAATCATAATCTTAACTTAAACAAATATAATAAGTTCCTAAAAGAATATACATAAAGTCGTAATAAATTAGTAAAGTAAGCGCTTCCAGCTTCAAGCATTCTGCTTATCACGTAAGCACAAAAAAACATAAAAATTCTGGCGCGGGTGGTCGCATGTCGGCGAATTTCCTTTGGATGCGTGTTTTCCGTGCTTTTTACATTCAATAAGTTTACAACTACAAATAAATAATTTCCGGCGCGGTGCCGCCCGGTTGGGCGAATTCATTTAAATGCTTGTTTCCGTGCTAAACAACCCATTTCTTGCTTAAGGTTCTGGTTCATGCTTTAGAACCTAAGCAGTTTACAATTGTCAAGCACTGCTCGTAACTCATTTTGTCTGTATTTTCCAAAGGAAATGCGCATAATCATCCAGTTGTTTGTACAAAACCATGCCTCAATTAGAAGTACGCACTATTATTTGCACTAGTTTAAAGCTTAGTTACTTTATCTTTAAGCTTAGTCAGTTATCTTAAAGGTTTTAGCGCATTTCCTTTGGAAAATACAGACAAATGAGTTACGAGCAGTGCTTGACAATTGAGTAACTGCTTAGGTTCTAAAAGCATGAACCAGAACCTTAAGCAAGAATGGGTTGTTTAGCACGGAACAAGCATTCTAAAATGAAATTCGCCCGACAGCGGACCACCGCGCCGGAATTATTATTTAGTAGTTGTAAACTTATATAATGTAAAAAGCACGGAAACACGCATCCAAAGGAAATTCGCCCGACATGCGGACCACCGCGCCCAGAATTATTTTTCTAGTTGTAAACTTATATTAGGTAAAAAAACGATAAAAAATTATAGACCCTTCCAGGATGTGAACCCCAGGTACTCTGGTTTGAGTGGTCGTATTGACTCCGGACCACTGCATTCAACTCAGAGGCCCAAAAAACATTGAAAACGACACCCTACTCGAAATTTAATTTTCAACGCCCGTAATTTTGGTTTTCTATAATTTTTGTGGTTTTTTCGACTTTTTGGTAACTTAAAGTGGTCGTATCGACTTCGGACGGTTTCATTCGATTCAGCGCCCAAAATTACATAGAAAACGACACCCTACTCGAAATTTATTTTTTATCGACCTAAATTTTGGTTTTGGGTAATTTACAATGGTTTTTTTTTTTTTTTTGTCACTTAGAGTGGTCGTATCGACTTCGGACCGGTTTCATTCGATTTTAGCATCTCAAAAAACATAAATGATGACCTTTTTTCGCGGCAAAAAATATTAATCCTGAATTATGCCGAATTTTTGAAAATTTCGCTGACTCAGCAAACCGGGTTAATGACGTCACAAAAACCTGGTTTTCAATAGGGTTCGTGTCCTCCCGAAGGTTGATTTTTTCACAAAGTTGATTACAAAATATTAATCCGTTCGAAAGATAGAGTGTTACAGAAAGTGTCTAGAAATAACATATGTATAATATATATATATATATATATATTATATATATATAATATATATATATATATATGTTATATATATATATATATATATATATATATTATATATATATAAATATATATTATTATATATATATATAATATATATATCTATATATATATATATATATATATATTTAATATATATTATATATATATAAAGTCTCGCGAAACTTATTTTTTCGTCATTAGCCTCTGAAAACGGATTTGTGTCGTGGTCCGACCTGAAGATTTAAGGTCTTCAGGTGGTGACCGCGTCAATGTAGATGAAATCCGACGTTTCGCTTCCACTGTAAAGAGGCATCATCAAGGATGTAGGACATCATGGATATAAACACAATGCTCTACAAAACTGAACTGAAGATGAAGAAAACTACAAAACATTGTGTTTGTATCCATGATGTCCTACATCCCTGAATATGCCTCCCACAGTGGAACGTCGGATTCTTTATTCTACATTGACGCAGTCACGACCGGATGACCTAAATCTTCATGACAATAACCGCGGAAGCCTACGCAGTTTATAACATTAGTTTCTCTTAGCCTTATTTTGGATACTCTACTACATAACATTACTTTGTATGCGACATATGAGGTACTCTAAAACATTACATAAATTTGTGTAAGACTTGAATATGGTTCTCTAAAACATTAATAAAGTTTCTGTGAGACTTATATGTAGTATTAACGTTTGCCTATGATAAAAACATATATTTATCAAATAAAATAATACTATAATAAATAATAATAAAAAATATAAAAAATAATACATGCATTGCAATAATATCATGAAAATCTTTCTCAGATTTTAGATAGGATATTCCATTTCACATAGATGTGAGTGGGAAGTGTCACTTCTTTTCCCCTAATACAATGTCTTAAAGGCAACACTCTACAATTCTATGGTATAACATCCAGTGTTTTAGAGACGAAGAAAAGTATTTTTATACCACAAGACACCTTTTTACCAATTCTATTGTTTTTGGTTGTAGCAAGTGCTCTTTTCTATCTTCAATTTTGAAAAGTGAGTCGAGCTTTTCTTAAGGCAAAGAAATCTAGAAAAAGATTTAGAATAGTAAAAAAACGGTATATAATATATATATATATATATATATATATATATATATATATATTATATATATATATATATATATTATATATATATATATATATACTTACGAAAATGAATCAGGATAAGGCTTATAAAAACACACTCACTTCTCTCGTGCCAACGTTTCGAGCATGGACATCTTAGAATAATACTATATATAGAATGAGCACTACTGATAACACGAAAGCCGGTTCACTGGTGCAACTAAAGTAATGCTGCCACCCTTACAATATACAATTTTCTAAAAAAAGTTGGCAATACTTCCGGTTGCTGAATTATTATGTTCTATTATTAATTAAATGATTGATTATTCATAAAATACTAATATAAATATCGGTGCATTACAATATTTTATGCATTTTAAATTGTAGTTTAACGTATTTATTAAAATTATATAAAAAGTAGTCCTCGTCAACTAAATGTAGATTCTTGTATTTCGCCACCCTTTTGCCATCTAAGACCAGTTTTATTAAATACTCAGCAGGTGTTTTAAGTTATTATATTTGTTCTTTACGATCTTTCTTCATTAATAGATATTTATAACACATATTTAAAATAATGTTTTGTTGTCATTGGGCAGCATTACTTAGTTCACCAGTCTACCGGCTTTCGTGTTATCAGTGGAATTACATTGTGTTTACGGTCCTGGGCTCCTTCTATATATAGTATTATTCTAAGATGGACATGCTCTTCATCAGGGCAACAGAGAACTACGTTAAGCGTATAGTCATAAAAATAAAAAATTACAATAAAAGTAAACTTAAATAAAAGCACATTTAAAACAAGGCATAAAATGTAAAATTTTCATTTCATGCCTTGTTTAAAATGTCTTTTATTTAAGTTTACTTTATTGTAATATATATAAATATATAATATATATATATATATAATATATATAATATAATATATATACTTAATTATCATAAAAATATATAAAAGGGTTATCGTTTTTATAAACTGAAATCAAATCTTGATTTACTTTTTCTGTTGGTGAAGTAGGATTGCACAAGGAGTAGGAATTAGCTGGACATTTATTTTCTCTTAGTCGGTGGATGATCGTGGGCTGCCATGCAGCGTCAAAATAAATGCCCTTCAATGACTCAGTGATATCAATGCGACATGCATTAATTTCCTAAATTAGCTTCAAGAAAGGTTTTTAGTTCCATTATGGTGTCGGTGGTGCTGGTTTATGCTAAAACCAAATTGGCAATTGCTAAAGATCGTTGAAATGAAGATAGGCATAATTCGGTCTATCATCAAACGTTCAATAATTTAGCTAAAGTCGAAAGTAAGCTTATTGGTCTGTATTAGCATGCATTTTTAAGGTGAGATCGACCTGGTTTTTCTATCATAAATTATTTTTGAAGTTTTCCAACAAGTGGGAAATATAGCTCTCTTTAGGCATTCATTAAAGATGGCAGTAAAAAGGATTGGTAAAATTTCAAAAGTTTTTTTTTCAAGTATGAAAGTATGAAAAGTTTTTCAAAGTAATGCTGCCGTCTTCACCTGAAGGCTTTATTAAGAGCGGCTTTTGTAAACAATGTATGTTGGTGTATTGTGTTATATGTGTATGTATGTATGTGTATGTATATATACATATATTTCAAACCCTGTATTAATTTAAATTAATTTATACTAGTTTATTTTCAAAATTATAAGCATTTTAAAAACATTGAAATTACGATAATCTATTAGAAGTTAAAAAAAATAAATAAATAAATAAAATTTAGTTTAAAATATTAAATTCATCAAAACTAAAATGATAAATAATGATAAGCAGAAGATTGCTACGAAAAAAAGAAAAGATTTCAATTAAAGAAAGAAAAAAAATAAAAAGAATCATAATTATTCTGAACCAAATGCTACAACTAAAATAAGATAAAGGTCG
>JACMZG010001913.1:30291003-30375611 GCA_018340805.1 Microvelia longipes
TTATATTCTTTTTAAAATTCTTCTAAAAAATGTCTTTTCTTGACAAAATATTTTTGAAACAAGTATTTCTTTCTTTTTTTATTTAATCTCAACTACAACATATTGTTTAACATAATTTAACATATTGTAAATAAATTGTTTCTAAGATATTTATTATTTGGTTATTTTTAACGATAGTTTACATTTATTTTATTCTTTAAACTTGATGTTTTTTTCCTCAAATAATTTATGTAAAACTAATATTTTCTGTTGTAAATTTATTTTTTATTCTTGTGAAGCAATTGATTCCTAACTTAAGTTTTACAAACTTTAGTTAACCTAAGTTATTTCTAACTTTAGTTAAAATAAACTTTAACTGTTTTTTAAATAACTTTTGATAAATCTATTATTTGTTGTTTAATTTTATTTATTATAATATTTTATTAATTTAACATTTTAAGAATCTTATTATTTATAAACCTGTAAGTAACAGGCTCTAAAAAAGTATTTTGAATGTTGTTTGCTCTTGGTTAGAGCAAATAACATTCATATTATCTTCTTAATAATTTTATTAAAAAAAGATGTTAGTAGCAATATAACATGTAAAAATTTGGTACGTGGCATCCGATTTCTATTTTGAAATTCGCAAATATTTGAATATTTGGATAAATTGATTTTGATTCTATTGACGAATTCTGAATGTTGAAAACATAATAAAATACATATCGTTTAGGTATGGTGCTTAAGTAAGTAGTTGTACTTTTTACTTTAAGTAAAATAAAGCAATGTAGTACTTTATTTTAGTTATCATATTTTACTTTATTTAAGTATGTCTTTATGTGTGGTCTCTGACTTTTTAATGTATTCACATTAAATATTATAATAAAAAATCTGGTACAAAATACCTGGGAATTTTTTCTAACAAAATAAGATTTGCTTTGCTCATCTTATTTACTTCAGAATTGGAATTTTATTAAGGTCTTTGAAAATAATTAAATATTATTTTTCGGATAGGACAACTAGACCTAAAGATTAATTTTTGTATGAAGTTTCTGCACCATAGCATGAATATAGTGTGTCGAAATGATAGCAGACACAAACAGCTCCCTTCCCATTGCTGTGTGTGAGGGGGTGGGGTCCCTTCCCCCTCACACACACATACAGATAGACAACTTAATGAAAATCGCTCAGGAGGTCGTCTAAAAGGATAATTTTGGTGATCAATAGATTTAGGGATATTATCAGAAACACAATACTTTTCCTTCATATCTATTATTATTCAATCTTTATTATTCTTATTATTATTTATATCTTTTATTATCTTTATTATCTTATTATTATTTATTATTCTTATTATTATCTTTATTATTCTTATTATATTTATTATTTTTATTCTTATCTTATTATTAGTTATAAATTCCTAATTTAATAGTATTTATTATATATAGTATAGTTTTAGTATTAGTTCTAGTATAATAATCTAATGTACTGCTAATAGCGCTGTAATGGTGTACTACTAGCAGGATACAATAATAATAATAATAATATCATGATAGTATTAGTCTGTGTATTGTGTAGTTAAGAAGTATACATAAATGAACTCCAGAAAGAACCTCATTGAGGAGCCATGGCTTAGAGCCTAACGGCACAAATGAAAATTTAAAAATAATTATATATATATAAAATGTAAAAAAAAAAACAAAAAATATTTGTGCTAATAAATGGTTTATTTATTTATTTATTATTCTTATTATTATTTATTATTCTTATTCTTATCATTATATTTTTATTATTATTATTCTATCATATCTATTATCATATCTATATTATTATATGGTATAAATGAGAAAAAGTAAAAATATAATATTAATTGTTTAGTCGTAGAATTTTTATAAAAAAAACTTGTATTTCAAATAAATATACCGTGTTTTCCTCATAGTAGGAAAATATGTAAGCAAAACCCTTGACCTTTTGACTTTCAAATAAATGTTTTATTAGTAATTTCTTAGGAGAGAACTTAATTAAGAAGTAGAGACTGAATACAATGTTGAGCATTTACTTCAGTTTCTACTCAGGAGTGGTTGGATAGTCTGTTTTTCTTATTATTGACATTTTGAACTTATGAATAAACGAATCTTTTATTTTACTGATTTTTTAAAATCAGTAGTCGTTCTGACCTGGTGTTTCAATAGGGATGCTTTTTTTATGACTTTTATTTACAAAATAAAGCAAAATGATACTTACAACTCATAAGCCTACTCCTGGGTCCGTGGGTTGGACCGTCAGGAGGCAATAGAGATTTTTTCGCAATAAGTATTATTTTTTTTTACCAAGTTTCATTTAATTATTTTTGCAGTCATGAAGTTTCGCAAAACGTATGTTTTCGTGATTAAAAACTTCTGAGACCGAATTCTGACACACACTCGTGACTGATTCCAGCCATGCCGCTCACCTCGTTAGTGATTTTTTCCAAAGTAAATTCGCTAAAAAGAAACACCACTAAATCGGATTTAATTCAAAATCAAACTAAAGGTTGATTTTCGTACTAAGTTTCATGTCTCTAAGATTAAAACCTTGAAACCAACGATGAAAAAACCCACGCACACACATATACAGACACATATCTTATGCTACAAAAACCCACACTAGAAGTCCTAAAAACCCTTAATCATGTGCAAAATAAAATTTATAAATTTAAACCAAAAATTGTTTAATGAAATTAAACTTGTCTAAATGAAGTTACAAATAAATGTTTATTTTAATTAAATTATTTATTTAACAAAAAATATTAAAGAAAAACACTTTTCTTTGGTTGTTCAGAGTTGTATAAATTAGTCAAGGCTAAGTTGTGTCGGAAAAATCAAGGAAGTGAAGTTAAATCTTTTTCTCTCAAAAAAGTCCACATTAGAGGTTTTACAAACACCTATAATAAATAATTCAGGTGAAACTCTTTGGAAATTTAATGAACACAATACTTTTCCTATATCCCACTGTATCAATAAGGGAAAGTACAATATGTAAACCTATAATACATTTACATCCAACTCAATATTAGATCACGCATTAGCTCTAAGCACATAAAATCATATTCATTTAATATAGTTATTAAATTACATCTACCTTGACTGTATTGTACTGGACAATGTAATATTCTTTTTTAACAAGCTTAACATAAATCTTATATTCAAGAATTATATTTTACTCTCCATATTCTCCTCATCCTTATCTTGGCATAAAAATATATCCTTATAGAAATCAGATATCGATGAAAATATAAAAAAAAATGTATCGGTAAATTTTTTCTCTTTTGTCAGCAATTTTATATATAATCCTTAAGGGAATATTGGTATTACTAACCTTAATTGAAATGTATTTTCGTAATATGTTTATTCGCTAAAAGACTTGTTAGTATCTACAGCGCATGTCCATCTATTTTATTACCCATTTTCTTGCATAGTTGTATTTTATCCTCTAATTGGTCAAGATCGACATGGTTCAGCTAGCGATTTTTTTATGCGCTCTTCTAATTTTAACGGTTGTAATTCTAGTATGTTTTATTATTTATTTGTATCATATTGAAGCTGTAACTAATACCACTGATCATAGCTTCTTTGACCGATTTCATCATTTAATTAATAATATTGAGTTTTAATCGGTTACCATGTATTCGTTTGTTTGTGGAATAATCGCATTATCTTTTCAAATTATGTCGGCCCAGTCAAGGCATTTTCAAGTTAATGGTAAGATGTTTTCATACATTATATATACCTTCTTTTTTGACTTTTTTTAATTTCATGCATGGAAACGGGAATGAATTTGGTTCATTTAGGTTTGCGAAACATTTATGACGTCATTAACCCCAATTATATGACTTAACCGCAATTTTAAATTGTGTAAATAATGTGTCTTATTTCAATGTTTTTTGCATTGCAAAAACACATATTTTTGCATGCAACTGTTTTTGTTAAACATGTAATGTTTTTGACAAACATTTTGAAAAACCGCAGACCTACGACCAGAGACCAAAGATCCCTGTTTGTTCTACATTTTAGCCGATTGTTCTGTGCTGATTTTACCAGACAAGAAGTTGCTGGGTTGACTGACTAAAAAGAAATTTTAAATGTTATGAGTGATTTAAAGAACAATACATCTCTTGGAACAAAATCGACTAAAAAAGAAGCCACTAGAGGACTTTATCTGGTAACAAGTGAACCTTTACTTAGTCACTGGTAACATGTGAGTAAGTAACCTTCTTTACCCCAATAAAAAAAATATGCTACATTACCTTCTCAAAAACCAAAATTAATCAGCCTCAAAACAAAGATTTGATCATTCACTGCTGTAATTGAGATATTTATCCACTAAATATCCTCTGCCAGTGTAATTATATAATTAGTAAAGTAGGCAATAATCAAGACAAAACCATTTACTTAGGAATTATGCTAGATTTTAGATAGGAATTGAATTTATATTACATTACTTACATCCCACAATACCTGATTGCTAAACACAGAACATTTACTTATTTTTTAAAAATTTACTTATTGAGAGATATTTGAGAATTGAAAATACTTATTCTTAAGCATTTTATATTGTATTAGCACTGGTTCAGTCTAATACAATATGGTATCATTGCCTGGTGTGTGTACCACTACACTACAACCAATAGACGTTATGCGCAGAACCATTATTAAAATTGTACTTAAAAAAACCTAGTGACTATCACTGAATAGAGACAATCACTGAATTTTCCGTTTTTAATAGCAACTAAACTTGTATGAATTGATCACTTAAAGCGACCAAATATTCTTATTAACCAAATTCTTATTTGTCGGAATGCGCTAAAGCCTTTAAAGATAACTGACTTAGCTTAATGAAAAGTAACTAAGCTTTAAACTAGTGCAAATAATAGTGCGTACTTTTAATTTTAGAGGCATAGTTTTGTACAACAAACTGGATAATTATGCGCATTTCCTTTGGAAAATACAGACAAAATGAGTTACGAGCAGTGCTTGACAGTTCAGTAACTGCTTAGGTTCTAAAGCATGAACCAGAACCACGCAATGGGCATGGTTCTTGCATAAGCAAGAAATGGGTTGTTTAGCACGGAAACACGCATTCTAAATGAAATTCGCCTGACAGCGGACCACCGCACCGGAATTATTTATTTAGTAGTTATAAACTTATATAATGTAAAAAGCACGGAAACACGCATCCAAAGGAAATTCGCCCGACATGCGGACCACCGCGCTAGAATTATTATCAATTTCTAATGATTAAATTTAGAATAACCTGCATTTTAGTATTAAAGCACCTGAGCATGAGCTCCGGTGATGTATATGCGTATTTGAAATTTAAAAATAGATTCATATATTATTCCACACACACAGATAACTACAAAGATACACCTTACTCATACACATTCACACAATTATACAAATATTCATACAATGGAGTTTGTTTTAACTCAATTATGTTTTAAAAGGAAATTATATTTTCCTTTATTATATATTTTAATAAACAACTCTGAACAAGTTACATTTTTTGTAAGTAAAGCATGTAGGTAGAATGAGAAAAAACTAATTTTAATCACCACTTCATTTTGCTTTAATGAAAACAATATACAAATCTTTTTTTGCTTTTCATAAGTGTTTAAAAAGAAATAAGGAAAAGGAATTGTTCAAACGTTGCACTTATACTTAATAAACATTTCAGTTTATCCTAAGTAAAAAAGAATAAATAAATTGGTAAAATAAAAACTATTAGATTTAACTTATTAGAATTTTTTTTTGCCAAATAAAATGGCAGTGTGCAAAAAAATGGCAGGTGTGAAAATGGCTGTTATTGTGGCAATGTGCTTTTTACATAAACCTGTAATATGACAAACTAATATAGGTCAACAGACATGTGGCCGCGAAGTGGCCATGGAAAGGTATGGGGCCTCTCTATGGCCTGTGGTTCAACGAGAGGTTACAGGTCTCTTGTATAAAAAATTGTTTTAGCATTTATATTTAAGCTGAAACATTACAAATTTCAAGTATTTTAAAAATCCGGGCTAAGTTAAGAAAATCCCTAGGTTAAAGTTATTAATCACTGTAAGTCCGACATAGCAATTAGTGTCTGTCATTTCGAGTCCGAAAAACCGACTTAGTAAGCGTTATCAGTATTTTTTTTTACCTCATTTTCGACCTCCTTTTTCATATCCAATTTAATCAAGGGTTGTTTTAAATCACTCCCAAGGGAGAAAAAGGGTTCTTTATCTAACGCAAAATTTCTTATACCAGATGTGAAAACTAGGAATTTTCTTTCACAGTCTAAATGCTATGTGGTTAAATGTTAGCAGTTTTTTAAGCAAGCTTTTCACACGTTTGACATTGATTAATTGTGGCATTTTTATCCGAAAATGTTAATTAGTGTGTGTTCTCATGGTTTTATTGTCGTAAAATTTTACAACCTTGCACACTCTGGAGATAAAATCACTTGAACGTATTAGACTTAACAATAAAAATGTGTTTAGCTTTAAGATTGTGACTTTTTACAAAGGCTTCTTGACTATAGAAGCTACTATTTAAATAGTTTTATCTACTCCTTGTATTGTAAGTTCTACTTACAGTCTTGTTTTCTCACACTGTAAATGTACTTTTACCCCCTAGGGAGGAAAAATGAAAAGTGTTGCCAACTTGGCAGAATTTTTTAGTAAAATGTTTAGGAATTTTAGGAAATTTTTAGGATTTTTAGGATTTTTTGGTGTTATGTTGGTACTACGGTAAATATACAATATACACACGCTAATGTTTAAATTAAAAATATAGTATTACACATTATTCTATTGACAGCTTACAATAAAATAATATGAAGATAGTGGCTTTATTCTCTCTTCATCAGAGTAATTGACATGGTAAGAATAAACTAAACTAACACAATAACTATTAAAGAGCTGAAAATATATTAATAGTTGTTAGTATTAGTTCTAGTCGTAGATAAAATTAAAATGCAACAAGGATTGAAAGTTTTCAGCTCTCGTATTATCTACTCGTCAAGCCTCGGGAGCACACAATGTTAGTTAACTCCCTCGGCAAGCCTCGGAGCTAACTAGTTTTATCTCCTCGGCCTACCGACCTGTAGCTAATGAAGTTTTCCCCTCCTTCGCGCTGCTTAGGACGAAACTTTAACTTGACTGTAAAACTTACTTTCATCCCTTGTTGCATAAATAACTAATATTCATAAAGTTTGACTAAACTGTTGACTAAATTGTATTGCTTTAAACCTGATTATTTCCCCCATTCAACTTTTACAAACTGATTTAAGTGATTTGCAGAAGTGAAAATAAACTTTACTGTCGGGTTTATCTTTCGCTTTTTGCTAATTTCCTTTTTTTAAAAAAAATCACTAACGGCTTGTGTGGTGGGGGTTGTGTTAAAAGTCCGTTTCAGAGGTCCCTGATCACAAAAAAACACGT
Organism: Microvelia longipes; assembly: GCA_018340805.1. Lineage (NCBI taxonomy): Eukaryota > Metazoa > Arthropoda > Insecta > Hemiptera > Veliidae > Microvelia > Microvelia longipes. The sequence continues at coordinate 30,298,442 of JACMZG010001913.1, forward strand.
TTCGAGAAACTGTATAATATAGATATATTCGTGTGCTTGATATATATGTTTATAACATCATCAAATTCCTAAGTCATGAGGACCTCCCCGCCAAAATCTTTTATTTGTTTTTGTTTGTTTGGTGGGTTTTACTCTTATGCTCTTACTTATATATCTTCAATCAAAAAGTTTTTATTAAATAATACGCATTGTCACTTTTCTTTATGGGTAATATTTAATAATTATAATAATATAATACACCATACAAAGGCTATACGTTTATTGCTTATTTGTTTCATTTTTCTTTACTTACTACCCTAAGTATTTAGGGAAAGTATTATGTTCACCCTAAAAATCTGAAACGGAGAGTTTATCGTAATATTCCGTTTAAGGTACTTTTATGACGTTTTAAGTGGGTTTCAACTTGCTGTCTTTTTGTGTGTTTTATCCGTATAACTCCTGTAACTAAAACGCTCACGCTAGAGAGTTACAATTTTAGCCTGAGGATGAGTATTGCGAAACATAAGTTAAAACTATTAATTATGAAACTTTAAGTGGAACTATAAAGGTGAAGCGTGTAACTATAAAGTGAAGCGATATAAAAGTTGAGAGAACGGTTAAACATCACATCCTTGGGACAAGTGAAGCGATATCAAAGTTGAGAGAACGGTTAAACATCACATCCTTGGGACAAGTGAAGCGATATCAAAGTTGAGAGAACAGTTAAACATCACATTTTTAGGACAAGTGAAGCGATATCAAAGTTGAGAGAACGGTTAAACATCACATTTTTAGGACAAGTGAAGCGATATCAAAGTTGAGAGAAGAGGACAAGTGAAGCGATATCAAAGTTAGAGGTTATACATCACATCCTTGGGACAAGTGAATCGATATCAAAGTAAATAGTAAATAAAGTAAAGTACCACGTACCCGATATCTTTGAACTTATGTTACTATCGTTGTAACATTATGCTTATTCACTCAATTTAACATTAAAAATTACGTAAGAACTTTTGGGACTTAAATCGTTTTATTATTATTGCAGTTATTTTTATTTTAAATTTATACGATGAAGTTTCCAAAAAAGTTACAATCGCTATTTCCTTTTATTGCAATATATTTAAGGAACCAAAATTTAACCACAATTTTCTTTTTTAACTGGTTCCTTTTGAGTTTTAAAATGTTCCTCATAAATCGTGATGTGAAAGTTTAAAGTTCTAAACATAGGGAAAAAGAGTTGGGAATATCTCGGTAGAGGAACAAGTCGTTTTCCCAAGCTTTTTTTCTAGATTTTTTCGCGTAAAACTCGGTTCTACTAAAGACTACAACAGCTATAATTCAATTGAGTTTCTCATCCTTTTTATCCAGTTTTCTCTTACTTTACTAAGACCAAAAAGTAAAAAAAAAAGTTTTTTAACTTGCTAACTTTTACTTAGGACCTACACAAGTATTTTTAACCTTATTTACAGTAATTTATAGTTTTTTTTTTCTTTAACTTAATATTCCTAATGGAATAATCATCCGATACCGTTAAAGTTTTAAAAAAAAAAAAATAAATAAACTGTGGAAGATTAAAATTTTAAATAAACTGCCAAGCTTTCTAACTGAGATTTTATTTCTTTAACCTTTTTTAAATATGTTCTTTATTGGCAAAAGTATACAATATTTATTTTGTCTCAACTGGAGCCATATTTTAATTATTGATTTGGGGTAATTTTTATATCTTTATTTTTATTTCATTTATATATTATTATTTGTTTGGTATGAATTTTAATAATTTGTTTAGGGTGTGAGGGGTTTGTTTGGGTTAAAGATAATTATATATTTTTTGGTTTTAGGTATTTTATTTTTTATTATTATTTTTTTTAATATTTGTCAAAAGATATTTTTGATGGTGTTGAATAGGTTTATATTGTAGAGGTAATTTGCAGGAGTTTCAAAAAAAGGGTTGTCTATGCAGTCTAAAGTCATTCTTTGACCTTAAACGTTGATTAACACAGACCATTTCGTTTTTTGCTTGGTCGCTGTTAATAAAATTATAGTTTAAGATCAACCTGATTGATGTTTTCCTGTGGTTTCCTCAATTTCACAGGCAATATGCCAGGTTGAATCATCAAAAGTCAGTCCACAGAGTTCATAGGCAACCCTTTTTGAAACTCCTGCAAACTACCTATACAATATAAACCTATTCAAACCACCATCAAAAATATTTTTTGACAACATTAAAAAATGAATAAATAAATAATACAAAAATAAAAATACCCAAACAAAAAATATGAAATATCCTTACCCAAACAAACCCTCACAACCCAAAAAAATAATCAAAATTTATACACATTTTATTTATTTATTTAATAAATAAATAAAATAAAAGAGGCACAAATTACCCTAAATCAATGAATAAAATATGGCTCCGGTTACACAAAATAAATATTGTACTTTGCCAATAAAGCACTTGTTTAAAAAAAAGATTATAAGGAGGATAAAATAAGCGCCCATTTGTTAGAAATTAAGTGAGTAGTCAATGTTATGCCATGAAAATCCATTGATATGCTTGGAACGTGGAATGTTATTCGACATTTACATACTGTTTAATTATAATATATTATATTTCTTAATCAATGGGTATTATGGACCCAAGAACAATCCTTACGCTTTCCGAGCAATTTTCTTTCAAAATTCGTGTTTTCGTGAATAATAATCTATTTCTTGCTTAAATCTTCGTTCTTATACTTCATATCTTGAGCATTAGCATTACTACTCGTTGCTATTTTTTTCTGGATTTTCAAAGGAAACGAGCTTATTAATGCCAGTGGTTATGCAAAATCAAGCTCATCCTTTTGAAGTTGGCATTGGCTTAATTAATGCTTATCTTTAAAAAAGTTTAATGCTTTCTTTTGAAAAATTTAGGAAAAATTGAGTTACGAATAATAATCCTATACTGCATAAACTGAAACCTTAAGCAAAAATAAAAATAAAATTTTAAGCATTAACCAGTATCGAATTCCCTGCTTTTCGACTAAACGGAATTTAGGACAATTCTTAGGAATCCTAGTAGGATAAGCCTTTGGGGTTTAACTGTACATAAACAACAAAATATAAACGGATTTTTGATTACTTGTCTAGTATATGCTTTAATTGAAAATAGGATTATCTAGACCTTACGTCTGATTTTTGAGTCAAGTTACATTACACAATGTGCCTGAAACGGATAATTATGGGGAACCTCGGTCTCGGATTTTAGGGGTAAACACTTTTCTTATCTATCTAATTGAAGAGAGGAAAATGTGTAAGTAGGCAAAACTTTTTTAAACTGTTCGTCTAAACTCAAAGTTACAATTCTAACCTGAACGTTAAAAAAAGTAGAGAATCGCAACATCTTTTTATTTCCATTGTTTTATTTTAAAAACAGGGTGTAATCATTATATTTACTTCCTTTATATAAGAGGAAAATGTATTTTAGCGAATTTTCAAAGAAGAAGTGAGGTTATAAGGTTGGGGTCCATGGAAGGGTCACCCTAATCAAGAATAATATATATATATATATATATATATATATAATATATAATTATAAATATATATATATATTATATATATATATATAAATATATAATATATATAGTGGTATACACTTATATTAAATTTTAACTCAATTAGATTATTTTCCGATTTTAAACTAAACTGTGTTTAATTTTAACTGTGTTATAATTAAATTATGTTAATAATTAGATAAAAATAGGCACATATGTGTTAGTCTTATATATAACTACATCTGTGCCAAATATCAAATTGATCGCATCATTTTTTCACGCTTTATTATTCTTTAAAAAAATCCTGAGTCATTATTGCGGCTTAATGACGTCATTAAAAAAATTTCTGAATAGCATAATTACAGATATAGGCTGACTTGTTTAGAAAGTTTCAGTTCACTAGTGTAAATACACTGAGAGCTATAATAATAATAGACACACAATCACATAGGCAGACAACTTGGAGAAAACACTCAGGAGGTCTTAAATATACCACGGACAAGGGATGATTTCGGTGTTATATGTATTGGGTTGAGGAATAATTCATGATCGTTTTTTTTTCAAATTTAAAAATTCACGCAGAAATAAAATGCATCGGCAAAATGTTTTATGTTGTTTGAAAGAGAATGTTCTACACTGCAAGATGTAGTGTGTTTTGATTTGTATTTTTTTTTTTTTTTTTTTGTATTTTCAGATCATTAAAATGGAATGTCAAGTGGACAAAACTGAGCATTCTCGACTCCATTTGCTTTTTGCATTTAATTGAGGTGTTAAGGCCACCAAAGCTGTTCGTGAGATTTGTGCTTTGTATGGAGAAGGAGCAATGCCTAAAAGTACCGCCCGCCGTTTGTTTTCGCGCCGTCAGACTTGGCGCCGTCAGATTTTCATCTGTTTAGATCGCTTTCGAACGCTTTGTGCGGTGTGTCGTTCAATAATGACGGGGAATTGAGGGTTTGGTTGGACGAATTCTTTGAGTCAAGACCGGGAAATTTCTATCGCCGAGGCATCGAAAAACTTATTGAACGATGGGAGGAAGTTGCAAACAACAATGTAGAGCAGCGTTTCCCAACCTTTTCAGTACCGCGACCCTATAATTTGCTTTTCTAAAGTTTGGCGACCCAAATGCATTTATTTTGCATAACCTGAAAATTGCAGGCGTTTTTATTTATTGCCGAACTAGTTATGACCCTACTGACATCGCTAAATCATAATTTCATAAGGTTTTTATACTTAAATAGAACTACATATGCTTTAGAACCTAAGCAGTTACTCAACTGTCAAGCACTGCTCGTAATTAATTAATTAATTATTTTTCAAAGGTAATGCGCATAATTATCCAGTTGGTTATATAAAACTATAAGTACGCACTATTATTTGCACTAGTTTAAAGCTTAGTAACTTATCTTTAAAGATTTTAGCGCAGAAAGATAGAGTGCATATATACATTCATACATACAGGCATATTATATATATATATATATATATATATATATATATATATATATATATATATATATATATATATATATACATTATAATTTTAATAACCCGAACCTTTAAAAGAAGTGATAAGAAACTTTTAAACACAGTATTATCAGGTATAACAATTCATCAAAGTTAGCAAGAATAGATAAAGGGTGCCTCTGTCGGTAAAGACTTCTAAGAAATATTTTGGCCGCGGCTTCTATTGTTATCGCATGTTAAAGTATTATCAATTTCTAAAAATAATATATGTTTAAGCAAATCTGTTATTTGCTTATAAATGTTTTCACATAAATCTTGTCATTTTTTGGATTGTTAATAAATAAAAAAATTTGGCGACCAAAACATTTCGTTCGCGACCCAATTTGGTCGCGACCAAGGGTTGGGAAGGGCTGATGTAGAGTATATTATTGATTAAATCGTAGTTTTTTTTGTTTAAAATAAATTTGAAAAAAAACGCTCATGAATTATTCCTCAACCCAATATTTTTTATATTTTATATGCGGTATAAATGAAATATCCTTCGGTATAAATGAGGAAAAGTAAATGTTGTTGTCAATATATTTTATATTTCCCTTTGATATTATATTTATCAATGTAAATCTATAAACCTCTTCAGCAAAAAGAAATATATTGACCTTTACTGCCCAATAAAAGTACTACGTATGTATGTAATAAGGAAGATATAGTCTCAATAAATATTTTCACGATTTGTATAAATATACACAAAATGAAATAATAATATATATATACAAAAAATCGGGTACGGGGTACCTAGGAACTTTTCTTATTACATCGGACTCACTACGGTCATCCTTCCTGCTTCGGATTTGCTTCGCTCGTCCTCATAAATACAATTCGCTAGATTTATACTGCAACATGCCGTCTTCAGATAGTAAATGCAACCGTATCATTCTCAGCGATCACCCATGCAGCACAAACCACGCTCATCGCTACTTTAGTCTTATGATCCTACTAAAAAAGTAAATATACTTGTTGCATTGAAACGAAACTTAGTGTGATTATTTATTAGATAATAATATACACTTGTACTAAATTTCAACAAAATTAGAACATTTTCTAATTATTTACAGTTAATAAAAAATTATTAACTGTTAATTATTAAAAAAGTTAATATAAAATTTGAAATAATGCTAATAATAAGATGAAACTGAGCACACATGTTAAACTTATACATAGCCACATAAGTGCCAAATTTTAAACCAATCGCATCATTTTTCCGCGCTTTTAGATTTTTCGAAATTTTGCTGAGTCATTATTGCGGGTTAATTGCGTCATAAAAAAATTATTTTCTGAATAGCACAACTACAGCGGTAGCTTGATTTTCGTAAAAATTTTAACTCTAGTAGCCAAAATACACTGGGCTCTACGATGATAACAGACAAACACATACAGACAAAAACTTTGCAAAAACCACTCAGGAGGCCTTAAAACGCCTAAAAAACTGATAATTCCAGTTTCATCCTGGTTCCAGATTTTTTTGCAAACAATACTTTTCTAAATACCTACGGTATAAATAAGGAAAATTAATAACAAGGTACGGGGTACCTCAGTAAGTACAACTATATACGTACTTTGCTCGCGTCCTCTGAATAGTAAACTTACCTAAAGTATAAAGTTGTATTACTTCAGTCTTGCAACGCTGGACCTTAAAATAGATTAAAGCAAACATTTTAAGAGCACTTATTACGGCCTTGTTACAATCAAATGATAAAGATGCCAATTTCCAGGTAATTTAAGTACAGACCAATGTTTCAATAAATTATTACGTTTTTTTATGTTCATTAAATAAGGATTCTAGACAAAAATATTACTTGAATAAAAAGTTTAAATATTATTCCAATCAATATAGATATTTCTGCCTGTTGGACATAAATCTACAAATATGCTTTGTATCTAGGTGTGTAAATATGAATAAACATGTAATAAAGGTATTTGTACATACAGACAACGTATGTATAAAATATCTCGTATTTAGACGATTTCATTTTATATTTATGTTTCTTTCTTATTTATGAGAATTATATTTATTAGATTATGTTCTTTATATTTTTAATATTAAGGATTATTTTATTTCAATTCCAGGCAATGTTATTTGATATATATATATATATATATATATTATATATATATATATATATATATAATATATATATATTATATAAAGCGATACAACACTTTCACATGCACAAAGTTGTCCCTTTTAAAATTTAATAATTTCAGTTGAATTCTCCTCAAGACATACGTACATAAAAAAATTATACATTATTAAATATAAAATGAATAAAATTATAAAATTGATTCTTTCCACAAAATGATCAAATTTAAAATAATAAAAATTAAATTTCTATACCACAAAATCTCTGTCCAATCCACCAATGATTATTTCCACAAAAAATACAAATATATTACAAACATATTTTTAACAATGTTCTATTTTTTTTAAATATGTCACACTAAAACATTATTAAATATTAAATTGATATTAAATATTATTACATACTTAATATTTGTACTTACTTAAATTTTAAGTCAATTAATAACTAAATTAGGATCATTTAAAAACAAATATACATATTTTTTTTATTGAATTGAAAAGCTTTTAGAAAGACATATAATATTAATATTTTTTTTTATATCACGCTGAAATTTTTTTAGACATGTACTAATTTGTTTAGTAAACAGAAATATGATGTGACATTTCATTAGCAGTATTAGGTCTGATGTTATTGGTTAATATATAAAATAAAATGTTAACAAATCACGTTTTATAACTATTACATTTGAAACTTCACTTATATCATGACAGCATGGCACTTAAATCGTGACAGTAAGCCACTTATATCGTGATTTTATGCCACTTATATCGTGACAGTATGCCACTTATATCGAGACAGTATGCCACTTATATCGTGACAGTATGCCAGTGATATCATAACAGCATGCCACTTATATCGTGACTGTATGCCACTTATATCGGAAAAGTATGCCACTTATATCGTGATAGTATGCCAGTGATATCATAACAGCATGCCACTTCTATCGTGACTGTATGCCACTTATATCATGACAGCATGGCACTTAAATCGTGACAGTATTCCGCTTATATCGTAATAGTATGCCACATACTTCTTGACAGTATGCCACTTATATCGTGATTGTATGCCACTTATATCGTGACAGTATGCCACTAATATAATCTAGTAATACGACTAACAATTATAGGACAACAATCATGTGGCCGCGGAGCGGTCGCAGGAAAGCGCGGGGCCCCACGCCGACACTGGCAATCGTGGGCTTCCCACCACGGTCGCCTTCGGTAAGCCTCCGCTGCAGAGCGGCTTATAAGCCAAAGGCCTCTCTCCGCGGCAAAATTTCAAATTTTGTTAAATCGGTTAAATTGACCAGGGATGACCGAGAGGCCAAAGGTCTCTTTTTGGTTTCCGGTGTTAACCAGTATTTTCTGCATAAGATAATCGTGTCTTTTCCCTTGAAGTGACTATACATTTTTCCTTTGAGTTATAATAACAATAATATAGTGATTATTATCTCTTTAAATAAATAAATTAAACTCCATAGTAGGTAATGGCGGTGTTTAAAATTGCTTCTTTCACTAGTTTTTAATATAAATTATTACATAAAACACTTAAATTTTGCCTTAGTTAATTTAGCTCTTAGTTGTAGATAAATTCAATTAATTTTATAAAACGTTATCTAATATAACTGCCCATAATTAAGATGAAAACATCTTGTAGCGAATTTTATTCAAAAAGATTCCTTAATTAGGTTGCATAACATTGGTGAGAGTCGTGAGTGTATGAAAAATCTGTGGGTGATATATATATATATATATATATATATATATATATATATATATATTATATATATATATATATATATATATATATATATATATATATATATATATATATATGTATGTATATATATATATATATATATATATATATATATATATATATATATATATAATATATATATATTATATATATATATGTATATATATATATATATACATACATATCTATGTGGGTGTGTGTGTTAAAATGTTGTTAAAGATTGTGTTGCCACTGCTCAAGTTGTAAAGCATACACTCAAAACTGAAAAATAAATGCATTGTTCATAAAAGCATGCGTTTCAAAAGAATTCCGCTCAGCATGCAGACCTAGGCACCAGACTTTCATATTAAAGCTCATATTAAAATGTACAATCTGTTACCTCTGTATTGTATAAGCTTAATGAAAACCGTAAAGCAAATTTTCCCTATACACCAACAGTAGTAGGCGAGAAAAATAGAAAAAAAGAAAATTGGATACATTATTAAACCTGGAGAGAGAGAGCCAATGATGAAAATATATGTAAATGTATGCTAATGAGCCCTTAGTCAAGTCCAAAGGGCTTGTTATATGACTCAACAACTTTAATATAAAGGTCTATATTATATTTTACATGCACTATACCTTTTTATCTCTTTTATGTTTTGTGATAAAATTATTATTAAAATTATATTTAAACTTGTCTGACCAATATATATTCTATTAGTTAAAATATATAGATGGTAAAATTTATTATGGTTTGTATAATATTGGCTTTTATCGCCATGTGCTGTGTTCTAATTAAGTCAGAAGTCTAATTAATCTGAGTTGAGTGTGTCTTTGAACAAAGTGGTGGTTTCTAGATATATATTTTTGTTCAATTTACGGATATAATAAGTTTATTGTAATCAATTCAAGTTTTATACGGGTTTATGTTTAACTAATGATACATAGGTTAATGTACAAATATAAAAAGTATTTGTTACTTTTCCTTATTTATACCGTTGGTATATAGGAAAAGCATTGTGTTTGCATAAAATCTAAAACCGACTAAAATATCCATTTCATGTGTTTTGAATGCCTTCTAAGTGGTTTTAACAATGTTGTCTGTCTCTATGTGCTGGTGAGTGCGTATTTATGGTAAAGAGTTGAAACTTAGTAGACAAATCAGTCTACAGGTCTAGTCCTCAACTAGTCCTCCTAAGTGGTTTTTACAATGTTGTCTGTCTGTATATTATATGTGTGCGTGGTTGTGTGATACCGATATGGTGTGGAAAAGTTCGAAGGTAATCTGTTACCGTTTTTACTGTTATTCATTTATACCGTTGGTCTAAGGTAAAGTATTTTATTTAAAAAAAAACCCGGGATGTCACCGAAACTATCCGTTTCAGGTGTTTTATGGACTCCAAATCAGTTTTAAGTTGTGTGTGTGTCTGTTATTATCATGTTTAAGCTTTTAGAAATTTAGTTACCAAATAATTCGTAAGTCCAGCGAGGTGAGACCGAAAGAAAGTCAACCAAAGTTTTTCATTGCTAGAGAATGGACGAGTCAAGTCCAATTTGTGACCTGAAGTCTTATTCTTACCTTTTAAATAACTCAAATAATTGTCTACGTTAATTTAAGCTATTAGCGCTCTACTTATTACTTTGATCAATTTTTTTGAATGTCTTTTTAAAAAATTGCTTATAAATTGGATCGCATGATCCGAGCTGGACACTCAAGAGGAAAATTCTTTTATATACATACCACAGGAGCAAACAGACGTTAAATCGTCTGTCATCTATATTTTACTCTCTCGGTTTACCCTCGGGATTTTATAATTCCCTCAGCTGACGCCAATGTTACTAACAAGAAAAACTCGGAAGTAATGACTCTGTTTCCCAATAGCTCATAATAATAAAGGATAATCCTTTATTATAAAATCCCAAGGTGATGCCAAGAGAGTTGAACATAGTTGACTAATGATAATATGATGTCTATTTGGTCCTATGGTACATAAAAGAATTTTCCTCTTAAGTATCCAGCTCGGATTATGCCACCCAGAAGATCTTATCTGCAAAGACGAGGGCTCCAATAATTGGTGCCCTCTTTTTAGCAGATGTATTTAAATGGATTTTTTGCCTTTACCACTATATTATTTTTGATGTACCGATATTATAAACACAATTGTTGAATGAATAAGATGGAATTCAGTAGGACCATCTTTTCTTTAGGAGTGAAAATTGCAACTAAAATAAAGACCAATTTAGGTACCTACGATCGTCGGTGTACAGGAAAATAATCATATTGACCTTAAACATCTGAACTCAAGACTTTATTTAAATTATTCTTTTTAAGCGTTTTTAAGGCTTTCTGATTGACCTCATTATGATGCAGTATATCTAGTGAGTGCGTCTGTACGTGTGCCTATATCTCGCAAAATTTCTACTTAGGTTTGAGGGTTGTAAGTTGGCACAAAAATCTACCTTTTGGTCTGGTTTTGCTCTTTGAAAAATAAAAATGATTAGACTTTGTTAACCCATTTTTCTAGTTAATCAAAACTATTGAAATATCATAAGTTAAATATTAAATATATCCCAAAAAACATGCGTGTACAAAAGAGCCAAGTATAGCGAAAAAAGTTACTTTAGTACTTATAATATTTATTACTAAACAGTTCCATTTTCTTTTATGAATCATTAGACAAATTGCCTAAAAATATTCTGTTATGTTCTGTCAAAATAAAACTTTCAATATTCGTAATTTTGGTGTGCTTTACTAGGTAGCACTAATTGTTAATTTTTTTCTTTATACGTAAAATTGAGGTTAGGATTACCTTTTAACTTAGGTAGAATATATTAGGTGAAATGGACTGAAAATGTTAGACTTTAAAAATTTTCATTTATTTCCACACTGACATTTATCTATATACCAAATTTTAAGTGCCTACGATTGCTGAAAGTGCCTTAATGAAAGTGCCTTGTTGATGAATGAGGGTCAAAACTGCCTAACTTTGAGCCATCATATCTCAACACCTGTGAATAGTTAATGATATGAAATTCAGAAGAATGGCTCAGCTCAACATAATCTTTTAGTTAATATTAATATTTTATTTTTTAATGCCCTGTAAAAAGATACGAGGGGTTAAAAATAGCCTCGAGATGTTCCTGTAAAGGATGGTACGCCAGTGACTACTAGACTTGGCGGAGATACTCTGATATGTATATGAATATCTGAGCTTTAAATGAGTGTTTTAGAAGTATAAATTGAGCCAAGTCTAACCCAATTGATGCATCACTGCAGTACTGATTTTAGAATGATGGCTATAGGTTTTTATATTCTATGAAATACATACGAGCTTTGTCTATAAAGAAAAAATCCAGAAACACTTAGTTCAATTGGTAATGCTAATTGCTTAAGTTATGGAGCAAAACCCGAAAACATAACCAAGAAATAGTTTGTTTGAGCTAGGAAATATGCATTTTTCGCCCTTGATTTATCTACATTTTTTATCAGATTTGTTTCAAATGTCTTGTCCTGAAGTATTATTTAGTCCTTAGTAAATAAAGGATTTCTTAAAAAATGAAATATTGTGTAACTAAAATTCTGGCCTTCTGGTCTTTTATGCGGTCTTATAGCTTTTGATAAGCTAATATAATATTATATTATCATCACATTAAATTTTACTCTTCTACATTAGTAAATGTATTACTGAATCATTTATGAGTAATTAAACTTTATTTAAGTACTGTATTTATTGGTCCAACATAAAACTTCACTGTAGCATAAAAATCATTGCAATATTTTGCTTTAAAGATAAACGGTCTGCTAGATATAAGTATAATAGAAAAAAAGATGAATTGAAGGAAACGTTTATTATAGTACGTATGGTTTGTTAGGTTCATGGTAGGCGGAATGATGGGGAACGTTGTTAGGTTCATGGTAGGCGGGATGTTGGAAAACGTTAGTAATAATTTCTGCGAGAAAAGCTTTAGCCTGAGGATAGATTTGAGGAAAGGCTATTTGGTACAGGATTTTACCTTTTTCTCTTGATAGGGTTGGAAAAAAAAATCTTTTACTTGATACCCTTCTGTGAGTTTCCTTATTTTCTTCTCTATACCGGACACTAAAAGAGACTAGGACCGGAAATGATTCCCGAAATTCCCTCCCTTTTTCCACCTTTTTCCTATTTCCTCATCGGCTTTATTTTTTTGACTTGTTGTGACGTCATTATCCTTTATTTATGCTCTTTTTTAGGGTAGTCGATGTAATGTAACAAAAATAATAAAAAAACGTAGATTTAGACATAAAGGTTCAAATAAACTATGTGTTAATACAATATTTTATAAAATCTGTTGTGGGTTTGTTGCAATTGCAAAGTTAATTTTGCAATAATGCTTGTTTACTCTTGATAGGTATGGCGGTTTTTTATTTCTAAATCAAAAAAACTCTGGCGCGTGCTTTCGAAAACCTAGTGAATTTCCTTTGAAATATTTAATTTTTATCATTTGATACTACCGAGTTTTGCAACACATGAATAGTTGACACAATATAAAATATTTAATTTTTCCTTAACGGTGTATTTCTATATTCGCTCTTACGCTCATTATACGTAACTGGTCAGTGACATTTTGATTTAAAAGTTTTTTTTTCTAAATTTTTCAAAGGAAATGGCTTCTTTATAAAATCTGCTTTACTAAACTATTGTCATTTTCTAAAATCATTATTTCCGCATTTTTGAAGCTAAGTTAATGTTACACATAATACGTTTTAGCCCATTCTTTCAATTTACTGAAAATTATGATCATAAAATTCTAAGGTCTTGCGTAGCGAGCCCGAATTAATTATGCCTTAGACCGTAAGCAAACTTGTAGGGGAAACCTTTTGTATCGAGAACTTTGCTTTCGTTATTTTACTCGCTAACTCTCTTACAAATAATGAGACCTTCCTCCTCGAGGTCTGACTTTATTAATTTGAATTGTCATACAGTAGACATAAATAAATTGGCTATACAAGTTAAATTAAAAATAAAACCTACATAGATAACTTGCTTCTTGCTTCCGCAACATAACTACTACATGGTTTGTTGTTACATATTGTATATTATTTACTCAAGGGTATTATTATACTCGGTAGGATTGTCCAATACAATAAGATAATATAATTAGAAAGTTATTGGTTCTATATCCAGCGATGCAGAAGGAATTGCTTTCTAGTCCCTCTGAGACGATCTTGTTAGTTTGCTGCCCTTCAATGTTCAATGATAGAATAGATTTACATGTATAAATTATATAAAATACGGACTTATTGACTTTTGAAAATAATAACTATTTGCACACAACCCTGAGACTAGAGTACATAAAGTACTCATTCGAAAGTCTGATTTTGCATCAATTTTTTAAATTAAAAGTGCGCTAATTTTTAGATCAATTCACTTAAAAAACTCTGGCGTGGAGGTCTGAAAGCCGGGCCGATTTTTTTGCAATGCATGCTTACTTGCTCAACAATCCATTTCTTGCTAAGTTTCTGGTTTATGCCTCATAACTTGAGCAGTAGTATTATTTCTCGTCACACATTTTTCTGATTTTCAAAGTAAAAGTGCACATTCATTTAAAAGGTTATAAAAACTATGGTGATTTGCCGTCAGTGTTCAGTATTATTCGCGCTTATATAATCCTAATCCTCATAAATCCTCATCCTTTACGATTAAAATTCTTTTCCTCAAACAAGTTTCCTAATAATCCTGTACAGTACAACGCCTGGAGACGGAGGCAGTGATCTCGAGACCAGCTACCTTTTTCAAATCATTATTTTGCTACGTCTAATTACATTTTATCTTAATTAATATAATATTCCCATTATATTTTAATGTATATAATTTAAATATTGTTCATCAATTGATAAAAAATATAAGACTACAAGCGTGCTAAATTTCATATCGATCATTGGTATTCTATAATCATTTAAATTTGTTGCTAAGTTACTACTAACTATAAAGTACAAACACTTTGTGAACAACGATGATAACATACACCCAGACTAACACGAACACATGGAATTATTGTTAAACCCACTCAGGATATCTTAAAACACTTGATACTGATAATTAGCTAAAAATACCAATTCTAGGTTTTTTAGAGCCATCAAAATACTCTACTTATAAATACCAACTAAATGTGAAAAAGCAAAAATACGTACTCCGTTTGAAAATATATGCATTTAATATTAATGAATTGTTAGTTTTCAAAGAGGAAATATTTTTTAGCTATTCAAAAGTTTACATGGAAAATAACTTTCCACTTAAACTATACACCTTGCAAAACCTATATGCTAACAAGCTCTAAAACATTAAATTTTCTTGTTAAATTACAAATTGTAGCCCTTTTTAACAAGATTTAACTACAAAATTTACAGATTAACCCTTGAAAGTGTTTTTAGGTTGAATTACTATTCAACTTTAATTACAATTTTAAAATGTAATTGTGAATAAAGAGGAATTATAGAAATATTCTGAAGCTTTTCCATTAACTTTATGATCATAAAATATTTTCATGTCATTTTTCATGCTCAAATTTTCCCAAAAAAAAAAAAGAATTTGCGCTTTCAAGCACCAAATCGAATAATCTGATCCAATATGATGCAGTTACTAAAAATTAGAAAAAAACGTGGTAAGTGACCTGAACTGCAAAATTCGATCGATAAGCAAAAAATTTTAATAGGGGCGTCGCTTTCGATGTTTTGGGGAATCTGTGTTAAATGTAACCAGTCTAGAGTAGATACAGACACTTAACACTCTCAAAGCCAGAGTTTGAAGTTCAAACCTTATTGGTGCAAGATATGTTTTTAAATCGTTTTATTTTCACCAGTAATTTTATAATTAAATAATAATTATAATAAATAAGGAGATCAGTACTCTAGTTAAACTTCCTCGAAAATTCGTGCCTCATGGCTCAAAAATGTATTTCTTGCTTAAGTTGTTGGTCTGTGCTTCATTTAGTACTGCTACTGCCTACTTGAGCATTATCATTATTATTTGTTACTTAATTTTTCCCCATTTTAGGTTTTGTAAAACAAATAGCTTCTTTCAATGGAAATACGCTGTTCATTCCATAGGTAATACAAAACGATGATCATCATTCCAAAGTCTATACTGGACAGCATTATTGGCTCTCATTTTCTCATGAAAGGGAAATCATTAATTATACTTTTAATTAGCCTGCTCCGTTTGTTTGTTTTAATTATTTGTGTATATCCTTTGACAAATCAAATTGAGTAAAAAGTTATAAATCTACGTTTTAGGTTCTTCTTTTTTATATTAAATTAGTAGGTGCTAATTATATGTTTCCTTTAGTTTAAAACGGGCAAATGACCTCTAAGTGACCAAAAAGTTAAAATAACTTTTTGGTCACTTAGAGTGGTTTTATCGACTACAGAACGGTTTTATTCAAATCAGAGCCTAAAAATATCAACAAAGACCTTTTTCCTGGCATTTTTTTTAGCATTAAGTATTTTTTTTTATATTTTGCTTATCCAGCTATGCATGTATAAAAAGTTTTGTGATGTCTACTTTATCATGGCAAATGTCTCGTTACGTGAACGTAATATGTCAAAAATTAAACATTATAAAAATAAATATGGGATTTTTTTTTCATTCTCGGGTCCTCTATGCGATCCATTTCATTAACATTGTTTTACATATAACATATAATTATTTTACAAATTACATATAAGCTATTTCTGACAAGTGAAGCCGTTTATCTGGTGTTAAACCCTATATGAAATTCCTATACGCTATTTCGACCTAATAAAATCCAGTGACGGAAAAGAATCTACAAATTCATTTAATTATTAAAATATTACCTCCATGTTGTAATATATAAAGATATTTGCACTGGAGATTCTATTTGCTCTCTTGATGAATTCTCAGTATTATATTTGTATATTTGTGTGTTCACAGGTAAGCAAATAGAACTAGAACAAGACATACTGGCGATATGAATATTTTAAATAAACTAACGTTGGTAAGATCCTATATCTATCATATCAAAAGCTACCCATCAAGTAGCACCCTTTCTCAGTATTAAACACACAAACATGCACACAGATATATATATATATATAATATATATATATATATATATATATATATATATATATGTGTGTGTGTGTGTGTGTGTGTGTGTGTGTGTGTGAGTGTGTGTATAGGTTTTTATTTTATTGCCCAGTTATCAAATTTATTTAAACATCTTTGATCAATTATAGATCGGACTAGTATAAATTCACCGAGGGTTTAAACCCCTTGAAAGTCAATTAATTTTCTGTTGTAAGAACAATAAAGCGAGGTTTGAGGGCATCCAACACCTGAATGAAATGACCCACATAGTTCTAGACTTAATGACATTTCCTAAGGACTGCAAACTTGCTGGAAAAAGAACCTTTCGAAAGCAATTTAAATTAAAAGCGTTTACTTCTTTAATATTTTCACCTGAGTTTAGCATTGTAAATAATAGTTTATTTATTATATAAAAAAAATAATAGTTTATTTATGCACCAAGAGAGTAAATGCTGCTTTCAGAATGCTAGTGCTTCCTTGAGCAGTAAGTTGCTTAAGCAAAAGGTGAAAATGCATTGGGTATCAATGCATGTAACTTTAAAGAGGCTAAGCCGAGGAAATCTTTTGTATTTAATTCTCTAAGCATAGCCGAGGATTTGGTAAATAGCGTTGTATCCCTGTACTTAAATTATAAGTACAGTAAAAGTAATAATAAGTACTTAAATTTTATCTCCAGGCGTTGTGGTCACTTAATTACTATGATATTTATTTATACAAGCTGAATTATTATCTGAATTAGGTGTTACAAATCGTGTACACATCATTCAAAAAAATATAATAATAATGCTAATACTATGATTATACCAGCTTTCTAACATAACACACTTGGAGATACGATGATAACAGAAACTCTCACACATGTAATATATATATATATATATATATATATATATATATATATATATATATATATATATATATATATATATAGCCAAGTGTACTATCCAATGTAACAAACCACGATTACAATCTGACTAATTCTTTATCAGCTAGGGAAGCCATTTTAAGCACTTCAGTTCAACCTAACGAGACGCTCCTTTCTTTAGATGTAGTTTCGTTATTTACTAATGTGCCTATTGAGGCTGTAATCTTAATCATACGTCGACGTTGGGATGAAATTAATAACTTCACAAACATTCCTATTGACCTGTTCATTGAAATTTTGGAGTTTACTAGTGCAACTAGGTATTTTAGATTTCAAGGGAATTTTTACAAACAAATCTATGGATGTCCTATGGGTAGTCCTATGTCTAACAGTTTAGCAAGTCTGTTAATGGAGGACGTAATATCTACTTCTTTTAACTCCTTACAACTTCAGGTTAGACTATGCAAGATATACGTGGATGACATGATCCTCTGCCTACCTATACATCTCATAGACCTAGTCCTGGATACTTTCAATAGTTACCATGAGAGAATCAAGTTTACTATCGAGTTACCTAAAGATAATTCTCTACCTTTTCTGGATATGCTAATAATAAAAAATGAGGACGGCACGTTATCCACTAAATGGTATAAAAAACCAACAAACTCTGGAAGAATCCTTCATTTCGCCTCTCAACACCCTCCATCCATGAAATTAAATGTTGCTAGAAATTTTATAAAGAGAGTTCTTGATATGAGCAGTCCAGAATATGTAGCTGAAGGCAGAAAAGACATCAGGGCAGCTCTTAATAAAAAACGGGTACCCAACTAGAACGATCGATTCCTTACTGCGTCGCGTTAATGAGAATACGAACCATACTCTCCCACCTAGACCCCTCCCTACTAGTTACGCCAAAGTACCGTATATTAAAGGTCTAACCGAGAAGCTTGTGGGAGTACTTAGATGCTCAACACCTAATACGGCTTACGCTAAGTATTCAATCAGAAAAGTTGGTAACCTTTTTACGAGGACTAAGGATCAAACACCTGTCTCCAAGAGATCTAATATTATATACCAAATTGGCTGCCGGGATTGCAATAAGGTATATATTGGCGAAACATCCACCACATACGCCACCCGCAAAAATAGCCATAAGAACGCCATTGACAGAGGAGATCGTGCTAATACAGCCCTGGCAGGTCACTGTACTGATCTTGAACATAGAGCAAATTTAGAGCCTGATAAAGTAAAAGTTTTGCGCGCGGAACAAGACACACAGAAGAGGAAAATTCTAGAGATGCTCTACATCAACCAGAATCATAATGCGATGAACAATAGGTCGGATGTTTCTAGAATCAGCGAACCATATAAACATCTTTTACAGTTGGTTTAGTGTTTACTCTTATGGCCCGTTCAAAACCGTCCGACATCTTTAATTTTAGTTCAAGTTTTCGCCACCTAGAGGCGCACTTCTCTCCTGTCAAATTTTATATTTTCTTGCTAATTTTCATTTGTTTTTCTTGAAATTGATAGTGATGTTATAATTTTATATTTTTTCTAGTTATTCACGTAAGCTTATTTCTTTCTCTTATCTGTTGTTTCATGATTTATTCTTGTATTTATTTTACTGTGTTACTTATAGTCTATGTAATTTGTGTTTTAGTTCGCCCTGAATGATGGTAGCGTAATAAAGTTACCGAAACGTCGGCTTAAGTGAAATTTGTCTTTATTTACTGACCGATTACCTGAGTTGAGCTGTGGGAGAAAATTATATTATATATAATCCGGTCGAGTTGAGTAAGTGGTAGTTGCTTGTTAAAATATTTTGAGGTACGTACAGATTTACTTAGACTATGGGTATCTTTCAAATCGTTAAACAAGAATCAGGTGAAGCTATGTGGGGATTAGCGAAAGACTTAAGCAAAATAAATACTAAGTTTGCCTCTCTTTCTTCTAGGCGTATATTCCTTCTGCAATGTCGACACAGAGAGGTGTACCCTAACTTTGCTCAGCACTCCATTAGGCATCTCGAAGGCCTGATGCACCCGGGAAACCCAGCTAATAATGATATATCCAGGCTTATTCGCCGCACTAAGTCCAAGGTTTTAAACTGTGAAATTAAGAGCGTCATAAATAACATAGATACGTTGAAAGAGCAAATTACTAATATACAGTTCATACTAAGGGAGAATCTTTCTAGTGAAAACTATGAGAAGTTATTGAGAGTTATTAGCTTGGATAAGGATAAAGTTTTTCAACAGTCCCGTTGTAAACTAATCCGGAAATTAAATGCTATATGCAACCAGAACTATGGTGGGTTAGAAAAACAAACTAATGATGAATACAGCAGTTTTCACAACCTCACTGACGTATCCTTTCCTGAGGAATGCTGTAGACTTTTGTCCTTAGGACCTAAGTTTTTCTCAATCATCAGCTTAATGATTTCCCTCTTTTGACTTTATAGGTGATATTGAGTCTGTTATAGATGATCTACCTCCCTATGAACAACCACAGGTCCGTGCACAAGTGTGAATGTACTGACAAACCACATGAACAATCTTGCACAACGTAGAGTATTGATCAATACAATAAAGCATATGCTGTCACACGTCAGTTCCTTCAACAGCACCCTGAGATTATGATCACCCGAGCAGATAAAGGTAATCGTACGGTGGCTATGTTTAAAGCAGATTATGATGAAAAAAAAGAAGCTGCTTGATGATAGGACACACAAGCCTGTAGGCAAGGATTTTACTAATTCATACCAACAAAAAGCTAATGGGTTGTCAAACAGCTTATAGAAGGTGGCCACGTAACGGCCTATGAAGGACAACGTCTAATGTGTCGTACTGCTACGGCTCCTTGTATTTATGGCTTACCAAAAATCCATAAAGATGACGTACCATTAAGGCCCATAGTATGCTTTATTAACAGCCCCTCCTACAATCTCGCTAAACTCATAAATAGTGTACTATCCAATGTAACAAACCACGATTACAATCTGACTAATTCTTTATCAGCTAGGGAAGCCATTTTAAGCACTTCAGTTCAACCTAACGAGACGCTCCTTTCTTTAGATGTAGTTTCGTTATTTACTAATGTGCCTATTGAGGCTGTAATCTTAATCATACGTCGACGTTGGGATGAAATTAATAACTTCACAAACATTCCTATTGACCTGTTTCATTGAAATTTTGGAGTTTACTAGTGCAACTAGGTATTTAGATTTCAAGGGAATTTTTACAAACAAATCTATGGATGTCCTATGGTAGTCCTATGTCTAACAGTTAGCAAGTCTGTTAATGGAGGACGTAATATCTACTTCTTTTAACTCCTTACAACTTCAGGTTAGACTATGCAAGATATACGTGGATGACATGATCCTCTGCCTACCTATACATCTCATAGACCTAGTCCTGGATACTTTCAATAGTTACCATGAGAGAATCAAGTTTACTATCGAGTTACCTAAAGATAATTCTCTACCTTTTCTGGATATGCTAATAATAAAAAATGAGGACGGCACGTTATCCACTAAATGGTATAAAAAACCAACAAACTCTGGAAGAATCCTTCATTTCGCCTCTCAACACCCTCCATCCATGAAATTAAATGTTGCTAGAAATTTATAAAGAGAGTTCTTGATATGAGCAGTCCAGAATATGTAGCTGAAGGCAGAAAAGACATCAGGGCAGCTCTTAATAAAAACGGGTACCCAACTAGAACGATCGATTCCTTACTGCGTCGCGTTAATGAGAATACGAACCATACTCTCCCACCTAGACCCCTCCCTACTAGTTACGCCAAAGTACCGTATATTAAAGGTCTAACCGAGAAGCTTGTGGGAGTACTTAGATGCTCAACACCTAATACGGCTTACGCTAAGTATTCAATCAGAAAAGTTGGTAACCTTTTACGAGGACTAAGGATCAAACACCTGTCTCCAAGAGATCTAATATTATATACCAAATTGGCTGCCGGATTGCAATAAGGTAATATTGGCGAAACATCCACCACATACGCCACCCGCAAAAATAGCCATAAGAACGCCATTGACAGAGGAGATCGTGCTAATACAGCCCTGGCAGGTCACTGTACTGATCTTGAACATAGAGCAAATTTAGAGCCTGATAAAGTAAAAGTTTGCGCGCGGAACAAGACACACAGAAGAGGAAAATTCTAGAGATGCTCTACATCAACCAGAATCATAATGCGATGAACAATAGGTCGGATGTTTCTAGAATCAGCGAACCATATAAACATCTTTTACAGTTGGTTTAGTGTTTACTCTTATGGCCCGTTCAAAACCGTCCGACATCTTTAATTTTAGTTCAAGTTTTCGCCACCTAGAGGCGCACTTCTCTCCTGTCAAATTTTATATTTTCTTGCTAATTTTCATTTGTTTTTCTTGAAATTGATAGTGATGTTATAATTTTATATTTTCTAGTTATTCACGTAAGCTTATTTCTTTCTCTTATCTGTGTTTCATGATTTATTCTTGTATTTATTTTACTGTGTTACTTATAGTCTATGTAATTTGTGTTTTAGTTCGCCCTGAATGATGGTAGCGTAATAAAGTTACCGAAACGTCGGCTTAAGTGAAATGTCTTTATTTACTGACCGATTACCTGAGTTGAGCTGTGGAAAAATAATTATATAATAATATATATATTATATATATATAATATATATATATATATATATATATATATATATGTATATATATATACGGTCATGGACACTATTCTGGCCGTTAAGAGTACAAAACCGACTGAAATATCCGTTTAAGGTGTTTTAAATGCCACCTAAGTGGTTTTTACAATGATGTCTGTCTCTATGTGCTGGTGTGGTGGCCGTCTTTAAACTTCCACAGAACCCTCCTGATATCAAATAAGTACATTTTAATCAATTTATTTAATAATTAATCGATTTAATCAGGTGAACATTAGTGGAACATTTATTTACGTGCTAGACGATAGATTTTGGCATTTAATGCAGCCTAAATCAATAAAAAAAAAACGTTTATACGTTTTTAATTTTATACGCCCGTATGTGCTTATTAGGATTATATCCATTAAATTACTAAATAATTGAATTAAATGTAAACTTACCAGCCATCAGTAGTGTTATGTTGAAGTTTGAGCAACTTTTTTTACGATTATTTTCTGAATATTTGTTTTACAGAACACATGTTCTGTATAACAAGGTTCACCATTGACATCAATGGCGAACCTTTTTTATAAGGTTAAAATAATAAGGAACGAAAAGAAAAATAATTTTATTATAACAATAAATGCAGCTGTCATAACCAATAGTTGCCATGGTTTACATAAATTTAAGTTTAAAAATATAATCGGTAATTTTTGGAAAGCTTTCAGAGTTAGTTTATGAGTAACTCACATAGGTCCGCCACAGCGCTAGTTTCTAGCAGCTTGCGATAATTGAATCTAAATTTTTCCTTATTTAAATTAACCCCCCCAGTATATGGGGTCAATAATGAAAATTTACTATTTATTTCTGCAATGACGTCAATTCTGGAATATGATCTGAGATTTAAAAAAAAAGTCAGTTCATTTAAAATACCCTCCAATCACCTTATAAAGCCTATCGTCTTGAAGAGTCCAAAGAAAAAAAATATATATGTTCGCCAACATTATAATGAACTAAATCTTGAATATAGCTATGGACATTCCAGTGCTAATATATTGTGTGTTTTGCTATCTAACAATACTAATAACAATACAATAAAAAAAGAACAAAAAAAATTAACATGACATTAAATTTAAATTATGTTTTAAAAATTTAAAATTAAATTTACTGGAGAAACAGTGATTGTGTAAATGTAAAAAGACAATATTATTTGAATTTTCATTTCTTTTATATTATTTTTATAACAATTTATTTTCTTGTATTTAAAATGTGTTCTTTTTTTTATAAACTCTCTTAAACGCTAAAAGACATTTTATTTTTTTTAAATTTTAATATAAAAATACATTGAAGTATAAAATGTTAAAGTCGGAATTGAGAAAACCTTTGTTGTATAATGTTTTTATTGTTAAAATAAATTTATTAGTGCATTTTGCTTCCTTATATTATTTTATAAAGAATAAAATATTTAAATAGAAAAATTCTGGCGCGTGGTCCGCATGTCGGGCGAATTTCCTTTGGATGCGTGTTCCGTGCCTTTTACATAATAAGTTTACAACTACTAAATAAATAATTCCGCCGCGGTGGTCCGCTGCGGGCGAATTTCATTTAGAATGCGTGTTCCGTGCAAACACACCCATTCTTGCTTATGCAAGAACATGCCCATTGCGTGGTTCCGGTTCATGCTGTCAAGCACTGCTCGTAACTCATTTTGTCTGTATTTCCAAAGAAATGCGCATAATTATCTAGTTGGTTGTACAAAACTATGCCTCTAAAAATTAGAAATACGCACTATTATTTGCACTAGTTTAAAGTTAGTACATCTTAAGCTTAGTCAGTTATCTTTAAAGTTTTAGCGCATTTCCTTGGAAAATACAGACAAAATGGAGTTACGTGAGCATGCTTGACACATGACCGAACCACGCAATGGGCATGGTTCTGCATAAGCAAGAAAGGGGTTGTTAGCACGGAAACACGCATCTAAATGAAATTCGCCACGACAGCGGACCACCGCGGCGGAATATTATTAGTAGTTTAATAACTTATATAAGTTAATAAAAACACGAACACATCGCATCCAAAGGAAATCGCCCGAATGCGGACCACCGCGGCCAGAATTATTACTAGTTGAAACTTAATTATAAAAAAAAAAAAACGATAAAAAATTATCGACCTTCCAGGAATTGAACCCAGGTACCCTGAGTTGAGTGGTCGTATTGACTCCGGCCACTGCCATTCAACTTAGAGGCCCAAAAAACATTGAAAACGACACCCTACTCGAAATTTTTAATTTTTCAAACGACCGTAAATGTGGTTTTCTATAATTTTTGTGGTTTTTTTCGGACTTTTTTGTAACTTAAAGTGGTCGTATCGACTTCGACCGGTTTCATTCGATTCAGCCCCAAAATTACATAGAAAACGACACCCTACTCGAAATTTATTTTTTATCGA
The DNA here is from genome assembly GCA_018340805.1 of Microvelia longipes. Lineage (NCBI taxonomy): Eukaryota > Metazoa > Arthropoda > Insecta > Hemiptera > Veliidae > Microvelia > Microvelia longipes. Next base: position 30,323,343 of record JACMZG010001913.1, read on the forward strand.
CCTAAATTTTGGTTTTTGGTAATTTACAATGGTTTTTTCGATTTTTAGGTCACTTAGAGTGGTCGTATCGACTTCGGACCGGTTTCATTCGATTCAGGTCTCAAAAAACATAAAAGACCTTTTTCGGGCAAAAAATTAACCCTGAATTTTGCTGATTTTTGAAAATTTCGCTGATCAGCAAACCGGTTAATACGTCACAAAAACCTGGTTTTTCAATAGTTTTGTGTCCCCCGAAGGATTTTTGTACAAGTTTGGTTAAAAAAAATTAATCCGTTCGAAAGATAGAGTGTTACAAGAAAGTGTCTAGAAAATACATATATATATATATATATATATATATATAATATATATATATATATATATATATATAATATATATAATATATATATATATATATATATATAATAAAAAGTCTCGCGAATTTTTTTTTTCGTCATAAGGGACCTCTGAAACGGATTTGTGTCGTGGTCCGAGGTTCGAATTCCGCCATGACGCCTATCCCATTAGCGAATTTTTTCCCAAAGGAAATTCGCTAAAAGGTACAGGGAACCTCGGAAATTTTTAACATTACATCGGATTTTGTATGCTCATCTTCTCTACTTCCGACTCGCTTCGCTTGTCCTTAAAAAATACAGTTTATGTTTTTGGACTCGCATCTGTTTCATTCTCAGCGTTCACCCCTACAGCACTGACCACGCTCAATACCGCTTAACTATTATGTATAAAAAATCATAGAAGTATCTTAACGAATTTTAAGGTACTTACTCAAAGGTATACAGTTGTACTAAGTATGATTTTAATTACATTATTTTCTGATTTTTCACAATTATTAAAAAACGTAACAAAAATAATTTGATAAACATTAAACTGCTGATAATGAGATGAAACATAGCACATATGTTAGTCTTATACATGGCTTCACGCGTGTTAATCTGATTTTTCGAAAATTTGGCGGAGCTATTATTGCGGATTGATGACATCATAACAAATTATTTTCAGAATCGCACAACTACACCTAAGACTGATTTTTTACGATGATAACAGACACACACACGTAGAGACTGACAACTTTGTGAAAACCACCCAGTTCTTAAATAATTCTGGCGCGGTGGTCCGCATGTCGGGCGAATTCCTTGGGGTGCGTGTTTCCGTGCTTTTTACATTATATAATTTACAACTAGTAAATAAATAATTCCGGCGCGGTAGTCCGCTGTCGGGCGAATTTCATTTAGAATGCGTGTTTCCGTGCTAAACAACCCATTTCTTGCTTATGCAAGAACCATGCCCATTGCGTGGTTGCGGTTCATGCTTTAGAACCTAAGCAGTTACTCAATTGTCAAGCACTGCTCGTAACTCATTGTTGTCAAAGGAAATGCGCATAATTCATCCAGTTGTACAAAAACTATGCCTCTAAATTAGAAGTACGCACTATTATTTGCACTAGTTTAAAGATTAGTTACTTATCTTTAAGCTTAGTCAGTTATCTTTAAAGGTTTAGCGCATTTCCTTTAGAAAATACAGACAAAATGAGTTTACGAGCAGTGCTGACAATTGATTAACTGCTTAGGTTCTAAAGCATGAACCGGAACACGCAATGGCATGGTTCTTGCATAAGCAAGAAAAGGTTTGTTTAGCACGGGAAACACGCATTCTAAAGAAATTTCGCCCGACAGCGGACCACCGCGCCGGAATTATTTATTTTACTAGTTGTAAAACTTATATAATGAAAAAGCACGGAAACAGCACCCAAAGGAAATTCGCCCGAATGCGGACCACCGCGCAGAATTATTTTTAGTTGTAAACTTATATTAGGTAAAAAAACGATAAAAAAATTATTGTCCCTACTAGGATTTGAACCCAGGTACTCTGGTTTGAGAGCTCGCATCCAAAGGAAATTCGCGCCGACATGCGGACAACCGCGCCAGAATATTTTCTAGTGTCAACTTATATTAGTAAAAAAAAAAAAAACGATAAAAAATTATCGACCTTCCAGGATGTGAACTCCAGGTACCCTGGTTTGAGTGGTCGTATTGACTCGGACCACTGCCATTCAAACTAGAGGCCCAAAAAAACATTGAAAACGACACCCTACTCGAAATTTAATTTTCAACGACGTAATGTTGGTTTTCTTATAATTTTGTGGTTTTTTCGACTTTTTTGTAACTTAAAGTGTCGTATCGACTTCGGACCGGTTTCATTCGATTCAGCGCCCAAAATTACATAGAAAACGACACCCTACTCGAAATTTATTTTTATCGACCTAAATTTGGTTTTTGGTAATTTACAATGGTTTTTCGATTTTTAGGTCACTTAGAGTGTCGTATCGACTTCGGACCGGGTTCATTCGATTCAGCGTCTCAAAAAACATAAATATTGACCTTTTTCGCGGCAAAAAAATATTAAACCCTGAATTTTGCTGATTTTTTGAAAATTTCGCTGACTCAGCAAACCGGGTTAATGACGTCACAAAAACCTGGTTTTCAATGGGTTTGTGTCCTCCGAAGTTGATTTTTGTACCAAGTTTGGTTAAAAAAAATTAATCCGTTCGAAAGATAGAGTGTTTACAGAAAGTGCTTAGAAATACATATATTATTATATATATGTATATATATATATATACATGATATATATATATATATGTATATATATATATATATGATTGAAATAGTAAAGTAAGTTTAAATAAAGTAAAAGTCTCGTCCGCGAAATATTCGTATAAGGGATCTATATATGATTGTCGTGTCTATAGTTCGAATTCCGCTTCCATGACGCCTTCCCTATTAGCAATTTATAAGGGAAAATTTCTAATTAATGGGTACAGGGATGACCTCTGGGAAATTACTAGTTAGGCGTCGGATATGTAGCTCATCTCTGGTATGGATATGGGAATAAAAAATTTACAGGTAGTGCATGGACGATAAAAAAGATTGATCGAGAGGCGCCATCCGAGTGTATGTGAACCTATTGGTCTTGAGTGGGTCGTTACGTTCTGCGACACTGCAGTTCATATTCAGAGGTCTCTAATATATTATATATAAAATACTGCCTACTGCGAAATATATAGACTAATGTTGGTTTTCATATTTTGGGTTTGGATAGTACTTAAAAGGGGTCGTATCGTTTCGACCGTTTCATTCGATTCAGCGCCCAAAATGACATAGAAACGACACCCTACTCGAAATTTATTTTTTATCGACCTAAATTTTGGTTTTTGGTATATACAATGCGTTTTTTCGATTTTTAGGTCACATTAGAGTGGTAGTATCGATTCGGACCGGTTTCATTTCATTCAGCGTTCAAAAAACATAAAATACTTAACCTTTTTCGCGGCAAAAAATATTAACCCTGAATTTGACTGATTTTGTTGAAAATTTCGCTGACTCAGCAAACCGGTGTTTAATGACGTACACAAAACCTTGGTTTTCAATAGGGTTTGTGTCCTCCCGAAGGTTGATTTTGGTTACCAAGTTGGTTAAAAAACAAATGTAATCCGTTCGAAAGATAGAGTGTTTACAAGAAAGTGTCTGAAATTAATATATTAATATATATATATGTATATATTATATATAACATATATATATATATATATATATAATATATATTATATATATATAATATATATATATACTATTATATATATATATAAAAAGTCTCCGCGAAAATTTTTTTTTCGTCATAAGGGACCTCTGAAACGGATTTGTGCGTGCCGAAGGTTCGAATTCCGCCATGACGGCCTTATCCATTAGCGAATTTTTTCCCCAAGAAATTCGCTAAAGGTACAGGAACCTCGGAAATTTTTAACATTACATCGGATTTTGTATTGTTTCATCTACTCATACCAACAATAAAAAATTACATACAACGATAAAAAATTATCGACCACCAGGAATGTGAACCCACGGTCACCCTGAGTTTGAGTGGTCGTATTGACTCCGGGACCACTGCCAATTCAACTCAGAGGCCCAAAAAACATTGAAAACGACACCCTACTCGAAATTTAATTTTCAACGACCGTAATGTTGGTTTTCTTTATATTTTTTTGTGGTTTTTTCGACTTTTTGGTAACTTAAAAGTGGTCGTATTCGTCTTCGGACCGGTTTTCATTCGATTCAGCGCCCAAAATTACATAGAAACGACACCCTACTCGAAATTTATTTTTATCGACCTAAATTTTGGTTTTTGGTAATTTACAATGGTTTTTTTCGATTTTTTAGGTCACTTAGAGTGGTCGTATCGACTTCGGACCGTTTCATTCGATTCAGCGTCTCAAAAAACATATAAATTATTAACCTTTTTCGCGGCAAAAATATTAACCCTGAATTTTGGCTGATTTTTTGAAAATTTTCGCTGACTCAGCAAACCGGGTTAATGACGTTCACAAAATCTGTTTCAATAGGGTTCGTGTCCTCCTGAAGGTTGATTTTTTGTACCAAGTTTGGTTAAAAAATATTAATCCGTTCGAAAGATAGAGTGTTTACAAGGAAAGTGTCTAAAATAATTATATATATATAAATATATATATATATATATATATATATATATTATATATATATATACATATACATATTATATTATATATATTTATATAGATATATATATATATTATATATATATATATATTATATATTTATAAAGTCTCGCGAAAAATTTTTTTTCGTCATAGGGACTCTGAAACGATTTGTGTCGTAGGTCCGAGGTTCGAATTCCGCCATGACGCCTATCCCATTAGCGAATTTTTTCCCAAAGGAAATTCGCTAAAAACCTGAAACGGATAAGTCCGGTGACATCCCGGTTTCAGAATTTTTCGCATACTCAATACTTTTCTATATATCTATGGTATAAAAATGGAAAAGAAAGAATACGATTAATTTTTAAAGTTTAAATTTCAGTCTTTGTGTCAGCAAACGTTCAATAAACGTTTGCTTAGCATTTGGCTTATAGCATTAGAGCCATGGTGAGAGATTGAGGGAGGAAAGTTGGTGTTATTTAAGTTCAGGTTTATATTGGAATTACTATTGGTGCATTGCTGACCGCGTCCTTGGAACGGCTCAGTTGGTCAGGGCGTGTCCAAAATTGGTCAGGTCTCAATTTTTCGTAAATATCTTTCTGAACAAGGATCTGCGATTCTGCCGTCTCGTATCGGATGGGTGTCCCAGGCAGAACGCACTTTAGTGGTCAAAGGTTCTGTCTGGAACACCCATCTGATACGAGTCTGCAGAATTGAAGATCCTTGTTCAGGAAGGTATTTACGAAAAATTGAGACCGGTTCCAGCCATTTGTTAATAAACTTTTTATTATCAAAACACCCCAGGGCTCTTGGTCTATTACTGCAGTCATGCAAGTTTATGTGGTGTGAGTTTAGGTATTTAATTCATGGCGAAGGCCGATTATTCCAGTTTTTTTCTAATCAAAAACTTCTCTCTATGGTGTAGAATGTCTATTGTAAATGTTGATCAGGTGTTAGGAAGATCAGTTTGATATTGTTATTTGTGCGGTCCTGGGTTTAATATAATACATATTATTTAGAAAAATATTTAAGCTATTGTCAGCAAAACACTAATGTGAAGGTCATGTTTTTATTAAAGAGTATGTGTAATCAAGATCTAATATAGGAGTTACGCGTTTAACTCCAAATTACTTAAATTAAACCTAATTAAACCTTATATATTGAGGATGAGCATGAATAGAGTTCATTATAAATAATGAATAAAAATGTCTCTCCACAAAATATATCTTTATTGGCAAAGCGCTTTCAACCTAAGGTAAAAAGCTTCTAAACTAAGGTAAGTTAGGTTGGTTAGGTACATCATCAGTGTAAACCTAACAAACAGAGAAAATAAGAAAAAAAATACAAAGTAACATTTTAAGTAAACAAATGAAAGGCTAGAAGAATATTACAAGAATCAGGTACATCAATATATAAAAATACAATTAAATATATAGTAAAATAAATAATGTATAACTTAATTAATAACCTATTATTTAGGAATTGAAAGAAAACAGTCTCTCCACAATAACTTGTTATAATAAACAAAGCCGACTTTCGGTCTTACAGACCATCATCAGTGTCGGTGAAAAGAGAAAGAAGTTAGACTATCATTTGTCAGGAAGCTTTATATTATAGTAGGATAGAGTCCTGTAGCTGACAATAAATCTATTATTTATTTTTCTTTTTATTAAATAGTATTTTGTATTTTTGATAAACCTGATTCTAAATTAGTATTATTTTAGCCTATCATTTCTTTACTTAAAAAGTTACTTCGGAAATTTGTATTTTTCTTTTATATATTCAATTGTTACTTATTAAATAGCGATTGCACTAATGATGGGCTTTAGTTAGTATAGTGTTTTATTTTTAAATAAACACCTTTTCTTAAATACATTTATCTCTTATCACTGAGTTGCTTTATCAAGCAGTTGTTATATTTTTACGCGTTCAATGAATTTTCAAAATTTTCTAAAAAGTCCATAATGACTAAGTCTTTCCTTAGAAAACACAATTAAACTTTTATAATGCTTTTTGTACCAAGTTCCAACTCTCTAGCTAACACTGGGAGCTATAGTGATAACAGGCACGCATGCATATACAAACAGAAAATTTGAAAAAAATCACTGAAGGGGTCTTACAACACTTAAAATTAATAAATAAGTTGAAATCCTGGTGTCGACTTTTTTATTTTTATTATAAACTGATTTATTTATTTATTCATTACAAAAAAAAAAATATTCCTATAGATATACAATCCATTTGCGGCAAAAAAATAAAAATAATTATATACATCTACATATACATAAAAACAAGATACTACATAACAAAATTAGTATAATCTTTTATACCTTACTTAATAATAACTTAAATTGTGTTATTTCTTTTATTTGAACTTACAAATTATAGGAAGCAATATACGAATATTGATAAATGTAATCTTATCCACAGGAGCCAGTAATACTATAAATCTCAAAGTAAAACCCTATTAATTTTATAGTGCGAATACAATACTTTTCCAATATACACACAGTATAAATGAGGAAGCGTAAAAAATTAAACAAGTACACTCAAAGTATTAAATGTGTTTGATTTTTTTACTTAATTAATTACCTAAAGTTGATCAAGAAAAGTTTTGAATGACCTCATGTTCTGTTTTAAACAAATAATGCACAATTTTTTTTAATATACGTTTATAACTTTAACTATAATAAATTAAACTCCGAAGTTAGTAACTTAAAACAAATGCTTAGTAAAGAAAAATAAACAATTTGTAAGAAGATACAAGTTATAAGAACAGGAAGGTTTTTAAAGGTTACACTTATTCCAACTCGTGAGGTCAGGTTATACATCTAAAATGTTTGAGCATTAAATCACTTTGATTCAAAAGGCTTTTACTTAGTATAAAAGGTCTTTACAAAATGGCTTCCTTTTTAAGTCTGAAGGGACAAGTTAACTACTTGTGAGCAAACTTAGACCTGTTTAGACCTTTACATAATAAATAAAGCTATTTATCTCTTTGTTTAGGTCATAATGTTAATATGGCATCATCCTCTTAAAAAAGGGAAAGCTTCGTAAAAGCAACAATTGTGATTTGCAATTTTCTTTAAATTCAAGCGAATTTTAGATTTTGTTTTCTTCCTTTCTAAGTTGAGGAGGACGTATTGTAACAGCGAATTTTTTTAATAAATGCATTTTTTGTGTCCCTATCCTTACTAACCTCTTAACCTTTTACAGAACCTGTAACCTACTTATTATAGTTCACTATATTTACTAAAATTTAACTAATTTTAGTCCTGCCTTCTAAGTTGAGGAGGACGTATTGTAACACCGAATTTTTTTATTAAACAAATCTTTACTATTAATAATTGTATTCATTTAATTTACAATTAAAAATAATCTTTGTATTTAATCAAAATTAGGCAAGAAGAAGAGCATATGTCCTAATAACTCCTGAACTTCCATCATTATTTTCATCATTTAAGTCAGAATTTATATGTTTTGTTATGTTTTTATGTATCTATTAAATACATGAAAATAATAAATGCTTATTTAATTTTTTTTATTTAAATGTCAATGTTTTATCACCTTCAGATTCGAAAAATCGAAAAATATTTGGTGATCAATATGAAAGAGTGTATGAATGTGTAGTTTTCTTTTAATCACGCTAAAATTCAAACAGCTTATTAATTTTTAATAAAACTTAGCAGAAAAATCAAGTTATAAGTTTTTCTTCATAAGAGAAGAAAAACTGGTTAGATTTTGGGGTTAATCTAACTAAACGTATTAACATGACGTCTTATAAAACTGTAAAAAATATAAGAACTACCAAAAAATATTTGTTTAATAAAATATCTTTTTAATGATTTTCTAAACATTTCCAAATAGAAAGACACCTCAAGCATATCCTTGGCAAGCTCAATTCTCGAGATATATTGACAGATATGCACAATTTATGTAAACACTCTTCAGTTCAAATGGCTGATCTAAATTAGCTCAAAATTTAAATTCAGCTCAAATGGCATTTTAAATTAATCATTGTAATAATTAGAATTTGTTCCTAGACGTTTCTTCTTTAGGACACGATAACTTTCCAACGAATATGGAAAATGAAACTTGTACCGAACCCTATTGTTTATGAAATATTTGTGACTTCGTTAGCCCTCAAGACCCACTAGAATTTAAAAAAAATCACAAATCTTGAAAAAATGTTTAGATCGAGCTGAAATTGTTCCCATATGCTTAAACTTGCATTATTAACAAACATACGAAGGTACATTGTATTATCAGCATTAGTTCTGGTTCCATTGATTTACATGTAGAGCTAAATGTAAACAAGTAAAGTAAACAAGTTTAGTTTTTTGTCTTATGCATTTAAAAATTCGCGTATATCATGGCTGTATGCCAATTATATAAACTAGTAACATGACATACTTATATAAAACAACGACCATGTTTGGTTGCGAAGCGACCAAAAGGCAAAATGCCTCTTGTTTTAGATCAGAAAGACTACAGTCACATCTGCAGTTTTTGATAAAATTGATTTTAATGAACATTTTTAGTTTTAATATTATTCTATATATGATCTTAAAGTTTGTTTATGACATGATAAGATCACACAAGAAAAATTCTGGCGCGGTGGTCCGCATGTCGGGCGAATTTCCTTTGGATGCGTGTTTCCGTGCTTTTTACATTATATAAGTTTACAACTAGTAAATAAATAATTCCGGCGCGGTGGTCCGCTGTCGGGCGAATTTCATTTAGAATGCGTGTTTCCGTGCTAAACAACCCATTTCTTGCTTATGCAAGAACATGCACATTGCGTGGTTCCGGTTCATGCTTTAGAACCTAAGCAGTTACTCAATTGTCAAGCACTGCTCGTAACTCATTTTGTCTGTATTTTCCAAAGGAAATGCGCATAATCATCCTGTTGTTGTACAAAACTGTGCCTCTAAAATTAGAAGTACGCACTATTATTTGCACTAGTTTAAAGATTAGTTACTTATCTTTAAGCTTAGTCAGTAATCTTTAAAGGTTTTAGCGCATTTCCTTGGAAAATACAGACAAAATGAGTTACGAGCAGTGCTTGACAATTGAGTAACTGCTTAGGTTCTAAAGCATGAACCGGAACCACGCAATGGGCATGGTTCTTGCATAAGCAAGAAATGGGTTGTTTAGCACGGAAAACGCATTCTAAATGAAATTCGCCCGACAGCGGACCACCGCGCCGGAATTATTTATTTACTAGTTGTAAACTTATATAATGTAAAAAGCACGGAAACACGCATCCAAAGGAAATTCGCCCGACATGCGGACCACCGCGCCAGAATTATTTTCTAGTTGTAAACTTATATTTAGTAAAAAAAAAAACGATAAAAAATTATCGACCCTTCCAGGATGTGAACCCAGGTACTCTGAGTTTGAGTGGTCATATTGACTCCGGACCACTACCAATAAACTCAGAGGCCCAAAAAACATTGAAAACGACACCCTACTCGAAATTTAATTTTCAACGACCGTAATGTTGGTTTTCTATATTTTTTGTGGTTTTTTTCGACTTTTTGGTAACTTAAAGTGGTCGTATCGTCTTCGGACCGGTTTCATTCGATTCAGCGCCCAACATTACATAGAAAACGACACCCTACTCGAAATTTATTTTTTATCGACCTAAATTTTGGTTTTTGGTAATTTACAATGGTTTTTCGATTTTTAGGTCACTTAGAGTGGTCGTATCGACTTCGGACCGGTTTCATTCGATTCAGCGTCTCAAAAAACATAAATATTGACCTTTTTGCGGCAAAAATATTAACCCTGAATTTTGCTGATTTTTTAAAAATTTCGCTGACTCAGCAAACCGGGTTAATGACGTCACAAAAACCTGGTTTTCAATAGGGTTCGTGTCCTCCCGAAGGTTGATTTTTGTACCAAGTTTGGTTAAAAAATATTAATCCGTTCGAAAGATAGAGTGTTTACAAGAAAGTGTCTAGAATACATATATATATATATATATATATATATATATATATATATATATATATATATATATATATACATATATATATATATATATATATATATATATATATATATATATATATATATATATATATATATAAAGTCTCGCGAAATTTTTTTTTCGTCATTAGGGACCTCTGAAACGGATTGTGTGTCGTGGTCCGAGGTTCGAATTCCGCCATGACGCCTATCCATTAGCGAATTTTTTCCCAAAGGAAATTCGCTAAAACAAATATGTAACATATATAACTAAAATTCTATGTCAGCTATGTTATTATATTTCATGTTATATTTTGTTATGTAAAATAACATCTTTGTGTCACAAGATATGTTTTGTTGTTGTGTAATGTGTAGTATTATGTATATAATTTGGTCACGTCAGGTTTAGTTATGTTAATAAAATAATGTAAACAGAAAAAGAAAATAATATAAATAGTTTGTTAGGATGAATAAATTTCAAAAAAGATTACTGCGAGTTCAAGGAGATGGTAAGATAAGATGTTTACACGCGGGAGTTGAATCCGGATCCAAGAGCTGAATAAAGTCTCGTGAAGTAAAACCTGAAGGGGCCGTCATTTCTCCAGGGGACTCTTCTTTTTCCAGAATTATATATTCAAAAACAGGAAAATACTTGGAAGGGCCTCTGGGACTCCGAACTAAAACCATTGTCTTGTGTTTTCTCGTCTTTTTACTATCTGAGTTTTTATCTAGGAAAAAATAAAGTGGGATAAGAGTAGGTGACTTGATTTTTTTTACAGCCCTGGTTTTTCATTGGGTGTCTTGGTCTGGTTTGTAAAAACAGGCACTTCTTTAGTTTAGGTGACCCCTTGGAATTTTTGTTTATCCACCTTTGTAATTTATTTATTAACTGGGTCACTTATTATGTTAAGATTAAGGAATATTAAGACAAAGGGATAATCCAATCTAAAGAAGTACCAAAAACTTTATTATAAGAGAGAATGTAACTTTTAATTATATGACTACATATTATGCCCAATGTTTTTTATTTTCATCAGAATGAGGTTCTGGAATTGGCGAGAGGTCTTTGCCTTGCTTTTCACTTCTTAGCTTAAGAGCATTTACTGTTCGGGCTGGAGTTCGAACCCTGACAAGGGCGGTATGTGTGTTTCTTGTTAAGGCACAACATTATGTGTATATATTGTTCCGAACTCGTTAGGACGTTACTACCGTATGCCCTTAATAAGTGAATAAGTGAGATACCAATTATTAACTTAAATTTTTTAAATGATGGTCATGATTAAATGCATTAAACTAACTTTTAATTATAATTCGTTGAATACGATCTTTGATTCTAGTAACGTACTAGATCTATATGACCGTCTACTGCAAGAGTAATTAGACTAACATAATTCGAACTATAGATAACATACTAAATAATATAGAATAATACGATAAAATATAACTGCTTCCGCTGCATTTTGATTGCCGTGCAAGAATGTCGCTTTCCTCTTTTAAAAATGGTAGATATTTTTATTAAAAGTCATAACGTCTTTTTACGTATCTTCATTTATAGCGTATGTATAAAGGAAAAGTATTTTGTTTGCAAAGAAAAAAATCCAAAACCGGTATGTCACCAGAATTTCCGTTTCAGTTGTTTTAAGTGGTTTTAACAAAGTTTTCTGTCTGTATGTGTGTGTCAGTTATCATCGAACCTCTAAGTGTACTCAGGGTTCGTTATCTTGATGTACTAAATAAGCATACTAATTTTCGGATAAGTTCCGAGGTACCCCGTACCCGGTTTCTTTATTTTTAATACAAGTTTCTTACATCAAAGTTTGTATTTATCAGCGATTTTTATGAAAAAAAAAAGTTATAAAACATCTAACTATTTCAAGAAGGTCAAGGGTCAAGGACGAATGGATTTTTTAAGGCAAATATTACTCATACGAAAAATATATCCCTAAACATACGCAAGTGTAATTTGGCTTTAATCCAAAACGCAAGGAAGGAGAACACACTCTCTTCTAATATAAAGTAAAAAACACACACTATAACAAAGATGTATAAACATATTCAACAAAATGGGATAAAAATATTTTCTTGAGCAAAAAATAAATTAGGACTGCAATACTTTTATTTCTAAGTTTGACAAAAGTTTGTCCACACAAGACTTTGGACAAAAGAAATGAGTTTGTAAAAATTGTTTTTCTTTTGTATTTATTTTTTTCTTCTATTTCGGTTTTTTTGTTACATTGCGGCTATTTGTCTGTAATGCGCAAAGACTTGTTGAATTTTTTTGTTAAGTTATGCTTTAAAGAAATATATTTTTAATTTAGTAGAATAAATGGAGGAGTGCATATTTCATCATAGTGATGATTTCTATGAATTTTTTTTTAAAATTTCTGCCATTTGACTTAAAGGAATAATAGGCCTTTGGCCCCTGCTCAGCGTTCCCTTCGAGCCTCTTCGAGGCTAGATGGACCCATTGTCCCTATATAGATGTAGACATACGTACAAGAAGACATAGTTAGCGTTGAACAATTATCTTAACCCACTGTTTAGTAAAAGTTAAAGTTTAAGTTAAAAGTTAAAGTTAAGTTAAAGTTTAAGTTTAAGTTAAAAGTTAAAGTTAAGTTAAAGTTTAAGTTTAAAGTTTTTATTTATATTATTATTATATATAAATTTACGAGTCCACATTTTTGGACATTGCCTGATTTGACTTGTAAATTAAATACCCAGGTGTCTTTCCTGTTATGATACTTGATTAAAAGTATAAAACCACCAAGCCAGCCAGGGGCCTAATATCAAACTTGAACAAACTTGTGTTGGCAGATGAGGTTTCGGTTTTGTCGAGCTCAAAACAGTTGTAAGAAGTAAACTATTTTTAAAACCTGTTAACTTTATTATAATTGTTATTTTAAGGCGTTCTTAAATATTTCCTGTAAAATTTTACCAGTCATTCAGGGGACTCTATTTTAACTAATGCTTCGTTGTTTCTTTACTGCTTGAATAGGTTTAGATTACTAATAAATAGAGAAAGGGTTTCTTACCCTTTAAAGAATATCTGCTTCTTTGTGTACAACTATTTGTTTCTTTAAAAAAAGAAGAAAAGTTAGAGAAACAAATAGTTATTTTTATAATTATTTGTTACTTTAACTTTTTCTATTTTTTCCTTATTCTTATTGAAAGCAGTATAGCTAAAACACTTTTAAAGCTTAAATTTATCATGTTATGTATTTTAAAATAAAAAACTGTCAATGTTTATTGACACAATTCAATATTTAAAGTCATCAAGCACAGCTTAAATTATATAAAACTAGTCTCTTTCCAAATTTTAACTTTTAGCTTAGTAATCTCACTTAGTCCCATAAACTTCAAAGTTCTTTTTAAAAAAGTTAATAAAGAAAAAGTTTAGCTAACTAGTCAAGAAAATTCAATTTAGAGAGGGGACGAGGGAGTAAAATTGCAGACCTGCCCCTAATTTTCTTTGCTTTTAAATTCACCTCCTTCGAAATCCATAATCAAGTTTTTATAAATTAATATGTCAGTTCATAATACTAATTTTTATTGATTTAAATTAATAATTTTCATTCTCATTTACTCTCTTGTAATTGTAATTTATAAATATGTACAGATTATTATTTTTTGTTTTGAATATATTTTCAATACGTGTAATTTTCTTTATTTCTAAGTTATCAATTTTTATTCTTGTTTTATTTATGATGTTTGAAGTTTTTTCCTCTTGTTTTTGTTTGTTCGAAGTTTTTTTTTATCAAAGTTTGACGTTAATTGAAATATAAATATTTACTCGTAAAAAGTATCGCTCATTAATCTTAACCCTCTTTTTTGATAAATTTTAATTAAATGTTTTATATTTATAAGTTTTTTTTTATTTGTTTATTAATTAATTTCTTTATAATAACCTTTTCATAATTTAATGAGAAGGTCGTGCTAGGTATTGTAAGAGTGTAAGCTGGCAAGTATTGAACTAAGCTTAGGAGTTTTATTTCAAAAATCATAAAAAACCGCCAATCGTAGAGAAAACATTAGGCCTCGGCCTCATAGCCGCTTCGCAGCGACGGTACTTAACTCCTTGTAGCCAAATAGTTGTTGTCTTGTACATTTTGTTGTATTAGTAGTTTTGTAAAAGGCATGCTGCCCCAATATAAGCGAATTTCCAATCGTATTACTAAAAAGTTATTTGTTTACATAAAGTTACATATGACAATTAATGAAACCGGAAATAAAGCTGATAATATAATTTATTTTGCATCTGTTTGTACACATACATAGCAGTATATGAATTTGTACTTGGTATAGTTTTCAATACTTTTTTATTTTGTTTGCTGAGTCATTGTTGTGAGTTAAGGACGTCATACACATTTGGTTTAGGTTATTAATAAATTCATTTAAATAATCGTATCTGAAAGCGTACGAAATAATATATATACATATATATATATATATATATATATATATATATATATATATATATATATATATATATATAGCCTTGATAAGTGAGTCCTTTTCTTTTTAAAAATAAGAACCAACTTATGGCCCCAATCTCATTAGGGTGATGCGGCATTTAAGATAATTGGATCTCTTGTTTCTAAATTCACATTTATGACTTAGTATATTTACGAAGAGAAAAAAAAAATATTTCCCCCTTTATGTTTATCAGCATTAAAAAAATCTGAAAGCACAATACAAGTTATTGTGCTTATACAAACTTATTATGTTTCTTTTATTTACCACTTAAACTTTGCACTTTTTTAAGAGTGCAAAAAAGTATAGTGAAGTCAAAGGTGGAAAAATTACATTTTCTATTATTTATACTTTAAAAATGATAAATAAGTTATTTTCTATAACTTTTTTTCTTTTATTCAACTTGTGAAGAAAAATAGTAATAAAATGTGATTCATAGTAATACTTTTATAAAGAAAGGAGGGAATGTTTTTTAATTTCTCTTGTAGAAAGGAAATGCTTGGAAAAGTTAAAGTAAGAACTAGATCCCTTTAAAAATTTAGTTTAAAATAAAAAAAAAACGGGTCACTGTGCTCTTTGTTATAACCTCTATGTACTCTACTTTTTTGCTCCTTGTTGAAGCAGTGGGAAATTAATGATAGCTCAGTAAATGTGGAGGGGCGGTCTGGTTAAAACCGGCCATTTATAATCCAGTGAAATTCGCCCTTTCTCTTGCCCTTTTTTCCGGAGGTAGACTGAAGGGTCCGGGGGTAAAAATACTCCTTTAGAAGTAGTGAAACGCTCTTAGGCAGAAATTTTTTCAACCAGAAAAACCTCACTGAAGCTATTTCTCATTTTTCCAAAAAAAGATTTTAACAACTTTATATATATATATTTCTATCCTTTTTTCTTGCTAAGTCTTAGTTTTCATGACATTTGTAAGGCAAAATACTCTCTTTCTCTCTCTCTCTCTCTCTCTCTTTTAACTATAAAAATCTTTTACCAAAGACAATGCTATGTGTTATCTTTATGCTTTTCATCGAGAAACAGAAAAGTAAAAAAAAATACTGAATACTAAAAGATTAGAGAAACAAAAAAAATGGTCTCGAAAATGAAACTTTATCACTTTTTTTGTTGCTGCTGTAGTTTGTTTTCTTTATTTTTTTAAATATATGAAAAATAAGATATTATAGCGAGCTTATTAATGCAGCACTTTCTAAAACCAACTTTCCTTACCAAATGCATAAAATGCATTTGATAAGGATGATGATAATAAGGCTTTTTGCACTTGAGGAATGTTTTCAGCAATATCTATCGTAGGATTGATAAAACTGATATATTCTGCTTTCACAGAAATTTAAAGTTTACAATCAATTATTTGTGTCGATATTTAATCATAATAATAAAGCTTATTTATTATTGAAAAAGTCCTTGTTTATAAATTGTTCTTTGAACTTTATAGTTTAGGTTTGCATCTCAGGTTAAGCTCTTGGTTTCATTTAAGTTAATTTAAAAATAAATTAGTATCTAGGTTAATTATTACTTAGCGGGTAACGGTTCCCTATTACTTAGGTGTTTCTCGCATCTCTGATAAGTGTTTTCTATATTATTTGATGTTAAAAAAAAAATGCTTAGTGTTTTCTGGTTAAAAAAATAATCGGTAAAATAAAGATAAAAAATAAGTTATTTTTTAGAGGGCATAGGATTATATAAAGGGGTAAACAAGTTATTTTTTGGGGCATAGGGTTAGGAAAAAAGTGGGGAAAAACAACTTCTTTATGAGGCATTGGGAAGGAATACTGGGGAAGGGCTAAGAAACTTTATGTTTACTTTAACGACCCGGCTGAGAGTAATAACATTCTGCTTCAGAGATAAATCGGTTTTCAGGGGTTTTCGAAAAGAAATAAAAGCCACGGGGGGCGGCGAGATAAGGATCTGGCAAGATTCAGGATGTCTCCGAGTTCTCATAACTTGTTCCAAAACTGCTTCTTTGAGAAACTTTTAAGGAAATTGAATATAAAGTTTATTTTATATAACAACTTAAAGACGGGTTTTTAATTATTGATTCCCAACGAAATGAATATTAGTTTCTTTGTAAGTTTTTAACGAGATATTTTTATCAAAGTTCGGTGTATATTTTATTTAAGGTTTGAAATTTATGTGGTCTTTTTCCTAGAACCTTTGAAAGAAATGTGCTAGGTAGCGTAAACAATACTAAATGGAAAATGTCAGAGGCTGAAATTGATATAATCTTATCCACTTTGGATAAAGTTTGCTTAACTAAACTTATAAAATTTGGTTAAAGTACTGTTCTAGAATTCAGTGATTGTTTCTACTTGTGTGAAGTTTACTCTTCTTCTTCATATTTAATTTAAAATAAATTGTTTTTCATTTCATTTTCACTTATAATTGTAACTTATTTTTAGTATGTTTGTACATTTGTTTATGAATGGAAACAGGGTTCATGAAAATTAACATTATATGAATATGTTAATTTTCATAATATCATCATATGAAGGAAAAAATAGTCTACCTATCCTGAGTAGAGGGTTTCATATGATTGCGCACGCTCACAATTGTATACAATTTTAAGATTCTTGAAATAAGTAGTTCTCTATAAATTGTCTGGAAGACAAAAATATATCAGTTTTAAAACGTACAATTTTTTTAAATATACTGAGCTTCATAAAACGGATTACTGCGACCAAAGTTATAGCATTTGCAAAATGTCTTAAAATTGCATGAAATTTAGACATCTTTTTTTAAAGAAAATTGCCAAAATTATATTTTTTAGTGGTTTTTGCCAATAACATAACGTTAGTTGTGGTCATCCAAATTTAATAAATTAAAGCTTAATTTATTGGCGATTTTAGGCATGAGCTTTAAAAATTATCTGTTTGAGGTTTACACCACTAAAAGAGAACCATTTATTTCAAAAAACTTAAACTTTGGACGATTATCTAAAATCTTGAGCGTGCACTAATATATGAAGACTTCCTGTCAAGATAGGTAGACAATGTTTTTTCTTTATCAAATATTTCCACAATTTTTTTGTAAATAAGAGTTCAAAAAAGTCACATTTTTAGGTCAGGCTCTTGGACTGTAGGGAACAAGTTTTATATGACATGGAATTATCACGTGTAGGAACAAAAGTGATCAAACCATTTATTGGTTGTCGCGTGATTTGTGGTTGATCATCAAATGATTATTTAATATATGATCACTTGATGAAAAATATGCCTCTTAAAATAAATGACCCTTTCAACCGAACATTTGTTTACTCTTTATAAAAACTAGGCCAGTCTCTTTTTTCTGTTTACAATGCTATTTTTATATGACAACATTTTTCATCCTTCCGTTGACTTGTCAATACAATGTGTGTCCCTTTTCTCCCTGATGGTTCTACAATCTATTAAACCTCCGTCGGTATATAGAGAATGTTTTCTCAAGAAAGAGCGTTTCAGATTTCAAAGAAATCCCACTGAAAAGAAAACACATTGGAACGCCAAGACATGTGAACGGCCAGGAAAAAAAAACAGAGACGACAAAAAGTATCGATTTTTTTACTGTCCGAAATAAAAGTAAAAAAAATATTTAAAGTAAAATGTATTATTTATTTATTGTAATGATTTATATATTTGTATTGAATTTATTGTAAGGCTATTGAGAATGAAAAATTTCTTTGTATACCTTGTGGTGCTGGAAACTATAAACTACTGTAAAGCTTTTTTATTCTTTATCCCTATACTAGAAGGGTTTTTGCTTCTCTGGAAGAGAAACGTTTTGCTTTCCATTCTCTATAGAAGAGAACATGCTTGCTTCCCCTTATCTCTATAAAAAAGGTTATTTCCTTCTCTATCTCAATAGATGAGTAACTTTTGCTTCCTCGCATTCATAGAAGAAAATGTTTTGCTTCGTCGTCTTTGAAGTATAGTTTTTTTGCTCTATGAAAAATAGATGTTCGATTCATTATGTTACTTGCTTTCTTAGATGATGGAAGGGATAATTTATTGCATCCCTCACTGCGTTGTATGCAGGTTTTTTACTTCTCACTCTCATTACTTACTGCACAGGCAACGCTCTATTATTATTTATCAGTACTAGCTTTAACACGTGGACATAGTCGTTAATAAATATAACTGCACGTACCACTTACTACGTAAGCTTAATAATTTTAATACAGTAGAAGTTTTACTTATGATTTATTACGGCTGGGCTTACCCTTATATGGCTCATCATGTAATGGCATGGAGCACATCTAGTGAAGCTCAAAGGGTTCTCATATTACAAAAAAGGTTAATTCGTCTGATATATAGCGTTGGCCCGCGAGAAACAGCTGGAACTAGTTTTTATAAAGCAAAAACTGTTACCTTACCTTCTGTCCTTATCGCTAAATCCTGTAAATCTATCCGACAGTTCCCTGACGGATTTCTATCTCACTCTGACATCCATAGAATTAATACCAGAAACAAATATAACCTATATCCTCCTTACTGCCGTACAGATCACTTTCAACAGGCTCCTTATAATCTTAATAACCTGACCTTATAACCCTTACAATCACTTGCCCCCCCCCCCAAAATCAAATCTATCGAATCCTACAAATGTTTCTCTTCCCACTTAAAGTTGTTCCTAGCTTCCTTAGCTCCTTACACCCTACAAGACTACCTTTCCCGTCCTCACTCATATAACTTCTTTTTAAAAAAATTAAAATAATGTATGTCTAGTTGTTAAGTTTATTATTGTGTATTTAATAATTTTTTAAATTTCTTATATTTGTATATGTATATTACGACGTGTTACATCCACATAAGTGGCTTTTGTAATAAATAAAAAAATAAATAAATAAAATTATGAGTTAGTGTTCAGATGAAATGAAGACAAAAATTTGAGCTTTCAGCCGTAAATTAAGCCTTCTTCATAAATAGTTCTATTTCGAACTGAACAAAATGTTTTCGACTATCTTAAGAATAGTAAATATAGTATTCGTTTCTTGAATGATGTGATGCTAGCCCCGTTTTCCATGCTGATCTTTATTTAGAAGTAAGTGTTTATTTACCAATGGTACACACAGTTAGCTATTGTTAAATAATTATAACCAATCTTTTAAATGTTCATGTTATCTGATGCAGTTTGTAATAAAACTACTTTTGAAAAAGGTCTTATTTACCAGCCACCACATTATAACTTCAAATATCATATCATTACTTCAATCTTATTTGAATAGTTTAGTCAATAATCATATATTCGTTTTGTAATCTTGTAAAATGTAATCATTTGTTCAAAATAATAAAGTCTTTATTTATTTATTTATTTTATTTAATTTTGCATAGCTTAATTAAACATCATAAACATGATAAAAGACATTAAGTTAAAAGTATTTAATCTGGATAGAGAATGAAAAAAGAAACGCAATACGTTTAAAAAAATACGTTTATATTATATTGATAATATTATAATTATGAAATAATTTAATTGGTTTACTTTATGCAAATGTTTATACTTCTATTTGAATCCAAATTATATCTGGAGCCTACATTAAAAGATAGTTAATAGATGGTCCTTTCTTTTTTATAGTTCTTTCTGGGCTGGTCTTGGAGTTTTTTATGTTAACCCTTCAATAATAATTATCTGTTTATTGTTAATTACTGCAAAATTGCCCTTGACTCTAGCAGCGATAATTTGAGGTCTGAAAATGTTTCTCTTATCCCGCACATGTTTCCCGCAAAATATTCTCCAAAACTGATATTCTCTTTAACTTGATCTAATTTATCCGTATTTTTTATTACCAGCACTTTCAACGATGAATATACTGTTTTTATATCGGCCTACTCTGCGAATATAACCGATACCAGTTTCTTTAATATATATTTTCATAACGTAGCTAAAAAGTTTCTTTATGTGGACGTATAAGAAAAAGACTTATAAAAATCTGTTTTTTTTATATAACATAGCTAAATACTTTCAAAATAGTTTTTCCAAAATTTTCATTTTCTATGTAGTCAAGAACATTATCATATTTTCCTCTTAATAATCTATTTCATGTAACTTATTCTATCTTTTTTTTTAATCTGATATTTAATTTCTTACTTCTATGGTATCTTCTTTTATAAGATTTCATTGTTTTATGAGTAATTCTTGAATTTTATTTTTAAACGATTCTATAAAGTTTTTTATCAATTTCTTTGTAAGTTTATCACCCATTTCTTTATTGTACTTCACACTTTTAAAATATTGTATATATAATTATGCATGTGTGATACATTTGATTTGTTGTTAAAACGTATATTGATTGCGATAATTTTTCGATTTATTATCCGATTTATATTTCGATTTATATTTATCAATAAAAAATATTTTACTTGGTTTCCACTACACCACGAGGGAAGGGAATTATTATATTTCTTTAATTGTTTCTCATATTAACTATATTAATAGTAAGGTTGGGCAGTTAGAGGAATAAAAACTACTACTATCTACTGATTACTATATTACGCTCTCTACCTCATTAATTACTCAGTAGTAATACTCACCTGTTCATGTTTTTTACAGTTCTTGATTTTCAATCTGTTTATATTAAAATTATGAATTTATATCTAAATTAATTAGCATTAAAATGCAATAATTTAAATTATTACCCGAATAAGCCCTGAGGTAGAGGGGTTAATATAGTAATTATTAGATAGTAGTAGTTATTATTCCTCTTATTGCCTAACCTTATTAATAATAGAGGGAAGGGAATTCCCCTATAATGCTTATTTTATCCCTCTCAAGAATTAAATTAATTTAAAGCTATAACTTTTTAAATCAAATGTTAAAACTGAATATAAAAAAAATAATAAATAATTTAAAATGAAAATAGCATTTCAATATATAAGATAAATTTTAGTTTTGTATAATTTATTTTATTGCAACACGAATTGTTATAGTTATAAGTTATAAAGTTTTATTGTCTTAGTGTGACTTGAACAAAGAGACAGCTTAGTAAAAGAGAAACAATCTGTGATTGTACGCAGGATAATGTGTAAGTTGTATGAGGAGGAATAATTGTCAAACTTTCTATACAGAATGTACGTAAGGTATTATCTGATAAACGCTAACATAAATCGATTCAAGAGATCATAAGTGTCTCTTGATAGCCTCTTGAAGAGTCACTTGTTCCTTGACGACTTTAACTTACTCGGGGGGACACATTGTTTCCTTTAGTCCTTTTAGATAATCTTATCAACGTTTTATGACAACGTTAGGTAGATAGTTAATAATATTTTTGCAATATTATGTTGAATTAGTCTCAAGGAGGGTTAGGCTTGTTTAGGGAGAAATCAAGTAGGTAGTTTAGTGTGTAAAACAATTTAGTAGTAGAAATATAGGAGCGTTTGAAAATATTTACCCGTTACCATTGGTCGTGTCTTTTCTATTATTTTATGTAATTGAAGACACACAGGACTGATGTAGAAATAGCGATCCAGTAAGGATGTAATGCACTTGTATGATTCTCAATAAGAGTAAGTCAGTGAGGACATATTGAACTAGCGAAAACATGATGCATCATTGTAAAATAAAAAACCATCAGAGGGCCCGTTTCACAAAAGTACAAGTCTTGTAGTTACAAAAATTGTAAAAAACAACTTATAATAATAATAATGCCCGTTTTAGGGCCGTTCGGCCCTTCAGGGTATTTGCCCTTCGGTAGATGTGACCCACCTCGGGTGGGTCAAATCTACTATGATCAAAGTAAAGCTAAAGTTGGCGAAACATGTTTACAACAAATTCTATTCGTAAAAACTCAGAGCCTTGCCCGGGCTGTGAACCCCGGACTTCCGGTTCCGAAGTCCAGTACTATACGACCGCGGCTACGGAAGCAGATTAACCAACTTGTAATGACAAATTTACATGTGTTACGAGAATACACTTGTAGATTTTTAGTATTTGTCTATTTAATAAGCAACATTTCCTTGTCTACTTCTATTACTTGTAACTCTCACTTGTAAATGAAGTGAATTCACTTCTACCAAAGTCTGAACCTAGGTAGACTCAGTTACAAGTTTATTGTATTAATATAAAACTTAATTTTTATCACAAACTTTTAGTTTACTAGTAATCTAGCGCTCAATATGAGTTTTTAAAACGTTTTAGCGAATTTCCTTTGAAAATTCGCCTAATGGGATATTTTATAAATATTACTTCTCTGATTTTAGAAATAATTAACTTATATGAATTAAACTGGGTTTTAATAATATTTTGGCTCATTGTTTACAAAAACTATTGTAGGTTACAATAAATTGAAATGATATTCGTGAAACGCTTAATTTTGTCACCTGTTGTTACAAGTTGTTTTTGTACAATATTTTGTAAAATGTGTGGGGGAGATAATCAAATTTGATTGGAGTTTGAAACAAATATGCTCGTTTCCTAAGAGATCTAAGATCAAACTTGTAACTACTAGTGTATTTTAATAACATTGTATAATTAATAACCGCTAGTAATTACCAGTCTTAACTTATACAATAATAAAACAAATTTCTTTCGATTATTAGTAAACTTGCAGCTTTTTACTTGTATTAAAAATCTTCCTAGAAGATTTAAGAAAAACTTGTAACCTACTAGTGTTTTTTAATAATGTAGTATGAAAATCGCTAACAATTACTAGTCTATACTTGCACATTCGTGAAAGAAATTTCTTACAACTATTAGTAAACTTGTAGCTGTTTACTTGTAGTATACAAGACTTGTAATTTTGTTGAATGGGGGCCTAGTATGTCAGGGAAGACACTCTGCACTAATGAAGACATAGCGTACCAGTAAGGACGTCATGCACTGGTATGATTCTCAAGCATTAAACCAGTGTTGACATACTCCACTTATAAAGACACAATTTATTATTGTAAAACAAAAGACCTTGTATGGATATAAAGCATCAGTATGTCAGTGAGGACACATTGTACTACTGGAGACAGAGCGTACCAGTAAGGACGTCAAGTGCTGGTATGGTCTTAAAACATCAGTGGACTAGTGTAGACATGTTCTACTAGTGAAGTCTCAGAGCATCATTGTTATATAAAAGACCTTAGTATGGACTTGAATTATGAGTATTTTAGGGAGGACACAATTGAGATCTAAAAACATAGTAACCTGTGTACGCGCATCATACGTTTGTTGACACAATGCACTTGTATGTGCATTGTATGTGTATGCACTTGTATATTATATTCTAGGGTTATGACTAATGGATTCTATCGTAGAGGAACTATAAATAAATCATTTATGTTTTACAAAAATATACTATTATTATTGCTTCTTTTAACATCTTAGTGTATTACTGAGGCTATGCTCTAGTTAAAGATCAGCAGGATGATCCCAACACGGCAGTGTGGACATAACTCTATAAAATAGGAGACCATCAGTGAAAAAAAGGAAAGGATGAAATATTACGTATTCAAGGTGTTATTTAGAATTCCTACGCTTTACCGTTGTTATTTAAGTTCGGCAAAGCGTTTGGATTCTATGTCGTACTTTGAATCCGAATCAGCAGTACCTGCTCTTCAGTGACGTGTGAAGTACAGAGTTATATCAATATTCAACGTTTTTATTGACTGATTAGCATTATTTATTCCTACTTAGCGAATAAAACTGGTCTGCTAAATACATAAAGCCCTAAAGATGTGTTTATAGCAGAGTGGTTGACCGCTGCGGTTAACCGGGAAAATGTTTTAAATAAAACACTTTCCCAGGCTTTTTCAAAAATAACCGCAAGGATGCTTATAAAAACTAGCGTTTATAACCTATAGGCAACCTATCTTTTGTTTTTTATTTGGAATTAGTTTATATTTTGACATGTTTTTTTGATCCATTTCGATTTTTTTATAACCTAATACCGTAGGTTTATATAAAAAACATTGTGCTCACCCTAGAGCAGAGACTATAGATACTTAAACAGTAAGACTGTCGACTCAATGGTGGGAAAATTTGGATTCCGGTCGACACTAGCGCGGCGGGGGACCTACCTTTCAATTGAGTGGGCGTGCCTTGATTTCCCGCTTTTTGCCCACAGTCAGTTTGAAATTTAATTTTTATACTTTGTATAGTTATACTTCTAACTAACCCAACCACTTTAATCTTACACAGAACGCTTCTGATTACTTTTAAGTTTTTCATTCAAGTAATTTATTAATTTAATTGATTCAATCAGGTAATAATGAAATAGTGGCTAAAGTTTACTCGTGGTAGAAGATAGATTTCGGCATTTAATGCAGCCTGTATTTTAATTACATCGGCAAAATGCGCACATGTAATTACCTGATAAAATCGACTAAATCAATCAATTAATTAAATGAAATTTACACTTATCTGCCATCAGTAGCGTTCTCTGGAAGTTTTAAAAAAGCTTCTATTTACTTTTAGTATCTGAATTTTTGAAATACAGAACATGCAACGGCGAACCGTTTTTGTGAAAAATACATACAGAAAACAATTATTTTATAATAATAATAAATGTAGCTGTCATAACCAAGAATTGTCATGGTATTCATAAATTTAAGTATAAAAATATAATCAGTCATTTTTGGAAAGCTATTGGGGTTAGTTCATGAGTTGTCCGCACCGGTCCGCCGCAGCGCTATTTTTAGTAGCTTGCGATAATCGAATCCAAACTTTTTCTCATTTAAGTTAACCCCCCCTGCCCTAGAGACTGTAGATACTTAAACAGTAAGGCTGTACTCAATGTTGGGAAAATTTAGATTCCGGTCAACACTAGCCAAGCGCGGGACCTACCTTTTTATTGACGGGGCGTGGCATAATTTCCCGCTTTATGCCCAAAGTTAGTTTTAAATTAAATGTTTATACTTTGTGTAGTCAAACTTTTAACTAGCCGTACCGCTTCGCACGGCCTTCGTCGTCTTTAAACTTACACAGAACAGCTTCTAATTACTTCTAATTTTTTCATTTAAGTAATTTCTTAATTAAATTGACTTAATCTGGTAATAATGAAATATTAGCTAAAGTTGATACGTACTAGAAGATAGATTTTTGCATATAATGCAGACTGTATTTTAATTTTATCGGCAAGATGCTGCGCAAATGTGATTAATTGTAATTCCCTGATAAAATTGACTAAATCAATAAATTAAGTAAATGAAATGTACACTTACCTGCTATCAGTAGCGTTGTGTGGAAGTTTTAAAAAGACTTCATTTTACTTTTAGTGTCTGAATATTTGTAATACAGAACAACAACCATTTTATAATAACAATAAGTGTAGCTGTCATAACCAAAAATTCACATGGTATTCATAAACTTAAATATAAAATTATAATTGGTCATTTTTAAAAGCAATTGGGGTTAGTTTATAAGTTGTCCGCATCGGTCCGCGGCAGCGCTAATTTTTAGTAGCTTGCGGTAATCAAATCCAAACTTTTCCTCGTTTAAGTTAACCTCCCCTCCCTGGTTTACCCTAAAAATGTGAAACCCGGGTTTGATCACAATATTCCGTTTTATGAATTTTTGTTCTGCTGAATGGTTTTAATCAAGCTGTATGTCTGACTGGGGTGTTTGTAATTGTAAGTAAAAGTTAGACTAAAGGTTTAGTTGTGCTGACCGCAAAGCGATATGGTTTTGACC
Source organism: Microvelia longipes (assembly GCA_018340805.1). Lineage (NCBI taxonomy): Eukaryota > Metazoa > Arthropoda > Insecta > Hemiptera > Veliidae > Microvelia > Microvelia longipes. The sequence goes on from JACMZG010001913.1 coordinate 30,349,888, forward strand.
GTGTCAAGAAATATACTATTATACACTAGATTAAATTTGATTTTATACTACAATATACCCTTTTGCTGAGTCATTAAAAAATGTATGTTATTAATTTTGATCAGTGATAGTTGGTTTACACCAATAAGGTGAATCAATGACAAATCGATCCGCAACATTTTATTTTAATATTGGTTCTCATTTAAAGAATATTATCTTTTAGATTTTTAAACTATAATTTTAATCTTTCTTTCTGTTTTTCGACGTACGGAATTTCGTCAGATAGTGTGACACATAAAATGTAGTTCTATCAAATCAAGCTGATAGAGTTTATTACGTGATTCAAATGGAGGGTTTTTATTTATAAAACCAAATTTTTGTTGACATGTTAGGTTATAGTCCGGCGGTGACGTCATTGCAGGAATCAGTATAGACAATTTACATCATTATACTAACAAATTAGAGAATTACTACGTAAAAAAGAGACATTTTAAAATAAAATTTTCAGAAATTTATACCTCAGGATACAACAACCATTGAGATTTAACACGGCAATTTTCATTTAGATATGTTTGAAATCAAATAAATGGAGTTTTATCGTTAACCTCGAGAATGTTTTTTGTGAGTTTATGTATAATTTATAGCCAACCTGCGTTTGTAAGCTTTTTGGCTCTGTGATTAAAGTGGTTGCTCGGAATCTCGCAGTTTGTCGGTTCGAATCCCGACGGGACATAATCATTTTTTAGTTTATTTTTATTCTTTTGAATATTTCTATACGTGTCTGATTTTCGATCGATTGGATAAAACATTTTTCCCTGTTTTATACATTTTCAAAATTATTGCTTGTGGTTATTGATGTAAAAACAATATTTACCGAATAGCACAACTAAATATAAAAATTGATTTTTGTACCAAGTTTTAACTCTGTACCATAAATTCTCTGAGTGCTATGATGGTAAGGCACACTCACAAATACAGACAGACAACTTTTTGAAAACTACTTAGGAAGTAAATCTCGGTTTCAAATGTTCCGTACAGACGCAATACTTTTCCAACATGTACTTTTAAACAAGAATTTTTTTGTTTACAATTCATGATTTTCAATGAAAGTTGCCTATATCGATTCCTGCAATGACGTCACGCCATTCATAAAAAAAGTCAGGTTATAACCCCCGACTGCATTTAGATTGTTTACATCGAACTGAATCCCCTTATCAATTTACTTGGTATCAAATTACTTTTTCTTATAATTTGAAGTATCGCACCGATAGTATATATTTTTGCCAATAAGTTAAAATATTTAAGTTAAATACTTACTTTCTTACTAATCAGGTTTATCGAACCGTAGTCTGTTCATTGTCTTGCCAACTTTTTTTCTCCAAGTATCTCTATCTATCCAGCCATTAACTGAAATGTTTGCTATCTCGGTGTCTTTTTTTACTCACTCCATCCATTTAAGCTAAATTCTTTTTAGAATTTTTACTACTTCATTTTACATCTGATTTTTACTAAAAAAAATTCTTTTTTTCGCCATCTACAGAATTCCGTTGATCGAAACCCCTAGAGAGTTATAGTCCTTCGACGTGCATAAAATTAAAAGTCAATATTTTTAATGAAGCGAAAGATATCAAAATTAAATTTAGTGAATCGATTTACCGTGTAAAAAATACTTCTACTTTATTTAAATTTCAATTTAATTAGTTAAATTTTTTTAACTTAAACCTCGATTTCGGGGTTTTAGAGGGAACACAATACCTTTCCTATTTATAAGAACGGTATCAGATGAGAAAAACTGAAAAGCTTTTTAAAAAAACAACATTTATCAAATCTCCCAGATATACATATATTTAAAGTATCCAACCATGAGTTTTTTATAGTGGGGTTTTTAAAAACGAAATTAAATTTATACTGGCACAAATATTTTTATTTGATTCATTTTTATTTTATTTCTGTATAAATAATTGCTGTTAGGTGAGGTATATTTTTACAACATATATAATAAACAAAATGTTATATTGAGAGGTTGTATCGTTTTACATGTTTTTACTTTTTGGATAAAAAATATATTTGTGTCTCACTAGAGAGCATATGTGATATTCAGTTAAAGAGCAATATTACAATGCCAGATGTTAATAATTGCAAATATGTTTAAAATTACTGTATGTTTTGGAAGAAAATTTAGAGTCTTGAATATCTTCCTCCACAAAATTTGATTTGTTAAATTTTCATAGTTAATTTTCCTCATTTATACCGTTGGTATAATATAGAAAAAGTATTTAAAAGTATTTAAAAATATTTAAAGTATTTAAAAGTATTTAAAGTTTGTAAAAAAATCCAGAACTGGGTTGTAACTAGAATCATCCGATTAATTGTTTTAAAAACCTCCTAGGGTGTTTTCACAAAGTTTTGTGTCTCTATGTGAGTGTATGTGCGTGTGTGTGTCTGTTATTATCGGATCTCCCAGTGTATTTACACTAGAGAGTTAAAACTGTGTTTAAAAATTAGGTGTAGGTGTGCTATCAGTAAAATAATATCTATGACGTCATAAACAACAATAACGACTTAGCTAATTTTCAAAACATCATTAAATGCAAAAAATGTTTCGGTCAATTTAAGATCTTACACACTACATTAAATGTATAAGACTAACATATGTGCTAAGTTTCATTTCATTATCAGCATTTTGATCAGATGACGTGTGTACGTTTTTAAAAAAATGTATATGTAATGTATATGTAATGTAATGTATTTTTTTTTATATCTGGAAAATAACTTCATTAAGTTTAAATTTGGTACAAGTGTATACCTTAGTGTAATAAATGAGTATACTAAGTTTCGTTTCAATACAAGTATATCCATGATTTTTGTTGTATAAAAAAACTTTAAACATCATCTAGCGTGGTCAGTGCATTTATGGGTGACCGCTGGAAATGAAACGGATGTATTGACCAATTGAGCAGCGAGACCGAAGACGTGCAGTATAAATTTAACGACTTGTATATTCTGAGGACGAGCGAAACGAACCCGAAGTTGAGAGGATAAGCGTAGCGAATCCGATGTAATGAGAAAAAGTTCAGATACACTGTACTCGATGTTTTTGCTTTTTTGGAGGAAGCGGAGGGAGAAGATTTTTGTCATTATTTATTTAGTACCCAAAATACAACAACTATGCAAGTAATTGTTGTAATGTAATGCTAGTGTAGAGATATAGAATTATCACTCCTCCCCACGGCACAGAGTTTTCACTCTCTTGTGAGGAGTAGCCTAAGTTAATAATTTGCATAGTTTTAAGTTAAAATTTGTAATAATTTTAATATGTATTTATTTAATAAAAGGTTTTTAAAAAAAAAAAAAATTGCCTATAAATAGATGATAAGACTTATAAATGTCAGCTAAAAGTTATATGTTATGTTATGTTAATGTTATTTGGTGGTTAGTATTTATCAGTAACGGTGAATAGAATATACAGCAAATATATACTCCAGCTTTAAGCAATTATGCTTCTTAGAGGTAGTGTAGTAGATTTATTAACCTGTAACTATAAGTATAAATTTATTGTAAAAATGTTTATTGATTATTAAATTTTGTATTTCGTTGATGTATATTCTTAACAATGAAACAAATTAGTATATGTATAATAAAGCAAACTAAAACAAACTTTAATATTTAATCAATTTAATTGTATTGATTTTCATTTAACATAGGCTAAAAACTATTAAATTTCTAACATATAAGTTTAAGATGATCATGTGTATAATTGTTTATAATGTTAAAGAATTCCCTCTCTGCAGCACATGTTTTATTGCTGAGGACACTTATTGCTTTTATTTTATTTTTTTCGAATATGTTCATAGAAAATTAGTTAATAGAGGGCAGAATTGCATTATTTTAGGCTTGGGACTTACTGATCAAGAATGTTTAAATATTTTTTAAGTTTATATTACACACACACATCATATATATATATATTATATATTATATATTATATATATATATATATATATATATATATATATAGTATGTACGAAATTGTTTCTAGAAGTCTCTAGTCTCTATGAGAAACTCTATGATAATTTTGGAACGCTTTCTCGGATAAAAATGATGCTTGGAACAAATATCGAACTAGCTAATGTTTCAATTCTAAGTTATGACTGATAATTTCCTCGGCTTCGCCTCGGGTGGTGATTACGAGGGGAAAAATATAACTTTATTTCCAAGGTGGGTTTAAGATCTTTTCTCCAGACATTGTCGCCATTTAATTATTATTCTCACTTTCATACGTTTTGTTGTATATTTTTTTAATCTTTTTGGTAGGGTCCCCTAACAGATTTTGGTTGTGCTGTCTCCCTCCAAAGAATTATCAACATTTGTTTATTCTTTAAGCAGCTTCTTCTGATCTCAAAATGTATTGTGTGCCAATATTTTTTTTTGGTCGGGTCCCCCTCATAAATTTTCCACAGTGCCGCCTGTGGAAGTGTAACACAATTGTATTGGTTCACTCAGAGGATACCAGTACAAAAATGAAATTCAATTCAGAGGATACCAATTCCGCAAAAATGAATATAACTGGTCTAACCTCAATACTAGGAAACACTTTTTACTCCCAAGGGAGAAAAGGTTACTTTTCACTCCCTTGGGAGTAAAATGTAACTTTTCTACACCGTCAACATTATACACAGTAAAATGTTGTAAAAAAAGTAACATTATACACCGCTCGAAAATAAAATTTATTATCAGCATTAGTTTCAGTTTTATCGATGGGTTTTACCGACTTATTCAACTCTATGTAAACAAACGTTTTTTGACTAATAAATTTTAAAATTGGCTCATATCGTGGTAGTATGCCACTTATATAAACTAGTAATATGACAAACTGATATAGAACAACAACTTGTGTAATGGTCCACACTGGGGGACCATTACACAAAAAATGTATTATTATTACTAGTGATCGGTGATAGTTGATTTGAAATCATAAGCTACTGGATCCTTATGAAAGAATAAATAAAACTATGTTGACATTAAACCTATTTGTTAAATCTGGTGTGGAAGTCTACAAGTTGCATTAATTGCACTCGTTTGAAGCTTTGTTTGCGCTAAATTTTAGAGCATTTCTTTGTAATATTTAGAAAAACATTAATGACGAGATGTTTTGCTAATGCCCAGATTTATAATATTTACCAAAAACTTAAGTAAAAATTGGATTAATAATCAAGAAAGCACAAAATTCAAAGATTCGCCCGGCTTGAGAACCTCCGCGTCTGGATTATTTTCTTTATGCTAAACCCCTAAAATCAATAAAATGCTGAAAATCAATAAAAATAATAGACACTATATGCTATAATTAGCTCCTTATGCTTCAATAAGAGCCAACAAACCTTACTAACCACATTGTAAGTAATAACTAACTCCCTATCCATATCACTTTTTTTAAATTGTTACTTTTTTCACTTATATGAAAACCCTCTTCAAATTCACTCTATATTATTATTTTAGTCTATTTTAATATTTATTAAAAACATAAAATCATTATTTTTTAAGTAAATTAATATTTAAGTTAGTATTACAAGCGCAGTTCTCCCTTCTTTTTCAAGAACTAAAACAGGGGGTGCTTTATTGTAACAACTTTATGTAAGATGTTTAAATAAAGGAATTAATATTGAAAAAAAAATAAAAAAATAACTCCGGCATTAGGAATTTAATATTAAATTTGCATCTTAGTTATTTAACTAAGACACTATTACCAGAAGTAGTAAACCATCATTTTAATTTTCTTATATTAAATTGTTAAAAACAAAGTTCATTCCCGCTCTATAAGTAACTTTCAGAGCTATCTCTGATTCTAATTTCAGTTTAACCCTTAAGGTTCGAAATGTGCTTATTCAAAAATGTCACTCCAGTCTGTAGATAACTCCTTTCTGCGGTAACTAGATGGGAATCAAGTTTACTACAACTCAAGTATTATTTTAAATTTGCTACGCTCATACTCCCTACTTCGGACTTGCTTCGCTCGTCCTCAGATAGTAAAAATATTTTTTTATTCATCCAGACATTGACTTCTCTGGATACTACTTAACTTTTATGATTAACAAAAATATGTAGATATTGCCTTATTAGATGCGTACCTAATCACAAATTGATCAGCAGTTTTTCTACGTTTTGCGAATTTTATATAAAAGTCATTATTGTCAGTTATTGACTTTAAAACAATTATTTTTTAAATGGCACCAAGCTGATAAAATTTATAAGGTGATTCAATTAAAGGGTTTTTATAACTAAAATCATTTTTTTGACATATTAATAGTCCGAAATTGTCGTCATTGCAGGAATAAATAGTAAATTTGCAATGTTGACCGCCTATATAGATTCCTGCAATGACGTCACACGACATTCATAAAAACGTCAGGTTATAACCTCCGAATGCGTTTAGTTTGTTTACATCGAATTAAATCACCTTATACATTTCTAACATCTTGAAACGGCACAACTAAACTTAAAACTTTGTTTTTGTACTAAGGTTCAACTCTATTGCTTAACAGCGATGGGGAGTTACAATAATACCGGCACGCAGACACGCACACTTACTCTCACAAGTTTGTCTGTCAGAGACAGACAACTTAGTGATAGCCACAAAGGAAGTTTTAAAAACACCTGAAACAGACAAGTATGGTGTAATCCCGGTTTCGGATATTTTCACAGCACTTTTCCTGCATACTTACGGCATAAAACAGAAAAAGTAAAATGTTTTAGATGCTCTTTGCCCGATAGAGTAAGAGGACTATTTTTCAAAGAACAGATAAAAATAAAGCTTTTTTTGGAAAGGGGTGCTTATATATAACTTGATGAGGTTATATAACCTTTTCCTTACATACCCTTGTTTGCTTTGCCTATAAAAAATTATCTTCGCCATTGCTAATTAGCGAATTTCTACGTAAGTAAATTCGCTGACTATATTTCTGAACTATATTTTCAAAATCCACTTAACTTCAGTCTTTAAAATGCCTCGCGTAATTAAAACGTTTTTCAAACTTAATTAAGTCTAGGACATTGTAGTTTCCAACTTCAATCACAGAGTTGTTGAAAATTGAAATTTTACTAAGAATGAAGAGATAAGTTCTTTCAGTGATAATTTTACAAAAGTGAGACGAATAGAAAATGTCTAAAAAATTATTTATTATAAACTAGCTTGATGGGAATTCCTTGAACTGCTTTCAACCTATCTAAATATAAATAATATAAACTTCCATTATTTAAACAATTTACAATTTTATAGAAAATAATATTTCTCTAGATTTGGTTGCTTCTGTCTTCGGCGCACTTAAATTCAGTCTCTGCCTACATCTGAATCAATAGTAATATTAAATCATAGATCTAAATTCTTCTTTTAATGAATCTAAGTACTTCTTATATTATAAATCTCAACGGAATCTCAAGTAAAGTAACCTAGATTTAATTAATTATTAATTAAACCTAACCTTTAATTAATTTATTAATTATTAATTAATAAATTAAACCTAATGTTTAATTATTAATTAAACATTATTTTTCGCTTTTGCAACTACATTTTAGTATAGTCTTTGGCTGTCCCATTAAGTATAGTTGCATTTCGTTGATTTTTTTGTCAAATTATAACATTTCTTTTTAAAATAGAAGAATCAAATTTTACGAATGATTCTAACTGACATTACCTATATTTCTTTTACAAATTATTTTCTTGGAGAAAAATGCCCTTTTTTGAGATAGAGAATACAAACCATAGAGACAGAGACATATTATTATTAGAGGAGTCTTATTGGTTGAAATATGAAACATCCAAAAAGTAATTCGAACATCTTCGACTATTCATATAATCAAATTAACAGAACAAAATTAGTTTAATTTAGTATGTGTAATAAACAGATGTCAATTGATTTATTATAACGCAAGGATCTTGAATAAAGTAGATGACTTTAATAAAACAAGAGAAGCTTGCTTCTCAACTTTCATCTAGTGAATGTTACATTTGTGGTGCTTGTTACGTCATTATTGCTTACTTAATTTTAAATTGTGGATTGTACTTAGCCACTTTAGTTAGTAATAATTTAAGCTTGTTTATAACCTTCTCAAGCAATAAACAATGGGAAACCATTGAGAGGTAAGTTTGCCCTAAAATTTAAGACCTGCGCTGTTATAAGAATTGTAAGCATGCGCAGTTTGTACCAAGCATGTGCAGTTGGTTTTTGACGTATGCTTTGTGTTGAATTCTCTCTATTTTAGTTTTCGATGGGGTCACTATTTTGTATGGCAAATCGACTTAGTGCTTCATCCCTTTTATTCAAGATCCTTTTTATAACATTACCCTACCCTTAGAAAAGGTTCCAATTAGTTTAAATAGAGCTTGAGCCCCAAAGAGATGTTTTAAGCTTCACAATGTATTGAGATATGCTATATCCCCTCTATATTACATATGTGGTGCTGCCATATTCCTCTATGGCAGCACCACATACTTTTTCTTGCATTAAACGTCTTTACAATCCTCGCCTAAAATAAAAGAAAGAAAAATTCTAAAATTCACCCACAAATTTATTGTTAACTGCTTTGAATTTATTTTAAACAAATTAGGGAGAGTTGTAATAAAGAATGAGTTATGTTGGTATTAAGGAAAAAACTTAAAACGCTAAATTTACCCTAATTGCTAAAACGTTTAGTAAAGAAATTGTTAATCTCGATTAGAGGCAAGGTTATCTTGTGCTACCATAGTAGTAATCGCGCTTCCATGGCAGCATCTCCTATTTTTTTACTCTAACCGTAAAGACTTAGTAATAAATTTATATCTTATTTATCTCTGAAAGATTTAAATATATTTTAATTTTTTAACAGTTTAAGGAATTTTTTTAAAAAAAATACAATTTTGTGGTCGTCGGCATAAAAACAGTGGGTGGGACAATAGGATTCCAACTTTTTTCAAAATAATAATAATAATAACACACACATACATACATATATATATATATATATATATATATATATATATATATTATATATATATATATATATATATATATATATATATATATATATATATATATATATATATATATATATATATATATATATATATAATATATATATATATATATATATATATATATATAATATATTATATATATATATATATATATAATATATAGCAAATAGCACTTATTGACCATACGTAAAAAAAAATAGTAAAAAGTTATGAGTTATTGGTCATGATAAATAAAACAATATTTAAACTTTCGACCGTATGAGTTTGTTATTAAACACTTTCTGATGAAGACCTAATCATACGGTCGAAAGCTTAAATGTTGTTTATTTGTCATGACCAAAACCTCATAACTTTTTTACTATTTTATATATACATACATACATATGTATATATATATATATATATATATATATATATATATATATATATATATATATATATATATATACATATGTATGTATGTATATATATATATATATATATATATATATATATATATAATATATATATATTACATATACATATGTATGTATTATATACATGTATACACAATTAACATTAATTTACTAATAGTGCTGATGACGAGAGTCTATCAAATGTGAACATTTAAAGAGAAGTTGTACTTAAACAAATCGAGGTGTACGATTTGTATGGCAATGCTTTCTATAAGATGCTGTTAATTTCATATTGACTCTTGATGAACTCTAGACATTATTGTTTTTGACTTAATTTGGTTTTTTTGGATAAACGATTGATCGGGTTTTTAATTCCAATCCTTTCATTTTTCCTCTTTTATATCGTAAGCATATCCGAAACTTATTTTTGTGCGAAAAAAATATAAACCAGTATTTCACCTGAATTATCCGTTTGAATTGTTTTTCACAAATAGTGCTGTTTTTATGTGTGTGTCTTTCTGTTATCATCTGACTCCTAGAGTATTTATGCTAGAGAGTTGAAACTTATTACAAAAATCAATTTTTAAGTTTGGTATGCAATGTCGTTTGTAAGATTAATTTTTCCTGCGACTTAAGTTGTGAATTAGGTTGCGACCTGGTCCCATAAACGTGTTTTAACGTCCTAATGGACGTAAAACTCATATTTACGACCCTAGGAACATAAAACACATATTTACGTCCATAGGGACGTAAGCCACATATTTACGTCAATAGAGACGAAAAAACACATATTTACGTTCCCAGAGACGTAAAATTTGTACTATCAATTTAAATTCCCTTGATTCTGAATTGCACGGACAATACACAGGGCATTGTCTGTGTAAAACGTCAGCAACCCTTTTTGCCAATTCAGGGGCATCTATGGCAATTTTAAAAAGCCATGGCAATTAAGTGCAGTGGCAAAAAGCTATATAAAGTCATATTTGCCGACTAAAATCAATGTCACGGAACAAATTCTAAATAACGAAAGGAATGAAAAAGAAGGTGTGCCAGAAAAATTAAAACCCCACTACAATTGTTATTAAAAATCCTTCAAATTGTAACTTCCCATTCCCATAATTATTAAAAAATTCAAGTGTAACTCTTTTCGTAATAAAAAGTATACCAAGTTTCAAAATTATGTAAATGCATAGTTAAACTCAGAGCGAGGTCATTATCTGAAAAGATGATTGCTGGGAATAGAACTAAAGTATTAACAATCTGAGGATGAGCGAAGCCAGTCCGATACGATGAGGAAAAATTATAAAGTACTGGATGTCCAAATTATACTTTACCTCATTTATACCGTGGGTATAAGGAAAAGTATTGTGTTCGCAAAAAATCCGAAACCAAAATCATCCATTTCAGGTGTTTTAAAGATCTCCTAAATGGTTTTCTGTCTGTGTGTGTGCGTGATTATATGTGTGTGTGTCTGTTATCATCGAGTTCGAACTTGCTACAAAAATCAATCTATCAGTGTAGTTGTGCTATCCGCAAAATATGTTTATGATCTCATCAACCCGCTTCAAAATAATAAGTCAGCAAAAATTTTAAAAAATTATTAAACGCGGAAAATGTTGTTATTATATGAAAAAGACCAACAGGTGTGTCAAGTTTTATTATCATTATCTCATTATCAGCATTAGTTTAATTTTTATTAAATGACTTGTGTGTGTTTTTTTAAAAAAATGGAAAAAATCACAAAATAACCCAATTATGTTAACATTCAGTACAGATGTATACCTTAACATAGTACATAGTTTTACTAAGTTTCATTTTCAATATCAATGCGACTAGTATATATATTATTTTTTTGGCTCATAAAAGTTGATCAGCATTTAGCGTAGGCAGTGCCTGGATTAATGACCGCTTGGAATTAAATGGATGTATTTACTCTTTGAGGATAAGCGTAGCGAGTCCGAAGATATGTTGCAGTATACATTTAAAGACTATTATATTCTGAGGATGAGCGAAGCGAGTCCGAAGATAGGTTGCAGTATAAATTTAAAGACTATTATATTTGAGGATGAGCGAAGTGAGTCGAAGATAGGTTGCAGTATAAATTAAAGACTATTATTTCTGAGGATGAGCGAAACGAGTCCGAAGATAGGTTGCAATATAAATTTAAAGACTATTATATTCTGAGGATGAGCGAAGCGAGTCCGAAGATAGATTGCAATATAAATTTAAAGACTATTATATTCTGAGGATGAGCGAAGCGAGTCTGAAGATAGGTTGCAGTATAAATTTAAAGACTATTATATTCTGAGGATGAGCGAAGCGAGTCCGAAGATAGGTTGCAGTATAAATTTAAAGACTATTATATTCTGAGGATGAGCGAAGCGAGTGTGAATTTTAGAGGATGAGCTTAGCAAATCTGACGTTATAAGGAATAGTTTGAGGTACCCCGTATTCGATTTTTTATAATCCATTTATGCTAACTTTACATTTAATATAAAACCATTCCAATATCTTCTTTATTTATTAAGACTGTTTAAAAGATTATAAAGAAAACTTTAAGACAAAATAACTATCTTAGTAAAACTTAAGATTAGATTACTTTTAAGTCATAGAAATTGAAAACAAAATGGCATAAAAAAATAAATAAAAAACTTTGTTGAAAAAAAGAAAGACTGCTTTCCAATTACATTCGCTACAAGTTTCTTATCTCGAACTAGAGGAAAAACCTACTAAATTTCTCTTACAAAAAAAAAGTTGCTGTAAAAAGAGGTTTAAAAAAGCGGACAAGACTGCAGGGGGGCGAAAAAATAGGACAAAGGGGATCAAACAGGATAAAGAGATGTCCTGACTAAAGCAAGAAATTTGCATTCTATTGAATTAAGGGAGAGGGGGACTTAAAGGGAGTAGGGCAGACTCGTGACCGGCTTACACAACATTCTTTTCCTTTGAATTCCACGAAAATACAAAAAGAATGCTCAAATTTGACGCATTTTGTGGTCTATATTAAGCCTTTAACGCTAAATTGGGGGGTTAATTCAATAAAGTAAAGTTATCATCGGTTTCAGAGATAAATTGATGCCATATTTTTTGTCTTAGCCCATTTCTAAAAGATTTAAATGTTTAGTGCAGGTGCTAAATTAGTTATTTAGTTACTTAATTACCTTATTACTTTTCCTAGTATATTAAGGTAGGAAAAGTATTGTGTTGTGCGTAAACATGTTCATTCTATATTAATTATCTTTTTAAGATAAGAAGTTCTAAGTGGTTTTCTTAAAGATGCCTTGTGTGAGTGTGGAGCTGGGTTTCTGCTGCGTGCATTACTCCTGCTGTGTTTATTTAAGCGAAGGACTTTAAACTTAAGACTTAAGATTTTAAGCAAAATAAAACTTAAGATATTGTTTTGCTGCTTGAAAATAAAATTTTAGACCTAGTTAACTTTTATAACTGGCCATCGTACCCTTGACACTACGAAGGTATGGGGTTCACATCCCCGTTTACGCCCTCAGTTTACTTAAAAAATTCTTAAATAAATTATCGCCAGTATTAAATTACACTTTGAGCGTAACTGTTGTCACTACTACCTGAGGTATTTCCCGATTGGGTTATCCCTGCTGAGCCACAAACCTTTTTGAGTCAATTAATGAGTTATTTAATTAAGTCAAGAAAACTCGAAACCATGAGTTTAAATTTAACTGATATGAATCTCCATAAACGACGAACACATCTACGAAATGTTACCTTGCTGTTGGTAGCCTTTTTCAGTATTTTTAGTTATAAGCTGTTTCACCTTTCTTTTTTAATTTTTGATTTGGAATAACTCTTAATGTAAACTACACATAAACATATTAGTTAGCGTGTATAGTACATTTAGCGAATTTTCAAGGATAAAATGAGCTTATGAGTTATATATATATATATATATATATATATATATATATATATTATATATTAATATATATATAATAATATAATATATATATAATATATTTATTATTTTTAATGGATCAAAATGAGACAGAACAATATACCTTGTTATTGTCCTAACCCTATTGTTTATGTGTGACGTCATTAACCCACAAAAATGTCCCTACAATCATTTTAAAAAATCACAAATCTCCATATGGTGTTTAGATTGGGCTGAAATTTTTTACACGTATACTGCTATGTATGGTTCACAAACATAAGAAGTTTTACTGTATCATCAGTATTAGTTCTGGTTTTATTTTATGACTTATAAATGTCAAACAAAATATTATGTAATAAAGTGAAAACAATGTAAACAAATCAAGTTTTTTCACCAAAGTGATAGTGTAACACACGCCTAAAAACAGTTGAAAGCATGGCAAAATGTCAAACAAATTTCCCTAAATGAAATTCCTAAAAAACCCTATTATAAAAAATATGCCAGCGTAAAAAATTGTCTTTGTGATATGAAAATATCTCTAGTTATCTCAATCTGAAATTGCCTTTCAGTTTTATTAAAATGATTCTAATATAGTTGCTCATCGTCTGACACTTGAGTTGTTTATTTATCAAGACGCTCTCTTAAATCTTTCCCTAAGCAATGTTTCTAGATTAATGAAAATATTTTTGTAAAAACTTGTCGTTTTAGCAAATTTCATTAGAGGAAAAGTCACTAACAAAATAAGTGACATAGCGCGAGATTGACCCAGGTTTTTAATGGACAATACAAAAAAATCAATAAAATAAAGAATAACGAAACTAAGCACAAATATTATAGGAGCGATTATGAGGTAAATAATGTAGAGTTTTATTATTAAAAACGCGTTATTGTGAAATGTGTTGGTGACCTTGAAAATCGATAAAATTGTTAAATTTTACTAAAATTATGGTAAAAATGTGTTTCAACGAACGATAAAATAATTTACCTAATTTTGCTTTAATATCTGGTTCTATTTTGTATTTATTGGTGTAATTTTTTATATAATCATGTTTATATGAATTTATTTAGGTTTTTTTTTTAATTTCTTTATGGGCAAAGTATACAATATTTCTTTTGTTTAAACCGGAGCCATAGTTTATTTATTGTATTTTAGCAGAGATACCCGGGCATCACTCGGCAAATATTTGATTTATCAAAATAATATTAATTATTCTTTTGAGGAATAAACAAATAGAAGTTGTTACAACTGTAAAAACAGCTGAAACAAAATGAAAATTCTTGGTTTAGGATGTTTTTGTCTATCTGACGATTGCTTGGTAAGTTAACTGTTTCGATAAGTTGACCAAAAATAAAATGAATAAGTTGACCAAAAATGAAATTTTTGGTCAACACACTTCAATTGGGTGTTTTAACTTTTAATGAGAATACGATAATGTTCTCAACAAAATAGGTCATGAATTAAACAATTCAATAAGTACCAAATATTTTGGAACCCAGTATAGTATTGAGGAAAAATAAATAATGAAGACAGCAGTCCGAGATTTTGTTAGTTTAATTTATTTTATCATCTTTCGCACAAGCGATGCTTGACATCCTCAGTGAATCTAATAACAAGAAAACAAAAACATAAACCAATTACAAAAGAACAGAAATAAAAATATACATACCAAACAAGGCAAAAAACATTTCAACACAAATGCAAGTTAATATTAAAATAATCATAGCCCAAACTTACAATACTCACAGTCCGTTAAACTTAATTCTTAAACCAGAATAGTATTATTTGAGATATATAAATATTTTTTTTAGACTCAAATGGTCTTCATCATTTAATAATGAAGACATTGGTATAATTAAAAGTTAGATCAATATCCATCGTTTAGATACAATCTGTTAGCTTTAAACGTTTTTAAACTTACCTCTATAATTATTTTTGCAAAGATCTCGATGACGCATAAAATGTGTTCATTCTGATCTATAAAGATTCTAAATTTAAATTTAGTCAAGCTCTATCGATGAAATTTTGAGATATAAGACTCAAATTTGTTTACCTTACTCTAACTCGTTCTAGTTATTTAAGAGCGGGTTTCGATGAGTCATAAAATATGTTAATTCTGACTCTTGAGTAGATTAAGCCTTAGTTAGTTAAGTCTAAAGTTTAGTTAAGATGCATGAATTATATTCTGATTTTTTAATCAGAATATACGATTTTTTAATCAGTGTAAAAAACTTATTTTTTACACTGATCCCCTTTTGTTTTTTGTGAAGGAATTTCGTTGAGACATATAATGTGGTCAATATGACCACAGTCATATTGTGAAGTTTAGTCCAACTTAGTGTGGACTAAGTTCCAACTTTAGTGTGAAGTTTAGTCAAGATCCATTCATTAGATTCCAATCTGTAAGCACTAAAATTTCGTATTGTACTAAATCCATATTATTTTCAAACCGGTACCGTAAACACTTAAACGGTGACTACTCAGACCTATAAGCATTTTAAGTTTAGCCAAGATCTATCAATTAGATTCCGGGCTGTAAGCAATAAAAGAATAATGTTTGCACTTACCCGCTGCTGTTATTTTAGCATTGATCAAGATCAGATCAGACACATGTGTTTATGACTTCTTCTGATAAATGATAGCCTAAGTTTAAACTTTTGTCTAGATCCTTTTAGAAATTTAGAGTTATAAGCAACGAAATTTTTATGATTTATTTATATATATATATTATATATATATATATATATATAGATATTATATATTATATAATATTATATATATTATATATATATAAATATATTAATATTATATTATATATGTTATTGTTAAAATATATAAGATGAAGTACCATATTAATTAGAATAAGTCTAATTGTAATTATAAGGAATATAATGAGAATCTTACTGTTTTACTTGATATGATTTTATGGCTAGTCTGAGGACCTTTTTTACAGTTGTTGAGACTGTTAGGGCTAGGCCCCGGTACTTGGAAGAAGAGTACTGTAGGCAGTCTCGCGTCTGGATACGAGAGTGTTCGTTGTCAGACAGGATTGTAAAATATTCTTTAAACATTAGTTTCTTTAATGCTACACCAAAGGATACAAAAGGTATAGAACGTCGGAAGGGACACGAGAGCCTCAACAACTGAGTTTACAAAAATGCTATGCCGTGCAGTGTAGAATCTATGGGATGAATATGCGCATTTTTTTAGAAATATTCGAAAAATGAAGAAACAAGTTATTCACGTTATTAAATATGTACTGGAAAATTAAGCAAAGCAGGATTGATAAGCAAGAGAGCGCGCCTAAAAAATCCATCTGGCATGCGTAACTGCGTGCCAGAATAATTTCTTTTTAGTGGCATGTTTAACTTTGAAGCTCAGTTAAAATACATTTTTGAAATATTAAAATTTAAATTACATTTGCCACCTAGTTTAATTTTTTTCATTTTTATTTTTACATAAAATTTATTTATAATAGTCCAATTAATACTTCTTTGAATATAAGCACTAATGAGCACTTAACGTAACGACGTATATGTGCTCTTATTACAACATGCTCCATCTAAGGGTGTATATTATATGTTAACTTAAACATGTTAAATAAGGTTTACTTTCATGAAGAGTTCTGTTTGTTCTATCTAGGTCCAATTATGTTAAAAGCTATATTTTTTGTGTCTTTGATGTTATTTTTTCTTCATTTATTTATTTTGTCCTTCTTTTTTTTGTTTTAATTAGATTTCTTTTTATGTGTTTATTTTTGTTTTCTGGTGTGTTTTTCTCTAACAGTTTTCTATTTATATTCTTCGAGTGTAAAATGAACATTATTGTTACATTTTATTTAATTAATTAAATTAAAGTATTTATTTACGGACTATTAAATGAAATAATAATTCCACTAAATAGGCCAATCCACCAATTATTATAAAAAAATAAATAAAGCTGTGCGTTGAAAATTGTACTTATAGGGTGTTGTAGGATTCATCATTCTCTGAGTAAAGTATTTTGTCTAAAGATAACAATTATTAAATTTAAAGAAATAAATAAATAACATTAATATATATACTATTAAGATTACAATCAGAATTCAAATATGTCATTAAACAAATACTTTTAATAAAAATTACTTATTCTGATAACCATAACATTGATTATTCTACAAACAATATAAACTTAAATCAACTAGTAACTCTTAACAACTATGTAGATTATAAAAATAAATAAATAAGTTATCATTTAATGCATAAATAATTAGATACAATTTATAGTTATTTCTAATTAATACTCATCCAATTTTATGCAAATCGGCCTGAGCCACAGCTCAGACCGTGGCTCAAATTTAAACTTAAGTTTAAATTTGAGTTTTATTAATAATCCATTTGCTATTATTTCAGACATGCAAAACTTTCCTTCTTAATATTAACCAAAATTAAATAATAATAATATTATTTCTGATTTAGGATTACAAGTTGAATTTAAACTATGAGTTGGAAAATTACTTTTTTTTAAATGCTCTACATAATTAGTAATAAGCAATAATTCTTAAAATATATTAACATGCATACATACATAATATCTATTTAATGAATTATTATAATAAATAACATAATAAATTACAAAATAAATAACATTATAATATACAAAATAAATAAAATAATAAATACGCAATAAACAACATAATTATAACTACTACTTATCTAAAAAACTACTAAAAAAGTAACAAAAAGCAGCTGGAATTTTGGGCGACGTCACATTAAATTATTTTATACGATACAGATAATTAAAGAATGCGATAGACAAAAAATAATGAAATATAAAAATAATAAACTGCGTAGGCTTCCGCGGTTATTGTCATGAAGAGCCATGACAATAACCCTTGAGTTCAGTTTTGTAAAGCATTCCATGATGTCCAAACATTCCTGAAGATGCCTCCACAGTGGAAGCGAAACGTCGGATTCTCATCTCATTAACGTGGTCAACACCGAAAGACCTAAATCTTCAAATATAAAGATATTATCATAATTAATATGAAAAATAAAAACAGACGTCACCAAAGTACCGTTGTGGTACCAAGCCATGAAAAGCCTGTTGTTTCCTTCCTCTATTGGTTTAATTCTATTTTGTTGACATTTTCTCTATAAATAATTAATTAGTGATCTGCTTAGTTAATAGACTGGTTCTAAATCAATGAATTATTGTTTCAGAAGCAGACTACACGCTTGATGACTCGTTTTGGAACGAAGAGAGCCCAGTCGGTGAGTCAAACAGTAAGCATCTTTCCCTTCCTCCTTAATATTTTCAAATATATTTCTTAAAGTTTATTCTATTACCTTAGTCTGTTTTTCCATCTTTCTCTTAATCATTTCATCGTAACTAAATGAGCCGGCTCCGTAGTCGAGGTTTTCGAAGGTTCAGTAATTATAATTACCTTTGACACCACTGAGGTGCGGGTTCACATCCCAGGTTGCTCTTTCAGTTTATTTATGATTAATGAATCATGAATCACACAATTTCACTTGAATCGTAATGGTAACAGCTACCTGAGGTAGTTCTTTCGGGGGTTACCCTGATGAGTTGCATTGGTCTCTAAGTGGGTAATTGTTATTATTATTATTATTATATCCGTACTAATTACTGCTTGAAGTATGTTCTTAAGTAAGAGCTTCTTACTAATTTAGATATTAAGATTAATTTTTAATATAAATCAAATCTACTAATAAATTAAATTAGCACAATTACCTAGCCATTTTACATTACCAGCATTAGTCTATGTTTTATCGGTTGACATATATTTTTTATTAAGCTGAGCCAACGCAACGTAGCCGTTGTAGTTTTGTAGTTGGTTACACAAAACTATGCCTTTGAAATTGGTAGTGTACCCTATTATTTGAACTACTTTCAAACTCAGTTAGAGTTTATCTTTAAAGGATTTAGCCCATTTTCTTTTAAACATACAGAAAAAAAGAGTTACGAGCATTGCTTGATAATTAAGTAACTTAGGTTTTAAAGATTAAACTGGAACCTTAAACAGTTTTGAACTTTGACACGCAAATAGTCCTAAATAATACCAACAAATGTACTATATTTCATTTCATTGTTAGCATTAGTTCTATTTTTATTTATTGAATGGTGTGTATAAGTTTTTTGAAAAATTTTTCAAAATCGATAAATAATGAAGTCAAATTAAAATTTAGTATATCATAAATAAGTGTCTTGGGTTTTAATAAAATACAGCTAGTGTATTTACGGTTATTGTTTGGTCACTAATGTTAAGCAGTATCGAACGAGGTCAGTACTTTGATATGTGACCGTTAGGAAGAAAACAGACGTTTTAATTTCAGCGTAAGAGCAAGCAAGTCAAAACAGGTACTGCAATTTAAATTAGGTGATGTCCATATAAAGGACGCCGTAGCCAATCCAATATAGTGAGGATAATTTTTAGATACCCTGTACCTGATTTTTGTTTTTTTTTATATTTTTTTATTAAAAAGCTAAATTACTCACTTCATTTAACTATATTTTTCTCTTGATTTAACTTTAGTTATTCTCCTAATTTAACGTGAAATATTATAAGTATAATTATAAGTTTTTTAAAAGCAATTTTTAATTTAACTATTGAAAATATGTATAAAAAAATAACAAAAAAAAAGTTTAGAAAACTTTTATTAATGAGTTAACAAAATCATTAAAGTTAATAAAGACAAATATTTTTAAAATAAGGGTGCTTTGTTTTAGAAGTTTGTAAAGTTGCCTCAGGCAGTTCTTGACGCTAGTTTCGAGTTTTTAAAACTCATAATCTAAAGACTTATATTCACTCCCAAAAGAAGATTGGGTTTTTTACGAAAAAGGTCGGGCTTAAGGGGTTTTCCTAAGGGTGACTATTACAATGGCCGGTCTTTTCATGGTCCTGTAAAAGAGGCTATTCAAGAAATGAGTTTGGTGCCACAGTGACTTTTTCTTTGCCTCTTTTTAACAAGTCTCCTTTTTAACTTACTTAATTAAGTACCTCACTTAATAGGGTTTAATCAATTGTTGAATTTTTAGCCTCCTAGTTAATTTAATTGGTTTGTCAACTTGCAAAGGACAATCGTTAATTTGGATTATTACAATTAATTTAAAGTAAAAACATGCAAAGTCTTATTAAACCGAGTTTAATTTATTTTTATTTCTCTGTTTAATTAACGCTATTTATTTTATAGCTTTGTGTTGAATTCTGATGAAGAAACTTCCCCTTCATTTTTTTAATTAACTTGGGTATTGTTTAGTTCATTTTTTAAAGTTATGCGTTTTAAAGTTCCAAAATATATTATATTTTTATTTTTCCTAATTATACCATAGGACTAATTAATGTAAATACGTATTCTTTTAATATAACGAGGATTACAATGCATTATATACGCTGTAAAGCGTTGCCTAAGCTCTCTAGTTTAAGTTTCTTTATTTCTTACCTAATTATACCATTACATTTATAAAGGTTAATAATTATTTTATATGCATAAACAATATAATTTTAAGATATATTGAGCATATTATAACATTCGGCGAACTTAAGTGGCTATATAATTAATATTTTCTTTTATTAAACTAATTTACTATCACATACTAGAATTTAAGATAAAATTTATTAAAAAAATATCCGATAAAATAGGCTTAAAACAGCGTCAAAACTTATTTATTTTTTTAAAATTTTCAAAGACAATGCGCATATTTATTTTATAGTTTATATTAATACACGGCACAGTATTATTTTCATCCATTTGAAGCTCAGTTTTTATGTTAATTTTTGCGCATTTTATTTGAAAAATTTAAAAAAATAAATAAAAAGTTTTAACGCTCTTGCTTAGGTTTTTAAATACCTAAGCAAAAGAAAATAAGATTGATTTTGTTAATGAGATTAAGAGAATTATATTGCTATGCAAGAAAGAGCGCATTTTAAAGAAAATTCGTCCGGATTACTGATCTAGCTACCAGAATTTTTTCTGGTAGCTACTGTATTTAAGTTACTAGCTTAAATGCGGTAAGACTAAGAAGAAGTGCAAGTGAAGTATACAGTATTAATAAAACACCCAAGTCTCTCCACATATCGGACAAAGAGTCCGATTTGTCAAAGCTAACAAGTGACTCCTTACTACCTTTATACATCGTTCGCCGGCACTGATGATGACCGAAAGGTTGAAAGCTGGCTCTGTCAATAAATATTATATGTGGAGAGACTTGGGTGTTTTATTAATTAAATGCGGTAATAAGAAGATAAAATATTAGAGCCGGGAGCAAGGTTCGAATCTGAGAACCCTAGCTTTCAGTAGTCTTATCGGCTTCAGATTGTTTTTCTTTTTTTCAACTCCCCTAAAAACATTTAAAACCCCACGAAAATTATTTTTTACTGTCATTTTGGATTTCTGTTATTTTCATCAGGTTTTCTGATTTTTTGGCCGCTTATAGTGCCCGTATTGACTTCTCAAAAACATTAATAAGGAACTTTTTCGAGGCGAAAAATAATAACCTTAAATATTAACATAAAATGCTACGTTCAACCTAAAAATAGAAGTCAATACTAATTTCTTAGGGTGATGAATTTTGACTCACTACACTCGTCCTTAAAGAGGTATCACTTCAGTCTCGCTAGGTTCGACCTCAAAATAAAGGACTACCAATGCATAGCTTCTGTTTCGCTTCCCCTAACCTTAAAACACAACAGTGATCCAATGTCTATGAGGTTATATCAACACCTAAGATCTATCATAAAAAAAAACGTGTTTGCACTAAAAAACCCGCGATTTTAAATGAACCTTACGTTTCAGGCGTTTTAAAACCTCCTGAACGGTTTTTTTGTTAAATGAAGTGCTCATTTTTTTATTACGTCTACGAATACGGGCATAACGTACTCTTTTTGCTCCTCGTCATAATTTAATATACTTATAATTTATTGTCTCTTTAGACTCGCTTCGCTCATCCTCAGATATCTGAAACGGACAAATTTCGGTTTCAGATATCTGAGGATTAGCGAAGCGGGTCTGAAGATACAATAAATTATAAATTAGTAGTATTTCTAATTTTCAATTATAAATTTCAATTTTAGATAATTTTTGGTTTCAACAAATTTCGGTTTCAAATAATTCACGCAAATAAACAATTTTTTTCTATCTGCCTACGGTATAAACGTGGAATAGCAAAACTGTTTCTATATTCTTTTACTTGTTAATGTTTTTACACTTTCCATTTTTTTTAATTTGAATCGCGGTTAATATCCGTAAATATAGCAGGAGCTTATAATTTATTACGCATTTCAAGATAATTCATTATAAGTACACTTAACAGATTTGATAAGTAATTCCAATCCTTAAATAACTATCTTAATTGTTATTTAGTTTATAACCATGAGTCTGGAAATTAAAAATCCCTTCATACCTGTAATGTTGGATTTATACCCGATACATTAGTATACAGGTTTAAATGTGTTCATTGACCAATATTTGATTCAGGTACATTAACTTCTAGGTTGTCACCAAAGAAGCATAAAGCATGGTGAAAATTAATTTTAATTGAGATGAGTACAATCCTTAAAATTACTTTTTTTAATTTTGACCCGTATAAATCGTTATGAATTTTGTAAATTCTGTGAGGGATTTGTTATCATATCTCTTTTTATTTAATCCTCAAAAGAGACTTTCATTTTAACTAGATATAGAATTTATTGTAGTAATTAAGGATTTTCTTTAAATTGTATATTATATACTTTTTTTGTATATTTGTTATATATGTTTTTGTATCGCCTGATGATAGTGCTACCATAAAACGAAATTCATTTCATTCTATCAATTGTATTTATATTTTTGATTTATATAAGTTGATTTATACATCTATGTTTTGGAAAATATTTCTGTGTACTTTTTTTGTATAATAAAATAAAATGGGAACAAAAAATGAGTATATTTTTTTGTTCTCATATCTATTGTGTGCTATATTTAAAGAACAAAATCAATTTTTTTTAACTGTGTTTTCAGAAAGTTTTGTGGGAGTCCTCAATGTATCATTATTTATTTTATTTAAATTGTCAGATTTGACATTCTTGTTTCAAAAATCGATATAAAAGTTTTTACTTAAAAAAGAGTTTGTGCGCATGCCTTTTGGTTTACGATAAGCTGCTCAAATATTTCAACGGTTTATAAGACAATTATTTGAAGGTCCATACAAACTTTTATAAAGTCGCAACAAGGCAATGAAAATTGATTTTGATGGTTCATTAAAAAGGATTTCTATTGACAGGCTATCTATTTACCTGAGATCTTTAGGGATCTTTGTAGAGAAAAAAAGATGAGTTTTGTATTATAGCCTGATAGCAAAAATACTCAGAGGAAGGTATGTGGCAGCACTGTATATATTTATTTCTTTCATTAATTTAAATTGTCAAATTTGACATCTTGTACTTAAATAAAATCAATTGAAAAGTTTTTGCTTAAAAATAGAGTTCTTATTATATTAAAGTGCAGCCTTAGTTTTAAATTATATTTTCAAATAGCGAAGAGGGAATTGTATAAATTTGAATGGCTTCTGTTTTCTTCATCTAGAATTACTTTGTAGATTTTTTTATTTTCTATTGCAAAAGTATGACGAGAATATCACACACACATGTCTGGATTTTATGATTTTGTTCAATAGTATATATTAATTTATTTCATGTATGTATGTAAATGATTTCAATATTTTTTTCTTTCGTTTTTTTCTGTTGAATTGTAGTTGGTGAAGTGTATTATGTATTGTGTAAGGTTTCTCTATATTCTTTATAATTTTATTTTTTGAGAATTTATTACTTTTATGGAATAAACTCCATCCAAGAATCAGTTGAGGGGCACCTCATACTTTTTCCTCACCACTTTGGTCTCCGATTAGTCAGACAGAAAAATCTTTTTTTAAGCTCAGTGTTTGTTCATGCTCACTCATACTGACCATGTTTGATATTACTTAACATTAGTGATCTCTCAAAAAACGTTGGTATACTGAATGTATAAAAATGAGAGTTTCAGGAAAACTTCTTTGTTGTATAAATGAATGCATTTCAAATTTCAACTTAGTAAAATGGTTTTTTGATATTTGAAAAACGTCTACAAGTTATTTAATGTAAATTGAACAAATCCTAGTAAATAAATAGAACTTGATTTATTGGTTGGTCATTATATTGGTATATGTGCAATATTTTAAGTTAAATCAATAATTTTCTATGTGTTATAATTTTGATTTTTTTAAAAAGTCTTTAACGACAGGTAATGATGCCATGAAAAAAGTTATGAATTTTCTTCTAGAAAGTTCTACTAGACCTAAAAATACATTTTCGTACGTTCCAACTCTAGCATGCACATCTATGATGATAACAGCCCCACATTCATACAGAGAGACAACTTGGTGTAAACAACTCAGATCTATGATAACGACAAGTAATGATGCCATGAAAAAAGTTATGAATTTTCTTCTAGAGACTATAGACCTAAAATACATTTTTCGTACGTTCCAACTCTAGCATGCACATCTATGATGCATAACAAGGCCCCCACATTCATTACAGAGCAGACAAAACTGGTTTGTAAACAAACTCAGGGAGTCTATGAACACTGCAATTAACAATTTAGAAGAAATTTAGCTTTCGAATTCTTTGCAGAAAATATTATTCCTTCATACATGCCGTAAAATGCGGAAATTAAACTACAAGATATTCGGTGCTCAATGTTTTAGCATTCAAGTCTTGGTGCAAAGTAGAAAAACGCAGCAAGTGGAAACACAGTTCATTGCGTTTTACATCAATGAGATCGTGAATATGTGCATATTATATGAAATTTTCGTTTTAAAGATCAACGAAGAATTGAAAAAAAATTATAGCGCGTTGGTCAGCATGTCGGGTGAATTACCTTTGAAATGCGTGTTTTCGTGCTTAACAATCCATTTCCTGCTTAAGCATTTTATTAGTGCTTCTAAAATTTGGCTACTGAATTAATCTTTCCTTGTCCGAAATAATAAACTCCAGGAAAATTTTTCTTTATTTATATATTCTTTGGATAAAATGTTTGGAACAAATAATTTGGGAAAAGTCAACAACGATTGATTATAAAGGATTCTTTATAAAGGTTCTTATAAAGGATATTTTAATGAGATTACACGGAGCCCTTAGGACCCCCAAATACTGTTTCAAGCCTCTTAATGCATTGAGATACGCTATCCTATCTCCTGTAATAATCTCTATGGAAGGCCTAAACGCACCCAGTTAATCTTTTGTTCTATTATTTATACTTTTGGTTTTTCTTATGCATGTCCCAATTTTCTCTAACTTTAATATTTATAAACACTTAATATAGATTAAAACACGTGTACAACAACTTCAATCGCTGAGGATAATATAAGTATGAAGAACTCGTGTTTATTTAAATACAAGATTGATCCTTTTAAAGCAACAGT